>JAJHSJ010000015.1:57589471-57651971 GCA_021015155.1 Magnolia officinalis
CACAACGCAGGATCCAAACTTGTTAGGGACCGAAAGTTTTAGATTAAAACTGTTTTGCTGTAATTGGGGCTTACCTCAATGTATGTGATGCATATCCTCGCCGGCCATCCATTTTTCCAGTTCATTTTAATGTTGTTACTTTTGTATTAGTCTTTTTTAATGTTATCATTGTATATAAAAATTCATATTATGTATATTATTTATTTCTCCAGAAAGGAAAAAAAAAAAAAAAAAAAAAAAAAAAAAAAAACAATCTGATCCAAATTCGAACTTAACTCGATTAAGCTTAGCTCGGCCAAATATTTGGACTAAACCAAACCAAGGTCAAGCTTGTATAATCTAGAGTAAACGAAGCTTAAATGGTAGGGATAGACTCGAAGCTTAGCTCATGTAAAGCTCGAACAGAAAAAAGTTAAACCAAACTCGCTCGAATAGAAAGTGTCACATAAACATGTTAAACCAAACTCAGGTTAAACTCAGTTCAACATGGCATGCGTACTACCCTACGCGGGTGGCACCTCAACGTAGAGAAGGATTCTCAGTAACTCGAAAGTAAGGTTACAGCACCAAAGCAATGAAGACGAGACTTCCACCATCAAATCCTTTTAAGGCCAACCACGATGTTTACATGTCATCCAAACTCTTCACAGGTGAGTCTCACCGGGGTGAAGGAAAAAAAAAAAAAAACTAAATATCAGAAACATCCAAAACTTTGGTGGGCCCACAGAAGGTATCAGCAGTCACATGCATCTCCATTCCCACTTTTCCCTTTCGGTGTGGCCGGCTGATTAAGTATTGAATCCACTGATTTCTGGGATCATATCCTACCAAAATAATAAACAGAATGGATGTGGTGCACACATCACAGTAGACTCTATGAAGCTTTTTATTTATAGCCCAAGCTCCAACAGTTTTTTATTTTTATTTTTTTTTAACTTTTATTTTTATTTTTATTTTATTTTTATTTTTATTTTTTAAGAGAAACGTAACATAATCATTCATCTTTGACGGGGTCTCTCAACTCTCTCTTTATCTTATCTCGAACCTTATATATATATATATATATATATATATATATATATATATATATATATATATATATATATATATATAGATATATTATATATATTTAACTGCAATTCATTGAAGAAGCCAGAAATTACAGAGCCAAATTCGGGCCTCCCCAAGGAAAAAGGACCTTGGGAGACCTATCATATGAGAAGAAAACAAAACCCAAAAACCCCGCCGAGCTAAGAACTTGTAATCGATCCTAGGCCCACCTTGTCTAGGAAAAAGAGACCACGAATCCTGGGTGGGAGATCACTAGAGCGGACGTACGAGACGGAGGATTGGCTCTCGCTACCCTGGCGGGCCAAACCATCCGCTGGCCGTTCCCTTCCCTAAAAATGTGAGCAAACTCGATGCGACCTCTGTGTTTCAATAATAAGATCCGCCCCAGCCAGTAATTCCATTTCCAACTCATCTGGCAGAGCCCATTTAGCATCTTCACCATCTGTAAGGAATCGGATTTGAGGATAATATGACGGAACCCCAAAGACAGGGCGAGGAGCAAACCGTTGTACACCGCACGCAACTCAGAAGCTCCAACAGTTAGGTCCTTAATTTTCAAGCCATAAGGAGTTTTGGCAGTACAATGGCATGAAATTGCAAGTTGAAATAGCAGCCTCAAATAAAGGTGTTTTTTTTTGGGTTAGCTTGTTAGTACACACCCATGTCAGTACACACACTCCATGCTAGCCACCCCCACTAGGGATCGATACCAAGACCTCAAGTGTTGAAACGAGGTATCTCCACTGCCTCAAATAAAGGTGATAATAAGTTCTTTTGATGCATTAGAAAGACCTTACTTTGGTCCATTATAGCCTTTCTTTTACCAATTTATACTAAATAAACTAATAATTACAATTAACAGTAATTTAAAATATTTAAAACATTGTTTGAAAACCAAGAACTCAGAATCAATTTGGTCAAACAATGAGTCAAGACTCGATGTGACTCAATCAAGTCATGGAAATTTTGACCAGGTATAAAGTATACTTTTTGTTAATTTTTTAAAGTATAAAATTACTCATAATTAATAGTATATAATAATATGACATTAAGATATTAAAAATATATATTAATAAAATATATTATGATAAATTTCAAACTATATGAATGATCAAACTGGCCTGAAAGGATTTTGCCTCTTGCCGCTGTGGTCCATTATAATGGAACAACCAGTCAACCATGTTATAAAATGTTTTGGTAGTCTCATGCATGTTTCAGATTGTACACCTCCTTGCCATATGTACAAGGCTCTTGATCCATCACAGACCTACATGTTTGAGTGCATTTTCCTCACGCATGAAAATGATATGCAGTTGGACGTATCATATTGAAGGTTCCTTTGGTCCTTTTTTCCAAGGAAGACAAGAACTGTAATTTTGTCCAGATATGAATACAACACGCCTTTTTGAAAAAAAAAGAAAAAGAAAGAAAGGGGACAGGGATTGAATTTAAATTGATAAAATAGAAAAATAAAATAATAATAAGAATAATAATAATTGACAACCACACAACTCATACAGATATATATATAGATAATATATATAGATATATATATATATATATATATAATATATATAAACTTACATTAAACAAGTGCAAAGAGCATTACTCTTTGAATGAAAAATTAGCACTAATTGGACTAAAAAAACTAATTAACAGGCCCTTCCTAAATGAATTTTAAAAAATAGAAAAAGAAAAAAAAAGAAAGCTTTGTTTTGCAATTGTGCAGGTGTGCAATTGGTGAAGCAATCTTAGTCAATAGATACTTTTTTTTTTTTCCATATATGTACGGTGTACAATGGCTATGGTAGTCTGACCGAAATGATATCTCACCGCCCATGTCCCACTCCCAACCGTGTAATATCGTACACACTCTTGGGTTGAAGGATTACATGGTTCATCTTATCCTTTCAATGGTAGAAGTTAAACCGCGAAGATCGTGTTTGGTTGCCGCTTAAAAATAAGTTTATCTTATTTTAATTAATGGTGATTATATACAGGAGATTTTGTTAAGGATTAAAAATAAATTTATTAACTCAGATTATAAACTATGATCTTCAATCAATAATTACTATTAAATAAAATGAGATGAAATCAATTTTATGTGACAACCAAACAAGACCAAGTATTTTTTTAGTTCCAACTCAGCAGTTAAGTCCTTTATTTCATTTTCATCTTCCTTTGATGGTGATCTAAACATGTTGACTGAAAATCAAGGTAGGTACTATACGTGATTTTTATTCTTTATTTTATTTTAATTTTTAAAATCAAGTGTTCAATCTTTGTTATTTTAAAAGAAGACTTTATATATGATAGGGATTTTTTCCAAAGACAAAGAAAGTTAAAAGTTATTGAATTTAAAAATATATAAAATAAAAAAAATACAAAAAAAAAAAAAAAAAAAAGAAGAGAGAAAAGAAAATAATTGCCAACCAGATAACTCATATATATCTTTAAAATTTTATAACTTACATTAAACGAGTGCAAGTAGCATTTCTCTTTGGATGCAAAATTAGCTCTAATTGGAGTAAAAAGCCAAATAATAAGTCTTTCCACAATAAAAGAAGAAGAAGAAGAAGAGAAGAAGAAAAAGAAGAAAAAGAAGAAAAGAAAGAAGAAAAAAAAAAGAAGAAAAAAGAAGAAGAAGAAGAAGAAGAAGAAGAAGCAAGCTTTGCTTTGCAATTGTGCAGGTGCAATTGGTGAAGCAATCTCAGTGGATAGGTACTCTTTATATATCCATATATGTACGGTGTACAATGGTTATGATAGTCCGACCGAAATGATATCTCACCACCCATGTCCCACTCCCAACCGTGTAATATGGTACACACTCTTAGGACCTGTTTGGCATATCCCTCGGTATTAGGAGGGATGGGATCGGCAATATCCTGGATATGCATGACGAGCCAAACAGATCCGGTGAACTTGTCCCGGTATATGAGCAATCCCATGGATCTTAAGACAATCCACTGACATCACCATCATTACCTTAAAATTGATCCTATCCCTTGGTTGGATGGATTGGAAGGTAAAATCCCGGGATATGCACGGCGTGCCAAATAGACCCAGTGAACTTGTCCCGGGATATAAGCAATCCCATGGATCTTAAGTCAATCCATTGACACCATCATCATTACCTTAAAATTGATCCTATCCCTCCTGATACCATGGGATCTGCCAGGCCAAATAGGCCCTTAGGTTGAAGGATTACATGGTCATCTTTTCCTTTTTAATTGTACCATGTTTGGTTGCCGCTTAAAAATGAGTTTATCTAATTTTAATTAGTGGTGATTATATATAGGAGACTTTGTTAAGGATTAAAAATAAATTTATTAACTCGGATTATAAACTATGATCTTCAATAAATAATTACTATTAAATAAAATGAGATGAAAACAATTTTATGTGACAACCAAACAAGACTTAAGTATTTTTTAATTCCAACTTAGCCGTTAAGTCCTTGATTTCATTTTCATTTTCCTTTGATGGTGATCTAAACATGTTAACGGAAAATCAAGGTAGACATTGCATGTGATTTTTTAAATTTAATTAATTTTATATTTTTAAATCACGTGTACAATCTTTGTCATTTGGAGACGAAGACTTTATATATGATAGGGATTTTTACCAAAGAGAAACGACTATTTATTTTAGGAAATAAGGCCAGCTTCTTCCTTTTTAGTTAAAAGTACTGCACGTGCTTTTGGACATTTGCAATGACTAAAATGTCCTCATCTATTAAAAAGTTCTTGTCTTTAGTACTGCCAGATGGACGTGGTGTGTTTATGACATTTATCCCATCCAATAGGTTCATCCTACCATGCATGAACTATGCTGTAAAAAAATAAAATAAAAAACTCTTTTTTTAGTCAATCCTATCCTTAATTTTCATGGTCGGTCCGTTTGGTTAAGAGAAAATGCATCGATAGCCCGGATTTAATGGGAAAAAACAAAAGGTTTAACGGTTAGGATCTTTTAATTTGAGTGATTTTTGTAGCATGGTTTATCCACAATGGGGGCTGACAGACGAGTGGATTAGATAAACCCTATTAGGACTTACATGTACGAATTATGTACAGAAAAGTGGATTGGATAAACTCAATTGGACAGTTTATCTTTCTTCAACGCTTCAAGATACAAATATGATAAGCAAAGATAAAGAGAAGAGGTTGGCTTAATACATCCTCATATGTTATGACTTTAGCCTTTGAATCCATAACTTCTAATGATCTAAATCGTTTATAGAGTGGGTTTCGCTTTTGGTGATAGATAGGCAACAAATAAAACTCTTAAATTGAATTATGTAAACCTTTAATAACTTAGCTCTTTTGCTTTGAATATGGATGGTTACAACGAACTTTGTATAATTAAAAATTGAAATATTTAGTCTATAATTTTTTTTCCAATATCTCCAATCTAATAAATGATTTGGGACGCTAAAAAAGGATCCAAATCCAATGGCTGAAGTTGTATTGGAGACCACCTCTAAGAAAGCTAACACAGTGCCCTCGAGCATGTAAGTTACAGTTACTCTTAGTTGCACCATGACTCTTGAACAGTCCAATTAGTCAATCTGAACTTAGGGCTGTCAATGGGCTGGGCAAAATCAAATCTTCGAACAGGCCCGTCTGTCAAGCTCAGCTCAAACAGTTCAAAATCTAGACCATAGCCAACACCAATCGATGATCCATTCCGTTCTTAATTTGGTCTTATCTTTTAAAGTAGTCGATTTTCTGCATTTGATAAAACAGATTTATTTTTATTTATTTTTATTTTATTTATTTTTATTTTATTTATTTTTATTATTATTTTTTTTTACACACACCCACGCTACACGCATTCATTCACACGCTCACACCACATGGGCACTCAATCTTATGATCTCAGGGGCTATTTGGTTTTCCTGAATAACAATATTAGGCCTGCAATGAGCAATTATGACTTTTCACATATGTTTGATTTTTAATGGTATTCAAAAGGAATTTAAAGAACACTGCAGTTGGTGGGAAACGACGGTAGATCAGACGCCATATCCTGTTGAAATGCAGGTACTTGAATGTAATCCTCTGACTCCCGTCTGTCAGATTGAAACGGGTATGGTGGTCCACGGGACACCGTACCATTTAAACCATTCATAATACAAATGCACAAATGCACTTCAGTATTTCATTTTCACACAGAGAACATCTCCCTTCCCTCCATTCGCAGCGAGAGCGGACTGATAGACGACGACCCACATGCAAGGTAGGATCGGGGCCTTCCGAGTTCCCTTTGCATGGATCCTTCCCAGACGTCGTCCATACTAACCATTCTTCTCTCTCTCATTTTCAGTATGGGGAGATTAGATCTTACTGGAACCCTATCAAATACTGTCTTCACGGCTGCGTTGGGTTTCAGACAAACCTTGTGTTTACTGGCAACTGTGCTGTCACTGTTGAGGGGTTTACTTTGAGTATGTTGGAATCTGCTAGCTGGAGCCGCAAATGAGGGTTCAGCAACATGTGCATGGAAGGGGATAACAGTGCGGGCCCCTGGAAAGAAGTTGATATAAAGATAAATACCTTTTTGCTAGGGGTGCACATTTAACCGATAGAATCGTGGAACCGAACCAGAACGTACCAAACGGTCCGGTTTGGTCCGGTTCTAGAGTGCACCGGTTCCGGTTCTGGTTTCAAAAATCAAAGAACCAGTGACATCGGTTCGGTTCTCAGTTTGGGGGTATGTAGAACCGAACCGAACCGTGAACCGATCCGTAGAACCAAACCGTGGATCCGATCCGTAGAACCGAACCTCGAACCGAACCGATGTATTTTTGCACACCTTATAATTATTTTCTCTAGAACAATTATTTTCGTAAATATATTTTTGCACACCTTATACAATATTTAAATCATTCATCAAATGGACCACAACATGGATGGACATGGGCTTGCAATTGGGCTAGATCATAAAAAGCCCAGAACCGTGGAACCGAGCCGGTTTTAATGGTTCGGTTCCGGTTCGGTTCTAGGGTGCCAACGGTCTGGTTCCGGTTTTCCGGTTTCAGCCCAAAACCGGACCAAACCAAATCGTGTGCACCCCTACTTTTTACGGCTGTTTCAATATACTGCATTTGGTGGATGTGGCAGAATGGGGTGGTCCGATTTGCTGTCTTCATCCTGTCCAGTTTTGCAGTGCGTGGACTATTTTTTTGGATTCAAAAATGAACAAGTCCCACTCCATAAGATGTTATCCTCTGTTTTGTTGGATTTTTGGGATATCCCATATGTTTACTCTCTGTTTACCTTCTTTCTTATATTATCTTTTTCACTGTAATCTAAATCCTCAGTTTACCTTCTGTATAATCGAGGTTGAATGACTTTTTGGGCAGACACATCTAAACAGTGGGGCCCCATCTGTGGAAAGGCTTGCCTCTCATACATCTGCACTGCATTGCCACATGGGTTGGCCTCTAGATGGGCTGGCATGCGTGCATGCGTTAACTAGTCTAATAAATTGAAAGAGTTAGGTTGTATATGGGTTGACCTGAAGGCAGTTGTTTGACAAAGTTCATTTGAAAAATATATAATAGGATCAAAATCAGTTCCTTCTGGCTGTGTTTCAGTTGTTACTGAGGCTTGCTGATGGTTGGCGTATAAACTTTTACACTACTTTTAGCTTGCAAAGCAGAGCCAGGTTGGAGATCTGTATATTGTGTGGATGATTGACATTGATGATGGGAGATATATCTAGGGGTTGAAGGTGTGTGACATTCTACCATTAACAGAAATCCCAAAACTTTTCAAGGGTCTGGATAACAGTTTGGTCATTTCTTATATAATGGAATGTTGGAAATATGTGAGAGATTTCTAGTCGTTCCTTCATTTGTTTTTATGAGCTGGCATAAAAATCAGGCTACCTAACTCACTGGGAGTTTACTGATTTATGTGAAGGTAATGAAAAATTCCAACCATGCACATTCATTGCACTCCTGTGCAACCACATCATCTGATCAATCTAATTTTTTAACCAGGTCATTTATATAGTGGGCCCCAGCAAATGAAAACTCTAAAACATATAATGGGTGACTCACTTTGTATTTTTCTATTTTGGTAACCATCTACTTTTTCAATTGTTCAATCTGGGAGGATCTTCAGCTCTAACATGTTGCATGCACACTATCAGTCTTGAGCTCATCTGATTAGTTTGCTTATCATTACATATTTATGAGAATCAGTCGTCTATGGCTCATGGCTTTTGGAGCTGTACACAGTTTTCTGGCTACTTCTTTTCTTATAGGCTTGGTGGTGCTATCAAAAGGTAGCATGATCTGTTATTATAGAGATAGTTTTGTTCCTAGCTTCCATTTTAAAAATTCTTTGGTCATTGTATATAAGTAGAGATTCTCTTCCAAATAATCATGGCATACACGTCCGTGATTGAGGTATGTGTGATTTTACTGTTTATTAAAGTTTGTTTACCTTATATCTCAACTTTATTTTATTTCTGATAACTGCTTTCTATCAGTGGAATTGAAAATTTAATCATCACAAGGGCTGAGATGTTATTACACGTGCAATATTATATACATGCAGTAGGTCTTGTGAATGTTGGTGGTGATTTTCTCTACCAAAGTTATTTGAAGAATTGCACAATGTTTTTGCACTCTAGCAGCTTTAAAAATTAATAATAGGATAGTCAAAGAGACTCATGCTGATTTCAACAATGTGGGAATTTACTTACTCAATATATGTTATATCCACATCGTCCATTCATATTTGTAGTATCATATGCATATTACTTTACAGATAATGAATAAAATATTTTTTCTTTGGAAGTATTTATGTTTAACTGTTGTGATTGCATGATTAGTTTTGAATGGTTCACCAATGGCCAATCCCGTTGTATGAGTGGTCCGGATGCAGTAACTGCAGGCCAAGATGAGCAGTACACATGACTACAATGGTGCATGTGTAATGCTCGTAGATAAATTTCAATTTCTGGTTTGAGTATCCCATTCATGCATAAGACTGAAAATTCATAAAATATTTAAATTGTAACCAACAAAGGATAGGGCCTGAAGTTGGATTGCATTGGATTGTAATCATCCATGTAACTTATTCCGTTACCAAATAAATTGACAAGGTTGTAAAACCAGTTAAAGCCGAAGCAATTGGAGCAGTCAACAGCATCCACATGCTGGTTTGATTAATTAACAAAAATAATAATTAAAAAAAAAACTGACACAAATTTGAATCCATATTACCTGGTAAACAGGCAGCTAAAGCTACAAGTGAAGTGTGAACTGACAGTGCGGTATTACATGATGATGTTGTCGTAGTTTAAAGAAAATATTTTAATCTTTAATTTTTTTTGTGGAGTATGTTCTTGTTTGTCTGTTGTGATGGTATCATCAGTAATGATCAATACATACTTTATATTGTCTTGTTTTAATAATTTGAGTTTGTTCCTATAAAGAATATGGCATAAATGCTAGTATGAGAGGGATTTTGACTAAATGCTCTGTAGGTTGTGTTATCCTTTTACGAACGTTATGGGACATATTTTATTAATATCAATTCATTATTATATCTGAACAAACAGAGTTACAAATGGAACTGGTGTGGTATTACACCTACTAGTGGATGTTGACTTAATTTTATACGTTTGTTGTACAAGTGCATATAATAATATGGAAGGACATGGATGGACGGAAGAGGAGATGGCTGCCTTTGCAGCTTCAGTTGTAGTAGCAACTACAGTGACTGTGATTGGAAAATTTTGCAATAGTCTCTTTCTTAGGACACCCTGGAGAGTTGGTGACTATAAAAAAACGTAAGATAATTAATGGGATAATTAGAGCTGGAGATAATGAGTGTCTGACACAACTCCGAATGAAAAAGGATATTTTCTTTCAGCTATGCTCGTTTCTCAGGGATAGGAATCTGCTACTGGATGGGAAACATGTAACTATGGAGGAACAACTTTTCATGTTCCTCCATACAGTATAACATAATGTGCGAAACCGTGTCATTGGACATCGTTTTATACGTACGGTCTGGACAAACCTTAAGCCGATATTTTTCTAAAGCATTGGACGCAATTGTGAGACTATATCCTAAGTTTGTAAAACTCCTTAGTGTAGAAATACCTACGGAGATTTCATCCAATCCCAATTGGATGACGTATTTTCAGGTATGGATCATACTAATCACTGCTATTCAAGAACATCATTATTATAAGATTATGTCTCTTATTATTTCTTTTCTGATAAACTACCTTCAAATTAGGAATGTATTGGTGCAATTGATGGAACCATGTACCTGCTTATGTTCCTACATTGGACGGTGTCACCTATCGTAACCGAAAAGGGTTTCTCTCGCAGAACGTAACGACCGCTTGTATGTTTGATATAAAGTTCGTATACGTGCTAGCCAGATGGGAAGGTTTGGCATCCGACGCACGCGAGTTACAAAGTGCGTTGGCACATTCACACGATCGTTTTACAATCTCAGAGGGTATTTAACTATGGAATGAAAGTTATTTTTTAACTGAATGAATGTTAAATTACATATTGATAATTACTCGTAATTAAGTGTAGGTAAGTACTACGTAGTTGATGTTGGTTATGCGCATTCGCCAGGATTCATGGCTCTGTACCGAGGCGTACGGTACCACCTCAATGAATATCGCGCGGGTCGCAAGCCTTGCAACAAGAAAGAATTATTCAACTATAGATATGCTCAACTACGAAATGTTGTAGAGCGGATTTTTAGAGTACTGAAAACTCGGTTTTCAATCCTCAAGTCAGCTCCACCATATAACCTTTTAACACAACTGAAGATAGTTATCGCATATTGTGTTTTACACAACTTTATCCGAGGATTTGGGGGAGATGGTATTGATGCGAATGAAGACTCCTCAACGGTTGTAGCGGATGGTATAAACCCATCTCCAGTTAAGATAGGTTCTCAAGAAGATGGCCAGATGGTTACAAATGCCTAAAAACGTGAGAGAGCCGAATGGAACAAGTTTCGAGACAATATTGCTACTAGGATGTGGAATGATTACTATCCTGTTCGTTGTAGTTTATGAAAATGTCTCCTTTTTTAATTTTTATTTTTGTATAAGAGAGAAAGGGATGTTCGTCCTCGTTTTCCGTCACTCAATTGTCTATAGTATACATTTCCCTGTTGGTTTAACAAAACACTATTTTTCTACTCCATGTCAACTAATATTTAGAAATATGAATGTGTTAGCCTGTATGTTGCAAAATATTATTCAATTGTGCATGACAATCTGAGATTTTACTGCTTATTTTAAAATGCTCATTTCAATCTATGTAGACATCCGAAGATTTGGACGGAGATATGTCACCTAACAAGAGTAACCAACAATAGACGCCTACGAAACCATCTAGTCAGGATCCAAGTGTTACACCACGAAGGACCCCGAGAAAAATTAAACAGAAATCAATTGTTGAAAATGGTTCTTTTAATGGTGTAATACGATGGACTGATGAGATGGACGACAGTCTTATTGACACTCTTATGGAAGTTGTCACAAATGGTCGTAAGAGTGCCAATGGGTTTAAGAAGGAGACATACAAGACAGTTGTCGATACTGTGAAAGGTGTCATAGAGATATTGCTACAGGAGAAACATGTTGGGAATCACCTCCGTACGCTGAAGAGGCTTGTATTTTGAAGTATGCGAGATTTTGAGTGCTTCTGGTTTTGGATGGGATGACGACTTGAAGGTAGTCACTGCTCCAGATGACATATGGAAATATTACATATATACGAGTGAGAATGACATCGATCCAAGTGTTAATACGTTTAGTGTTGTTGTTTTTGTTTATATTTAGTAAATGTGATATATCCAAAAGCAACATTGTATCGACACATTCATCCTTATTGTCAATAGTCGCATCCTTATGCACAACATATACGGGGCAAAGCGGTGCGGAGGTATGACGACTTGACCTTCTTGTTTGGGAATGACTGTGCTAGTGGACGTCGTTTAAGTACAAGCAACATCACAGATTCTATGACTTCTAAACGGTCTAGGGATACTGATATTTCTTTGAGAGCGTCTGTTGAATTGAATGATAATACGCTCGTGCTATCGAGTAACGATGTAGGGGACAGTGCAGGTGACATCCATTGGTCGTATATATCATAGTCATGATGGCAGCCACAGGGCCCACTGAATTCCAGATGGAAACGGGAACAGCTCCGTGAACACCGGCAGCACTTCGACGTTAAGGAAGAGAGCAAAACTGAGTCGTCCTTGTGTCGTAATTGGGCAAGGAATGAGTGAGGTTGCCAAAGCAGTGAAGTTACTAGGTATAACCATTCACCAAGGAAAGGACATGGTACGCATGTCGCAGATTGTTCCCGCCTTGAAGCAGATTGAAGGGCTGACAAGACATGAGATCCTTCGTACTATAACGATTCTATCGAAAGATGAGCAATAGTCTACCTCCTTCCTTTCACTCTCCGAACACAGGAGGTTGGACTTTGTGTTGATGCTGCTTGCACCAGACCACTCCTCCGACTGAGCGCAGTTAGACGTATATGGACTTTGATATTTTGGATGGATGTTTTTTTAGACATTTTCTGTTGGGACAATTTTTTTTTCTTATTTTGGATAACTGTTGGTGACAATATGTGGATGAATGTGCCTGTTTAGAACAGGCAGTGGATATGCCTATATAGAACAGGCTCCGTAGGTTGTACTTGCTACTAGATGATTGGCAATGTTAGACAACCTGTCAACTATTTGATCTTTTCATGATTGTTTGCATTTTTTGAACTTGGTGACTATAGTTTATTTGGACGTTTTTCTTATACACCACAACACATGTTTTTATTTTTGGTTTACTATGTCAGTGATCTTCAAAAGGCCGGTTCAGGTATGTGAGATGAAATACTTCAATACCTTGTAATATAATGATTTCAACAACAATATTTTATGCTATTTCTTCTGGTTTCTGAACAAGTAATGATATTTGAAATTGATCAACTATTTTTTGATATATTCTACTAAGATATTGTTACATTATTTGACAATGTGCAGATGGCAAAAAATGCTTACGTTGTCTTCAACGGCCGACGCCCTAGAATATATTATGACTGAGAGGAGTGTCGGGTGCAAGTGGAGGGATTTTCACGGGCACGTTTCCGTGAATACAACTCTGCAATCGAGGCATTTCTTGAATGGTTTGAATGGTCTAAAAAAATGGGGCTTCCAGCTATCCCACGGGACGAGATCGTCGATGACCATGAGAGCGTTAGGTCGCAGCATAGAGAGCGCCGCAGTGCCATCTGCATGAGTCGTATGTATGGACAGACCTCGACAATGACCTCCTGTGCCCCATATGAATTTGGCACAACCAGATAGGGAGAAGGTGTCTTGGCAATGACCTCTTGTGCCCCATATGAATTTGGCACAAACAGAAATGGAAAAGGTGTCGCAGACGTTGGAGACTGTGGGGCACTGTTAAGATTCATCTTTGGAATCTTGGTAATGGTTATTGTCATTCAGCTTATACCAAAGCTGAAGTAGTGATATATAGCTGTGTTTGTATGGACATTATTGGGGATGTTTTCGACAACTTTTTATTTACCTTTGTTGATGGACAGTGTTACGTATTTTGATAATCGTTGTTTGACATGGAATTTTTGGTTTATGTAGTTTTGGATTGCAGTGTATCTTTTCAACCCCTCTGATGTTTTCTTCCAATACATAATATTGGACTACTCAGGTACCCATATACTATTTTCAAATCAGTCGTGATATTTTTGGCATCCACATACAGTGGTGGAACCGGCTTTGTGAAGTATTTTTTTGTAAATCATTTTCAACGACGTGGATAAAGCAACTATAGCAAGTGGGGACCACAAATGAACTGCGTGAATACTACAACTTCAAATAGTTGTGCCCACATATGAACGGCGTGGATATAACACCGTCAGAAACTGGGGCCTGAAGATGAACGACGTGGATGAATCAAAAAGCAAAGGTGTGGCGCACTAATGCACAGCGTTATAGAAACATGTGCAGAAAGTGGGGCCCATATACCAAGATAGGGAGGAACATGCACTGAAGGTGGGGCCCACAACAGATTGACCAGAGACTGTCAGTCCACTCTTCTGCATGAGAATGCAATGGAAACAAACGAAATCAAACAACTATTGCAGTGAAGTTAGAAATGAGGTGATGGACACCATAACACTACAGCTGGTGTGATGCATGTAATACTCCTATAAACCAAACACAAGATTGCTGATTTTGTATAGAGTCCACTCAAAAGATTGTAGAAAACAAACATGTGACTATAGTCAACCGAAATATAAGCAATCATTAAAAATACAAGTAAAACAGCATTTATTACTTCTTTACTTCCAAATACCGTAGTAATTGGAAAACCAAACAAGCCCTCAATGTTGAAACAGAGTTTATTTACCTCTGAGCCATGGAGCTGGACCTGGATAGAATGGTTAGAATTGCCTATCAATAGTATTTCTTTAGAATCATAAGCAATTCATGGTGCCCTAATAAACAAACATATCAACTGTTGATTTCACCTAGTTTTGTATAAATGATCTTAACCACCCACGTTAGACGATATTGATCAGATGGTTAAGATTGCCAGATCTGTGCAATCTTTCCATGATAGTTCATGATATGCGCATTGGACGTAGTGGACAATTCAAATTGATCAAATGAACGGTAGAAGCATCCCAGCGCAACTGGGGGCACTATAACTTACAGTGCTCTAGAACATTGGACTATGAAATCTACTTCTGATATTAGATTATCACTTCTTCTTTTTTCATCCTACCAAAGTGGTCTAATCCTAAATCAGAAGTAGAAAGAAGGGTGTATGTAGTAAAAAGAGAGGTGTGTAGATATCAATTCCCTAAAGAAAGTAGATTTTATTCCCATGCAGAAGAAAATGGCAGGAGAGAGCATGAGATACATCCCATATACACGTGATTTTATTATAGTAGTATTATTATTATTATTTTTTAATCTTGGTGGAGAAGACGGAGAGCATCCTTGCTTTCTCCGGCGAGCGATAAGACGGTGGCTGCGATGTGTTTGGAAGTGAGGCCCGCCTCTTCGATCTGGTCCTTCGGTGATCCATGGTCGATGTAGCGGTCTGGGAGCATCATAGCCCTCCACTGCAAAACAAATTTCCATTTAATTATTTCTTATCAAGAAGGGTGTGATTTTTGAACTGCAGGTGTTGGGCATCAGGTGGGCCCAGCATGGCATGTTGCTGGTCCTACTTATCATGCCTTTGATCTCAGATTCCACAAAGGATGGATGATCCAATGCACTATCTATGTGTTGTGTTATGGTGTATATGGAAGTGACCATAGTCCGAGCACATTTTCAACGGTGATGATGGTGGCTAAGTGTATGGCCCACCAATCAAGTCCAAATCTGCCGGTACTATATATTCTGAACTATTCATCTCCTCTTATCAAAGCTATATAGACGACACCAAAAACATGGTGTACATTCTAAGAGGTTTTCATAGAATGTGGGGCCCACCTTCATCAAGTAATGCACATTGTAAACATGCCATATATCAGAAAAATCGAGGCAGTACAGCTGATCAAGTGGCCCACAAATGTATTTGAATTTGGACCTTTTGATTTTTCTTTTTCTTTTTTCTAGCCACCCATTTTCCTTGTGCACCGATTCATCAGACCAATATTAGCTTTAGACCCATGGCATGTTGACAACGTACGCTACCTAATGAATGGTTTGGATCTCTTATAATGGTAGCTGTGATGTGGGCCCACATTCTATTGGAGTGATCCAACGGTCAGTCTATGCTTAATTTTTGGTCCAACAAATAAACCAGATGTCCCTTGCACCCACGTTGCAAATTTTCAATTGAAGCCTAATCAGCGCCCACATGAGCTTTGTTCTTCGGCCGATCTTGGCCCGGCCCATTTCCAAACCTAAAACATAAAGAGAGAAAAATACCTTGAGATTTCCATCCAAGAGCCCATTCAAAGCTAAGAAATGTGACACATGCGATCCAAACCCTCCAATCGATCCTTCTTCGACCGTAACGAGGATACTATGCTCGCGGGCTAGACTCCTTATCAGATCAGCATCGAGCGGCTTACAGAAGCGTGCATCCGCCACTGTGGCCGAAATGCCGTGCTCTTCTAGAATCTGACTCGCTCCTAGGCAGTTCTGCACCATGATACCAAACCCCAAAATGGCCACCTTGCTTCCCTCCCTCACTATCCTTCCCTTTCCAACCTGATTTCAAGTTGGCAATATCACAAACACATTAGGAGGAAACCCACACGTGAGAAATATGGCATGTGTACACGTAATCTGGGCCGTTCATCATGTGGGTCCCACCATGGACGTTAGTTATGGCCCACATGATGAATGGCCTTGGTGCAATGAACTAAAAAATACCTCTAATGGAGTCCCCTTGTTGCCTGGTGGGAGGGGTGAGCCGATGCCGTTCCCTCTTGGGAATCTGAAGCAGGATGGCCTATCGTCAATGGCTGTGGCAGTTGCAACCATGTGCATGAGCTCGGTCTCGTCGGATGGGGCCATGACAACCATGTTGGGCAAGCACGCCATGTAGGTGACGTCGAAGGCGCCGCAGTGAGTGGGTCCGTCAGCCCCCACCAGGCCTGCCCTATCGAGGGCGAACCGCACCGGAAGCTTCTGAAGGTCTACGTCATGGACCACCTGCAACAGCACCACCACCACCACTGAATCTTCGTAAAAAAAAAATAGCCATTGCACTTCCCAGAGAACAACTGGTCCATTGCAGCACACAAGCAAGAATGTATGGTGATGGCATGTGGGGCCCACCAACCATCGCCGGCTAGACGGATGAGGTTTGGCTAGTGATGTTGCCACCATGTGGACCCCACCACGATGTATGTGTTTTATCCACACCGTCCATCCATTTTGAAAGATTATTTCAGTGCTTGATCCCAAAAAAGAGTTAGATAAAAATCTCAGTTGGAGCACACCATAGGAAAACAGTAGTGCTTGAATGTACACCGTTAAAAACCTCCTGGACCCACTGTAATGGTTATTTGACATCTAACCTGTTGATTAGGTCACACAGACTTGAATGAAGGAATAATATATATATATATATATATATATATATATAATATATATATATATATATATATATATATCAGCTTGTTCCAAAACTTTTGTGCCCCCATGAAGGTTTTAATGGTGGGCGTTCAATCAACACTGTGCGGTCCACTTGAGATTTGGATCAACCTCATTTTTTGGCTCATACCATAAAATGATCTGGAAGAATGGGTGGACGGCATGGATGAAACACATACATCATGGCTAGTGGCAGGGTCGGTAGCCAATCCGTTTCCCGGCTAGACATGGGAAAGGTGGGCCCACTTCCAATGATCACGTGTGAATCATTCCTTTTTAAACTAATGCCTGTAGCACATTTGTGAGAGATCCAGGCCGTTCATCAGGTAGACCTCACCTTGTATGTAGCATGGACAAGAATACACCTGTTGACCACATTGGTAGGTCGAATGTGGACCAATGATCCATTCTTTCCAACCATCCATTTCTCCATGCAAAGCTAACCCTCCTGATGATCGAACGGTCCAATTTTCATGCCGTGGAAAATAAGTCAGGCCCACCTGATGAACGACTTGGATCTCAAGAAAATGACTCATATTTTCGACCGTTCAAATAAGTAGCTGTCTGATTTCTCCATTATCGATTACCTGATCATACCCTCTCTGTAGAAAAGAGGAGTAGATTGCACAGAAAGGCTTAAGGCCTTCTGTTGCTAGGCCGGCCGCGAACGTAACAGCATGCTGCTCAGCAATCCCTACGTCGAAACACCGATCTGGGAAGCGTTTCTGGAATATGTTGAGACCCGTCCCTCCGCCCATGGCTGCATGGATGGCTACAATGCTACTGTCTTTCTCCGCTTCAGCTATCAGAGAATCTGCGAAGTAGTTGGTGTATGCTTTGGTTGGAGTTTTGGCCTTCATTTGCTTCCCCGTCTTCGGATCGAACTTCACAACACCTGCAAGATATAGTAAACAAGGTTGTTGATTCATGAGGTTGTGTTTGAATGTTAAATCCAATTGGATTGTAATTTGCAATCAATCAATTCAATAAAGAGCAAATGACTAGTTTCACTCACTACTGTTTTTCGTACAACTTAAAATGCTTGCAATGTCTATTTGAGTTCGGGTTGTCTTCATAAATTAAAATGTTGTTAGCCCCACTTCAATCATTCTTGATTTGTTTGAGCTGTGAATGAGTTCAATTTAGCACTCAAACACGCCCTCAGTTGAAATTTGACTAGGTCGAGTCGACTCGGATTAGTTCTTTGTCGAATCAACTCATCGTTAATTAAAATGGTGTTACCCCCTCTTAAACCATTTCCGATTCAAACGAACTTCAATTCAGTTGAACTGAGCATCTAAACACCCCCTAAATTAAAATTTTCCAAGTTGAGTCGACTCAGCTGAGCTCTGAGTAGAGTTGACTCGTCATGAATCGCAACTGAGTTCAATTGAGCATTCAAACGCAACCTAAATTGAAATTTGACCTACTCAACTAAGCTCTATTGTGTTCTGATTTGAGTCAACTCATCATAAACTAACATGGTCTTACCCCCACTTCAATCATTTCTGATTCAAATGAATCTCAATTCAATTCAACTGAGCATCCAAACTCACACAAAATTGAAATTCGACCAAGTCGAGTCACCTTGGTTGAATTCTGAGTCGAGTCCACTCATCATGAATTCAGATGGTCTACTTCAATCATTTCCAATTCAAACAAATCACAATTCAGTTCAAATGAGAATAGAATTTCTCTAAATTGAAATCCCACCAAGTCGAGTTGACTCAAAAGGTCTTAGGGGTTCTTTTTAAAGCCATGGAAATCTTACCATGCATCTTATCGGCGGCGATTTCTGCTGGAGCATAGCCTTTTCCTTTCTCTGTGACGATGTGGATGAGAACCGGGCCCGGGGCAGGTGTGGCCTTCACCTTCTCGAAGATGTGGATGAGATCTTCGACGTTGTGGCCATCCACTGGGCCAATGTAATAGAGTCCAAGCTCCTCAAACAAAGTGGCCCCTGATGCACTCAGCATCCCTCTCGCATATTCATCGACCTTCGACGCCACTTCATGCGTCTTCCCTCCGATCTGCTTTGTGATACCCTGTCGATACATCAAAAATGTTACTCAGCATGCCTCAAGAATGCTGGTTAGCGCCTGAGTCATGATACATACAAAAAAAAAAAAAAAAAAGAACCCATGATCGGCCTGTTTGGTGAAATTGGCTCACGGCTCTAAATCTATCAATTCTGGGCCAGTGAGAATGGGACTCTATCGAGGCCTAAATCTGGCCCTAATGGCTGAGCATGCACCTAGAAGTGGGCTGCTATGTACCAAAGCTGGTCAGGCCGATCAATGATCCTCGCAGAAGAAACGTATTATGATTACCTTAGCTGCTTCGCGAAGCTGGCGAAGCTTTGTGCTGGACTGGAGTCTTGTGAGAGCCCTAGTTAGAGCTCCAACGGGAGGAGCCGGGCCATCGACAGTTGCAGTTGGAAGTGATACTTGTTTGTTGTCGTTCAAGACGATGATGATATTGGAATCCAGATAACCTGCATTATTCATTGCCTCGTATGCTTGGCCCGCTGTCATGGCTCCATCGCAATCACCGCAATTACATGATTTTTCTTCCCTAATAAGTCCCGACCGACCGCCATTCCTACGTAGGGAAAATAATTTAAAAAGCAGAAAGAGCATGGCCATGATATCATGGTTAGATTATTTAGGTTATGCTATCTTGGACTAGTTATAATGTTTATAACTTGTTAAACACTTGAAACAAAGAGTAAAAATAGACTATGACACATGTATGAAATTTAAAATGTGTTTGTTTTTCCATTTATCACTATAGTGGTAATAAGTAATGATGACCTCTCTATGCTTTTTGATAAAGGAGCACGCCTAATTATTTAGGCCTTAAATTTGGAATTGCCTTTTCAAAATTAAATGGAGATTGTCTCGGTGAAATCTATAGACCCCCACCATGATCTATGTGTCTGATCCACGCTATCCATCTGTTTTACTATCTTATATTAGGTCATGAGTAAAAAATGAGGTAGATTATAAGCTCAAGTGGACCACACCATAAGAAACCATTAGTATAATGGCATCACTTGTGGAAACCTGAAAAATTCCTATGGCATATAATGATGTGTATCTGTCATCCAACATATTTTTAAGGTGAGATAAACATGGACGAAGGAAAATCATAAATATAACCTTCATCTAAAGCTTTTGTTGTTCCTAGAAAGTTTTTGCCCGTAGGCATTCAATTCTCCCATTTCAAGTGGTGTGCTTCACTAGCACTTTGGATGCTTCTCATTTTTGGACTCATGCCCTAAAATGAGCTAGTAAAAATGTTAGATGGCATTTGGATTAGACACATTCATCATAGTAGACCTCATAGGTTTTAGTTTTGCCTCCTAGATATTAGCCCCAAAACAAATTAAAGGACTGGTTGTCAATGTCCTAGGGCTGGCTGGCATGAATTTGGTAGGTAAATAATAATTACTTATTTACTATTATATATTATTTACCGTCATTTAAGAGGCAAATGAAAAAACAAACAAGTACATGTGTACTTGTGGCCCATGTGCTCATTGACACATTTAGTACAATTAAAGACAATAACGACACATGTGAGGTACTTAAACACGAATAGTCACACATAGTACATTTGATGCCTATGATAGAACATGGATCCCGAATCAACTATTCTCACCATTATTGCACCTTTTTTCAGGAAAAGTTGTCACTACTTTTCTTGATTCCCTGCATAAATGGATAACCAATCTATAGATAGGTAGTCCGCCTTGGGTAGGGATGCCAACTTTGCCCAAGAATCCCCTATAACCCTCTGACCTTTGTGAGGTTCATCGTAATGTTTTTGTTATATTTTTTCATTTGGTCGTCTCTCCGACTTATTTGAAGAATACGAGCTCAAACACAAGAGAAATTTGAAACTCTATAGGTCATACCACAAGAAATAGTTGAGACGGAGACACCACTATTGAAACCATGCTGGGCCATCGTGATGTTTAGATGTCATCCAACCCACATATAGGGATCATTTGGCAGCATGGAATTGGAGGGATTGGTAGAGATTTGTTGTTTGTCGAGCGTTTGTAATCAGGAATTAAAGATCTTTGAATTTAAGAGAAATTCAATCCTCCAAAAGTGCTCCTTTCCAACTCCCACCTCAAAGCTATATATGAACTAAAATCCTTGATTTCAAGGGAGTTCAAATCCATGCTGCCAAACGAACCCTAACGTGATTCCCACCTGAATGAAGGGAAAACACACACACACACACACACACATATATATATATATATATATATAATCTGGTCTGGAAACTTGTGTGACCCCAGTAAGGTTTCAACGGTGAGTGTTCACTCACTGGCGTGGCCACTTGAGTTTTGTATCTATTTCTTGCCAACGGAGTGGATATAACACAAAACTAGTGGTGGGCCCCACAAAGCTCACGTCCCAACTTGTCTTGCATCGAAGCCGAGGGAGACATGACATCAGAACAACATATAAAACGCACGTACAATAAATCCATGTGCCCGTCGGTCTCAGTGGAGTCGGCTTCCACTCATCGTGACTCACCACCTAACACATGATTTCGCTACTGGTGGGCCCAAATCATCCATCTGGTGAGACCAACTAAGTCTGGCCCACCACAGGAGCAATCATCACCATCAGTACGTGTTTTGGTGCGACACCTCGCAATCTAAAGGTGGTAGGTTCTAATCCTCAACAAATCACTACAATCCCACACGAGTACAAGATCCAAGCCGTCCATCAAGTGAGCCACACCGTGTATATTCTCTGGCCAGACTGCTCTGATAATCAAGTAGGCCATGGTCTACGAAATAATTGGAAAGCTAGCATGCAACCATCCGTAAAGTTTGTGGCCCCACTTGATGAGCGGAAGAGGCCAACTTTGAGGAAACACATCTAAAATGTTGGACCCACCTAATGGACGTTTTGGATCCCACATCCCTTACCTAATTGGTACACTTGTGAATTAGCAAAACCTCAGAAATCCCATACCTAGACCAGCTGAGATGCTTGTAGAACTATGGCCAGCTCCAAAGGCATCATGGACACTCTCATCCCTCTTAGGGAAGCCTGCCAGCCCTGATGTCTGCCTGATGGTATGCATCCGCGACCGCCTTCCCGTCAATATTTTATGTGGGTAGGCCTGAAATGGACCCAAAATTTAGATTGTCGATCAACGGTCACTAAATTACCGACATCCCACAATGAATTACAAGAAAAGATGATGGAAATTATGATAAAATACAATGGTTTTTACCTGATGGCCCACATCCCATATGATCTTATCATCTGGGGTGTTGAATACATGGTGCAGTGACACGGCAAGCTCGGCGACACCGAGGCTCGCGCTTAAGTGACCGCCCGTCTTTGACACAGTGTATACGATCTCCGTCCGGAGCTCGTCAGCTAAATTCTCCAGCTCCTGGAAGAAGAAGAAGAAGCTCAGTTAGTGAGAAGATCATGTCATGGAGTGTACAGGTTCATATGTAGCACATGAGCATGGATTGGCTACTCGTCCGAGTGACTCGGTGCGAGTTGCTGAGTCTTGAGTCCTTGGGCCAGGGGGATTCAAAGTGAGCCCCACCAGAGGAACATTCATATGGCTTGGCATTTCGCATGAAAATCTAAAAAATAAAAATCAGTAGGGAACTGATATTTACTGATATTTACACCCTCAATTAATGCAAGCATTCTTTTTCCCTACTTTTCATATAAAATAATATCGCCTACAGCTGACTGCACCACAACTTGTCATGCAAGTCGAACTTTCCCGCCATCCCTCTATTTGTGTAGGACATCCGTACAATGAAAATGGTAGGTCCCAGTAAGAACATTACCTTATACAAAATTCAGGCCGGTCAGCTTATCAGATGGGCCACACCATTGGAGTCAACATACAGCCAATCGTTTGATGCAACATTACAGGTGGGATCCATCTAATGAATGGATCAGCCTTATTTTCAACACACGAGATCTTCATGGTGGGGCCTACTGTTTTCATGGTATGGATGTTCTGTACAAGATAATCAATTCTCCTTTTCTAATAGCAAAAAGCATAAAAGGGGTGTATGCATTTAAAAAAGGATGTATATATCATCTCCTAAAACCTATGTAGAACGAGTATGAAGCTGTTTCCTTACTCTTGTAGACAGATTCTTCATGTGAATTGGGTAGTTTATGGTGTCTAAGATTGGTGTAGAAGGCTTTTCTCCAGAGAAATCAAGGGTTCTTGGAATCTCCTCTTGTTGCTGATCATTCCTTATAGATATATTGCTATCTTCATTTGAATCATTTCCCTTGGCCGTGGCCACTGCATACAGCTGCACCCATTTGACAAAAAGATGAGTTGAAATGTTAGCTCACTTACTGCATGATTGATGTTCCATGCAGTTTTAGGATGTTTTGTGCATAGTTCTGAAACCCGGTAAATCGACTCAAAACTCGTCCGAGTCAACTCGTCAATATTGACTCAGTCAGGGACTCGATAAAACTCATTGAGTTGACTTAAAAATTTGGTTGACTCAGCATGACCCAATCAACTCAGTCAGGCTGTCAATGGGTACCCAGACACGATGGACCCAAACTGATTTTAATTGGTTCGTAATGTAGAGCGGGTTGCGGACAGTTTCATGGCCAAGATAGATCAGAAAAGGCCCAGTCGACGACAGAAGTGATCCAGACCGTCGGACCTTAGATCGGGTGTATCTCGCAATCCGGAATGAGTTAGCTGCAGTAAAATATATGATTTTGGGGTAGAACAAGCTACTTTAGCCAACCAACCCACTATGCCAGGTTGCGACGCCCGGAATTGCGAGAAACCCCTGAATAGACGGTCGTTTCCCTATTTTAATTTTATTTTTACTATAAATAGTAAGTTTTAGTTTGATTATAACTCTTCATTTGTCGGGCTTTAGGAGTTGCGCCCAACATGAAAAGAGCTTAGAATAATTAGGAGAACGGTTTGGTGAAGCTAAATAGGACACTTACTATTATTGGGCGAAAACCTTGCGCACTAGCAGACATCACGACTGTCTATAAATAGTAAGTTTACTATTTATAGTAAGTCGCGATTTATAGGAGTTTTAGTTGTAGTTTGATTCTGATTTCTTTCTCATTGCTTAGTACCCCTATTTAAAGGGTTGTGAACTCGTTTTTAAGAATCAATTAATCAATTTCAAATTTCTTAGAATTTATTTCTATTTTCTTCTTTCTTTCCTCGTGGATTCGAGAAGTCTCTGTGAGGAGTCCAGAGAAGCTCCGTGGATTAGGAGTAGTTATCCTCATCACGTTCATCCCTGCGTCAGTTCGGGTCCCACTTTTTAAGCCGTTAAGAAAGCAAATCAGGTTTGGGTTTTACCCTATGGACCTGGTTAAAAATCGGGTCTAGTCGAGTTCGGATTGGGTCCATTTGAAGGGCTTGGTTAAACTCAGATTAGTTCAGGTCTAGTTGGGTCCAGTTGATTTTAATAATAAAGTTATACATATTTAATATATATTCATTATTCTTGTTAAGTCCGAGTCACTGAATTGAATCAAAGTAACCAAGTCATCGAACTGAATCGATCTGAGTTCGATTCAAGTTGGGTTCGATCCGAGTCGAGTCGAGCTCGGGCAGGCTCGAACTCGGTTCAAAATTTTTTTGAGCTAAAAAAATCAGCTCGACTCGGATCGAACTCAGTTTCAAACCGAGTCGAATCAAACTTTTTGGAGTCGAGTCGAGCGAGTTACTGAGCTAACTCTGCTCATGTACAGCCCTACTTATATCTAAGAGAGACCTTAGAATGCATGTATTAAAGCAGCACATGTGAGTGCGATCTAATCCATCCATTGAATGACCCCAACCAGATTAATGCTTCTATATAT
This sequence comes from Magnolia officinalis, assembly GCA_021015155.1. Classification (NCBI taxonomy): domain Eukaryota; kingdom Viridiplantae; phylum Streptophyta; class Magnoliopsida; order Magnoliales; family Magnoliaceae; genus Magnolia; species Magnolia officinalis. Next base: position 57,614,577 of record JAJHSJ010000015.1, read on the forward strand.
TTGTCCCAAACTTACATTCAAAGACCCACTGATTACATGTTAGGTCCTTAACTCGTTTGGATCTAGGTTCAAGTCTTCCGAAACCAGACCCATACCTAGCAAGACCCCGACCCAGTTAGCCCAGGTATGAGTAATATATGATACGATTGTACATGACCCGTTGATGGCCCTATGCGTACACCTTCCTGCTAGGGAGTCATGCAACACATTCATGCTAAGAATTGGTTATTTTATGTACTACAGATATTCCGAGCATTTTAAAATTTCAACTCATGTTGAATGCTTTAGTCGCTTTAGTCTTTATTTATTAAAATACTCGGTGGAGTCAAGTAAAGGCTCAACCAAGTCTTCAAGTTAAACCTGTTATGTCCGAATTTGACGTCTCCTAACAAGACATCTTCCTTCGTGTGGGTGCATGTGAAGCGTAGTGATCTTAAGTTTTCTCACTTGTTCTGTTATATATTCTGTACAAGGAAGAGCATAGGTAGAAAGATATTTCATTAATTAATTTTCTGGATGCTTTTGGTATGGAAGTTTCTTACACGAGTGAAAGAGATGTAAGTCTTGTATTTATATTTCTTTTATTTATAGTGAAGAAGAAACTCCATATTGTTATCTCATGGAGTATGCATAGTGTCAAATCACATAAATCTTTATGCATATTGTCTCTTGTTTTTGGTTTAGCATTTTGACTCTTTTTTCTTTTTCTTTTTTTGTTTACCATTTTCTTTTGTAATGTTGACTCATTTTACATTAATTATGTGCTGGTATTTTATTTTTATTTTTATAACAATTGGTATTAGAGCCAAAGGTGAATTTTATTTTTATTTTTTTTAATTGTGTTATAGATGGATTGATCAAGTTCTTACAAATTCGAGGTGCCGAAGTTTGACGAATCCAATTATGTGTTATGGAATTGCGATGATAAATACAGTATTGGTGAAGGAATGATGTGCAATTGAAATTCAATGAAAAGAAAATAAGCTTGTGAAGAATATGAAAGACAAAGTATTTGGGGAGAAAAATCAATTAAAATGATAAATCTTCTTTTTACACTAGATGATTACATTTTATTAAGTGTTTGAAAATTGATAATAGAGAAAAGTACATATCAAAAGATTTTAAGAATTTTTATAGTCAACATTGCATTAAGAGACAATACACGGTCCCTGTACTTTACAGTAGAACAATGTTAGAGAATATATGAACCATATGCTAATGAATCATACTAAGAGCATACTAGTTTGGCTAGGCTCGAGCAATACAAAGCCATTTTTTATATTGATCACGTGCAAGTGTTATTCTGCAGCAGACCCAACCTGGTTGGATACTAAGTCTAATTTAGTTTTCAAGTTTTCAAACTAGGGTGTCGGTTCTATTTAGGTTGTTGGTACTTTTCGTGGTGTTTGGTTGGATAATTGTACCATCCATCTGATGGGCCTTTGTTATGATGGTGAGTAGTGTGAAACTAGGACAGCAATCGAATCCTCTTGGTGAAATGTAGGTACACGAGTCGAACCAAGTCGATCTTGGCACGACTAGACTCAGCTCGGCCACTAGCTGACCCCAGCTCGAACTCAACTCAACTGGGTTCGGTCAGCAACTCGGGCCAATTCGAGCTGAGTTCGCCTGTGCAACATTTTCACAAACACTTGGACTGCACCTTTAAATTTTCAGTGTATGTAAAACAACAGTAGTGGTTTTACAGGTATTTCATCAAACACCTTGTAGGCAGCATCAAAATCATGAAAAATTGGTATTTGTTTCATATACATACCTTTCCTTGACACCAACCGACACTTCGTTGAGTCATTTCATCAAACACTTAGTGAGCAACATCAATATCAAAGTAACCCAGTCACCAAATTGGTTCGATCTGAGTTCGATTCAAGTTGGGGTTTGATCCAAGTCGAGTTGAGCTCGGGCAAGCTCGAACTCGATTCGAAATTTTTTCGAGCTCAAAAAATCAGCTCAACTCGGCTCAAACTCAGTTTTGAACTGAGTCGAATCGAGCTTTTTCGAGTCGAGTCGAGCAAGCTAACCGAGCTAACTCAGTTCATGTACAGCCCTAGTGAAATGTGGGCGGTTGACCTTTTATTTCAACCCTCAGTTTGAAAGGTTCAGATGGGCTGGTCAGGATTAAGTAACGATTGAGAAGTTTAGGCATTAGAGGCTGGATCAGTACTGGATCCAAACCATCCATCTACTGGGTTAAGTTCATAATCCAACATCACTGAACGGGTGATATAACCATAATTTTTGAAGTTGATCATTTTTCATATTTACCATCCATTCGAAAGCTACTGTTTTTGTGGTCAGGATAGTCCGTCCATTCAGTGTGATTTTTTAAACATGGCCATTCACAAGATCCACCGATTCACCTACCACACGCAAGCTTGAAATAAAGGTGGGGTCCATGGCTTTCGTGTGTGTGTGGACATCCCAGGAAACGAAGGTGATCGCCACTCCCAAGGATCCATCAGGCTCCTACACTCCCCGCATGTGCCACTATGCAAAATGAGGCCCACCAGGTCATTGGGTGGGCCACAAGTGTTATAAGTTGGACATTTTCAAACAACTCGAAAAACAGTCCACTTTCAATGTACACATGGCCCACCTGATGACTGACTAGCCTGATTTCAGGCATGGTACATGTGCAGTTGAGCTGAACTGATGAGTGGCCTACATGTCGCAGAGACATGAAAGATTGGCACTTTTGGAGAGAGTAGGCTTAAGACGGCATTGCATTTGCATGGCTCTGCAGTCTACAGACGTAAGCATGCAAGTTATTTTTAAAAACAAGAAAAGAAAGGCAGCAGTACCCAAAAAAATAATAATAAACAAATCACCGTACAGCATTTTCTATTGCCAAAGTTCTTATGCATGGAACATGCGGATGCACGCGGATTGCCTGCCACAAGAAGTAGGTGGGGCTCAGCGTGATGTTTGTGATAAATCAACGGTCCATCTGTTTTTCCTGATATGTTATGACATAGGCCCAAAAAAATAAGGGAGATCCAAAACTCAAGTGACCCACGTGATAGAAAATAGTGAGGATTGAAAATCCACCGTTGAAACATTCCTAGGCCTACCGAAGTTTTGAATCAGGTTAATATTTATATTTTCAAGTATGGCATGTAAACATAGCCCTGAACCCAGGAAGTTTTAATAGTGGGCATTTTCCTACCCACTTTTTCATGTGATGCAGCTTACTTGTGTTTTGGATTAGCTTCATCTTTGGACGACTCATGTCCTAAAGGGTATGTCCAAATGAATGTACGGAATGGATTTCTTATTATGTGGCCCCACCTAACTTCTCGTCTCAAAACTTCTTAGGGTGGAAAGTTAGGTGGGGGCCACTGTGATGTTTGTAAGCAATCTACTCATTCAATTATTTTCCAGACCAAAACTAAACAGGATACAAATCTCAGGTAGGCCACTTGAGAGAAAATTGGGGATTAAACTACCGTTGAAATCTTACTAGGATACATATTAATGTTTATATGTCATCCAAACTATTTATAAGGTTATTCCAATTAAAATGAACTGAAAACACAAAAAAAACTTAGCCAGATACAAAACTCCTACAATCTCATGAATGTTTCAACTATGATAGTCATTCAATTCCCATTATTTCCTCTTGTATGGACCACTTGAGTTTTGGGGTCCTCTACATTAATGTTCCACTTTCTTAAAACTAGCTGGCAAAATAGATGTATGGAGTGGATTTCTCACCATCATCATGATGAGCCCCACTTAACTTCCAAGCGCACGTTCGCAAGCAATCCACATCCTGGAACATCCTACTGGTGAAAGATAATGGAGCCCATCATGGATAGATCTCTGATGAGAATTAGATTAATCCACTCAATAGGTGGGCCATATCGTCAATTTGTACGGTCTGCCACTGATTTTGATGTTTCACCCACCTGATGAGTCGATTGGCCAGATTTTTCATTTCACATGATCTTCACAATGGATACTTCCCTTCCAATGGCTCATGTTTCCCAAATATGTTACAGTTTTTCAGAAAAAGAGGTCAACCGTAGGTATAATTTCTGCCCTTTAAATTCTTATTAAACCTCCTTAACCTTTAAAAAGGCGGGGTGACATGCTTGCTGGATCCAAGACAAAGCGGAAATATTTGATACTGTGGCTGCATATACATGGGACCTGATAAACAGACCCTTAAAAATTATACACGTGGCATGTATTAACTTGCATTAAACATACTACAATTTATGGAAATCACCATGGCTTAATCATGGACCCGAAATCAGATTTTTTTCAACAATCTTAATTAATTTAAATTTGTGGGCAAGTGTTTGTTAAAACATGATCATTACATATTTTCCATTTTTAACCATCTAATAATTCAACTTAAAGGCTTTAGACATGATTTTCACCATCCCCTGGGTGGACCACACCAAGTGAATTTAGAAATTTTAGACATAACTTTAACCATCTCCTTGGGTGGGCTACACTGAATTTAGAAGTTTTTATGCATGAAAATCACTATTCCTTCGTGTGAGACATATCTGACGGTCCCCTCGGGCTAGGATATAAAGTGGAGTCGCACACCCAATGGATGGAATGGATGCCCTGAACACATCATGCAGGCCCTTCAAGGGTCAACCCCACATCATGCAGCCCTTCAAAGGCTTTAGACATGATTTTCACCATCCCCTTGGGTGGACCACACCAAGTGAATTTAGAAATTTTAGACATAACTAGCCATCTCCTTGGGTGGACTACACTAAGTGAATTTAGAAGTTTTTATGCATGAAAATCACTATTCCTTCCGGTGCGACATATCCGACGGTCCCCTTGGGCTAGGATATAAAGTGGAGTCGCACACCCGATGGATGGAATGGATGCCCTGAACACATCATGCAGGCCCTTCAAGGGTCAACCCCACCATAAGATACGGCAGCATCAGCGCTACTAGATCGAACATAGAAAATAATCTACATGAGGGGACTTGATAAACCTTAGTGAGGGTATAACCCCACTTTGAGACATTTATTTACCGTGGTTTCTTAATCAAAATGTAGGTTTTAAAATTGAATTGATTAAAGTTACTTTTGGATGCATAATTGATGTAGAGCCGGTCGTGGATAATTTCATGGCCAAGATGGACCAAAAAAGGCCCAATCGAAGATGAAGATGATCTGGACCGTCAGAACTTAAAATAGACATATCTCACAAACTGAAATGACTTATCGGATGTAAAATATATGATTTTGGGGTAGGACAAGCTACTTTAGCGACCCAACCTTGTTATGCCGAGTTGCACAAGCCGGATTTGCGAAATACCATCAGATCGATTGTCATTTTTCCATTTTAATTCCGTTTTTACTATAAATAGTAAGTTTTAGTTTGATTATAATTTTTCATCCGTTGGGCTTTAGGAGTTACGCCCAACATAACATAAAAAGTACTTAAAATAATTAGGAGAATAGGGTAGTGAAGCCAAATAGGACAGTTACTATTATTGGCCAAAAACCTGCGCACTAGTAGACATCATGACCGTATATAAATAATAAGTTCATATTTATAGTAAGTTACATTTTTAGGAGTTTTAATAGTAGTTTAATTCTGAAATTTCTTCTATTGCTTAGTATCCCTATTTATAGGGTTGTGGACTCGTTTATTTCAATCATCAAACATCAATCAATTTCGAATTTTATAGAATTTTCCTTGTTCCGTGAATTCGAGAAGTCTATCTGAGGAGTTAGAAAAGTACCGTGGATTCGGAATATAGTTATTCCCTTGAGGAAGACGGTGCTCGACCTCACATCTAAAAGTGTAGAATTGATTTTTAATAATAATAATAATAAATTCATGAAATTAGAGTGAAAGATTACATTTATATGTGTATAGCTAATTAGTTTGATGTAAAATATTATGAAATTTGAAGATACTTGGTGCAACTAAACGCACCATAATCTGTAAATCTGAATACTGAGGAAGGTATTCTAGAATCGGTTATTACATCCCTCTGCTGAACTCAATTCGATCGATAGTGCATGCAAACGGGAACAAAGCAAGTGGATAAAAAATGCAGAAGAGAGACTTTGGTATGGGGAGTGAGAGATCATGACCTTGCGCTTGTTCATGCGAAGAGATTTTGACGTGGAGATGAGCTTCCTCGTTGAATTCTCCGGTGTGAAATCCGACCACCGAAGCATGGTGCCCCTCGTCGGAATACCACAACACGCAGCCATATCTCTCTCTCTCTCTCTCTCTCTCTCTCTCTCTCTCTCTCAGAGTTGAAGAAGAGAGAGGAAGTTGAAAGATGCGAAGAGGAGGGTTTATTACGCTGATGAGATTTGTGGGACTTTAGATGGCTTTTTAAAGGAAGTGGAGGGTGGGAGTAAAGGGAATTAGGTAAGATAATTTGGTTATTGTTACTTTTTCTGTGGGCCTTTCATTGCCCCACCTGGAATCATCTGGACCATTGGAATGGAAGCTTCCACATTGGATTGCACAAGGCCACAGAGTCACCCTGGTCGGACGATTTCAGCTATCAGATTCATGGCTTGCGAAATGGACTACTGTGGGACCCACTTTAGTCCCGCCGGCTGTTTTGCTGGCCCATTTCGGATGGTTGTCATCACCAGATGATTTTGGAGAAATGGACAATCAATGGTGGGTCCCACATATCCAATTTCTGAAGTGGATTGGCTGGTGTACCATACACCACCTACGTGGGTGGTGTGTTGACATCACCAAGTTCTGTGGGTCCCATCATGAGATATGTGTTATATCCAAACTATCCGTTCATTTGGAGAGATTGTCGTGAGGCTTGAGCAAAAAAATAAGATAGATCCAAAGATTAAGCGGACCACACTGCAAAAAGAAATGGGGGATTCAACGTCTGCCATTGAAACCATTTTTGGGTCACAGAAGTTTTGGATCAATGCGATATTTGTTTTTCTTATTCATCCAGCTCTGTGTGAACTTATGAATGGATTGGATGGAAAATAAACGTTATGGTGGGCCCTATGAATTTTTTAACAGTGTGAATCATTGTCCCCACTCCTATTTATGGCGTGGTCCACTTTAGATTTGGATATGACTAAATTTTGGAATTGTGCCCTAAAGTGATCTCTTCAGATAGATGAACGGTGTGGATATAATAAATTAATCACTGTGGGCCTATGCAACTTAAATCTCCTTTAAACTGTTCGTACAACTCAGAGTAGCGTAAGCGCCCGTCTTCGCGCGACACTTGCCTACACCAGCGAGGTCGGTGACGTGTGGTACAGCATCCAATCGACATTCATTCTAGAAGAGGGCGTTCATTCTAGAAGAGGATTGGCTGGTGTAGCTCAGACCAGCTATATAACTGCTGTATTGACGCCTGCAAGTTTCATGGTTTGTTGTTTTATATCTAAATCATCTATCTATTTAGTAAGCTTGTCTTAAGGTTTTAGATGAAAAATAAGACAGATTTAACTATCAGGTGTACCACACTTCAAAAGGCAGGGGTTATTGAACGTCTCCTATGGAAACCCCTTTTACGGTCACATAAGTTTTGGATCAATAAGAAATTTGTTTACTCTTTTCATTTAGGTCTTTGTGGCCTTATGAACAAATTGGATGGAAAATAAATGTTACAATGGGCCCTACAAATTATTTAACAGTGAAAATCATCATATACTATGCTATCTGTAGTCTGGTCGTGATGATCTTTGGATATGATTAGTTTTTTGAATAATACTCTAAAATGCTCTCTAAAAATAGATGAACAATATAGATATAATAAATACATGGCCCCTGTAACTTTGATCTCGTTTGAACCGTTCGTACAACTCGGAGCTGCGTCAGTACTCGTCCTCGCACGACCGTATCTACCGCAGCTATATGGCTGGTGTGTGGTACACCAGCCAATTCGCTTCCAGTTCTCATGGATGATCCTGTGAGAGAAATGCTCACAGTCAGTTACAGTGTGTCTGGTTTCTAGTTGCATCGGTTCTCATGGATGGTCCAATCGATCAATCTGAACTGTTCATTAAGTTTAGAACACATTCCATGAACTATCGAAAAAAATTAAAAGCGAACAGATGGTCCAATTCATTCTAGTTTAGGCTTTATTTTCTGTAGCCATCCTTTTTCCAATCCATGGATGGTATAGCTATGATCGCCTAATGAAAGTGATTCTTTAGAATCATAAGCAATCCGTGATGGGTCCTAACACGTAGATGGATCAATTCTTGATTAGACCGATTTTACGGTAAATGATCCTGACCGTTCATTTCAATGGACATTGATCAACTGATCAATATTTTTCAGATTAGTGTGATGCTTGCATCGTTGCCCATAAAATGTGGGTTGGACCTAACAACCAATCTATACCAGCGAATTGGACTGTCTAAAGTGTCCCAATGCAACTGGGAGCACCGTAGCTTGTAGTGCTCTGAGAACACTAGAGCATCTCTCCGGTCATGGACGCCAGTTGATTTTAACAGTGCAGGATCAACCTAATCTGTAGTGTTTGGTGCAACCACTGTAGGTGGACCCCACCTTTGATGGCCCCAAGACTCCCTTTAGTTTGGTCAATCCAATGGATCAACACTTAACACGAACAGACAGGTGCTTACGCGATGAAGGCTGCCCATCGGATGAATGGTCCCGATCACCAAGGCTGGGACCCATCTACGGGTGGAGGGATACCATTTAAAGTGGTTCTGCGGACTACTGAAACATAATCATTCAGCGTTAATCATGCTGGATTTAGACCGCACACGCAGCCGTTCACGTGTCTATGTTGTACTTGCGTCCGTATGCTCTTAGCTGACGTGATTACGATTTGTCCTTGCATGGCTCGGTCCGGGCCGAACAGCAAGCCACCTACCAGGCCGAGTATCGAGCCATATCGTATAAATATATGAATTTGAGTAATTCCTCGCACATAGTTTCATGGACCATCCATAGGTCGAGTGCTCTCGTCATGGACACTGATCAGATGATTCCACCGTACAGTTAGTAGCATGTAAAATGGACGTTTAAGATTGTTCGTAGAAAGTAGGCCCAGTCACAGATAGTTAGAATGATCTGATTGCTACGTTTTTTTTTCCAGTAGTAAGAAGAAGGGCTGGACTTAATGGACGGTTACAGTGCATGGGCAGATATTGTACGGTATGATCTCGTTTTCAAATCATACAAGTGGAACCATGATTAAGTGATCCAAAAGGTAGAAAAGATGGTGCTTAATGTGGATGGCACGTGCACTAAAGAAGGCCACGTATTGGAATATCCTAGTTTGACAACCTTTGGCCTTTTGTTGGTTGAATGAGAACCGTTGATGTATCTTCCTTCTTACTCGTTACTTATTGAAACTTTTAGGATGTTTCGTGATGTAGAGCGGGTCGCGGACAGCTTCATGGCCAAGATGGATCAGAGAAGGCCCAATTGACGACAGAAGTGATCCAGACCGACGGACCTTAGATCGGGCATATCTTGCAATCCGAAATGAGTTACATGATGTAAAATATATGATTTTGGAGTAAAACGAGCTACTTTAGCCAACCAACCCGCTATGTCAGGTTGCGCAGCCCGGAATTGCGAAAAACCCCCTGGATCAACGGTCATTTCCCTGTTTTGATTTCGTTTTTACTAGAAATAATAAGTTTTAGTTTGATTATAACTCTTCATCCGTCAGGCTTTAGGAGTTGCGCCCAATGTGAAAAGAGCTTAGAATAATTAGGAGAACGGTTTGGTGAAGCCAAATAGGACACTTACTATTTTTGGCCGAAAGCCTTGTGCACTAGTAGACATCATGATTGTCTATAAATAGTAAGCTTACTATTTATAGTAAGTCGCGGATTCTAGGAGTTTTAGTTCTAGTTTGATTCTGATTTCTTTCTCATTGCTTGGTACCCCTATTTAAAGGGTTGTGAACTCATTTTTAGTCATCAATTAATCAATTTCGAATTTCTTAAAATTTATTTCTATTTTCTGCTTTCTTTCCTCGTGGATTTGAGAAGTCTTTGTGAGGAGTCCGGAAAAGCTCCGTGGATTCGGAGCAGTTATCCTCATCACATTCATCCCTGCATCGTTTCGGTTGGGAGATTTTTAGTGCATTGATCATTCATAGTGAAGCTTGTAAAATCAATGGCTTGGATCATCCAACAACGTGCTCTACTTGCACAAATTTGAGATTTAGATAATCAGTCAAGTAAAGGATTCAGTCAAGATGGGATAATATTGACGTATGACATAATATTATTTCAGTAGCCATGAGATGAGCATAAACGTGAGAGATTTAATTTCCCACAAATATATGCTCCACAAACTGTATTTGAAAGCTATTCAGATGATTTGTTATTTTGAGGTAGGATCCATGACCAACACCATAATATCCTGAAGTAATAATATTTGATTGGACCACAGACTTTGCTGTTTGACATATGCACGGAGAGTAAATTTAAAAGTGATTTGATCAAGTACATGTACTTAAGATAATTAGAAGGAGCTAGTCCAGGTGTTACATACGGGTGTTACTGTGATGGATGAAGTCCGGCTCTTACTAAATCAGCTCTATCCGACAACATTTTAAAAGTTAGGGGCCCTTTCTTTCAAGTACCCAGGGCCAATAAAATAGCACCATATTATAATGTCTTCGCATATGACCGAATTCATTCTCATCTATACAATCGTTTTTGTCAGACACTTATGACCCACTTGATGAGTGAAACACCCTGATTTTTGGGCTAGGGAACGTCCATTGCCTTAGGTAGGGATGAATGGCCTAGATAGCAGTATGCCACATTGGCACGTGTGTCGGAAATTACCTGAAGCTTACTACACAAAATGCCTTCACATTAGAAAAGTTACAATGACTCCTCTAAGTCCGGAAGTGCTCTGTGTACACTTGGCAATAATCTAGAGCGATTGGTACCATTGATCAGGTGGGCCACAATGTGGATGAGGCACACACAAAAAATCAATGTGATTGGATAATCTGAGCCGCTCGATCATTGTGTACAGTCCCCACCTTTTTGGGGGCACAGAATAGTTCTTTGTCTATCTCTAAACTGTTCCTTCGCATGCAATGGATACAACAAGTATGATTGTCCGATAATCGATGATTACCTCATTATGACCACTCCATGTGGTGGCCCACCAGATGAATGGCTTCGTCACAATCATAACTATTCTATAGGTGGGCCCACTTGAGCCAGTTATGGCGTAGAATTAGTACCAGATCACTGCTCCAATAGTCATATGTTGCGAAGCCGTACGACATAATGGTACATGCAGGCCCATCTACAAGGTCTGTACCACAAGCCACCGACCTGGCTGGTGTGTTGACGTCTCCAAGTTCTATGGCTCCCACCATAAGGTATGTATTATATCCAAACCGTCCGTCCATTTTAAAAGTTCGTTGTAAGGTTTGACCCAAAAAATAAGACAGATCCAAAGATCAAGTGGACCACATTGTAAAAAATAGTGGGGATTGAACGTTTATCATTGAAACCCTTTTGGGGTTCACAGAAGTTTTGGATCAATATGATATTTTTTTTTCCTCTTCATCCATGTATTTGTGACCTTATTAATAGGTTGGATGGAAAATAAACGTTATGGTGGGCCTTACGAATGTTTTAATGGCGAGCATCATTGTCTGAATGCTATTTGTGGTGTGGTCCATTTAAGATTTGGATATGACTCATTTTATGGTTCCTGCTCTTAAATGATCTCACCAAGTGGATGAACGGTGTGGATATAATAAATATATCATTGTGGTTCCCATGTAACTTTGATTTCATCTGAACCGTTCGGAGCTCGAGGAGCAACAGCGTTCGTCTTCGCACGAAACGCACACACACCAGTCAGGTCGGTGGTGTGTGGTCCACCAGCCAATCCGCTTCCCTTCCAATCAAGCCATTGTCGGTTGAGTTGAGACCTGACAGCTCGTGGAAAGCAAAAACGAAGTTAAAAGGATTCTGGTCATAGTCTCGCCTAACACAGACAAAAACTTTGTTACTCTGGTAGAGTGTGGTCGATGATACGCAGGCACTTAGAATTTACTATGAAATCGCATAAATGGCATACAAATAATTCAATTTTTACTGTTCAAATTATGTTTCCTAGTCTAGATGTATCAGGTACCAAAAATTACACCAATTAGATTATCCGATTATTGAATTGGTGAACATTTATTAGATGGTTAAAAACGGTAAATAACCAATGGTCCTATTTCAACCAATAAACGTCCTTGAAGCAGAGATTAGGGTTGTAAAACCAATCTGATTTCAAAATTGTGATTCTGCGAAAGTAGGTTTCCACAATTTAGAAAGTTTTATTTGAATTAATAATTGTCATATATATTATTTGTAAGTACCTGAGTATCAAGTAACATGCACTTCCAAAGCATCAAATAATATCCCACAAACAAAAGGCCTTTCACGCCATTCTCATGCTTTTCAAATAAGAGTAATTTATAAAAGAGAATTAATCTAATGAGCCAAGTTCATGAAAACCTTCACAGTTGCATGCATTTCGAGTATTGGCATTCACATGGTCTATTTGGACCATCCACTAGATCAACCTACTCTTTGTGGCTCTTAATGCACCATGTGACTGGAGAAAGGGGAGATATCACAAATTCTTCCTTGTAATAATATTTGGATCCAGAGAGAGACCTTAAAAAAAGAGAATAGAATTCATACATTGAATGAAATGAAAATATTATTTATAATGGATTTGATGAAGTCATATAATCAAAGACGCCCTTGACCTAACTTGTTTTAAAATAGAAAACTTCTCCATGACGTTCAAGTTTTCCACATTACTAATTTTTTCCCAAATAATAAACTTACTATAAGTAAAAGACTTCTAATCCTACACAAGACTCTCTGGTCAACAGATGTATTCTTAAAATCATAAAAATAGCAAAAACATAATAAAAAGGTATAAGCTCTCTTTAATAAATGCCTAAAAACTTAGTTGATCTCATTTTACTTAACAATAATTATGTATTAAAAATCTTAATCTTTATGTTAAATAAGTTTACGTAAACAGTGATTATATATTAAAGGCCAAGGCTTCTAATGCATTATTACTATTAGGGCTATTTTAAAAGTAGAACTAGGTCGGTTAGGAAACTTAAAATAGCACTCTTTTTTACAAACTTACTTTTTTAGACTTAAAGTGCTTTTTTTTAGATGAAAATGCCCCTTAACCTTCTTCTCTTTGCATTCTTATTTTATCATTATTGTCCCACTACTTTTTTTACCACTACACTCCGATGATCTTTCGTGCTTTTCGACTAATCTTTGGCAATATTTTGTATTTTCTTACTACTCTCTTCAACAGAAGCTCCCACCTTAGAAAAGTGAATTTTGAGCTTGTTTGAAAAGAAGATGAAAGTAAGTTAGATGAAAAAAATACTACAAAAGTTTTACTTTTAGAAAAACCATTTTAGAAGATGTGTTCTTCTTCTTAAAAAAAAAAAAAAAAAAAACTATATATCTACTTATATCAATCTTTTACCAAGAATAAAATGGAAGAAAATAAAAGAGATAGCAAAAAACTTCACTTTTAAAAATGAAAGCGAATGCAAAATGGATTTTAAGCTCACTTTTGAAAGGATGTCCAAATGAGATGATTCCATTCTTATTTAAAAGGTCATCAAATTATCTTTCCAACGAGTCTAAGATCGCCCTAATCTGACCTGTAATAAGGGATTCATGAGCGTTTTCGTGGGATCGTGCAATGCTGGAATAATAATGATTGTTGCTTTATAACAATAGTGATTCCTGTTATATTATAACATCAATTGTTGTTATTATATAGGAGTGATCGGTGTTATAACAAATGAGAGGTCGTTATTGAAATAATGAAGAGATCATTGTTGTAATAATTAAAGGAGGGATTATGTAATGCCTGACTATTTAAAGAAAATCAAAATTAAAATTTTAAAATTCTTAATCCCTCTCTTCTCTCTTCCTATGTTATCATATCCCTTGATCTCTCCATCGGATTTCGTATTCTCTCAATGAACCTTTCTTCTTAAGGAATGAGCTCGAGAGGAGTCCTACTTTAACTCAAACAACGAAACAAAGAAAAGAAAAATACGTAGAGAGAAAATGTGCACGCAAGAGAGAGTGGGAGAGAGCATGTTGAAAAGCTCAATACAGGTTGGTACTCCATATTCCTTTATTTTATAGTCACATAATTCTATGTTGATCTACACAATTGGCTGATCATATTAGTCAAGCATCCATTGTATACATTGATCTCATTTCTATGGAAAGATACACCAATAAGCATGACTTAAGGGCTTATGCACAGAAGGTGGGCTCTTATCATAATAGGCAATGATTAATATGATCTATATAGTTCATGGGCTTTTAAGATTCAACTACGCAATGATCTCAGGAATCGGACCAATCCGACACCCCAATGGAGCGCACTAATCGTTAATTATCCAAAGGTTTTCCTTAATCGAAGAAATCAAAATTAATACCGGACAAATATAATACATGAGTGGTAACTTGGCATAAAGAATCATACCAGTTTATTCCAAGACATGTAATTAGATCCACACCGTTTGATGAATTTCTAAGATAAAAATTTGTTAAAACCCCAAATCTCTGGTAGATTGGACCATTGGATGAGCCACATCGATTTGAGACAATTTTAGGCAAAAAATCATGTAATGATCTCTTATATCGAACCACTGAATGGTTGAGATCAAGTCTGATATGAACCAAATATCAAAATTCGAGTATCAGATTATGCTAACATCCACCTTTGATGATTGATCTGACCATCTGGTGGGCTTCATTGATCAAATGATGTTGATTAGTAGAATTAATTATAAAATTATGTATGGATGGTTTGGATCAAGTCGATCAAAGATCATCCTTCAAAAATGATCGAAGGACTATTAATGATTGGTTTAAATTCACCTATCATATATAACTGGATCGTAAATCATTAAAGTAGATTAATCTCAAAATTCTCACAAACTGTTCAAATTCGATTACTTTTAATGTGATCATCGATCGATCTGATCGATCTAAATTGTCAAAAATAGTCTAACAACCAAACTATGAAAAATTTAAGTTTTTCGATTCGATTGAAGTATACTCGATTAGATTGACAGACCTTTAATCAAAGTCGATCGATCAAAAAACCTTATCGATCAATCGACGGTTCTGTCGATTTGATCAACAAACATCTGGACAGTTTTGTTAGTTTCTGAACTTCAATAATTGGTTGTGTAAATTCATGATACATGTAATTTAATATATGATGATCCTTTAATAGATAGTTTTTAAGGTGGTCAGCCACTTTTAATTGATCAAGTAAGTCCCACATCAACCTATGAAGATTGAGAATACTATGTTAAGGGTGGGATCAAAAATGGATTTAATCCAACTGTAATTGATTCTTTTATGAACCTCGTTGTGGGAACCAGATCAATCAAAGGTGGGCCCCACCAAGTGAACCATTAAGATCGGTTAGTAATTTTATTTATGTGATTTTATGAAATTCTAATTTAAATCAAACCAGTTATTTTATATAATCATTCAATTAAACGAAAGTAAGTGAATCCAATGTGTTTCATCTTCATTAAGTTAAAATAGATTGATTATTTGATGTGTTTGTGTGCTTACTTTGATATTATTGTTATGTTCTCATATTTGATTTAATTGCATGGATGATTTTATTACTATATTGGTAACGATGATTGAATTCATGATTTTCTTTAACATATTAGTATAATTCATTATTTTTATTTTTATTTTGTATAATTGCTATTTGTGATCTGATTTGTTAAATGAATATAACTATTAATTTATGGTTGTAATGACGTTATTAGTTATCAAGAAAATTGTGTTAATTCTAATATAAGAATCAGAATGATTTACACGATACATCATTCATAATTGTTTTATTATGAATGTGCATCCATCATTTGCATGCACAATACGTGCTGAATTTCTAGGAGATTTTCCTAGATAGTTTACTTGGTAGAATCATCACTGGATGCTCACTATATTAGTGAAAGACTACTCGAGAAGTAGATGCTGACCTTGCCTATATATACTAAAGTGGTATACGCCTGTCAAGGGGCATATGCGAGTTGACGGGTTTCCAACTCCAGCAAATGGATGGTTTCCCACTTAATACATTCACACATTCACGCAATTTTACATCATTCATACTCTACATTTATATTATTACATGATTGCTTGATACTCTACTTTCATTTAATGAGAAGATCCATGTCGGGACTTCTCACTAGGCCTGGCTAGCTTACCTTGTATTGATATAAAACTGTAATAATATGATCAACGATGAGTCATTGACATAAGAACAGGAGGACGTGGTCGAGTCAGAAAGGACACACAGGACACGTGGCCCTACTTAACAGCGGAAGAAGTTACTGCTTTAGACCAGCCATGATTATTATTTCTAGTTTCATCATGTTTTAGGATGTTATTTGTTTCTTTGAATTATGATTAACATAATTTAATTTATTGATTGGATTGAGTATTTAACATTTAGTTTGCTTAAGACCCCAAATGGGAGGGTCTTTAGCTGAGTTGATAACAAAAGATTGAAACGAACTGTTGCTTATGAAGATATGGAATGTGGTTGTATATGTGAATGAAACCTATATTCCATGTAAGTAGTACTAGTTGGGTGATTTTATGTAAACATATCAATTAATTCATGAACACTAGTGTACAAGTCGTGACGTGGATCCCGGATCCGAAATACATATAGTTACCTGAAATTTGGGTCGTGACAGTTTGGTATCAGAGATTAAGTTTAAACAGTGTGTGACCTGTAGGTTATGGTTACCACACACAAACATAAATAGTAAGTTCCTAAAATTAGAAATTTTATTAGGATTCCCTATATATAGAGCTGAGAACTTAGAAACTAAGGTTAGGATCCCCTATAATGACTCCGTTTAGTATATAATATTTCCTATGATATATCACAGCATGGAATTGTAAAAATAGAATTTGAAAATAATTTTAATCAATTACCTTTTAATATACAGTTATAGACAATGGAAATCACTATATATCAAAAATTTATAACTATTAATACAAAACTCTGATTGAGATGATTCAAATGTAAGATCATAACTAGATAAGTCTAGTTTTATGAAGAAAAAAAATAAGCAAAATATTTAGACCTATTAGTTTTTATACCGATTCAGTGAATTAGTATAGACTCGTCAAATTTTACATGTTTTTGGACAGTTTTGAGTATAGAAATTTTAAGAATTTCTTTAACTATCAAAATGAACTGAAATTTTACCGCAATACATAAAACTTATAATAGACCTGTAGAAAATATTGAGAAGAATTTGAGTATTTTAAAGTTGTGAAACAATGACTAAAAAAACATTTAGTAAATAGAAAACAATCTATTTAGATTGATGCCTTGTCGGCATAATCAGCAGAATTTTCTCTAACAAAATCTCTTTACTTCGTAATATTGTTTTAGTAAAATGAACACCCTATTTAACAATAATTTTAAAAATTTTAGTTTTTACTAAATTAATTTCCCTTCTTATAAGATCACATGGCCCTCAAGAATATCGTAACATTCGAGATTTAATGCCCTCTACGAATGCACCTCTCCCTGACACCCCATTTGCCAAATTCAACTATTCATAAAAAATCGGGGATGACTCATGAAGAACAAAATGAAAATAGGGTGGATGAAGATTAAGTGGGCAATGCAGGGCAAGATCCTCCCCCACCTCCTCCTCCGGTTAATACAAGTGATACAGGACCATGTTGAGATGTGGAGCCACATCTGCGGTTTGCTCGACCGGTCGTGGCCCATGCTTGACCGGTCGAGGGGTCCACTCACCAGTCGTGAGCAGTCGTAGATTGGCTCGACTCAAAGTCCAGCGAGCATCAATTTTTAGGTTCTGAGGTGTTCGACCGATCGTGGCCCATGCTCGACTGATCGAGGAATCCGCTTGACCGGTCGTGCAATCTGCTCGACCAGTCAAGGTTACGCAGATTCGTTTTCGGATTTGATGCGGACTACGGAAATTTGAGTCGGTTTTCGCAAGGGTGCGAAAGGGAAGTTGCCTAAACTATAAATAGGTGTCTATAGGGCTTTTCTAGGGTATGAAAAATAATTCTAAGGTGTGGGCAAAGGGTTTTCTATGAACTTCCAAGGGAGAGGTTAGTATATTACCTTGTAATCTTCATTTTTCTTCATAGTGGAAGTTTGCATCCGTGTTTTTTACCCTTGTTGGGGTTTTTCCACATTTATCTTGTCTTGTAGTTTGTTTGGAATGCTTAGATTCTTTTCTAGTTTATATTTCTTCTTGTTTATCATTTGTGGGTGAGACTTGAGATTGGATCTCGGTTCACTGCGTTATTGGCGTGTTGCACAACAACTGGTATCAGAACTATTGGTTTAGTTCTATTGGAAGTGATGACAGAAGAAGAGAATACTAGAATTGAGAAGTTTGATGGTTCAAACTTTTCCTTCTGGAAGATGCAGATGGAGGATTATTTGTATCAGAAGGACCTCTATATTCCTCAAGGAGGAAAAGAGAAGAAACCAAAAAAGATGACAGATGATGAATGGTTTTTACTGGATAAAAAGGCTTTAGGAACGATTCGACTCTCTTTGTCTAAGAGCATCGTCTTCAATATATCCAAGATGAAAACCATAAAAGAATTAATGGAAGCCCTAGCCACCATGTATGAAAAACCCTCAGCATCCAATAAGGTTCATCCTATGAAACAACTATTCCACATGAAGATGTCAGATTGTGGGAGCGTGGCTGAACATCTAACGAGTTCAATACAGTCACGATCCAGTTGAAATCCGTTGGCATTATTTTTTAGGATGAGATCAGGGCATTATTGATCTTGTCCAGTTTGTCAAACAGTTAGGATGGTTTGGTGATTGTTGTGAGCAATTCTTCAGGGTCGACAAAGCTGAAATTTGATGATGTGGTCGATCTAATTCTCAGCGAAGAATCTAGAAGAAAGGCATCAGGAGTTTCAGGAGATTTAGGGAATGCTCTAAACGTTAAAGGAAGAGGAAGATCGCTGAACAAAGGAGGCAACAAACATGAGCGTTCTAAGTCGAGGAAGAAGTTCAAGGGACCGAAAGACAAAGACGGGTGTTGGCATTGCGGCAAGAAGGGGCACATGAAACGTGATTGCAGGGCGCTTAAGAAACAAGAAGGAAGCTCTCAAGACGGGAAGGATTCAGTGAATCTATCTGAGGAAAGTGACACGGAGGCATTGATCTTATCTCTTAATGTGAGGAATGAGTCTTGGGTTATAGACTCGGGTGCTTCGTTTTATGCCACTTCATGTAAGGAAGTTCTGCGTAATTATGTATCAGGTGACTTTGGGAGACTCTACTTGAGTGATGATGAGTCGTGCAGTATCGTTGGAAAGAGGGACGTTCATGTAAATCAGAAAGACGAAACGGCTTTAAATTGAAGAATGTCAGACATATACCGAGTTTGAAACGTAACTTGATCTCAGTGGGGCAGTTGGCCGATGCCGGTTATGTGACGACATTCACCAGTGATTCCTGAAATATCACAAAAGATACCTTGGTGATATCTCGAGGCAAGAAGGAAGGTACTTTGTACGTGACTTCAGGATCGTATAGTTCACTTGCAGTCGCATCAACTGGAGTGAATGGGCAATTATGGCATCAAAGGTTGTGACATATGAGTGAGAAGGGGATGAAAGTGTTATTGTCAAAAGGGAAGATACCAGGGCTGAAGTCTATTGACTTGGAATTCTACGAGGATTGCGTATAGGGCAAGCAAAAGAGGGTAAGTTTCAAGAAGACGGGACGCGCTCCAAAGACACATCTGTTGGAGCTTGTACACACTGATGTGTGGGGACCGGCACAGGTATTATCTCTTGGTGGCTCACGTTATTTTATTATTTTATTGATGATGTTAGTAGAAAATTGTGGGTTTATTTCTTAAAGCACAAATCTGATGTATTTAATGTATTTGAGAAGTGGAAAGTAATGGTAGAAAATGAGACAGGTAAAACAGTAAAATGTCTCAAATCAGATAATGGGGGAGAGTACTGCGATAAGAGATTTGAGGAGTATTGTGTAGCAAATGGAATCAAACATTAGAAAATGATTCCACAGACACCGCAGCATAATGGTATGGCTAAGCGCATTAACAGGACCATCCTCGAGCGCGCCAGGAGCATGAGGTTACATGCAGGGTTGCCCAAGACTTTTTGGGCAGATGTTGTGAATACTGCCGTATATCTCATCAATAAAAGTCCCTCAGTACCATTGGATGGTGGGCTACCAGAAGAAACGTGGACCAGGAAAGAAGTGAACCTCGCACATCTCAGAGTGTTCAGTTGCACTTCATATGTTCGCATTGATGCAGAGTACAGAAACAAGCTAGATGCGAAGTCCAGGAGGTGCACGTTTATAAGCTACGAGCAGCATGATTTTGACTACAGGTTTTGGGATGCAGAAAACAGGAGAATCATCAGAAGCAAGGACGTAGTTTTCAATGAAAAAGTGATACATAAGGACAGTGTACAGGAAAATAAGGCCGAGGAAAAGAATTCGTAGAGTTGAAAGAGTTACCGGACATGGGTGTTACAGCGCCACAGGATGATCATGCACAGGAGCATTATGAGGCAAAGCCACAAACACCGGTTGTGATGAGGTCTACTTGGGAGAGGAGACTCACGGTCTGATACTCACCCTCCTTAGATTATCTACTGCTGACAGATAATCGTAAATCAGAGTGTTTTGAAGAGGCATTACAGTTAGATACACGGGTTAAGTGGGAGCAGGCCATGGATAATGAGATGGACTCTCTTGAGTCTAATCGTACATGGGAGCCAGTCACTCTACCCAAGGGTAAGAAAGCTCTTCATAACAAGTGGGTTTACAGACTGAAAGAGGAGCACGATGGTTCGAAACGGTACAAGGCTAGATTAGTTGTGAAAGGGTTTCAACAAAAGGCAGGTATCGATTTCACTGAAATATTTTCACCTGTGGTGAAAATATTTACGATTCGTATGGTCTTGAGTATAGTGGCTACAGAAGACTTATATCTAGAGCAGCTAGATGTTAAGACAGCCTTTCTTCATGGGGACCTTGAAGAAGAGATATATATGCATCAGCCGACAGGATACGTGGCACCGGGAAATGAGAACAAGGTGTGCAGACTGAAGAAGAATCTATATGGCCTAAAGCAGGCCCCTAGACAATGGTACAAGAAGTTCGACAGTTTCATGTCGGGAAACGGTTTTAGGAGATGTTATGCAGGCCACTGTTGTTATTTGAAGAAGTTTGATATGTTGTACATCATCCTTCTTCTGTACGTTGATGATATGCTTGTAGCCGGTTCAAGCATGAAGGACATCTTCAAATCTCAAAAGACAATTATGTAAAGAATTTGCCATGAAGGATTTAGGAGCTGCAAAATAAATCCTAGTCATGATGATAAAGCGTGACAGGGAAAACAAGATATTAGTTTTGTCACAGGCAGAGTATATAGCCAAGGTACTTAATCGATTCAATATGGGAGGTGCTAAGCCGGTTACCACTCCATTAGCCAACCACTTCAGGTTATCTAAGGAGCAAGGTGCAAAGACGCAGGAGGAATGGGACTACATGGCTAAAGTCTCATACGCGTCAACTATTGGGAGTCTCATGTATGCTATGGTGAGCACGAGGCCAGACATTGCTCAAGCGATGGGAGTTGTTAGCAGGTTCATGAACAACCCAGGGAAGAAATATTGGGAAGTTGTGAAGTGATTCTTAGATACCTGGCAGGTACTAAGGATGTAGGGTTGTGCTATGGTGGATGGAAAATCAAGCTACAAGGCTACGTAGATTCAGACTTGGCAGGAGATATCGACAGCAGAAGAAGCACTACACGCATGTCTTTACTCTGACTAGTGCTGCAGTCAGTTGGGTCTCTCAGTTACAAAAGATAGTATCTATCAGAACGACAGAAGCAAATATATTGCGGCTACAGAAGCGTGCAAGGAGATGGTGTGGATGCAAGGTTTTATGGAAGAGTTGGGTAAGAAGCAAGCAGATCGCAAGCTGTACAGTTACAGTCAGAGTGCAATATACTTGGCTAAGAATTCAGCCTTTCATTCAAGAACCAAGTATATTGTCATCAGATATCACTTCATACGTTCATTACTTGAAGATGGATCGATTGCTCTGGAGAAGATTCATACAAGTGAGAATCTTACGAAAATGCTGACCAAGGCTGTCACACGGGAGAAGCTGAAGCTCTGTTCAACTTTGATTGGTCTTTAGGCTTGAAGACGGGGAGGTGGTGCACTCCGGATGTAGAAGATGAAAGTTTATGGCGATGTGTTTCCAAGTGGGAGATTGTTGAGATGTGGAGCCACATCTGGGGCCGCCCACGACTAGTCGAGGTTGCGCGGATTTCGTGTCGCGAGCATCAATTTTTAGGTTCCGAGGTGCTCGACCGATTGTAGCCATGCTTGACCGGTCAAGGGGTCCGCTCGATCGGTCGTGAAATCTGCTCGACCAGTCGAGGTTATGCAAATTCGTTTCCGGATTTGATGCGGACTGCGGAAATTTGAGTCGATTTTCGTAAGGGTGCGAAAGGAAAGTTGCCTAAACTATAAATAGGTGTCCCTAGGGCTTTTCTAGGGTATGGGAAATAATTCTAAGGTGTGGGCAAAGGGTTTTCTATGTACTTCCAAGGGAGAGGTTAGTATATTGCCTTGTAATCTTAGTTTTTCTTCATAGTGGGAAGTTTGCATCCGTGGTTTTTTACCCTTGTTGGAGTTTTTCCACGTATATCTTACCTTGTGGTTTGTTTGGAATGCTTTGATTCTTTTCTAGTTTATATTTCTTCTTGTTTATCGTTTGTGGGTGAGACCTGAGATTGGATCTCGGTTCACTGCGTTGTTGGCATGCTACGCAACAACACCAAGCACTCATTTTTCATTATCTTCTACTACATTATGTGCTAACTTCAAAGGACCCAACATTCAGCCCTAGGATGTAGCCTTTGGGTTGGTGACTTAAATAGCAGCCATGATGAAACAACAACAAGAATAATTTGCAGTCTAGTAGGATATGCTGGTAAATTTGAGCCAGACACCTCAAAATCGTCAAAATTCTTCACCACTTGAAATATAACAAGCGCAAGAGATGAATTTACTCAAAAAATTTACCAAGTTACATCCGCCAGTTTTTATGGGTGCTTCTGACCTATCAATAGCTGAGGTTGGCTAAAACAGATACAGAAGACTTAAGAAGCTATGGACTACTCTGATAGTCAAAGGGTTAGACTCGCGACATTTGTACTTCAAGAAGAAGTGGACATATGGTGGAGTGCAGTCAAGAGGATGGTAATAGCTAGACATTTGTGGACCTAGAAGGAATTCCAAGGCAAATTACATGAGAAATATTTTGTCAAGGCCTATTGAAACTAAAAGATGGTAGAGTTCATGAGCTTGTAAGAAGGAGAGATGATTGTGGCTCAATAAAAGACCAAGTTCACTAAGCTATCGAGATATGTTCCAATACCAATAGAAGATGAAGATTACAAAATAACAAGATCTAAAGAAGGCCTTTGACAGAATATCCGAATAAGATTTTGTTGTGTGGATATTCGAAAGTACCATGAGATCTTGGATAAAACCTTTTGAGTAGAGAGGATTGTGAATATTTTCTGAAGTCTAAGGTAGAAAGACAAGGCAGAACTGCACTGAATCAATAACAACATTCGGGGAAGAAACAACGAATGCAGGTTCAAGCGGCAGCATCGAGAAATGAAGAGCATTACTTCCTTAGGAACTGTTCGTATTGTGAAAAATATGGGCATAAAGCTCAAATCTGCAGGACTAAATTTATGGATATGGGAGTGATGCCTCTATAACAAATACCTCCTACACTTTAACCTCCAGCACCTATACAATAGTTGGGTCAGGCATTGCGTGCGTTACCTCCTAGACCTCCACAAAATTAGTAGAGTAGGCCTCAGCTTCCTATACCTCTAGGGAAATTAACAAATCAGAGCACAACTGCCAAGAGCATGAATTCACTATGTTCATTCTATTGCGCCAGCAGAGAAGCCAGAAGATAACCACAATATAGTGTAAGGTACAATTGATATAAATGGCATTTTAATTTCTATAATGTTTGATTTTATCTTTTGTTGCATCATTCATGATGATAACTCGATTAGGGTTAAACTAGAAAACCTTGTAAAGAAGATTTATGTGGAGTTTCACATCGAAAAGCTCATTGTTAATATATGGTTTGTAAATCTATTCCAATCATAATAGGAGGGATTCCAATGTTACCTAAATTAGTTGTTGTTATGGACATAATGGCTTATGATATTATTTTTGGTATGGATTGGCTTACCCCTAATCATGTCAATATGGACTATTATGAAAAAATGGTCAATTTTTCTACACCTGGAAGAAAATCATTCATAATTCATGGGGAGAAGAAAAATGAAAAGATTGAGCGTGTTATGGCATTGATGAATAGAGAAACACTAAAATTGTCTATAGACCAAATTTCGGCAGTGAGAAAATATCTTAAAGTTTTCCAAGATATATCGGGTTTACCACCTCGCCGATAAGTAGATTTCAACATCGACCTTCTGCCAGATCCGCACCAATATATATGTCCCCATATCAAATGGCACATGTCAAGATGAAAGAGCTGAAGAAATAGCTGGAAGAATTGAAGGCTCAAGGATTCATATGACTGATCACTTCACCATGGGATGTGTCAGTGCTTTTCGAAAAGAAGAAAGATGGTAATTAATACTTGTATTTTGATTATCGTTGATTGAATGTGTTGGGATTTATGTTGCGGAATCACACAGATCTAGATATAGGATAGCAATCCAATGGCACCAAGCACACACAAGAGAACACAAAGATTTAATGTGGAAAACCCTTGTAGGAAAAAACCACGGCACAAAGTGACAGATCTCCACTATGAAAATAGAAATTACAAAGAGAGAGGACTTACCTGATTCGAACAACCTCGAATCTCACCCTTGCTACATCTTTTGATAACCCTAGAACCCTATAAAATACCTTTAGGAAGCCTTAGAATAGCCCTAGGGACCCATATTTATAGTTTAGGAAACTCCACTTACGCACCTCCTTTGGAAAAGTCCGGAAACCACCTCAAATTTACGCAATCCGCGTAGGATTTACGTAACCTTGACTAGTCAAGCCAGGCC
The DNA here is from genome assembly GCA_021015155.1 of Magnolia officinalis. Taxonomy (NCBI): domain Eukaryota; kingdom Viridiplantae; phylum Streptophyta; class Magnoliopsida; order Magnoliales; family Magnoliaceae; genus Magnolia; species Magnolia officinalis. Next base: position 57,639,802 of record JAJHSJ010000015.1, read on the forward strand.
TCGACTGGTCGAAAGACCCCCTCGACCGGTCAAGCCATCTCCTTGGTCAGTCGAGCATCTCGGATACCCAAAACATGTGCTCGCTAGACTTTGAGTCGAGCATGCCTTGACGAGTTGAGAGGCCCACTCGACCAGTCGAGTCAGGCCCTTGACCAATCGAGCAGCCCTAGAATGTTGAAGGCTTTAACGTCTGACAACAATCTCTACCAAGCCTTTAACATTCAACCGTGTAGCTTCTTGACCTCTTCTCTTATCTCTGCATCACATCATAGCTTCTCGTGCACACTCCGTCCTTCTTTTATGTCATCGCCCAGCCTAGAGAAGTTACACAGAGCTTGAACTTCTTTGCAAGAACGATCTAGGTGATTATGTCTGCCGAATCAAAATCCACATGCTCAACCACCTTTTCTCTTATCTTCTCAAAAGGAAAGACGTAGTCTTATTACCATCTCACCGCTACCCAATATTGCTTGCCGGGGTACTTGCTCACAACACTGATAGCCTATGAACTAACCGGCTTAATCCAGACCATGGCATATACTGCCAACCGTATTCGAATAAGGCTCATGAGATATTCTGCTTTTTCACATCTATTTTGGGACATGTCCTGAGGAAAACTTGAGGAGAGATGCGTAGGGAACGCTCTCTGACTTTACATGGTTCATCACTTCCTTGATCAAGACCTACCCAAATATTCTGCCTGAGATAACCAAAGCCTACTCCTCTTTCAGTTTCAACGCCAAGAACCATCTTTGCAGCCCACCGATCCTTCGTCCTGAATGTCCCACTTAAACGAGTCTTCAATACATTGATTTTAGACATGTCATAATTGACGATCTACATGTCATCAATTCCTAACTCACCATGAAGGAATCAAACCACTGCCTAGGCGACAGGTCGAATCGTGACCTCCTGCAAAGTCCTTTCTCAACCCCTTTAACTTTAAACCGCTCTAATTGCTTCATGTAGATATGCTCTTCACTTTTCCTTACAGAAGTACAGACTCTACATCCATCCTTCCAGCTTAAGATCATATTGGCCAACCAGCGCCAATCACGGATCTAATAGACACTTGTTATACCGTCGGCGTGAATATCTCTGAGAAGTCGATCCCTTCTCTCTGAGCATAAAGCTTTGCTACCAACCTCGCCCTGTATCTATGTTGTATCCTCCTGAAGATCCACCTGCATCCAACTGCTCTCCAGCCCACTGGAAGCTCCACCCGCTCCCATATGTTGGTCTGGTACAACGAGTCTATCGCATCGCCCATAGTCACCTTCCACTCCTAAGCATCAAGCTCATCTAGAGCCATCTAAATAGAAGATGAATCTGCTGCGATATTAGAGTCGTCCATGTACCTCACCGATATCCTGCGATTATGTCGTGTCATTCTTCTCACATGTGGCTGCTTCACCTGCTCTGTATCCATATCCACACGTCTCAGCCTTCTTGCCCTGCCCGCTCATGTGGCCATGCCCAACATGCACACACGTACAGAGGTGGAATCCGCTATATCCACTACAGCTCCACCTTTTGAAGTTCTCCCGATCAACCTGTACATGTTACCGAGTCGTTGCGCTTTCATGATAACTCGTGCTCCCTTAGATACCTTAAGAGCACCATCAATACCTATATACTTGCATCCTTTTACCTCAAGTACACCAAGAGAAATCAAATTCTGCTTCAAATCAAGAACATGCCTGACATCAGTCAAGGAACGCTCCACCTCATCAAACATCTTGATGCGCACCGAACCAACAACCACAACATTATAAGCATTATCATTACCCATAAAAACTTGTCCACCATCGCGCTCCTTGTAGCTGGTGAACCAACTCCGATGAGGAGTCATGTGAAAAGATGCTCCTGTTTCTAGCATCCACTCGCCCTTACGATCATCGTAAAAGTATCTGATCGTAGACACAGACAAAATATTACCATCACATCCACTCGATCCATCTGACGTGGCAACATTGGCCTCCCTGTACGAAGCCTCAGAATCTTCTCTCTTAGATTTATGATTTTCACAATCCTTCTTCACATGTCCTTCCATCCCATAATTCCAGCACTTTACCTTTCCTTTGCCCTTGCCCTTGGATTTGGATCTAGAACCTGAAGAACCTGTACCTTGCTCAGAATTTATGTCCCTCGTAAACAGTGGTTCAAAAGATGTCCCCATTTATCGTTTAGCTTTCTCATAGCCTTCTCTTGAAGGGCTGAGATAACGGTGTCGATACTCAGGGTTTTATTCGTACTGCACATAGTGCCCTTGAATGATTCATACGACGCTGTAAGAGAATTCAGCAACATACATGCTTATTCTTCATCTTTCATCACTTCCTCCATATCCAGTAATTTGTAAACCAATTTATTAAAGTTGCTAATGTGAGCCTCCAGATCTCCACCCTCTACCATCTTGAAGTTATACCACTGCCGCTTCAAGTGTATGCGATTTTCAGAGGATTTTTTCGCATAGACATCCTCTAACTTCGCCCATAAATTAGACGCAGTTTCTCTCTCATGATGTTGTAGAGAACGTCATCTGTGAGACATAAACGGATCGATGATAAAGCTTTCTTATCAAGAGTATTTCAATCATCATCAGTCATAGTAGACTTTCACTCCTCAAGAGCACCATCTTCGCCTTGCTTGATTAAGGAACTGATCATCTTGATCTTCCATAACTCAAAATTATTTTTCCCTGAGTACTTCTCAATATCATACCTAGTGCTTGTCATTATTATTAATCCCTCAGATTCATATCTGTGCCCCAACGATTGCTTAGATACCACTTGTTGGGATTTATGCTGCGGAATCACATAGATCTAGATCTAGGATAGCAATCCAATGGCACTAAGCACACACAAGAGAATACAAAGATTTAACGTGAAAAACCCTTGCGGGAAAAAACCATGGCACAAAGCGACAAATCTCCACTATGAAAATAGAAATTAAAAAGAGAGAGGACTTACCCGATTCGAACAACCTCAAATCTCACCCTTGCTACACCCTTTGATAACCCTAAAATCCTTTAGAATACCTTTAGGAAGCCTTAGAATACCTTAGAATAACCCTAGGAATCCCTATTTATAGTTTAGGAATCTCCACTTACTCACCTCCTTTAAAAAAGTCCAGAAACTGCCTCAAATTTATGCAGTCCGCGCAGGATCTGCGTAACCTTGACTAGTCGAGATGAGGCCTCGACTAGTCGAAGGACCCCCTCGACCGGTCGAGCATCCTGGATACCCAAAACATGTGCTCACTGGACCTTGAGTCGAGCATGCCTCGACTAGTCGAGCGGCCCACTCGACCGGTCGAGTCAAGCCCTTGATCGTTCGAGCAGCCCCAGAATGTTAAAGGCTTTAATGTCTGACAACAGAATGATGTGAAGATCAAGAACAAAATCTATTGTCACACATTGATGATTTGTTTGATCAGCTGAAGGGAGCTCGATATTTTTTTAAGATTGATTTAAAATCTGGATGTCATCAATTATGTATTGAGGAAGACATCTTCAAGACAACCTTTAGAACGCGCTATAGGTACTATGAATTTCTAGTTATGCCCTTTAGATTGACCAATGCCCTAACATTGTTCATAGACTTAATGAAAAGAGTATCCCAGTCTCATCTTGATAACTTTATCATTGTATTTATTGATGATCTCGCAATATACTCCAAGACCGATGAAGAGCATGAGCTACAGTTGATAATAGTATTACCGACTCTAAAAGATCATTAGTTGTATGCAAAGTTTTCAAAGTGCGAATTCTGAAAGGAGAGCATTAAATTCCTTGACCATGTGATCTCGCTGAAAGGAATTGCAGTAGACCCGTCAAAGATTGAAGTTGTGGTGAAATGGGAATGAACCATGGATATCTTAGAAGTTAAAAGTTTTCTCGAACTGGTTGGATATATTATAGAAGATATATCAAAGACTCGTCAAAGATCTTTGGACCGCCGACAAGTCTAACTCAAAAAGGAGTACCATTTAAATGGACTAAGAAGTGTGAAGAAGATAAGAAGATCGAACTGGTACCTATACTACGCAAGATCAATGACAACACATATGTCGTTGATCTTCCCAACGGCATGAGAATCTCAAGCACATTCAACGTGATAGACCTATATGAGTATCATGAACTAGAATCAGAGGATTACTTGAGGACGTGTTTTTTTCAAGTGGAGGGGATCTAATGTCGAACACAAAGCAAGCACGTGCATATCATGATTGGAATAGAAGAATGTATTCCAAGAAGAAATTTTAAAAAATAAAATTTAGTAAATGTTCGATCAATCGAGACAGATCAATTGAGTCAATCGATCGATTGATGGAAATTCCAATTTATATGAAAAGCTTGATGGACAACTTTTGCTCAAGTTCAATTGATCGACAAGATCGATTGACCAAAACAATTTCAATTTTATGGATTTAGTCCCGGGATGTTTTTGCGTCCTCTCGATTGATTAGTCGATCGATCGACCAAGCGATTGATGGAACGCGAGAATTTGCTCTATTTTCAATTTTTATTTTCTTTTTTGTTTAATCTCTTCTAATTATATTTTAGGATTTGTTTAGGGTATCTAAGGGTGAAACTCGTTTATTTTAAGGACTTATTTAATAATATTCTCTAAATTTACATTTTCTCATGGATACGAAAATTTTCTCTTACATATTCAAGCTACTTATTATTGAGGAAGACGATGATCAACCTTATCACGCCTACCTCTTCATAAATATATAAGAGAGATGCTCAAGTTCTATCACAGCACTATTAAGTTACAGTGTTACGAGAGCATTGCATATGAGTTATAGTGCTCTTAGTTGCATTTGATCACTTAGACAGTTCAATCAATCGATCTGAACCATCCATTAAGTCCAGAACATATTTCACAGGATGTCATGAAAAAACGCGTTGGACATAATGAACGGCCTAGGTCAATGTATTGGGTTGTCTCTGTGTCCCAATGCAACTAAGAGCATTAATTTGAGTTAAAATATAACACGTGTATAATTTCCAAGTGCCTACATAACAAACATCATTAGCAGCTACTTATTTATTTAATAACGTAAAAATCTCCAGCTATAAAAGTGCATGAGAAACATGAGTTTTGAGGCTCAATCCACGGTACTTGTACACTCGTCACCGCATGGATTTAATATATATTGAGAAAATCTTTGATACTCTGCCAGAGTGTGGTAAATGATACACATGCACTTAGAAATTACTTGAAAATTGTATATCTGACATAGAAGTAAAACTAACTAAACTGTTCAAATTATATATCCGATTTTAAATGTATCATAAACTTTAAAAAATTTAAAAAATTTAAAATTTTGAAAATTTGAAAAAAAAAAAAAAAAAATTGTTTACCTGACTATCAGATTGGTTGATATTCATGGACAGTTAAAAATAAAGAATTCTAGTCATTTTTTAAATGAATAATATTATATTTATATTTAATTTTTTTCTCAATTTTCTTAAAAAGAATGATGTTAAATGCTCAGAGATATTGATGGGACAAATATTATGTACTACATGAACTGATGCTTGATTTAGGGGCATTTGACTAGTATCAAATTGGCTCAATACTATACATCTAAATTTAATTTTGAAACTCTTGAGATAAATGTTGTCAAATGATTTAGGATATATATATATATATATATATATATATATATATATATATATATATATATATATAATATATATATAGCATGAGTTACATGGATTGAATGGATTTCAGGTGTTTAAGTATTAAGTGGTCTTAAATTGGCTATATACTATTCATTTAAATTTAGTTTTAAATTTTTAAACTTTTTCTAATTTCTTGAAGAAAATGTGTCAAATGGTTAAGAATATGTATTAGTTGGATAAATTCCGTAAATTGCATAAACTTCGAGCTATTTTAGGGCATCGAATGGTCTTTAAATTGATCCGACACTATTCATTTGAATTTAATTTTTAACTCTTTTTTTTCTTGCGGAAATATATATATCAATAGCTAGAGATACACATTATTGGGATGAATTCTACAGTTAGTATGAATTTTGGGGCATTTTAAAGGTATTTGAGTGGTCCTAAATTTAAATGGGTTCAAAACTACTCATCTGTTTTTTTGTTTTTTTTTTTCCAATTTTTTGAAAAAAAAATAGTGTAAAATGGTTATATAAATATAAATATGTAATTGTCATATTATTAGATTCATGTTCATGTAATCTTATTTATATTGAATCATTGAGCTTTTGCAACAAAATTTTTCAGAAATTTCAATTTTACAAAATATTGTCTTCATAATTTACACTACCTGACAAGTGCTTTTTGAGAGAGAATTAATAAAATGCCTTCAATTAGTTTTTCTTTTAAAAGCAATAAAGTCAAGAATTATAAAGCTTATGTGGTTTATGTATAACATTCATAGTCTAACATATGCACCCAAACATAACCCAAATGAAAAATTGACCCTATCAAATCAGATGGGTTACAAGTGAATTTGGATGTTTTTGGACAATGTAAATTTAAACATGTTCAAAACAAAATATGAATGTATTTGAAAGTATTATTTTTATGTGCACACCATAATGTATATCTAGAAGGTTTAATGATGTACCATAAATGTGAAGGTTCAACGATGGACCATTACACCAACTGTTACAATTATTAAATACGTTGGTGGAGCCCACCCATAATGTATGTATAGTAGTTACACCATTCATGTGGAGATACTCATGAGAACCATGCATTTAAAAATAATAATAATCAATTAATCATCTGAATCAGAAACTCCTGCCAGGATCATCTGGCAATCCACTTCAATCATTATCAAATACACATCTTGGGTGGGCCCCACACAGCTCTAATGTATAATAGTCACCATTAATTTGTCTGAATGTATCATTCGCCTTACTTTCTAAAAAACTAAGCAAGTTAAACTATAATAAAAATAAATATAAATATACAACATAAGGGCCATGAGGGGCACACTTGATGTGAACCACAATCAGCCCTAATAAATCAAAGAACATCCACCTTCTAAATAAAGCCAAACATGTGACATGTGAGCTGTAAAGAAGAGCGACCTTTTTTTTTATGGTTCTGATGTCTTATGCACATGATATATTGAACTTATGAGCAAGATGGGTGGTAACATCACGATCCATTGAATTTAAAGCCAAACATGTAACATGTGACATGTGGCCTTCAAGGTTGGGCCAACCTTTTTTTATGGTTCTGATGTCTTATATATGCACATGATAGATTGAACTTATGAGCAAGATGGGTGGTAACATCACTAGCCATCCATCCATTTTTCCAAGATCATTTTAAGGCATGAGCCCAAAAAGGGAGCTGATCCAATGCTCAAGTGGACCACACCAGAGGAAGTAGTAGTGATAACGACGACACCGTTGAAACCTTCCTAAGGCTCACCATGGTGTTTCTTTGCCATCCAACCTATTCGTAAGGTCACATAGACGTGGATGAAGTAAAAAACACAAATATCAGCTTGATCAAAGCTTCAAGGTAGTTTTTAATGGTGGTGTTAAATCCCCATTGTGCGATGCACTGGAGCATTAGATTTGCCTCCTTTTTTGCCACATGCCTTAAAATGATTTGGAAAAATAGAAGTACAGAGTGGATAAAACACATACATCACAGTGGGCCTCACAAAAGCCCCTGCCAACGCAATCCACATATCTCCAAACTTTGAAAATCTCTTGATATTTTGGATACATAAATTGTAAGCTATGGTGAGATTTTCAAATATAAGCAATTTTGAATTTCTAATGATTTTTTTAACGAAATTATACCGTAATTAGCTCAAATTTTCTAAAATTTTAACGCATTCATATATGATTATATATAAATTTTAAAAATATTTATTAATTTATATTATTTTTTATTTTTAGGGATTTTTTTTTTTTTTTTTGAAAACATTTCTAATCAAATGTTAAATGTTATGATTTCAACCGTTTAAAGAGATTAGATTTATGTGTTCCATTGGTACAGGCGCTTTTACCCTATTAATTAGGTTTTTAACCATTGATATCAAAGTTAATGCCACATCCGGTGTTTTAGCCATCAGATGGGTAATTTGTGAAAAGGACAACTTGGATCAGAGTGGAAGTTCTCACGATGTGAAAAGAGCTACTTGAAAACTAGAGTGCAACCGCCAAGTAAAGAGAGCTACCTGAATAACCAAAGTGCAACCGTCACATCCTATAAAACAGACCAAAGTGAGTGCCTCCACAAAGTAGGTTACCCTGGATGCCGGTTGTAGAACTTGGTGAAATATTATGAACCCAATAATTAAAAGAGTCTAGCTTGAGGCTTTCAATCGATCCTAGGGCTTTGGACATATTAGTTAGGTTCTTAACAAAAAATCTCAAATTTAAAAATATATGGAGAAAATCTTCAGTGTGTATGTGTGGAAGGTCCCATAGTGAGCTCATAAGGTGAGCTCTATGGGTCCCATCGTGATCTATGTTTGACATCCACAACATGCATTTGGTGAGTCCCCTCTAGATTATGGGATATCTCAAAAATCAGCCGGCTGAGGAACTCAAGTAGACCATACCATATAAAACCATGTAAATTGTGCCTAAAACATTTAAAACCACTTGGTGGGACCAACTAAGTTTTTTTTTTATATATTGTTAAAACTTAATATGACCCCCCAGTGAGACACACATAATGGATTGGTCAGATGTCTGAACAACATTTCAATAGGCCTTATAAACGATCACGAAGGCTTCACTAAATGGGCCGATATCTACTCCCAAACACTATCTATGGTGTAACCCATTGTCTATGGTGTAGCCTACGTAAGTCATTGATCGGCCTTATTTTTAAGCCCATGTCCTACCATGGAAGGGTGCATTTGATTAATGGGGTGGATGTCTGACGCAAAGGAGGACATGATGAGGTTGATCATCATTTTCGTCGATCGATAAATACCTTGAATCCACAAGGTGCTCTTGAATCCACGAGAGAAAATCTTGAACCCATGAGAAGAAATAAAATAACTAAGAAGTTTTAATTAATAGATTTTCATTAAAAAAAAAAAAAAATGAGTTACACCTTTAAAAATAAGTTTAAGTGGAGATTGATGTATTACTTGAAAAGGAAGGATATCAAAAAGTCAAGAACACCACACACATATATGAGCTTTTATTACGTTACTTACATGCCACACATGTGCCAACATAACATGGGTCCTTACTCTTGCCCGGGTGGTAGACTCTCAAGAGTTTCAACTCCCAATCAAGGGTTCGAGTACCCATAGGTGGTGAAATTCCACCAGCGTAAGTGTGTGGGGTATGTGTGTGTGTTAAAAAAAAAAAAAAAGTGCCACCGGAACATGATAGGTCTAAAATCCAATACATCCATTAAAACGAAACCACTATATTGAAGCATTTTGTATTTTATTTTATTTTTTTAAGAAAGGTGGGATCACTCTACCTATAACTTTGTTGATATAGCAAAATTTATATATGGTTTAAGTGGGTCCCACAAAAAGAAAAAAGCCTCACCTATTATACACTAAGGGACAATGCCATACAGATCTCTCAAATAAAGATAGACCGGGACTATATTGAAGCGTTAGCCTAAGAATCAGGTTGATCCATTGGTTAGATAGGCCACAATTTGCATAATAGATGAATGGCTCTAAAAACTTGGCTGAAATTTTCTAATCATCCACACCTTTCAAATAATGGGGCCCACATGCTGATAATTAGAGCAGAACTTATTTTTAGGAAAACATGTATGGTTCGTACCAACCTGATGGATGTATTATATCTAACACATATGTGCAATGTAGATGAGTTTTATTGCACGTGTGTGAACGCACGTAGCAAAGTGTTTGCACATGTATATGTATAGCTGTTTTTTCACTCTGTTATTTTGAGTTTATACACCAACTTTTCATTCTTGAAACGTTGGCATTTTTGTAATTTTCTACAACATGAGGCCCAATTAAACATGGATTTTTTGCCAATATGTTGTTTTGTTATACCTATGGTTACTGGAAGGGAATGGTAGGAAACCATACAACTTACTTTTCCAAAGAAGCATTTTCACATGTAGACGCAGCTTCAGTGGATCCCTCAATCCATAGAGGCCGGTGGATCGCCGATTTTAGGACCACCGTTATGTGTCTGCCTTACATCCACACTATCCATCCGTTTCGACAGCTCATTTTAGAGTTCCCATGTGTGTCTCTAAATATAGGTGGATGCACCTGATGGATGGTTAGATGGACTTCACATTCCATCCAAAAGTTTTTATAGTGGCGTCTCCTCCCCATTGCTCCCCATTGTACCCTTTGGTATGGCCCACCTAAGTTATCGGTCAGGCTGAGTTTTGGCATCTAAAGGGGGTCGCATATAATGGACGGCTTGGATGATACTTAGATGGGCTCACAAAAAACGTATATGATATATAACTCACATAAGTCTTAACGCATGTTATCATTCCCCACTCATGGTTGGAATTTTATCGTTGAGGAATTCTAATGTCACACCAGATATTGTATGGATTCCATGAGGACTGATGGTAAATTTATGTAACATCTTGACTGTTTTCCCTATGGGCTGCATCGTGAATGGACGTACCACACATCATAAAAGTCGATGAAGTCAGCCTCTGATCGATCTTTTCTAAATTGAATATTTTCTCCCTTCAGTTGGATTGGTTTGTGCAATTTTTGGACCTAATCCATCCATGATAGGTCCTAAAAATGAGTGGTCCAAAGGTAGTAAATGTGACACTTGTTCCATGGAGCACAAATCATACTTGGGTGTGATATTATATGTCTTCCCAAGCTTTGTTTAGTCACACACATGCATGCAAGTCAATGAATGCACACGCCAACATGTATGCCAGCGTTGCACAAATGTGTAATACCCAGGCCATTGTTAGAATGTTACCTGATGTGGACCCATTAACAGATAATAGGCAACGCATGCAGCTGCAAAAGATGACCTGCAAATGGCACTAACTGAAGGTACAGGACGGTCTGCATGCGCTCATTATTTAGTTAACACCCTCAAATTCGGAATGTAAGTCTTCGTACTCAAGCGTCGGCGTCGGGTTTTGAAGTGTTACCAGATGTTATCAGAATGCATGGAGTATTGAGATAACTGGGACTTGGAAATGAGACTTATATAATCCACAATGACTTAATGTTGGGATGTTTAGGATTTGACAATTGAACTTGAGAAGGAATCCTCTAGAATTAGGAAAACCTAATAGCCTAGTGATATAGCATTTTAGGATGCTTTAAAAAGTCTTGGGATGGCCGTTCGAACTTAGAAACAAACTTAGGCGCAGTGAGAAATCAATTACCCACTGCATTGTGTGTTAGATCTGACTAGCATACTCCCTATGACCGATCCCTAAGGTAGATTGATTGCGAACACTATCTTATGGAACCATATCGAGCGAAGTATTTGCAGCTTAATCTATGTTCTAAATCTTGGATGACTCTTAATGAACTCAATGCCCTGATAGAGAAAAAGACCGAAATTCACCAGGATTACAAAGTGATACATTGAACTTTCTTCCCTGGCCAAGCAAAAGATCGGTGTATTGGATTCAAACTCACTATAATATTTCTTTTGTGTTGGTCTGATCCCTAAAAAATAGAGAAAAGATTCTACTCTAGATAATGACAAACTGAATAATGTATGGGCATAAGATTCTAGACTCCTTGGAACATTTTAGAATGGTCACTAGACCTTAAAAATTATAATTAGGTTCGTGGCCGGAGAATGCACCCACCCCATTGTCCACGAAGCATAACTTTTTCATCCCAAATAACATGCTTTAGATGATTTATGTCATCCCTAAGACAATGAAAATCTATGGTTACTTACTTTAGGGTCATTCCCTCATAGTTAAAGGAGTTTAGAGCAGTTTTTGGGCTTTGTCAACTCAATGTGACCTCCTTCGATCCATTTTTGTAAAAAAAAAAAAAAAAAAAAAAAAAAAAAAAAAAAAAAAATCTAAAATAGCATGTGTATGCTTAGGATTGTACTTGCATATGATTATTGGAATGAAATAATAACATAAGCCTTTCATCATTTTAAGAGGTGATGGCTCTTAAATCCAAATATCCTCAAGCATAGGTCTCGTACACATTGACACCTCTGTCAGATGACGTTTATCG
>JAJHSJ010000015.1:57659471-57910607 GCA_021015155.1 Magnolia officinalis
CACAAAAGAGAGAAAAAGGGAGAGCAAGAGAGAAAGGAGAAGAAAGTGTGTGTGAAGTTGATATAGGGTGGACCCTAAATCAAGGCGGGGCCCTAGAGGATCAACCCTTCCAACTCCCTACCTCTCCTCAAAGGAGAAACTCTCCACCATAACCTCAACAATCGTCCATGGGTCATCTAGGTAAGGTCCTTCACCTCTTTTTCTTGGAAATCCATGTATTAAGAAAGATTGGCTTGGATTTCTCACATGCAAGGGCTTGTTTTAGGGATTCTGACCGATCGACCTCAAAGCCCTCTTTCGTAGGACGTTTTCCAAACCTCCAACGATCCATAGGTGAGACTATTGCTCTTAGGTGGCCTAGCACCAAATTAAGTATGTGTTTAATGATTTTGGTTGCTTGAATGCTATGTTTGGAGAATCTAGAGAAATCCTAGGACTTGTATGTTTGTTAAAATTATATGTTTGGCTCCCATATGATGTTGTTCTTGCCTTTCACATGATTGTGTGTATGGACGATTATATGCTCATGCCTTGTTTGATTTTCTCATATGATGTGTCATATAACATGTATGATTCCTTGATTTTTGTGTATTTTGGTTCTAAGGGAGGTAGGAAGTACTTAACTTCCTCACCAACCCACACCACACACACACACACCTTGCTCATGATATTATTAGTTTTACATGTTAGTAGAAGTTTAGAATTTTATGTTGAGAAGTATGAGAACATGATGTTGTTTATGTTAGATGATGCATTGATAGTGGCATGTTATAGATCCCCTTCACCCTCTTGGGGTTGGTCAGGAACATGATGAGAGACGGTAGTCCCATCGGTAGGACTACACTAGGGCTAGATCCGTGGGTTTGGGAGGGCGTGTTCGGGTGGCTGTAGCTCGACTATTGGGTCCCTTGTGCCCGAGGTCACTTATCTCATGCTCGCCTGACTCGTGCGGTCTAGCCTACTGTCTGACCAACCTTGTTGTTAACCCTGTTTGCTCACCTATGTATGAAACCTGGAACACCCTACAACCATTGTAGCCCATTAATAACTAGATTGCAACTGGTCCACAGTCTCGTGAGCCGGGCATGGTGGAATGGAACACTGTGTCTGAGTTGTCGGCCTACGCTAGAGTACCGCGCCTTCCCGTAGTGACCGCGAACGATCCCTTTCTCTCGGCACTCCTCATGTGCTTGAAGTCAGGGATGAGGAACCCGACAGGATCACGGACCGCAGGTGACGCCATGTGCGACCCCTTTATTCTTTTGGACATGTATATATGTATATCTTGATCTCTTTCATTTCAGTAGACTTATTTGGTTGTGTTTCATGATCTAGGAATTTCCAGGTTGCGCATTGACTAGATTTAATCGCATATTAATGAAAACCAGTCATAAGTGACCCGGGAACTCGGGAGTTGAGTGTATACACTACCCCCGATTTCCAGGGCGTTACAACCCTTCAAGTTTTTTTCAACATTTTATTTTGTGATTTATTTTCGTATATGCATCATATTGTCACTTGAAATTGTTGTAGCACTTGCAATCTATATTTACATCTGAATCATTTATATAATTACCTCAGACATGAATTCTAATATGCTATCTTGTAAATTACATGTGTTAGATTAATAATATTCTCAGAATTATGAAAATAGGGTGAATAGACTATGATTAGAAAAATTGTGGAAAATATAAATTATTTATATGACTTTGATTGCCATTTTTATGAAGCGTATAAAATCACACCTTGGACTAGCAACATTGCTTTATGAGATTTAATTAAACCTGTTTGATGAATTCCATCTTTAAGATATTTGTATTCAACGTGGTTTTTTTTAGGATGAACCCGTTATTCGTATTTGTTGATGAATTTTTCTGCCTAAGTGCCTTTTCTTCGAGTTAAACCCTTTTTGTGTCCAAAATTGGACTTTTGACTAAAAATATCTTTGGGTTTATTATGTTGCTATTAATTGGAAGGGCCATTAGTCATAAGGATTTATCATAAATGGTTTGTTAATAAAATTGGACTAATAATGATTTGTCATAAATGGTTTGTTAGTAAATTGAACTAATAATGATTTGTTATATATAGTTTGCTTATAAATTGGACTAATAGTGGTTGGGCTAATCGAACGTACATGGCACGCAGACTTACCTGGTCGCTAACGTAATACACAGGATTTCTCGAGTCACTATGGGTCATACTGTAGAGTATTTTACTGGGTGACTCCGAATTATTAGCACGTATTATCGTCCACTATAGGCCGTCCTTTTTTCATGGACTTTATCGGGTGGCTGGTCATTATAAGTCGTACCATAGTGTACTTTACCAGATAACCAACTTACTATAGGTCATACTTTTTACATGGATTATATTGGGTGGCTAGTCAATGTGGGTTGTATCGTATGGTACTTTACCAGCTAGTTAGATCACTATATATGGGTTGTCCTTTATTAACTAGATAGGCATCCATAAATTGAGTGCATTTCATGCATCCATACATCTAAACAAGATAGACATTATGATATGTAGGAGTGCTTGTGATATTCCATGTGCATTTATACTTGGCAGCATATAGGAACTATATGTCTAAAAAATCTTGCTTCCACTTGAGACTTACTTGGTTAAATGGTCAGTCGTGCGTATAATGTCAGGGGTATTTCTTCATTACGAAGGCCACTAACGCATTCCATTTCTTCCAACATACACCTTGAAAGTGTACTTGAACTCTTCTATTTTTTATATATTAGACTCAAACTCTATAGTTATACCATTGTTTAAATTCTCTCGAAGACCCATTTAGGAGAATTCCCTACGAATTAGAACTTCTCATTAGTTGTAGGATATTTTACCAGCCTCCCATCACCTTGATAATCTCAAATGAGCATCACATGCAAGGTGGTTGATCTTGGAGTTGAAGCATTGACAACGCATTGGCATCACGATTAAGGGGGCAAAGAGGAGATGATTAAAGCACGGGAAAGCATCGATTAAGCAACCCGAAACGACGCTACAAAATGAGCTTGATTCGATAAGTAAGTTGTCAAGTGTAAGAATTTGTATACTCTCTTTTCTTGTATAGGATTGGGGGTAAGAGTTTTGACCCAAACTCGACTAGGTTCTTGTGTAGGACATTGGCTCTTGTATAGGACCTAAATTCAGGTTCTTATATAGGACATTGGTTCTCGTGTGGAGCATATACGTAGGTTCTTATGTAGTGCATTGGCTTTTATTTAGGACCTAAATCAAGTCCTTGTGTAAGCCACCGAACATGAGTATATACGTATTAGTCTCCGTGGGAGCCTTCGGCAAGAGTAAACGTAAGTCCTTGGATTTGGACCAAAGTTGTTAGTTAGCCTAAGAAAAACTAACTAAAGTCTCTTGCAGGAGCCTCCAACAGGGGTATATGTCAGTAGGTTCTTGTGTAGGACCGAAGTTTATAGCGAGCCTATGGAAAATCACATAAAGTTTCTGGTGGGAGTCATTCCTTATGTAGGATTGTAAAGGTTAAAAGTTAATCTGATTTAAAACCTCCGATAGTGAAATCTGATACACCTATGGGTTGATTGCATCCGCCGGAAGTGGAGTAGGAAAACCGAACCAATGTACATACTTGTGTTTGGAATTATATTTGAGCATTTTTTTTATTATGTTTATATGGTGAATGTTTAATTATATGTATACATGATTAGATGAATGCTATGAGTTGATAGTTAGCACATCCCACACACACATATATACTATAATATTTATAAGTTACCTGCTTATTGGCATATCATGTGTACTATGTGATTAGACCCTCTAGTGACTTGAAAGCCTTAGAGTTAATTGACTTATTTAGCTTAATTTGCATATTAACTTAAATAGACAATTGATTTTAAAATACAAAAATTTTAATTGGTCCTAATCACCCCTCCCTTTAAGACATAGCTATCGCACAATTTCAAAATTCACCCTAACCAGAAGGTGTGTCTCCCCATCTTAGGCCCAATGCCCCATGGCCTAAATATAAGCCTCATCCATGATTCAGGTGGACCGCATGATTAAACAAGATACAGGGCAATGCTCACCTTTAAATTGTTTCCCTTAGTGTGGCCCACCTAAATCACGTATAGGCTTGAATTTTGGGCCCCAAACCTAAATTTTGGTGTGGCATCTAATGGTTGAAGTAGATTTCATATAATTGCGGTGGGCTCCTTAAGAATTAAGGATAGGTCTCTCTTCCTCTACTTCCTTGAGTGTGTGTGGCCCTAGTCCCACATTGGATTATACATCTAAGGGCCGGAATGGATTTCAAATACACATCACAGTAGCCCAATAAAAAATCAAGGGGGTGTCAATGCCAACTGTTTACAAAAAAAGGGGCACAAATTTCCACTGATATATAAAATAAGTTATAAAAAATAAATAAATAACAAACACAAATCTCTGCTTATATATTAAAAACCTTATATATAAGGAAGCCCTCCGTAGATTTTTACGAGCCCCACCCTGGTGTGCATGTGAAATCCACTCCAGACATATACCCTTGAATTTTAAGGGCCCGCCATGATTATTGCATGAAATCCACTCCAACCATTATAAACCACACCAAAATTTAGGCATGGGGCCCAACATTCAGGACCATACATGATTCAGCTGGGGCAGCGCCAAAGGACGTGTATTGCCTATAGACTATTTCGAATAGTGTGGTCCGCATGAATCACTGATGAGGCTGATATTTGAGCTAGGCCTAAAATGGGGCGACACACCTGGTGCTCAAGGCGGGGATTTCACATCAACATTAGAGTGGGGCCCACTTGCTTACTTGATGCAGGACAATTAACCATTGCTCTAAAAGCTCGAACTGTTAGAGTATAGCGAATTAATCTCTTTATCTCATATCCCAGGCCCCACATCTCATGGGTTTTTAGGACCTCGGCCGAACCCCCTTCGTGGCCTCAATCACATGGGCTGTCCACCCCGAGTGTGTCCCCGCATCCACGGGCTACCCCACTCGAGCCGGTGCGAAATGCGCATTAATCACCCCTGTGAGGAGTCTCGAACACGAACCTCCGTGGGCCGCACCCACCTCGAGTGTGCCCCTGCATCCACAAGCGACCCCACTCGAGCCCAGTGTGAAAATGCCCCGCATTAATCACCCCCCCGGTGAGGAGTCTCGAACTCGAGACCTCCCGCTCTGATACCAATTTGATGCAGGACATTAACCACTTGCTCTAAAAGCTCGAACTGTTGAGTATGGCGATGAATCTCTTTATCTATCATAGCCCAGGCCCCACACCATGGGTTTTTAGGACCTCGGCCGAACCCCCTTCATGGGCCTCAAATCACATGGGCTGCCCACCCCGAGTGTGTCCCCGCATCCCACGGGCTACCCCACTCGAGCCCGGTGCGAATGCGCATTAATCACCCTGGTGAGGAGTCTCGAACACGAGACCCCATTCTTTCTCCCATTATGGTAGGGCCCACCTGCTTCCTCCTTTCTCTCATTGTTCAACATATGCCCGGCCTGAGTCGGGCCTATGTTGAACAGTGCAGGCCAGGCTTCGACAGCTTCGCCCAGCCCTAACCCGGCCCATTGACACCCATACCCCTCAAGCACCCCTCTCGGCATGCACCTTTTACATGCAATGGTTGCACCAATCTGGAAATCCTGCAGTCACAACTTCTAAGCTAACCATTCTTTTCATATTAACATGGCCCACTTGATAAGTGGACCATACTGTCCGGATGCACTACTTGGATATCCATCACGCTTTCAAGGTTGGTGCAATCGCCGAGCAAAGGTGTATGTGGAACTAACAAACACCATATTATCATATAATCAGAAGGCATTTGAAGTTTAATCCCAATATGCCATACAACAAACATATTATCATGTTCAATCACTCAAAAGTCATAATCAAAATGGGTACCATTCCATTAGTAAATGATGTCCCTGACCCCTTTTTTAAGTCCCGAAAACAATCATAACCATCGAATTCAACACAAACCAGTCTCAACAACTTTCCGATCTGAGCTACAAACTGGAATACATCAACACGAGTCTATGTTCTGACCTTTCAACCAGTGTTACAGTTAAAGGAGTATACCTGAAATGGGCTTGAATCATTAGTTCTTGGCAAATATGACATGTCCTGATGATCTACAAATCCAATCTGTAAAATGATACTGTCCTGTCGCAATCTTACCAATCAAATAATCTTTTCTTCTCCATTGCCAGAAGCGGGCCCCAAAACTATCATGGGTACTTTTTAGTTCTTCACCGAAGTGTTAGCCACCTCCAGACTTCAGCGTATTACTCAGCCTGCATAGGTGATTGTTTTATATTAGGATTTTTTCACCACTGCTAATGCATGGTTGCTTCATGTACATGTTGCTTCACATGCATGAGTACTTTTCATCAAAATAAGGCATGCATGTTGTGCGTTCACATGGGGTCGACTATATTCAATGGAAAAGCATAAAATATGAGAAGATTGTTGTGCAATAACGCATCAGAAAATCAAAATGATGAAAGATGACCGAAGCAAACTTATTTTCAGTAGGCATGTTATGATGAAGGATTCCAAGACTCATCTCCTGTTGAAGAATGTTCAAGACCCAGCTATGATACAGATGCCGATGATCATGCATTATGCGAGTGGAACGATTGCCAGTGGCACCACCTTAAATCATCATCATACTCGCCATAGCCTTATCCCAGCTACTTGGGGTCAAGGTTGGCCAACTTGCTGAGTTGACTTGGGACTTGCCCTAGTCAACCACTTTTTGAACTCCTGCTGAGCCAAAACTGGTGTAGACTTGGTGGGCTTCAGAATTAAACAAGACAGGCTAATTTTCCTGATATCCGATCAAAAAAGGTGGACAACATATTCTCATGCTATCAGCCAGTAATGATATCCAGTTGAAAAAGGAAAAGGGCGAACCATATATATATATATATATATATATATATATAGATATTATATATATATATATATATATATATATATATATATATAGGGAGATGGTCACCTGCGCACCTTTTCACGTGAGCACCAATGAGCACCTTTGCACACATGTCATGTGCACAGAATCTGAACGGTCCAATTGATGCCGCACCCCTTGAAATGCTATAGGCCCAATTTTCAGCCTGAACCATGACTCTGGTGAGCCATTGCAAAGAGAAATGCAAATCAAGGGAGGAAACTGTTTCCTTTTGCCATGGCCCCTCAGAGTTTTGTATCAGGCTGAAAATTAGGCCTATGGTATTTCAAGGGGTGCGGCATCAATTGGACCGTTCAGATTCTGTGCACATGACACGTGTGCAAAGGTGCTCATTGGTGCTCACGTGAAAAGGTTCGCAGGTGACCATCTCCCTATATATATATATATATATATATATATATATAAGACGCTGTCAGAAGTTTCTGAGAAGAAAGATCTCAGCAAAGCATCTTTTGTGTTGGGAATCAAGAAACTTGAGAACAAAAAACTCAAGGTCGTGGGTCGCATGTGGCCCTACATTGATACAAATTTGAAAAGATTTTCGATCAGAAACTGCAAATTTGACAATCAATAATTGAAAAAAGTAAGAGATGTGGAGAAATCAGGCTAGGAAGGCAATCTGATGCAAGACATTCACTGCTCTGGAATAGGCAAGTCTTCTGTATGCCTTGACACATCCGCCATTATATCGGTTTTGTTGTTGGAATGATTGGAGGATATCAAAGCATTTCTGGGATGAAACACTGGAAGGGGGTCACAAAGGCACCAAGGTTATGGCTGCAACTTGGGTTCGTGTGATTGACCCAACCCGAGTTCAAATCAGGTTGCCAAGGCCCTTGGCTTGGTTCAGGTTAGAAAATGTATACCCAAGTTGAAATCGGGTTGGGTTCAGGTTGAGCAACTTTAGGTCAGGTTGGGAATAATCACAAGTATTTGGGCCAGGTCGGATCAAGTATAGAGGATTTTGGGTTGGGCACCTGGGTTGGAATTCAGGTCGGGTCCTCTTTGAGTTTTGGTTGGGTACGGATTGACCCTTGACCCGACCCAACCACCCAGTTCCACCCCTAACCACTAAGGTACTTAGAGAGAACCAAACAATACATACCAGCATATGATTTGTCTTCTTTTTTTTCTTTCTTTTTTTTTTCTTTTTTTGAGTTTTTTGAGAATTGCATGGCCTTCAATTGTTAAGCTTATGATGAAAAGCAATGAAAGGTGGTGAGCTGACTTGGCATGTCTGTGGAGGTGGTGCGCTGGGTCCTCGTAGATGGAGGGTGGCCCTTTTGGCGGTCATTTGGTCTATTAGGGGTGAAAGAAATAGTCGCTATTTTCGCAACAAAAGCATCTCTGCTGACAGGGTTCTTAATCAGCCTGTCCTAAGTTCTGTTTGGCTTTTATTGGGTGTGGGCGCCCTTTGGGCTGGTGTTGGATTCTTTTTCTTTCCTTGTTGTATTTTTCTTTTTTCTTTTCTGTTGTTTTTTCTTTCTTTTCTGGCCTTTCAGCCCTGATAATATTCATCACCTTTTTAAAAAAAAAAAAAGCAATGAAACGGTTACACGAGCAATTCATAAGAATTTATGGCATTTTAAATCTAATTTAAACCAATTACTCACTGAGAAGTACTAACCAAAACTACAAAAGTCCAAGCTGCAAGGGCTAGCTGAGCTTACCAGTCCAACCCTTCAAAGAGGCCTTCACCTTTTACCGCTGAAGTTTTAAAAATTGCCCATTGACGGCTTTTAATCTTGTGCAATTCTAAGGCCTCAGTTACTGCAGCCTCAGCTAGAGCACCAGGGAGATCCTGCATTGGAGCACAGACGATAATAACTAATATATGGGCAACATGTGCTTGCATGCAAACAATACATGGGCAAACAGGTGAAGATAATTTTGTTCAGCTACTTGAGAGAAAATTAAACTACGGCTGTGTTCGGATGCATAATTGAAGTGAACTATGATTGTATAGTTTAATGAAAAGGAAACAGATAATGATATTAATGTTGATGACTCCTAATATTCACAATGAGAAGTAGACCTTAAATTGCGGTTGTCTTTCTTTCGAGCCCAACTTGAAAGCATTTAATGATGATGACTCCTAATATTCACAATGAGAAGTAGACCTTAAATTGCAGTTGTCTTTCTTCCGAGCCCAACTTGAAAGCAACATTATTGCAATTTGGAGGCCCAGCCTCATGGTTTTAAGACTAAGACTAGTCAACTCAGGTTCAATACTACCCAATCTGGTTCGAGACCACAAGTCGCCCCCACAACTCACCCCAGGCTCGGACAAGTCAGGCCAACATGCTGCCCGACTTGGGCAAGTTGTGACTTGACTCTAGACTGCACAAGTTGATCCAAGTCACCAAGTCTAAAAACCATGCCCAACCCTCAAAGTGAATTCCAAGGAAATTACAATATTTGTTTCCATTTTGTAGGGTGTTAATTATTGCAATTCAGTGTGACACTGCACACATACACTTCAAATAGGGAATAGCTTTCCCTTCGATGGCATGGAAAATAGATAAAATAGCAATAATAGTAACCTGCTTGTTCGCATAAATGAGGACAACAGCACCTTTTAGCTCTTCCTCCTGACAAAAAGATGAAAGAAAATCAGGCTTTCAATATTATCAGCAAAAACCTCAAAAGAGTCTGTAGGCAATTACTGAGAGGTTAGTCAGGAATAAGAAGATGCTATTGTTCCAGGCATTTAATGGATAGGCTTTGCCATATGGAGGAAAAGAATGAATGGATTATTTGGCACCTCAAGCCATCAGAGTGGTAAGAATAAAACCTGAAAATTTGTGGAACTGGGACATGATGGCCATCTTGAAAAAAGGAACTAGCTTCTGAGCTTCAGGAGATGAACAGTTCGAGGGCTAGATTACATACATGTAGGTGGGGCCAATGGTCACGTGATTCAGACCACTGACCTGAAAGGCTCGACCATGGACGGGGCATGCCCCAAACATCTCCCAGTTTAGATGACCCTAACCCTTTTATTAGTGGCTTACAAGCAGATGCTTAAGGGGGGCCAAAAAAAGCAGCAGTCCAAATTGAATGGAAAACTGGCCAAAGATCCAAGTGTTAGTATCTCCAATCTGAGAGAATTTTATGGCATATCATATCCATGATTGGCCCCATCCAATCAACAGTCTGGATCACAAAATGATGGACCCCACATGTAAGGATGCACTTCAACAAGATGAACATTTGCCGAGGTAACATAAGAAACTAACTGTTACAAGTTCCACAACAGATCTAACAGAAGGCGGGCACAAAAATCCATGATAACTGCTCTAATCCAAGATTTTCCAAAGGTGGACCTAACGAATCATACCGGATTGGCATAGAAAGAATTTCAGCATCATTTTAAAATTCTAGAGTGATCGCATGCTAGTCATTCAATGATCTCCTATTAAGAAAGAAAGGGCAAAATAGCTTTTGAGTTGACTACATCCAGAATGATAAATTAATTAAAGAATGAAAAGGGCAGTATCCCCCATTCCTTGCAATCGTTAACTAATTAAAAGCAAATGGTTTCTTTAGGCAAGTCCCTGTTGACAATACCAAACCACCGATGGCTCAATGGCTTTATGCATGTGTATGTGTGTGTGTAGAGAAAGAGCGAGATTGCTCACATTCAACTGGTTAGACCGCTAATTTGCCATCCAACTAGCAGATAGTTTTCATCCTATGATATTTGTGCGTCATCCAACCTGTCCAAAAGGTTTGCCCCACCATGACGATCACCTTATGCAAAAATCAGCTTAATCCACCCATTTGGTGGGCCACACCAATATTTCTGGATTATATCAATGCAAGTCCATTATTTTCTACAGTGTGGCCCACCTAATGAGTGGAACAGGTTAATTTTTGCACTAGGCAACCTTATGGTCAGGCTGGCCTATTGGAGGGATCGGATTTCACACACACACACACACACACACACACACAAAAACACAAGTTGAAGGCTCTAAGAGGGCAAGGGGAAGGCCCAAAAGGATGTGGATGGAGGTGGAAAGAAAAGACTTGATGACCTATGATCAAACTAAAGGTATGGCCCTTAATAGAGTGGAATGGACGAACAGGATTCATGTAGCCGACCCCAATTAATTGGGATAAGGCTTAAATGACAACGACGACAATGATGATGATGATGATGGAGGCAGGGGAAAGAGTGGTAATAAACCATTGCACATGCTCAATGACAACCCCAACCTCACTGTGATCGATGCCAATCTCACCCTATCTGCAGCTTTTGGTATTTTGAACTACCCCAGTAATAAGAAGAAAAGAGGAGAGCTTTTAAAGGAAAGAAACCACACCAATGTTTTATCTTCATTGAAAGGCAGCACAATTTTTATTCAGAAACAAGGTAAACACAGCGCCTCCCAAAACGAGAAGAGCAAAGACCAACTACAATAAATAAAAAATAAAAATCTCCAAATGGCAACAAGAGAAAGGCTTTAGTACCAAAGCCCAAGCTGCAAAACCCAACTTGGCCGTCCTAAACACCTCATTCAGGCTACATAGCTTATCATTAAACGCCTATTATTACGCTCTTTCCAAATTGACCATAGTCCCAACAAGAGGGATAGCTGCCGGTTCCCTTTTTCCCCCCACCCCACACCCAGGCCAAGCCATAAAAAACAGGCTGATCAACGAGGGCATCACCCAAGACCAACATTGAGCAAATACCACGAAAGTGCCATAGTGAAGACACAATGCAAGAAGAGGTGGCCAATCGTGAAGACGAAGAATGCAAGTGTTCACAATATACATGTGCCTCTTGTGAAGGTTGTTTGCTGTGAGGATCCTATTTTTACCCACGAACCATCTGAATGCCGTCACCCTTAAGGGGCTTTTATACGACCAGATAAACTCAGTTGGATCACCAGAGGCGCTGGGATTCAGGGTTCAAAGCGCCTAAAAGAATGATTTGAAAGTGTCGATCCCAGACCTTTCTAATCTTCACCCCCAGGAAGACTTTTCAAGTATGTCTGGAGACTTGTTCTGCAGACATCTCAGCAATTCCAAGAACTCATCCGCCTCCTCATCCGTCAAGTTCCTATGGCATGGAGGAGCCTAGATAACTTGGCCTTCCAATGTAGAGAAGCCACTATAAACCACGACCTCCCTATCCTGCGCAACCCTCACTAGGTAAGGAAACATTGATCTGAGCAGTCACTTTGTGCACCCAAAAAAGCATACGGAGCCATCCCCCAAATTGAAGCTAATCCCCTTCATGAACAGCTCAAGAGCTCTAAATATCTCCTTCCAAAAACACGAGCTGCTAGTTTCACCCCTCATTTTTTATAGGTAACCCCATTGTTGTTTTTCTTGGGAGAAGTAAGAAAATAAAGGGGTTTGTCAATGGGTAATAGGGGGTTGCAAATATCATTTCCTTTTATAGTGTTAGTGTGTTGCTAACATCTTGGTCCTGAAGAAATCAAAATAACTGATATGCCTTGTGAGAACAAAATAGCAAGAAATGTGTACCTCCAAAATAGCATGAAATTCTTCTTTGGCTACAACTAATCTATCAGTGTCACTCGAATCAACGACATATATGATAGCTTGAGTATTTGGGAAATAGCATCTCCAGTATGGCCTGCGGAGACATAAATAGCTAATGATCATGCTTTCATGCCATTACAAGATGTAATGGTTACAAGAAGCAAAATGGCACAGTACGAGATTTAGAATAATAACAAATCATGAAGGACAACAACCATTACAACATCAAAATCACAGCGAAAGTACATAACGGAATGAAAATGAATATTGTGACAGATTTCCTCGAAATACCCAAATGCAACAATGCAATAAACCAAAATCAGAATGGATTTTGCACCAATAGCAAGCAGGAAGTAATCTTTCTCCCATCATGTATCTATATCATACATTAAACTCCAGTAATAGTAACAGATGAAATGATATTTAAAAAAAAAAAAAAAAATGATCTCCCAGAAAGGAGAAAACCATAAGGAAATACTCTGGACTGGTGAGAAGATTAACTAACTAGTATCAAAATTAGAGCTACTTGAGTGCTTTTTTCAAAAGGTCAGGCTTGTATGAACTTCACAACAAATAATTTTTAGCATGGTAAGAAGAAAGAAATAGATAACCGAAGATGAAAGAGCTCAATGGCGGGCACCAACTTTCGCAGACCAAAACCCAAGCAAAATTTTCAAAGTTCGCACACCTTGAGCTAGTCAATTGGCCTTTGTTTTTAATAAAACAGAGTAGAAATTTTATGGAAGATTGTGTAAATAAAAAAGAACATTAGAAGAATGGTCAGGTCATTTCTTAGGAAGAGACCTGCAGGAAATACAGGAATCTTTCAGCCTACTGTGATTGCCAGAAGTTGGGGGAAAAAATTATAAAGAAAAGAAAAAAAAAAAAAAAAAAAAAAAAAGAGGGTATATTGACTTCCCATCTCCCTTACGTCCTTAGGTCTGAGTTGGAGAACAGTAACTGTTTATAGATTTCGATGGGAGAAGAACCCATAACAAACTGACTCTAGTTGAGAAAGGGTTCTTTTATAATAATGCTTTATGGAGTTCACTATGAGCAGTTCTCTAAGGAATGGAGTTGGAGTTGTTGTCGTTGTTGCTGTTGTTGTTGTTGTTGTTCCAAAGAAGCCTGGGACATCCTCCATCCCCTGGAGCTGGATAGCTATTGATTTTTATGGTAATGACAAGGAGAACGTGATTACCGGCGTGTGGAACTGGAATTGGAGTATCACAAATATTTATAGATAATGATGAGGTTGATTTCACTTTTATGGTGCCACCAAGCAATGCAAATTGGCTGAAACCAAGGTAAACATTGGGCACCCTTTTGGCATGGAACCAACTTAATTATAGATTTTCCTCGACGGTCCAGATTGAGAGTAACTCTCTCAACATGATCTGATGGCTGTAAAAATATCTCAATTGACATGGAAATTTTGCCCAAAATTCCTACAGCTCGTGATGTAGGATGTCTCTCTCACAGTAAGTGTGTTAAGCAATCATGACAGTCAAAAGATGAATGAATGTGAGGAAACCTAAAAAGGATTTCTTCCATAGAAAAGCTTTGGTTTTTCATCTACAACTAAACTCTAGCTTTGCTTCTAACTTTGTGATGCAAACTCTCTCATACAAGATACCTTAATTGATTGCATAACCATGTCATACAGTCCAAAAACCAGCTGTCATGGACACCTTTATCCACCTTTGAAAAGCCAATGCTCTATTAACTCTTCATAAGTGGCACCATGCACATGTAAACATGAGCTTTTAAACATGTAGACTGAAGAAAGAAGCATAAGTGACCAGTGAGGAAATGACTACTAATTTGTTATTGGTTCATTATCTGTAGGCACTACAAAATAGGGTTAGTACAAGTAAAATGCTCGCATTACTATCAATTATATGCCAAAAAAATCTGAATTACTAGTCCTTTTTCTAACCATACAATAATATTTGTCTCATGCCCTAACTGGGTAAGACATGGGGCATGTTTGGATTGAAGGTAAATTGGGTGAACGCAAGGGAGAGCAAAAATGTGACATAAACGGGCGGTAAACCGACATTAACGCTGGGGAAAACAAATCCTTTGCACCTGTTTGTTTTGCAAAAGAAAAGTCTTGGTAAATGCTTTTTACTTTGCATTTGAAACTGTTTGGATTGCAGTCCCACAAAAGCCAACCTGTTTTCTTCCAAAATTGCCATTTAAAACATCATATCAGAGGCAACCTCTTTTCCCCTAGTTTACCTTCAATCCAAATAGGCCTAGATGTCAATCCAGCTTCCTCACATTTGGGTAACATAGACACTGTGATCATAGAGTTGAATATTGGTATTGTACTGACCAATACGGGCGTATTGTAGCCGTATCAGCCAGATACAATATGCGATACAAGGCCGAGTTGGCCCATCCCAAACATTTTGGGTCGTACCGGCCCGTATTGGAACATATCAGCATCAGCACCAATACAGCAGATATATGCCAATACAGTCAAAGGCCCAAATTCGATTTATTTTATTTTTTTCGATTCTCTCCTTTTTTCCTTTTCTTGTTTCATTTCAACCATAGGAAGCTTAGAAAGACATTTTACACTAGATCTAGGCCTATTTTGGAGATCAAAACAAAAGATTTAAGTGGGATTGACAAATCAAAGCAGAATAGCTCATTATGGGAAAATTTAAAAGGGTAAACCATCACTCTTTTAAAGCTTTCATCTTCTTTTTACTGTATTCAATGTGATGGGCCATACTTAACCAAATCATTCTTGATTTATGTTCAATAGGTCAATCCAACAGATGGCATTATTATCAAAGAATGGTCCGAAAGACAATTATATAATGTCCAAAATACATATATATATATATATATATATATATATATATATATATATATATATATATATATATTCTTGAAGATCTCAATTTTTTCGTTTTTTCTGACTTTTTTCCCTTGATTATTTGGCTTTAAAAAATTCAACCACTATGGTCTGAATCGTCCAATACGAACAGATATTGATAAAAGATGCATGTATCGTATCATTTTTCAACTAGGCCGATACGCCATCCAATATTGTTATTCAGAACCATGAATATGGTAAGTGCAGAAACCATAGTTCTAAAACTCGCTGACTTGACTCGAAACTGGCAGAGCCGACTCAGCTCGGTGAGATTTCAAGCAGAGTCGGCACGAAACTCAGTCTAAAGTGTGACTTATTCCTGACTTGAGTAGACTCGTCAAGTGGACTCGACCACGCGATTGACTTGATATGACTCATGGTGAATCAAACAAGTCACTCCGTTTGTCCTAGTGTTAGTATAATTAAAATATAAAAAACTGTGTATGAGAGTCAGAGCTGTACATGAGTCGAACCGAGTCGAGCTTGGCACAGCTTGGCTCGGCTCAGCTAGTAGCTAACCCCAGCTCGAACTTGGCTTGGCTTGGTCCTCGAGCCTGACTAGTCAGCTTGGCTCGGTTCGGTCAGTAGCTTAGGCCAGTTCGAGCCGAGTTCGAACCTATGCAATATTTTCTCAAACACATAGAGTGCATCTTCAATTTTTCACAGAATGCAAAACAGTAACAGCAATATACAAGTATTTCATCAAACACTCGATGGGCAACATCAAAATCATGATTTGAGGGCAGTTTTATAATGTAAGTTTTTTTTTTTTTTTTTTGTAGTGATTTGTTTCGTACACATTCCTTCCTCGCCACTAGCCGATCCCACAAAGAATGTATGCACCCAAAACAACACTTCATTGAGTCATTTCATCAAACACTTGGCTAGCAGCATCAATATCAAAAGAACCAGATCACCAAGCCGATTCAATCTGAGTATGTTCGAGTTGAGGTTCGATCCGAGTCAAGTCGAGCTCGGGTAAGCTCGAACATGGCTTGAAATTTTTTCAAGCTCAAAAATCAGCTCGACTCAGCTCGAACTCAATTTCGAACCGAGTCAAATCAAGCTTTTTTTAGTCGAGTTGAGCAAGTTAACCAAGCTAACTCAGTTTGTGTACAGCTCTAATGAGAATCAAACTCGCAACCTAAGCCCTACAGTGAGAGGTGCTTCATCAGCATGCCATACAACACAGTGTTGTTAATTCCTCTAATTTTACATTACACATACTATAACAATTTTAAATTTATCATCCCTATTTATAGTATTTTTAATTTATAATGATAAGTATTGAGTTGAGTTGGGTTAAATCCTCAAGCTGACCCAACCTAACTAAACATCGAGTCAAGTCAAGTTTTTGGGTTTTTAAACTAGGGCTGAAACGAATTCATAATTATTATTTTTTTCTTTTGGAATATAGAATCAGTGTTCGAAATATCGGTATCGCGCAATGTATCGCATCCTTGGGATACAGATACGTATCGGTTATCGCACGGGATATATCGTTTGTATCGCATAGTTTATCACACTTTTTGGGAAACATTGGGGAAATGGTTGAATTTTTTAATGAAACTTTGGGGATTGTTAAAAAGGCCTTTAATATACACTTTTAAATCATAACATCTCAAAAAAAAGATGCACATAATAAATTTCCTTTGTATAGGGTCCTAAGTTATGCGATGTTTAACTGAACTAACGCAACTATATTTAAATTGAATGCATGATATTTATAAATATATCATAGTCATGTATGAAAACACAACCAATTCATTGAAAAGCAAAAGAAGAACTGAAGAAGTAAAATTTGAGAAATATACATATCAATTATGGGGACTAGACGACTAGTTGTGGTGGGGCCTACCGTCATGTTTGTGAGAAATCCACTCCATTCATCCGTTTTGTGAGTTCATTTTAGGACATAAGGACAAAAATGAACTGTATCCGATACTCAGGTGGGCCAAAAATGTGAGTATTGAACGCCAACAGTTGAAATATTTGTGTGGCCACAGAAGCTTTGAATCAGGATAATATTTTTGTTTTCATTTCATCCCAGTATGAATGACGTTATAAATGGTATAGATGGCATATAAACATCACTGTCTACGCCAGGAACGCTTCAAAGGCAAGAATTTCCCTATACACATTTTCCTTTATTGCGGCCCACTTGAATCTTGGATCCTTCTCAAATTTTCTCTCAAGTCCTAAAATGATCTCAAAAAACGGATGGACGGGGTGGATTTCTCACAAACATCACAGTAGGCCCCACCTAAGCTTCCAGTGTAGGAACTTCCTGCGAAAGCCTTTCCCAGGAAATCTGCGTCCGATTGCGTCCTACCCCTGCCCGGATGGTAATCCGTCCAGTCAGGCCTCTGTGGGGCCCAAAGTGATGTAAGTGTTTTATCCACGCCGTTCATAATTTTTCTCACATCATTTTAATTTATGATACAAAAAATGAGGCAGGTCCATGGCTTAAGTGGACTACAAAGTGGGGATTTAACCTCCACCATTAAAAACTTCTTGGGAGCTGGAGAAGTTTCGGATCGCGCTGATATTTGTGTTTTCACTTCATCCACGTCTGCATGATATTATTAATAGGTTGGATGGTAAAAAAAAAAACATCATGGTGGCCCTTTGAAAGGTTTTAATGATGAGAGTCCGAACGGGGGTAGGATGCAATCCGCGTCCCCCTGACACCTACTTCATGGCTGGTGGTCGGTGCTCTGTGGGCCCCACCATAATGTATTTGTTTCATTCATTCCGTTCATCCATTTCTACGGATCATTTTAGGGATTGATACAAAAAATCATAGGGATATATATCGCAGCTGGACCACACCAAAGGAAAACAATAATGATTGGATATCCACCATTAAAATCCTCCTAAGGCCCACTGTACTGTTTATTTGACATCCAATCTGTTGATTGGGTCCTAAAGACCCAGATGAAGAGAAAAAATAAATATCAGGTTGATCCAAAGCTTTTATGGCTCCCACAACGTTTTTAATGGTCAACATTCATTCAACAATGTTTCCTGTAATGTGGTCCCCTTGAGTTGTGGATATGGTTCGATTTTGGGCTCAACATCTAAAATGATCATTAAAAACGGATGGACGGCGTGGATAAACCACATGTAATCACGGTGGGCCCAACAGAGTTTACTCTGTAAGAAAAGAGCGTACTGAGTACGTACGCAATCTCGTATGAACCCGTCACTGACTGGGCACGAGACGTCACCAAGTTATGTGGGTCCCACCATGATGTATTTTTTCTATCTACACCATCCATATATTTGAAGAGATCATTTTATAGCATGAGCCAAAAAATGGGTTAGATCCAGAGCTCGAGTGGACCCCACCATAGAAAATAGTGGAGAAAGGTTTCAACGGTGAAAATCAGTATCACCACTGTTTCCTGTGGTATGATCTTAGAATTTTATAAAATTTGGGATCAACCCTTAAATTAGATGGGAAAACGGATGGACGGCGTGGATGGACCACATACATTAAAGGTGGGCCCAAGTGAATTTACTGAGTACGATAAGAGCGTAAGGCACCACGCACTACGACAAGCCATCCGCGGACGTGGATTGGGAACTGTGTACAGAGTAAACTGTGAGGCCCACCGTCATTCACGCATTTTATCAAATCTGTCCATCCGTTTTATCATATAGTTTCAGGGCTTTAAACGAAAAATAAATCATATCCAAAGCTCAATGGACCACACCACCTAAACAGTTTGAATTGAAGTCAACCGTTGAAAAGTTCTTGGGGCCCACAGAAGTTTTAGATCAAGATGATTTTGTTTTTTCCATTCATCCATGTCTTTGTGATATTATGAACATTTGGATGACAAATAAACATCATTGGGGGCCTTATAAATATTTCAACGGTGGAAATCAATACTTTCACTGTTTCCTTTGGTACGGTCTACTTGAGATTTTGATATACTTTATTTTTGGGCTCAACCCCTAAAATGATCTGGAAAGACGGATGGACGGCGTGGATGAACTAACAAACCCAACAATGGGCCCTACAGAGTTTACTCAGTACGATCAGAGCACACGGAGTAACTCAGTACACAATCCGATTTCCTCATTCGGGCCACACCCCTCTTTCACTTTCCCTCTCCATTTTCACCGCCATCCACGCAGTCCGATCCGAGCCTTTCACGCATGCAAGCTCTTGTCCCCTCAAATCTCGTTCCGGAAGTAACGGTTCGTCGATCTGGCCTGATTCCTCGCCGGAATCTCTGAGAAAGAGGGAAGTTGAAGAAAATGGCAAGAAAATCCTACTTACCTGTCGAATGGCCCACCTCCGATCACCGCTGCAGCCAAGTACGCTCCGATTTCTTTCTTTCTTTTTTTCTAATTCAATTTTTTTTTTTTTATTCTCCACAAGCCGGATCCGTGCGATATCGACGATATATCGGCCAATATTAGGATTTTAGATTTTTTGGTATCTTCCGGTGGTTATCGGGGGTATATCGTCTTGCAGTGGTGCGATACCGATAATATCAGCCGATATATCGGCCGATAGTATCGATATTTCGAACACTGTATAGAATGCACAGGAAGTTGGCAACCAATCACAACACATTAAAGAATATAGTGCCAAACATGTAAGGAATACAAAGAATGGTAATTATCACCACCCAACTGCATCAAAGAAAAATCCAAATTTCATATCTTGCCATTGGATTGTCATCAGGTTTTTAATCTACCAATAGAAATTTTATACACCAGTTCATTGTAAGTCATGTGATTCTGTAATTACAATTACAAAAGATACCTAAGCAAATGTATCTATGAAAATAGCACCTGAGACACTCAGTACAGTCTTCTGTCTGGAGGTTTACTACAGGTTTACAACCCAAGCCAACAAGATAAATTGGATTTTCCTAGTTATTAAGGCTGCATTTGGATGTCATAAGAATGACGGGTGGACCATCGGGTTCTTTTCCACCAAATCGACATCCAGAACACTACGGTTCAGACCTGAAATGTTCCAGCCATTGATTTGGGATTGAGGCAGAAAAGATGTTATTCTGCATAATGCTGTTCCATTTTCCACGGCATCCAAATATACAAAGGAACAGGTAAACCATCCCACCAATATGCGTTCCCAATGCAATTTCGGGTACATCTAAATGCACCCTAAAAGACATATCAGTGAGAAACTACAAGACATAACGAATGGTTGCAAAATAATTCACCGTGAGAATTTCAATGAGTACAATTTGAGCCATACATGCATACTAGACATTTCAAACTTCAGTAAGAATTTGCTAATAATGCATTATTATTACCTGATGCTTGTCTGCCCACCTGTTTCATCAAACCAAAATTTTTGTGTCAGAAGTAGACCTTGGTGCAAGTAGAATTGAAATGACTGAAAAGAAACTAGAAATCATCATCTCTTATAAACACTATAAAAAGTTAATCTAAGGATGGACAAATGTGCTCACACACCAAATAAGAAGAAGAAGAAGAAATTTTTAAAAATAATAATAATAAATAATTTTTTTTAAAAAAAAAAAAAAAGAAGAGTGTAAACCGGAAACACATCCACAGCAACTTCAGCAATTATTAATTGTGTAACACTTGGAAGAGACCAAAGTCATCATGGACAAACCATCATAAATGATATAAATTTCAGGCTTAACAGTCTGGATCCAAAATTGTCATGTAATCCAAGGTTTCAAACTTGGGGCTGTGTTTTCATCAAACTCTAACCGCATATCTAAGCCATTGGTTGCTTTGGGCTATTTGTATGCTAATGAATGATCTATGACCACCATAGCATAGCCAATGTTCGACAAAGCCCTATTGGCTATAAATCTCCATATGCATGAGGATAATATGTAGAATGCCAAAAAATAAATAATAAAATCAAACGGGACATCAACAAACATGCCAGTCACCCCCCCCCCCCCCCCCCCCCCCCCCCCCCCCCCCCCCCCCCCCCTCTCTCCTCTCTTTTCTTTTTAATCTTTTTCTTTTTTTGTGGAAAAGAGACAGTTTCCTCCTTCCCCATAGTAACTAACTCTAGGTCGAAAAGGGCAATATTCTTGTAGAAAATGACCTCTGTTCTTCCTCTCCGAAAGTCTCAAGCACTTAGGAGGGCCATTTTGATGTAATACTTTACAATAAAGAGAGAACTTAGATTATGTTTCTCTCTTTGGTAATATAAGCAAGAGTTTTGCCAATCCCACACGTGTACAAATCAATTAATGCACACTCCACCACAATTGACAGTGAAATATCCAAGCCATTCATCAGGTGGTCCATTCAGTAGGTGTGCCATGATATTAGAAATAAGTTAACGGGTTAGAAAACTTCAGCTGATTTTTTCACAACCGTACATCTGTTCCATTAATTGTGGCCCACCTGACTAGTGGGCAGACCTGATTCATGGGATGGGCAATCTACATAGCAATACCCTTCTAATGGATGGCTTGCATATTTTACATGTCCATCATGTTGGCATACAGACCTGATTCTTGGGATACATAATCCACATAGTGATACCCTTCTAATAGATGGCTCGGATATCGCACATGTCCGTCAAGTTGGCATATGTGGTGGCATGTGCATTAGCTAACTAGTAAACACATATGGGCTTAGAGCTCTATAATTTCTGAATATCAGTATTGGCGGATGTATCGGTATCGGTACAATATGGGCATCGTGTAGTGGTATCGGCCTATATAGTCATTTTTTTTCTTTTTGAAGCCAAAGAATTAAGGAAAATCGGGGGGGGGGGGGGGGGGGGGGGGGGTGGGGGGGTATTTTGGACATGCATATAATGGTGTATCAGATCATATTTGATAAGAATGTTATCTGTCAGTTTGACCTGTTGAAAGTCAACTAAATGGGCCCTAATTGAACACAAATCAAGCGTAATTTGGTGAATTAGGGCCCATTGCATTGAAATACAACAAAAGAAAATGAAAACATCAAAAAGAAAGTGAAGGTTTACCTTCTTTCCAATTTTTCCCATAATGGTCCATTTCACTTCAATTTGTCGAATCTCACACAAATCACGTGTTTTTATCCCAAAATAAGTCTAGATCTAGCCTAAAATGACTTTCTAAGTGCTTCCTCCATAGTGTAAATGAAAGAGAGAGAGAGAGAGAGAGAGAGAGAGAGAGAGATAAGGAAACATAAGTGAAATTAAAAAAAAAAAAAAAAATTTTAAAAAAAACAATAAAATTAATTAAAGTGGCCTTTGTGGGCTTATCCGTCCATATTGGACCTATATCAGTGCTGATATGCGTATCAGCTTATACGATCCAATATGGCCCATTTTTTTAAGGTTAGGCTGATTCAGTTCCATATCACATATCATATCAAGCCGATACAACACTGATATAGAAAACTATGATAAAGTCGATTGTATTGGTAGGTCTAGTATATTTTGCAATTACGTGTTATTTTAAATTCTTCTTTTTAATTATATTTTTTGTATTTTTTCTAATTTTAATTTTAGCATTTCCATGCATCTTTTCCTCAATAGAATGCTAAAACAATTTTCAAAAAAAAAAAAAAAAAAAAAAAGAATGCTAAAACAACCGATACATATCATCTTGGTTGGGAAAACAAAGCTCCAAATTAAATGGATTTGACAACTATGTTTAGGTGAAGTAAGATGTCTATCATTGAGGAATGGCTTAAAAGTTTAATATCACCTCTAAGTCCTAACTCAAGCTCACTAGGTTCAAAGGCAACACATGATGAGTTTTTCCAAACAATAGGAATCCATGAGCTTGCTTTTCCGAATGGCCATATAAAAGTTGGATGCCATAGCCTGAAAATGTTTTAGTATGAAAAAATCTCTTGTGAATAAGTCTTGTCGTCTTCATTAGTATCATTATTGCAAGCAAATTCTTTGGTGTATGCATAAGAGGCTTTTAGCAGGCAGTGTTCACCGTGTCAATATCTATACATGTATATAAGAGGTTTTTAGCAGGCAGTGTTCACAGTATCAGTATTGATGCATGTATCACCCTTGGGATGTAGAAACATATAGGTATTGCAAGGGAAACAATGCCATGTCTGAGGGAAACATTGGAAATTTCTGGAATTTTCCAATGGAACTTCAGGAGATGTTAAAAGACACATTATTGCACACTTAGGACTCAAAAAATTACAAAGATAAGAATGCACAATAAGTTTCCATTGTATATTATCCTAAATAATGTTACCTAATAAAAGTGATTCTTTAGAACAATAAGCAATTCATGAAGGGGCCAAACAACTAGATGGATTAAATTGCTGATTGGACCTACTTTTATGTAAATGGTATTGATTGTCAGTGTTAACGGCCATATTGTTGATCGTTCGTGTACAGATATAGTCGTCGGCTTCCCGAACCTGGACGACGATGATGATCTCGTTGAGCTCTATGCGGGGGTGAATCTGCATAGTTGGATTCCGCGACAACCACCTGCTTTCCCTTCTAATGATGTTGGTGTAGAGGCTAATGGTGGAGATGTAGAAGGTAATGGTGCGGGTTTAGAGGCTAATGGTGTGGGGCTTATTGGTGTAGAGGCTAATGTTGTGGGGACAAAGGTGTGAAGACTGGAGGCTATTGGGAAGAGGCCCAAGGTAAATGCCCTTGCAAGGGCGAAAAATGGCGAAGAAAAAAGGAAGCAGAGGGAAAAGGAGAAGCAACATGATTGGATTGAACGAGAGGATTGGGAGAAGCACGAAGGGGCGATGATCCAGAAGGGAAAGCAGGTGGTTGTCACGAAATCCAACTAAGCAAATTCACCCCCGCATAGAACTCAACGAGATCATCATTGTCGTCCAGGTTCGGGAAGCCGACAACCCAGGAGAAGCGCCTCTTCCAATAGATATCCTCATTCTCATCAAGGAACCGGGTCTGCAGACAGAGTATCGTCGCACTTGATCACCCAGCTCCAGAGGAGCTTCGGACCGTTCCTCTATTAGATCTAAGGTCGTCCCAAAGGAGAAATAGATCGAAGGAGTACGGGAGTCATGCTTTTTATCTGGACTGCGATGGGATCCTAGATGGAGATTTCATTTCTGATTATGAGGCCATCAGGAGCAGACCCTCCACTTCGAGAAGAGAACAGGAGCATCCCCACAACCCCTCGCAAGATCTAAGGTCGAAGCTAAAAAGAAAATGGTGGAGGTGATGCAGGACAAGTGTGCCCCTGCAGCCGCTCGCAAGATCTAAGGTCGAAGTTTTAAAAAAAATGGTGGGTGATGCCCCTCGCAAGATCTAGGGTCGAAGCTAAAAACTAGAATGGTGGAAGTGATGCAGGACAAGTATGCCCCTGCATCCCAGGAGTCACCCACTCGAGCCCAGTGTGAAAATGCCCCTACATTAATCACTCCTGGTGATGAGTCTTGAACACGAGACCTCCCGCTCTAATATCACTTTGATGCAGGACGACTAACCACTTGCTCTAAATGCTTGAACTACTAGAGCATGGCGAATCAATCCCTCTATCTCATAGCCCAAGCCCCACGTCCCATGGGTTAGCTCCTTGGCCAAACTCCCCCTTGTGGGCCCCACATCACATGGGTTCCGCCTCACACAGGTGGGGCCCACCTTACACGAGCCACCCGCCTCACACGGGCCGCCCACCCCACATGTGCCCCTACATCCCACAGGTCACCCCACTCAAGCTCAATGTGAAAATGCTCCTGCATTAGTTGTACCCTATGGTGTGGGCCACCTGAGTTTTGGATTGGGCTGATTTTTGGGCTATGGAACTAAAATGGGAAGCGCAGAAGATGGGCGTTTTGGATGACTTAGACGCATAACGATGGTTCTACAAAGCTTGAACATATGGGAATTCACATGCGTTTGAACGTATCTGATCATTCTCCTTGAGTATATATCTACCATATTAGGGGGAAAAAAAAAAAACAGACTTGACTTACCAAGATCCCACACTTGAAATTTGATGTTGTTGTATTGCACAGTTTCGACATTAAACCCGATTGCTGCAATCGTAGAAGAAGAAATCAACAAACCCGTCAATTCAAAATTCAAAATTCAAAGAAAAAAAACAACGAAATCGAGAAATCAAGAAATACACACTTGGGATTGTCGAAACGACTTCTCCCATCTGAAGCCGATCTGATAAAAATCAAAATCAAAATTAACTAAATCCCACAAATCACGAAATTAGGAAAACCCAAAAACATGAAGTGAAAAGGAAAGAAGAAGAGATACAGAGAATTGTGGTTTTTCCGGCATTGTCGAGGCCGAGAACAAGGATCCGGGCTTCTTTGTTGCCGAAGAGCGAAGACAGCATGCGGGTGAATAGGATGCCCATGGTTGGAGAGAATCAGCAGTGCATGGAACCAGATCCGACGGCTCAGATTCCTCCACACATACAGACAGAGAAAGAGGGATCTGCAGAGCCTGGAAATGAAAGAGATAGAGAGAGAGAGAAAGAGAGAGAGGAGAGAGAGAGAGAGAGAGAGAGAGAGAGAGATCTGGAGCGTTTGAGGGGTATTTTGGGAAATATGGGGGAAAATGAAAGGGAAGGGTTAGTTCGCTGGCATGGGCTTTGTTCTTTCTGGTGGTTGAAGGGAAGATGGAGGGCAGACGACAGTGAGCGGAAATGCCCCCTCATCCGCGGGACGCGGATTGCGTACTATAGCGTGCTGAGTAAGCTCTGTGGGGCCCACCTTGATGTATTCGTTTATGTCCATTCCGTCTACCCGTTTTATCAGCTCATTTTACGGCACGAGCCCAAAATTGAAACATATTCAAAGTTGAATTGGACCGCACCACAAGAAAAAGTGGGGATGATGACTTTGACCGTTGAAACGTTTCTAGGGCCCACAGTGATGTTTATTTGTCATCCAACCTGTTTATAAGGTCACACAAACATGGATGAAGGGAAACGATAAGTATTTTCTTGATCCCAATCTTCTGTGGCCCTCAAAAAGTTTTCAATAGTAGATGTTTAATTTCCACTGTTTCCTGTAGTGTGGTCCACTGGAGATTTTATATCATTAAATTTTGTTTTATGGCTATAAAATGAGCTGTAAAAACGGATGAACGGCGTGGATAATAAGCATACTTCACAGAGGGCTCCACATGGTTTACTCGGCACGCTATAGCCTGCTGAGTTACTCAGTACGCAGTCCGCGTCCTCACCCGCGGTTTTCGTTCTTAAAATGACGAAGATGCCCTCCTTCCGTATAGTTAGTTAGGTGCGGAACTCTGATACGGTGGAGGGAGGGGGACAGTCTGCTGTGTACGTGGCATGTACCTCGTATCTAGACGGTCTAAAAAGTGGGACCCCGTTCCTTACTACAAACCCAGGGGGCCGGCTTTGGTGGAAACGGATTGGCTACTCCCCCTGCCACCAGTCAATGGCTGGTGGTCGGTTCTCAGTGAACCGGTGAACCCTGCCATGATGTATTTGTTTCATCCATGCCGTTCATTTATTTTTCTAGATCATTTCATGGTAGAGACCAAAAATGAGTTATATTCCAATCTCAAGTGTACAACATTGCAGCAAACAGTGTTGAATGAGCGTAGACCATTAAAAACTTTTTGGGGGCAATAAAAAGTTTTGGATCAAGTTGATCTTTGTTTTTTCCCTTCATCTAGGTTTGTTTGACCTAATATACAGATTGAATGTCAAATAAATAGTATAGTGGGCGTTAGGAGGATTTTAAGGGTGGATACCCAGTCACTATTGTTTTCCTGTGGTGTGGTCCACCTGAAATTTATATTCCTCTCGTTTTTGGCATCAAGCCCTAAAATGATCTGTGAGAATGGATGAACGGAATGAATGAAACACATACATGATGGTGGCACCCACATAGCACCGACCAGCAGCCATGGGGCTGGTGGCAGGGGGAGTAGCCAATCCGTTACCGGCTTTGGTGGTGTTGGATCCGTGACTGTGGGGTTCAACTTTGTAACAGCCGAAATTTTGAATACCGAGTGTACATTCAGACTCAAAAAGGGTCATGACTTGTACACTAAATGTATATAATTTATCCATTAACGCAGGGATATAAATACAATATTATTGGCTTAAAAATCTAAGTCCATTTCACACTTGTTGGACATCCAAAAATCCAAAAATTTATTAAAGCTCAGCTATTTTAATATTAATGGAGAACTCACACATTTGAAGTTTCATTTACCTGTTTAAAATTATCCATTGGATTAAATAATCACGTCCAAAACCCATAATCATAATTCAATACTATTATATCAAGTAATAAATTATAATTGTTCCAAAAATAACAAATAGTCACTAAAGTAATAATTAAGAACGATCCAAAGTGGTCAATTCCTCTTCCATCATGTAATGCCAGATGTCACGCTCACTAGCTCAGCAATATATTCTTATTCATAGGCCGGCTCATTAGCCAGTATTACATCTTTACAGTTTTTTCATCAATAAAACATAAAATGGTCGGGTTCAGTGATAAAACATAACATGGTTCGTGCACATGAAAATTAAGATAGCACATAAAACATAAAATGTAGAATTATATAAATCTATATGATGCATGAACGCATCATATGGGATGAGTGACCATCTGCTTGGATTGGATAATCAGCAACCCGCATCGACTACTTGGGTAGGCATTCATCTTTTTTGGTAGGCATGGGAGTGGTCCACATCTCGTATCGATTATAACAAGATCAACATTTATTCCAGGAAGTCCCTTAGAATTGATTATGCATATGTTATGAAATAGAAGATAATTATGCTTCCCCATTCTTTAATCGTTCATAATATAATATATTTTCAAACATGTATACAAATGAAAATCAGTGTACAAAACATAATAAACCAAGCATATATACATATAGACATGCATTAATAAACTAGCATGTAAACATACATCGAGAGATTAGCTTTAGACTTTAGACTAAATTAAACATCAAGCAGTATATCAAACAAATTGGACGAATAACAACCAATCTATTTTTATTTTAATTGAGGGAAATGCATTGATATCACGTCACGTACTTGAGTTCCTGAAAAGTGATTTTGTAAAATATTTGGATTGGATCAAATTAGAATCCCTAATGATCATATATATGAAATCATTTGTTGAACATATTAGTTCACATGATAGGTTCTACACAAAGGATTATATGTGGTTTAATCAAATCTCTTTGGACTTAACCCTTAAAATAGGGTTTGTGAGCATCATTAGTTCATGTGGGACCCACTTAATCACATCAAAGTGGTTGACTACTACACTGTGACAGATAATGGTCTAGGCATGCTTAATTTAATAAAATCTAAAATTTTAATGGTGCACAAATTTAGATTCACAATCCTAGCATTAAACAGATCTATTTCAAGTGTTTGTCAATCGGATCAACATCATGGTCGATCGGATTGATAGAGTATTGATCAAATCGATTCCGATCGATGGTCTGCCAATTAAATCGCCACAAATTAAAATTCGAACATTTAGTCTCTATACAATTTTTGACCCTATTGATCAAATCGACTCTAATCGAAGGTCGAATCGACATGAGTTAGATTCTATCTATATTTAACAAATCGAATTGAAAAAATGATTTTTTTTTAAAATAATTAATAATTTAATGTCCAATTAAGTCTTTTCGACAAGTCTCAACCAATCATTGGCTATCTCCTGATCAATAAAGGGAAAGATGTCCATTGATTAGTTGATCTAATCACCCATGATCCACTTATTCAAAACTACATAAATTTTGGATAAATGCCATTGTCCAATCCGTGCTGCCCACCAGACGGTCATATCGATCTAATAACTTGAATATCAATGTAGCCTGATCCCAAAAATTGTATAAATGGTCTAGATCAGATCAAATCTCACACCTCTGGTGCTCCGACATGATAGACATTACATGATTCATTATCTAGAATTTCCTTAGATCGATATGACCCATATAATGGTCTGCTTGATCTAAAATTTTGAGTCCCAAAATATTTGGTCCTTAGAAATACGATGATTGGTGTGGATCTAATCACACGCATTAGGATAGCCTAGTACGATTCTATGTGCCAAGGCACAATAGTACTTGCGCAAAGAATTGTATCTTTCTGGTACATAATTTAATCACACCAATTCAATTAATGAAGGATTAGCATGATCCGTTCATTATATCAATTTGGTAGAAACAACTTCAATTACTAAAAATAAAAGAAGATCCATCGATCCACCAGTAATCAATGTGATTTATCAGATGATTGGATTTGACTCAATCCTTGGGATCCTTGCACATTTCAATCTTAGAAAAAAGATGGACTGTATGGATCACCTAAAGTTATTATGGACCAACGTACTTCTCTACCCAAATTCCCAAAAGTAATTGCATCGAGAAGTGCATATGTATTATATATGTCGAATAGATTGATGCAATGAATGTGCGGCCAATCTAACCCATTCATTGCATAGATCTATCAAAACAACCTTAATTTAGGATAAAAGCCAGGCAAAGAGAATTGATCTACCAACTTAATTAGCTAAGCTTAAGGTTTCCTCAAAGTTTCCCTCTTGCTCTTCTCTCTCTCTCTCTCTCATAATTTGTAGGATGTTTGTTTTGTTTCTTTGAATTAGAGTAGAACTCTCTACTAATGTCTCCTTAAGAAGGAGAAGTCATCAGAAGAATGAGAGATACGCGGGAGGGATGAGAGATAAGAGGGAGAGTTTCGACCTCTAAAATTTTGAATTTAAATTAAATTCCAATTTATTTATTTATTTATTTATATTTCTAAATGTATGGTCCTTACGAACTTGATGTATGTGCTTTACATGCAGGTCATCCATCAGTTTTCACAACTCATTATAGGACATGATGCCAAAAATGAAGTGGACCCAAATCTTAGAGGGATGAAACAGTGATGACTGACCATTAAAAACTTCTTGCCTACCACAAAAGTTTTGGACCAAGCTGATATTTGTGGGGATAATGATACCCACAGTTGCAACCTTTCTAAACCCACTATAATGTTTATTTGTCATATGGGCAGAGCACTAATGTCAGCCCAATTCAAAAATTTTGTGGCCTCTAAGAAGTTTTCAATAGTGGGCGTTTAATCACCACAATTACCTGTGGTGTCTGGTGTGGTCCACTTGAGCTTCAAATCTGCTTCATTTCTTGCATCCCATAAATATAAGTCGAAAAAAATGGGATGGATTGCATCGTTGATATAAAGGTACACTGGTTTTATGTTTTATGAGATTTTCACATTCATCACCCTTCCTTTTACCATAAGGCCAAACAACACCCTCTCTTTTGAATATTACCAAATAACTTGATACCTTTTGTATTTAACCATACAACACCCTGTATTTAACTTCCATGAGGTTGAAGAAACCAATGACTATTAGATCTTTCTAATAGCATATACTATTTTTTTTCCCTTTCATTCTCACTCATAGAGATGAGAGAGATTTTCATTTTGCCTTATAAAATTAAAAAATTATGAAAAAGGTTATCTGTGGCATGTTGATGATTTTGATCCACTATTTTGACAGTCTAGATCAAATGTCATTGATGGACCACCATTAAATGTTGCAGATCTTATACTCATGATGGAACTGCTGTAATTAAATAATTTGAATTTTAACTAAAATAAAATTTTATTACTTTATTTGGTTAACTTCAAATTTAATAATCAATGGTCTTTTTTAACGGTCAACTCTAATAAATTAAGTACACTACACATTTATAATATTTGTAAGAGAGGAAATGAGCTAACCAACCGGACTCTTGGCCTAGGCACATGGTCCACATTAATCCGATAAGCTTAGCAATCTTATCTTGTCCGTAGAATTTGGCCCACCTGCTAGAACCGTCCAATTATGCCACCAAGAGCACTCCTAATTAGGGTATATGTTGTGAATAGATCTATGGGTAGCAAGTAGGGCTATCATTGGGCTGGCCTAGGTTTTTCCAAGCCCGGCCCACATTGACAATCCTAGGGATGAGTCTGGCCTGGGCCCATGATGGGGCAAAGTAATAGACCCAAGCCCAGCCCATGATTACTCACGGCTCAAGCCATTATGTAGGATCTGAGCGGTTCATTAGTTGTGCCCCCATCATGGACAACAAATGACAAAATTACCCTTGAAACCCTAAACAGGCTTAATGAACTGGGCTTGGGCTGGAATGAAGAGCTCCTGATGAAATTGGGCCGGGCCATGGGCTTATGTTTTACACCCATCTGTAAG
Organism: Magnolia officinalis; assembly: GCA_021015155.1. NCBI lineage: Eukaryota > Viridiplantae > Streptophyta > Magnoliopsida > Magnoliales > Magnoliaceae > Magnolia > Magnolia officinalis. The sequence goes on from JAJHSJ010000015.1 coordinate 57,691,063, forward strand.
TCACCGGTCTAGATCGAAAAGCCCGATGAGCCATCCCGGCGCATCAACAGCCCTAGTGGCATCAGGCAGCCTGAGTGTTTTACGGCCAGATTGCAAACTACTTGGGCCAGGCCCATTGCTAGCCCTAGCCATGGATGACATGCCACTAGGAACATATTTGCCCGCAAGCCTCTTCCATAGAGGCTCCTTCTGCCCCACCTTGAAACGATCCAATCCGTTCATGTAGCTGTCCCCACCATAAATAGTTCATATGGAAAGAACCCCACTTATCAGAGATCATCACCTTTGATGCTCAGGTGTGTGACGTGTTTCCATATGGACCATATGCTATAGGATCTAGTTGAACGGTCTAGATCATCGGATACTGGAGCAAAAAGTTCATCTGCTGTCGATTTTTCATCTTTCCAAACATAAACACACACAGGCGTTTATCCCGCACGTGTACAAAATCAGGGGCGTTCAAATGGTGCAACTTGTCTTGGATGGGGAGTCACACCAAATTTCAGGCCAATGACATATGATTTAGACATCCAACCCATCCATTGTGTGTGTCCCACTTGGATGGTGTGGCCCACTAAGTTTCGGGTAGGGTTGATTTTTGGTACATACATAACCTACAGGTGACCTACCAAATGCAAGGCATGGATGTCCATCACAGATCACGGTGGGGCCCATAGAGCTGGACCTTATGGGAAGCTCCCATGAGGTTGACCTCTTATAGTTCATTGTCATATATATATAATCATGATTGCATGGAAAATAATGTTTGTGATTTGAATTGTCCATGCTACGGGCTCTCTGCCATCTACGGTTTTTTATTAGATTATCCATGCACGGGGAATAGTGTTCATTAATTATCAGATCGGACCTAGGCCAACGTGATGAGTGGTCTAATATCTTTTGACTGGTCTCTCCAAACATCACTAATTATTTATTTATTTATGATGATTTTATATTTTAATTTGCTATTGATATTTTAACAATCAGAAGTATTATTTTAATGTCGTTGTTTTGAGCTGGGCACGGGACGACTTGTCTGGGCAAACTCGACTCGTTCGACTTGTTCAAATCTGACTCGATCCAAATTAAGTGAGTGAGTCGATCCGAATTGAGTTGACTTCGTCCAGTCTAAACTTAAACCGATTCAAGTTTGAGTCACCCAGTAACTTGACTCGACTCGACTCGAATTCCAACTCGGTACTAAATTGACTTTTGTGTGTGTGTGTATAAAACTCAGATATGACGTTTTAGATATGAGATGTTGTGTAATTGATAAAGAGGCTGCAATTTTGGCAAGTGAATGTAGGTTTTGAGTTGTGATTGAAGCATGTGGATACCCACTGCACCTGACCCACCTCGGTGCCGACTAGAGCTGTACACGAGCAGATTATACTCAGGTACTCGCTCGACTCGACTCGGAATACTCGACTCGATACTCGACTCGTGTGAGTTAGAGCCGAGTACGAGCGGGTTTCTAAGACTCGTTTGGATAATGAGTAGAGTACGAGTTGAGCAGTACTCGACTCGGTACTCGACTCGTACTCGGGTGCATATATACCCATCTCAAAAAACATAAAACCCTACGCCCCCCTTTTCGCCCGTTGTTTTCACAGCGCAGCCCGCCCGTTCGAAAAACCCAAATTCCTTCCCTCCCAGCGTCCGTTTGAAAATACTCTCTCCCTCTCTCTCCTCTCGTTCCCCTATGACTGTGAGGTGTGACCTTGCCCGGTGCTGTTCGTCATCCGGCCGGTCCCTCTTCTTCCCTCTCTCTCTCTCTCTCTCTCTCTCTCTCTCTCTCTCTCTCTCTCTCTCTCTCTCTCTCTCTCTCTCTCTCTCTCTCCCCTCTCCCTCACTCACCTGTCCGGCGGAGCTATTACTCCATGTTGCTTGTCCCTGCCTGCCAGGTGCCCTTGTCCGATGGTGCCCTGCCCTGTCCGCAGCCCGTCCCTGCCCTACAGCCCTGCCCGGTGCCCCTGTCCGACTGTCCCTGCTGCAACTCGTCCCTGACCTGTTTAAGGTATAAATCTGTACCTTGATTTATGCAATAGCATGCAAATAATATGATGTTGGTCTATAATAGCATGCAAATAATATGATGTTGATTTATGCAATATGATGCAAATAATAACATGCAAACCGTACCTTTTTTTTCCTGAGGTTTAATTCATGGGCTTCATCTAATAGTCATTTTCTAACTTAAGGGAAGATGATGATCATGTATGAGTCTGATGGTTGGAAGTGGAAAGAAAGAGTAAGGTGGTTTGATTAATAAAGGCTTTCAATCAGTTGAATGTATGAGAATGTATTTTTTTTTTTTTTTTTTAAATGGAGTTGCAGTTTTACACTGTATTGGGAGAACGGAAGGTTTAAATTGGATGCTCGGGTGGTCTGATTCGGTGTACATGTGGCCCACCTTAAGTGTGGACTAGCCTGATTTTTATACAAGGTGATCCCCATGATGGGCCCACCTTCGTTTGGCATGGTGTACTCGTTTACTACTCGTACTCGGCTCGTACTCGGGTGAGTAGAGTACGAGCAGAGAGTCCATGCACATTGGCCGAGTAGAGCCGAGTAGGAGCAACACTCGGGCGTTAAGAGCCGAGTACGAGTAGGGCGATACTCGACTCGACTCGACTCATGTACAACTCTAGTGCCGACTCGACCTGACTCGGTACTTGTGACCGGGTCAGATTTGGTCTGGATTAGTCCAAGCCAGACCCGGATTCAGATCGAGTCAGGCATGAAGGATTCGGTACCGAGTCGGGCCAGGACTGTTTCAAAACTGGATCGAGTCAGGTCCGTCCTAATTCAGTATGACTCGACTCGATGTCCAACTCCATTATTATTATTATTATTTTATGGCTGAATGTTTAATTTTATGTATTAGTTTATTGACCAAATAAATTACCTGAACTCAACTCATATTATTTTAGAGTATTCAGAAACTTGGGTTGAATCTAAGATCGAGTATAAGCCTAACTTAACCTCCCGAAGTTGCACCCTACTTACAAGTTACAACTATCATATATCGAAAGAGTAATTTAAATGCCCCATCTCCCACATGCGCCCCATTTGCGGGTTTGTGTGCTTTGATGTGCAATGTTGCTAATGGCAAATCCTTAGCCCACAGATGCTTGTTAGAGGAGGATGGAGTGCGTACTCGACCTAATAATCTTTTGAAAGTTAGTGGGCTCTCTCTGACAAGCCTTTGCAAGCCAATAAAATAATGCCACGTAGGGTCCTCACTAAATTCAGTGTTACTGGGAAACACCTAATCAGCACCCCTCGGTCCCTCCAAAAATATGGTCCCGTCGTTCTTGTGACATGCTAGAGAAAGAGCCCTCACCTATTTCTAAAGGAGCCCATGATTCACCGCCTCATAGATACGTGAGAATGAATGGCACACATCCAAAATTCAATCAGATCATAGTAAGTTTTATGGCGAGAAATCAGGCCTCTTAAGTGAATGCTTTGAGATAATCTTAGCCATTGGTACAAGTCCTAACATGTGATGTTGGTTGGCAGAGAAAAACTAATGAAGCCCATTTTATTATGGCACCTAAAACACCCAGGATTGTGTTTCGAATCACCTCGGGAAATGGCTCTCATATGCATTTCCATGAAAAATAATGCTTTGTCTGTTCGGAGGAAAAAGGAAGGAGGAATTTTATGTTATTTTCTGATGAATGGTTCTCCCAAACACCACCTGAAGTAAGACTGAGATGCCATTGTTTACATATTTCAGAGGGCTTAACCTGCGTGAGGTACAACCATCCCACAACATTTTCTCTTGATTAACCTGAATATTTGCAATTTAATTAGTTTGTGTTATCCAAACACGGCCTTAAGAAGCAAAACATGATCTAGATACACACCACATCAGTATCCTGAGAGCAAAGTGGGGCCGAGCTTGGGTGGGTCCCACCATGATGTGTATGTGAAATCTGCTCGATGCATCACCTATTTTAGGCATAGGGACAAAAATATGTTGGTCTGTGATTCAGGTGGGACATATGAGTTGAAATAGTGTATGAGGGACACCCACCCTCCATACTATATATTGCCTTTGGCGCTTACTGAATTACAGGCTACTCTGACTTTTCGGCCCAGGGCCTAAGTGTGACGACACACCAGATGGCTAGATTGAATTTCACATACACATCAGAATGGCCCATCAGGTGGGTGACAAAATTCATGGTAAAAAATCTTTTCTTTATTTCTTCCGTATATCTTTACAAAGAATAAATACGTATATAACAAGAAAATCCTATCTATTCTTGGCTATACAAATTTCAAATTTTCATTTTGCTAGAATAAAATTCCTTATATGAAGGGATTCCTATAATCTCTCTCATAACAGCTCACGCCAACACTCCCCCTCAAGTTGGTGCATACAGGTCTCTGATGCCCAACTTGTCAAGTGAATTGTAAAAAATCCTGTTGCATAGAGCTTTTGTAAGGATATCTGTCAGCTGGTCTTCAGACTTAATAAAAAGAAATCGAATTATCTTTGTCTCAAGATTTTGTTTGATGAAATGTCGATCCACCTCTACATGTTTGGTTCAATCATGCTGAACTGGATTGTGTGAAATATCAATGGTGGCCTTGTTATCACAGAATAGGTCCATCTCACATTTCGGGGCAAAGCTGATTTCTGTTAACAGTCTTTTGAGCCAGAGAAGCTCACAAAGACTCTTAGCCATCCCACGAAACTCAGCTTCAGCACTTGATTGTTGAGGGTCAAATATTGCATATCAGACCCTAGTTACTGCTTGGATTTATGAACATGATGCCGTTTAATGGCCCGCTTTAATCGTGTTTGTGATGCAGAGTGTATTTGCAAGCATGAACTGAGAAAGGGAGTTTAAATCATGGATTTAACATTTTAAAGTCACCAGAGCAAGGGACAGACTCCAGGGGACCAAGATCAAGAAATTTACACACCAGAGATCCGCAAAAATCAAGAAACTGAAGCTCAAGTGGCCTGAAATTGGTCCAGAATGCAAGATCACGGGGTTCCCACCATCCGTCCGGCTCAAGACTTCATGCATGGCCTAAGGACCATAAATTAACCGTACACGCCGAATTTCAGCCGTTCGATCCCTGTGGAAGTGGCTCAACGGACAGATCAGCCCATAAACGGTCAATTTTGGGCCCACCTGATATCTGGAAATACTTCAACTTCGGTCTCAACATCTAAAAATGTGTGGAGCAATGAATGGACGAAACGGATTTTGCGACATGTTACAGTGGACTCCACATGTGCACTGCATGTGCACTAAGTCCACGTGCGCCGGCTGTGCACCAGGACACACAGGGTCGGTCAGCGCACGCTGACCGACGAAAATTCGAAATTTCTTAAAAACGTAACAGTGTTAATGCTATCCATTGCCTGTTTCACTCAGTGGGGCCCACCCATCATTCAGATGTATGATCTGGACAGTCCATTATATCCGGAAGGCGGGTACGACCACAACCATGGTGGCCGTTTGGCTCCACGCAAGCTGTGGAAAAATCCTGCCCGTTAAACGTCAGATGGACGGCAGAGTCAATAAGCAAGTGGGCCGCACCGATTTCACTCCAGAATACACCCTCCCCGAACGGTTTTTCGAGAGAGAGCTTATGGACGGAGTGGATTTTCCAACCGACGTCGATCTGGGGCGCACCAATCATCACAGCGTCTCTGCTTACACAGGGACGTGCATTCGCACTGACGGCTGCGGTTGATCCTTGTGGGCCACCATCCGATCTCAACGGTCTAATCCTAACCGTCAATCAGATCCCCATGGAGCTTCTTGTCACTGCCTAGGTGGCAGAATTGCAAAAGACCACGAGGATCGCAATCCAACCGCTCAACCGGAAGATCAACGGCAGAGCAGAAATCAGGTGGACTGCATCAAAAGCAATCCAAAGGCAGCCATGTCTGACCGAAATTCCGAGAGGAATCCACTGGACGGACTGGATTTGTCAAACAAAATCATTTACGGGCGTCACTTTCACCTCAGCTCAAGACCGTTACAGGGAGTGCGTAAAACCTCCGCACCAACTTCCCCTACTGCGTAAAACTTCCGCATGGAGTACGAAAGTTCTCACGACCGACCCTGCCCGGCTATAAAGAAAGAGGAGAAAGAGAGACCAGGGGGAGGATTCAGATCGGGAGCTCGGCTGGGGGGTTAGACGTTGGCAAGAGAGAGTATAGTTGGTTTTTATTCCTTTTCTTTTTCTTTTTTTCTTTTATTTTGTTTAAGGGATCCAGCCCGCCCATTCATGTTGGGCTGAGCCTCTTAGCTAGGGCTAAGAGGTGAAGCTTGTAGCATGATGGGAAACCTTACTTGTGCTGTTGATTTAATTTATGAACTACTTTGATCATGGTTTAATTAAGGGAATACTTATTAGCTTTTAATGGTTTGTTGTGACTGAAATTACAATAGATTTGCGGTGGCTTTGAGTATTTCTTTTGTTTTTTTTATGTTTATGACGTCAGAAAGCCCTGTTATTCACCATCGTCTCCTGGGCATGGTTGGATGTTGGTACCCTTCCTAACCTTCATGCATTATTGATTTGTTGGTAATTAGTTTAATTTTGTTGTTTACTTTGTCTCCTGGGCATGGTCTGGTGATGGAATCCATTCTAATTCATATACCTTTCATCTCTTCAAAACTACATCAAAGGAAGTTCAATTGATTTTCATGAATCAAGTGTAGATCTCCCTGATCTCTACAAGTGGATCCTCTGAATCCCTAGTTTCCCACCTCTGAATTCTTTAAGTTTAGATTAATATTTCACCATTATTCCTCAAATTACAAATCGATTTAGATTTCATCTTATCCTAGTTCTAGTTCTACTTAGTTTCAGAATACGTGCAGGTTTCAGTCCCTGTGGATTCGACCTCGGTCTTACCGAGATTATTACTACATCACAACCCTATACTTGGGGAGTGAAGAAGTTTTTGGCGCCGTTGCCGGGGATTGACGGCTACGTAATTTGAAATTAGTTGGTTTTAGAATTAGATTAAGATTAGGATTTTACTAACTTTTGTTTTAGATTTTTATTTGATTTCTAGAACTAACCTGTTTCTTCTTTTGTAGGATTCTTGATAGAAACTTCTAAATTAGTAATCCCTTCCTAATTTTTCTACTTTTAAGCAGAGACGCTGTGATGATTGGTGCGCCCCAGATCGACGTCGGTTGGAAAATCCACTCTGTCCATAAGCTCTCTCTCGAAAAACCGTTCGAGGAGGGTGTATTCTGGAGTGAAATCGGTGCGGCCCACTTGCTTATTGACTCTGCCGTCCATCTGACGTTTAACGGGCAGGATTTTTTCACAGCTTGCATGGAGCCAAACGGCTACCATGGTTGTGGTCGTACCCGCCTTCCGGATACAATGGACTGTCCAGATCATACATCTGAATGATGGGTGGGCCCCACTGAGTGAAACAGGCAATGGACAGCGTTAACGCTGTTACGTTTTTAAGAAATTTCAAATTTTCGTCGGTCAACGTGCGCTGACCGACCCTGTGTGTCCTGGTGCACAGCCGGCGCATGTGGACTTAGTGCACATGCAGTGCACATGTGGAGTCCACTGTAACATGTCGCAAAATCCGTTCCGTCCATTCATTTCTCCACACATTTTTAGATATTGAGACCGAAGTTAAAGTATTTCCAGATATCAGGTGGGCCCAAAATTGACCGTTTATGGGCTGATCTGTCCGTTGAGCCACTTCCACAGGGATCGAACGGCTAAAATTCGGCGTGTACGGTTAATTTATGGTCCTTAGGCCATGCATGAAGTCTTGAGCCGGACGGATGGTGGGAACCCCGTGATCTTGCATTCTGGACCAGTTTCAGGCCACTTGAGCTTCAGTTTCTTGATTTTTGCGGATCTCTGGTGTGTAAATTTCTTGATCTTGGTCCCTTGGAGTCCGTCCCTTGCTCTGGTGACTTTAAAACGTTAAATCCATGATTTAAACTCCCTTTTTCAGTTCATGCTTGCAAATACACTCTGCATCACAAACACGATTAAAGCGGGCCATTAAACGGCATCATGTTCATAAATCCAAGCAGTAACTAGGGTCTGATATGCAATATTTGACCCTCAACATTGATAAAGCCACCACGTTTTGCTTCTTACTTTTCCATGTAACGAGGTTTCCGCCAACAAACATGAAGTATCCGGAGGTAGACTTTCTGTCCGATATATTCCCCGCCCAATCTGCATCTGTATATCCCTCAACTTTTAGATGATTATTTTTTGAGAACATAAGCCCTTTTCCTGGAGAGGACTTTAGGTAACATAGAATTCTGATCACTGCATCCATGTGATCCTCGCTCGGACAATGCATGAATTGACTAACTATGCTCACAGCATAAGCGATATCTGGGCGAGTATGTGAGAGATAAATAAGCTTCCCAACCAATCTCTGGTATCACTCTTTGTTTGTCGGCACTTGGTTTGAATATACTCCAAGTTTGTGGTTTTGGACAATAGGTGTGTTTGCAGGCTCACACTCCAGTAGTCCTACCTCTGATAGTAAATCTAGAACATATTTTCTTTGGGAAAGAAATATACCTTGCTTCGATCTAGCAACTTCAATACCCAGGAAGTATTTGAGTCCTCCCAGATTTTTCATTTCGAATTCAGTTGCCAAATGCTCTTGGAGTCTTGAGATTTCATCTGGATCATTTCCTGTAATAATCATGTCATCTACATAGATAATTAAGGCTGTTACCTTGCCCCGTTGGTGCTTTAAGAACAGTGTATGGTCTGAGTTGCTTTGTTGAAAGTTATATTTCTTCATTGCCAAGCTGAATCGCCCGAACCATGCTCTAGGTGATTGTTTTAATCCATACAGTGCTCGCTGTAATTTGCACACCACTTTAATCTCAAAAGTTACTATGTAGCCTGGTGGAACATCATATAGACTTCCTCTTCAAGTTCACCATGGAGAAAAGCATTCTTTACATCAAACTAATGCAATGGCCATTCCAGATTTGCTGCGAGGGATAGCAGCACCCTAATCGTGTTCAGCTTTGCCACTGGTGAGAAAGTTTCTTGATAATCTACACCGTATGTCTGCGTGTAGCCCTTTGCTACTAGCCTTGCTTTGTATCTGTCAATTGAGCCATCTGTTTTATGTTTGATGGAAAACACCCATTTACATCCCACCATCGTTTTTCCTTTAGGTAAGGAAACAAGAGTTCATGTTTCATTTTTCAGTAGTGCCCCCATTTCTTCTTTCACAGCCTGAGTCCACTTAGAATCTGTTAGAGCTTCATAAATGTCGGTGGGAACACGACATGAGGAAAGTTCATGTACGAATATCTAAAGTGGTTTGGAAAGCCTTGTTGTGGACACATAGTTAGCAATTGGATATTTTGAACTTCGTTCTCCAATATCCGGAGAATATCTATTTGGTGGTTTGCCACGATTATGCCTGAAAGGGAGAGTATAGCCAACAGAGATATCCATATCATCAGAATTTAGAGGTATAGTAGGAGAGGTTACCTCAGGGATATTCTCAGGAGATGGGTCTTCAGGTACTGAGAGATGAGAGGGTTCTATGTCAGCTTCAGGTGGTGTAGATACTCCTCTGAAAACTGTATCAGCTTCTGAAGACACACATAGCTCAGTATTTGGTTCCTCATTTACTGGGATTTCAGGTTCTATGTTAGCTTCGGGTGATGGAGATACTCCTCTGGAAACTGTATCAGCTTCTGAAGACACAACTAGCTCAGTATTTGGTTCCTCATTTACTGGGATTTCAGTGTCAGAAAATCCCGGCCAATCAAATCTTAACCAATTCAGATCTTTATTACTGATCTCCCCCTGAAGAGAAGAATTGGGTAAGGAAGAAGAGAAGGAGTCATTTTCGAGAAACGTGACATTCATAGTCACATACATGCGGTTGGTGACTGGATCATAACACCGATACCCTTTTTGATGTATGGCATACCCCAAGAAGAGACATCTGATGGCACAAGGATCAAGCTTCGTGTGCTAATTCTTATGAAGGTGGACAAATGCGACACATCCAAAAATCTGGGGAGGAATCAGTAGCATGGTAGGTAAAGAAACATAAGTCGAAAGAGTCTGAAGAGGAGTTTTAAAATGCAAGACCTTGGAGGGCATCCGATTGAGGAGATGCACGGCCGTGGCAACAGCATCGGCCCAATGCCTATGAGGTACATGAGCTCCAAGTAACAGAGCCCGGGCCGTTTTAAGGATATGTCGGTTTTTTCTCTCAGCCACCCCATTTTGCTGAAGAGTTTGTGGGCAGGAGGTCTCATGAATAAGACCATGAAGGTGGAAATAGGCACGGAACTGGTGGTTGACATATTCGCCACCATTATCAGAGCGAAGAATCTGAATCTTCGCTGAGAATTGGGTTTAAACCATTGTGTGAAAAGACTGGAAGACACTCAATACTTCATCTTTATGTTTCAGCAAATAAAGTCAAGTCATGCGAGTACAATCATCAACAAATATCACAAACCAGCGGAACCCAGACATAGTTAAAACCGGAGAAGGACCCCAAACATCAGAGTGAATTAAAGCAAAGGGAACATCACTTTTATTCATACTTAAAGGATATGTAGTTCGATGACTCTTAGTGAGAATGCAAGTATCACATTTGAAGTCCAAATTTGATATAGTGGAAAACAAAGTAGGAAGTAAATGTTTCATATAACCAAAAGACGGATGTTCTAACCGACGATGCCAATGCCAAAGCTGTCGCTCTTGTTTGTTAGTCGGAGGATGCATGTGATGTGCACGGCCCACACTGAAATCTTCTACATAATAAGACCCCCCCCCCCATACCCCCCCCCCCCCCCCCCCCCCCCCCCCCCCCCCCCTCTCAGTACCACGCCCAATGATCTCCTTCGTAAGAATATCCTGAATCAGACAAAAGGTAGAATACATGAGTACAACACAGTTTAGGGCTGTGGTGACTTGACTAACAGATAGCAACTTATGGGAAAGCGAGGGGACAAGCAAGGTATGAGACAGTGATAAAGTGGGTGATAGCTTCACAGTGCCAGCCCCTATGACTGGAGAGAGATCCCCATTGGCATTTGCAATGCTGGTGCGTCGTGGAGAGGAAGGTTGTGTGAAATCAGTGGCGTCGAAGGTCATGTGGTTGGTTGCTCCAGAGTCAAGTAGCCAAGCACCGTTATCAATATTCCGAGAAGAACTACAGAGGGCAGTACCATATTTACCTCGATCGGTGATGGGTAAATCTCCCTGAGAGGTCTCAAGAGAGAGACTCGGTTCTGTTATAGCCACCGCAACCTTTCTTGGTTCTCCATCACGGCGTTTGCGAGCCTGAAGTTCATTCCACCAATCGGGATATCCATGTAATTTGAAGCAGGTGTCACGAGTATGTTTCATATTACCACAATGGGAACACTTTGAGCCATCAGATGAGGCTCGTGGCTTGGAGGGCATATCTGTTTTTCCATTGTCCAGAGATAGAGACTTGGTAGAGGGCGGAGTGGACTGCCTTGGTCTGAAACTTTTTGAGGCCAGAACTGCTCCCGGAGTTTCAGTGTGATCACCAGTTGTCATGACAGTTTGTCGGATAGCTTCCCGACGAACATGAGCATACGCCTGTTCAATTATGGGAAACGGACGAATTTGTAATACATTGCCTCGAACCTTATTAAGCCGATCATCGAGGCCATCCAAGGAGACATATACTCGGTCTTCCTGAAGTATGTCGTTGTAGTGCTTAATATCAGCAATGCATTCCATGGGGTTTGGACAACGGAAATCAATTTCACGCTATAATCCTTGGAGGCTAGTAAAATATTTTTCAAGAGAACCACCGGCTTGTTTCAGGCATGTCACACGCCGCCGAAGGTCATATACTTGAGAAGTATCACTTCCATCAAAGTAAGTAGTAGCAATAGAATCCCACACCTGTTTCGCGATCGGGAATCGAATGAAGTTGCTGATCAACGATGGGTCCATGGAATTGATTAGCCATCCCTTGACAATGGCATTGTCTATGCGCCACTTTCGAAAGGATGGATCGGTTTGTGGAGGTTGGTGGAAATCGTCGTTGATGTATCCCAATTTATCTTTGCCAGAGATGTACATTTCAACCACTTGGGACCAAAGAGCGTAGTTGGTGCCATCCAACTTGATGCCGATTGGAGGAGCGGAAGTTTCAGTGGTCTGGGTCGAAGCCGAAGTCTTAGTCAAGATTTTTGTCATTCGGTTGGTCAATTTGGTGATAATGGATGTGGATTGGTGTTGGTTTTGGGATTCAATGGAATGATCGATATTGCCTGTAGCTGCCATGGGAAGAGATGAGGCGAAGAAAAAGAAAAGAGAGGTCGGCTAGGGAAGGGAGGTAGGGTACAAGATCAAAACTTGCTTTGATACCATGACAAAATTCATGGTAAAAAATATTTTCTTTATTTCTTCCGTATATCTTTACAAAGAATGAATACGTATATAACAAGAAAATCCTATCTATTCTTGGCCATACAAATTTCAAATTTTCATTTTGCTAGAATAAAATCCCTTATATGAAGGGATTCCTATAATCTCTCTCATAACAGCTCACGCCAACAGTGGGCTCATATTTTAAACCAGTAGAAACGAAATTTTCAGGTTCAACATGCCCAATTATAGTATGTTTTCCTACTCATGAAAACCATGACTACAGTAGTTCTAGCTATAGAACACAAACATCCCATGAAATGTAGGAAACCTCAACAGAACTGTTCTAATACAAACCGGCCTCAAAACTCCTGTTCAAGATTACAACTGGGAACAGACCAGTGACTTTAAGTACAAACAGATAAAGATAACAAGCTCAAATCCAAGCCAATGCCAAAAAGAAAAAAGAAAAAAGAAAAAAAGAAAAAAGAAGAAGACAGTAATACATTGAAGAATCATCGATTACAGAAGCACCAACATAATAGAACAACAACACCAATAAACTTGCAGGGCAATGCCGTCCGCTATAGAACAACAAAATGAACTCCCTCACCTTCTCTACTCTCCAGCATTGATGCGAGCACACCGAACAGCTTCCTAGCTGCATTTTATTGCAACTCCCTCGCTACAAAAACTGGGTTTTTCCCGAATGAATGCAAAAGGAGAATCCTCTTCTTAGTGATTCTTCTACCTCTCCTTATAGCTTGAGGAACGCAAACTCTTCAATGGCCGGTATCTCACCAATCTTCTTGAGGGTCTCCTTGTCAGGTTCCTCATCAACACCAATGGCCATAATAGCTTGCTTCCGCCGCGCCGTCCGACCCACACTCATGAAGTTCACATTCACATTCTTCTCTGCAAGGATGTTCCCAACTCGCCCGATCAAGCCAGGCTGGTCGAACTGTCTGCAAAGTATCACATTCCCTTCAAGGCTCACGTCCACACTGAAAGGCCCCACACGGGTGAGGTGCGGAACCCCGTCCTTCACCTTGCCCTCCACTCTGATTTCGCCGGATTCGGATAAGGCGCTGGCGAACTTCGACTCCACGTTTGCAATGAGGACCTGGATGGAGTCGAGAGGGTACTCGGGAGACCCGTCAACAACTGTCCGCTCCTCGCTGATCCGAAGACCCCTCTGCTTTGCCGTGAAGTCGGCATTGACCAGGTTGACATACACGCTCGATATCGGCTCTATGATGCCTTTGGTGATCATGGCCCTGAGCAGCCTCGTGTCCAAGTCATCGGGAGCTCGAGCTGATGTGTAGACCACCTTGACTGACTGAATTCCGCTCCCTCCAGCAACCAACTGCACAGCCAGCCTTCCCAATTTCTCAGCCAGAACCACATAAGGAGCTAACTCAGACAAAACCTGGGAAGGAAGAAAAAAAAAATGCTCATGTAAGTGGCAATAACTCATCAGGGAAGACATGGTAAGTCTGCGGATTGAACAACAATTCTGCAGGGCCCACCTTTTGGCAAGTGGCGATAACTCATGATGAAACAATAATTCTGCAGGGCCCACCTTTCAGTAAACTGAGCCATTGATTTGGTTGGCCGCACAGTCGGGATTGGTCATGCCCTTATATCTCCCCTATCAGATGACAGGGAGGACTTTTGGGGTATTCATCCATCCACCATGGGCCACAACATACAAGTAATTTATATCACCAGAAGGTGGGACCCACATGTATAGGTGGCCGAGCAAATGCTCAATCAAGCATTTGTGTATTTTCTCAGTAAGGTTTCCTACCTCGGCCGGAACCATCGGTGCATTCACAGCAGTGGCGGCAAGTTCACCATTCAATGCTCCAACAACAGCCTCTGCTATTTCGATAGCTACACCTTCCTGGAAAATTTCATGACATTGATTTAAAAGAGAGGAGAACAGGTTAGATCAACAGAGGCTAATGCATGGTGGGATTGGCTCACGTAAAAATGTTGCGAAGAAAATACAGACCTGAGCTTCAACTGTGCTTGCTCCAAGGTGAGGTGTAACCGTGACATTCTCATGCTGCACTAATTTGCTGTCTTTTGCCGCAGGCTCTTCCGTGAACACATCAAGTGCTGCCTGTTAAAACCATTAAAGTTCCACAGTTATGAGTTTCTTCACACGCTGAAAAATGATAAAAATGATAAGGAATTATAGGGTGCTGAGCCTCAGCAGATGTATGATTTGCCAAGGCAAGCTTATAAGGACTCATGATTCAGTACATGTGTGCCCATGGTTTGGTGATCTAGACTTTTGACTATGGGCTCCGCCAATTGTATTTACTGCCCCCAAAAGTTTCCAGATTGGAAGATTCTGACCCTCAGTCTTTGTCCTGATTTCCACTGAATGTGGACCATCACCATCTTTTTTTTTCCCTTTTCTTTTTCTTCCTTGCCTAGCTGTCAATCCAAGGGATAGGATCTTTTAAGTCTGGGTGATTTTGGGGCATCACATTGGTGGAGATGTTAAGAAAAGATTTGATGACCTATGGTTTAACTGTTGATATGGTCCTTGATAGAGTGGAATGACGGAACAAGATTCATGTAGCCGACCCAATTAGTTGGGATAAGGCTTAGATGATGATGAATTTGGGACATCCTCATCCAAAATCAGGCCCATCAGATCAGCAGTTTTTTATCATCAAACCATGGACCCCGCATGCATGGAATCAGGACCTCAACTTTATTGGAGCTAAACAACAACACAAGCTTACCTGAGCAACGGTTCCATTATCGAGTGCTCTCACCAAAGCATCTTCATCTATAACTCCACCCCTAGCAACATTGATAATCCGCACTCCCTTCTTCATCTTCGCAAAAGATTCATCATTGAAGATCTTCGATGTCGCAGGGATGAGTGGCATATGGAGTGAGATGAAATCTGCAGTAGATATGGCCTCATCAAAAGAAACCAGCTCTGCACCAATTGCACGGGCTCTGTCAGCAGGGGCGTAAGGATCATGTGCAATAACATGCATCCCCAACCCTTTCGCACGTCGAGCAACTTCAGATCCAACTTTTCCAAACCCCATCACGGCTAATGTCTTTCCAACCAGAGAGACACCAACATACTTGTTTCGTTGCCATTTCCCTGAAAAATGCACGGACATTTGCAGAGATGGTTAAGAGGCATGAGCAGCAGATTGCATCATAAAACCTTTTTGAAACAAGGAGCAAAACAAGAGGCAAGTCTGCATGTGCTGCAGTGCAAAAGACTTTCTTAAGTATGAGAATGAAAGATATCCAGGAAAGAACCAAAAATACAGCCATTTAGCTCATAATAATGTCAACATATGTATCCAACTAAGCTACCATGATTTCAAGACTAACTTCATGCTTTATGGGTGCTAATCCCATCGCATGAAATGAATGAATCTGTTTCAAATATATGGAGAATGGAAATTTGGTTGACCAATCCCCTCTGAATTCGGATCTAAACTAACAAGTTATAGTAACACTTCAAAAGAAACAGCAAAACAGGAACTGGCATTTGAAGACTGACGCAGGGATGAACGTGATGAGGATAAATACTCCGAATCCACGGAGCTTCTCTGGACTCCTCACAGAGACTTCTCGAATCCACGAGGAAAGAAAGCAGAAAACAGAAATAATTTCTAATAATTTCGAAACTGATTAATTAATTCATAAAAACGAGTTCACAGCCCTTTAAATAGGGGTACCAAGCAATGAAAAAATCAGAATCAATCAAACTACAACTACAACTCCTAGAATTCGCGACTTACTATAAATAGTAAACTTACTATTTATAGACGGTCGTGATGTCTCTACTAGTGCGCAAGGTTTTCGGCCAAAAATAGTAAGTGTCCTATTTGGCTTCACCAAACCGTTCTCCTAATTATTCTAAGCTCTTTTCACGTTGGGCGCAACTCCTAAAGCCCAACGGATGAAGAGTTATAATCAAACTAAAACTTACTATTTATAGTAAAATTGAAATTAAAACAGGGAAACGACCGTCAATCCAGGGGTTTTTCGCAATTCCGGGCGTCGCAACCCGCGTAGCTGGGTTGGTTGGCTAAAGTAGCTCGTTCTACCCCAAAATCATATATTTTTCGTCCGCTAACTCATCCCGGATTGCGAGGTACGCCTGATTTAAGGTCTGATGGTCCAGATCACTTCTGTCGCCGACCGGGCCTTTTCTGATCCATCTTGGCCATGTAACTGTTCGCGACCCGCTCTACATCAGTCTCCTCCACTTCAAAAGAACTCGTCCTCGAGTTCTCGTCATGCTCTGGTTCATGATACTCGGTCAGGTCCGCGACATTGAAAGTCCGTGAGATCACCATGTCATCTGGAAGATCAACAACATAGGCGTTGTCATTGATCTTTCGAATGATTGGTACCGGTCCAATCTTTTTATTCTTCAACTTGTTGTATGTTCCGGTCGGAAATCTTTCTTTGCGCAGATGGACCATTACTTGGTCGCCCACCTCGAACACTTTTCGTCGCCGATGCTTGTCCGCTTGCTCCTTATACTTCTCGTTCGAGGCATGTAACTTGGTTTGTACCTCCGCATGAATGCTCATGAACTTGTCTGCCATATGTTCTGCTGCAATGCTCATGCCTGGGAGCTTGGGCAGAGGGACCAAGTCTAGTGTGTGGCGAGGTACTCGTCCGTAAATAACCTGGAACGGGGATTTTCCTGTCGAGCGGTTTACCATGTTGTTGAATGCAAACTCCGCTTGAGACAAAGCCAAATCCCACTGCTTCGGTTTTTCTCCTGAAATACATCGAAGGAGGTTTCCCAACGTGCGATTCACAACCTCAGTTTGACCGTCAGTTTGTGTGGTGGTAGGCGCTGCTGAACTGAAGTCGTGTATCGAATCGAGTCCACAAAGTCCGCCAAAAGTGGCTTATGAACTTCGTGTCACGGTCAGAAGTAATAGTCTTGGGAACCCCATGTAGCCGCACAATTTCTCTGAAGAATAGATTTGCCACGTGTGTTGCATCGAGAGTCTTCTTGCATGGAATAAAGTGCGCCATCTTGGAGAAACGATCTACTACCACGAACACTGAATCCATGCCGCGTTGTGTTCGTGGCAGACCAAGCACGAAGTCCATTGATAAATCCTCCCAAGGACCGTCAGGCACAGGTAACGGGATGTAGAGGCCCGTATTCTGAGATTGCCCCTTAGAGGTCTGACAAACATGACAACGTTGTACGGCTTTCCCCACATCACGTACTAATTGCGGCCAGTAATACCGCTCTTCCACAAGAGCTCGCGTCTTGTCTCGCCCAAGGTGTCCACCGAGGCCACCTCCATGTAGCTCCTGAATAATCTGCTCCCTCAGGGAACTTTGGGGGATGCACAATCGATTCCCTTTGAAGAGAAAATCGTCCTGTATATGAAGGTCGCTGGGGTGACCTTCTTGACACTTCATCCAAGAATCTTTGAAGTCTTCATCCTCGGCATACAGCTCCTTGAGACAGTCGAAGCCGACCACCTCGTTGCTCATTGTAACCAGTAATGATGCACGACGGCTAAGTGCATCAGCCACCTTGTTCTGCTTCCCTGACTTGTGCTTCAGAACGAACGTGAATTCCTGTAAAAACGCAACCCATCTAGCATGCACACGATTCACATTAGTCTGACTATTAATAAACTTTAATGCTTGATGGTCAGTGTACAGAACAAACTCTCTTTGAATCAGATAATGTCGCCAATGTCGCAGCGCGCTTGAACAACTGCGTACAACTCAAGCTCATAAGTCGACCACTTCTTTCGGGCTTCGCTGAGCTTCTCGCTGTAGAAGGCTACCGGCCTGCCTTCCTGTGATAATACTCCTCCAATTCCGATGTATGAAGCGTCACACTCAACCTCAAACAATTTGTCAAAATTAGGAAGCACTAAGACCGGTGTTGTAGATAAACGATGCTTGATCTCATGAAAGCTCTTGTTAGCTTTATCAGTCCACTGGAATGGTCCCTTTTTCATGCAATCTGTTATGGGCGCGACTATGGTGCTAAAATCTCGCACAAATCGACGATAGAAAGTCGCCAACCCGTGAAAACTCCTCACCTCATGAATGTTTGTCGGGATCGGCCATTCCCTAATAGCTCGCACCTTTTCATCGTCCACACGAATGCCTGTGGACGTTACAACAAATCCTAGAAACAATAGGCTGTTAGTTAAAAAACTACACTTCTTCAAGTTGAGGTACAACTTGTTAATTTGTAGGACCTGCAGCACCTGCCTGAGATGTTTCCTGTGCTCCGCCTCATCCTGGCTATATATCAATATGTCATCAAAATATACTACCACAAATCGGCCAGTGAACGGTTTTAGAACTTGATTCATCAAACGCATAAAAGTACTTGGTGCGTTCGATAGCCGAAGGGCATGACCAGCCACTCATACAACCCTTCCTTGGTCTTGAACGCCGTTTTCCACTCATCACCGGGTCTGATACGAATCTGATGGTACCCGCTCCTTAGATCAAGTTTAGAGAACACCTTGGCCCCTTCTAGCATATCGAGCATGTCGTCCAACCGTGGTATTGGGAACCGATATTTGATAGTGATTTTGTTATTGCCCGGCTGTCGACACACATGCGCCAGCTTCCATCTTTTTTGGCGTTAATAATGCTGGTACGGCACATGGGCTCATGCTCTCTCTCAAGAGACCCTTACGGATCAATTCCTCCACTTGCCCCTGAAGTATCTCACACTCCTTCGGACTCATCCGATAATGAGGGCGGTTGGGCAGGCTAGCCCCAGGGACGAGGTCTATGTGATGTTGGATGTCCCTCATGGGGGGCAATCCATCAGGTAAATCTTCAGGCCAGACTTCTTTGAATTCGTTTAGCAACAGCCTTAAGCTTGGAGGGATGTTTGAGGGTTCCTCTTCCTCGCCCTTCACCACTACGGCGTATACCTCGCCGGTTTCCTTGGATTCCTCCATGAAATCTCGAATGGTCAAGAGGGAACTCCCCTCCACTTTAGAAGCTTCAGGGTGGTTCTCTGGTGCCATAGGGGCAAGGATTATTTTTCGACTATCCTTGACGAATACGTAGACATTATCTCGTCCCCGATGGGTCGCATCACGATCCGACTGCCAGGGTCGACCGAGTAGCATATGACAAGCTTCCATGTCG
Source organism: Magnolia officinalis (assembly GCA_021015155.1). NCBI lineage: Eukaryota > Viridiplantae > Streptophyta > Magnoliopsida > Magnoliales > Magnoliaceae > Magnolia > Magnolia officinalis. The sequence goes on from JAJHSJ010000015.1 coordinate 57,710,611, forward strand.
ACCACATCACAAAGTATTTGATCCTTATAATTTTTGCCAATTGAAAATGAGATAGTGCATTGTTCAGTTACCTTGGTCTCATTCACCTTTTTTATCCAGCCAATTGAGTACGGGGAAGGATGTTTCGTCGTTGGTAGCCGCAACTTGTTCACCATCACTCTTGAGACGATGTTCTCGCTACTACCGCTGTCTATGATCACATCACAGACCTTTCCATGGACAGTGCACCGAGTACGAAATATATTGTGTCGCTGTGGATGTAATTCTTTTCGTGGGGTATACAGTAATCGCCTCACAACTAGAAATTCGCCACGATCCTCGCCCGTCACTTCATCTCCACCTGCTATTTCTTCAGTGGTTTGTTCATGTTCATCAAAGCCATGGTCTTCTTCTGCGGCCTCATCTTCAGTGCCTCCTTCGTTTATAGTCAAGTGTGCCGCGGGACGTTGAGGGCAAGTGTTTGATAAGTGGCCTGGCTGGCCACATCGGTAACAATTGTTCGACCTTGGCCGAGCATAAGGATTTGGAACCCTACTCGTGCCCGCTGTTGTGGGTGTTGTACGTTGAGGTCTAGATGAGCCGCTCCCCGTATCACGGTTTGCGGTTGTAGGAAGTTGAGGACGTTCTCCTACTGGATCTTTTCCTCGTGCCAGCACTGGATCCTGCGTGGGACCTGTCATGGGGGGTCGTGTTGAAGGATATGGACGAGCAGGAGCTCTTGCAAGTTGTGTTTCTGCCCTACTCGCCAATTGAACTGCTTCATCCACGGTCCCGACTGGGTACATCTGAACTCGGTCCTGAATTATCGGCCGCAACCCACCTATAAATCGTGCCACTTTCTGTGACTCAGATTCTGACAGATCGTTTCGTGTAGCCAACCGCTGGAATTCTTCTGTGTAATCTGTGACGGTTCGATTTCCTTGTCGGCAATTTTGATATTGCTGGAATAGTATCTGCTCATAATCACTGGGGAGAAATCGTGATCGAAGAAGACGTCTCATCCGTGGCCATGATGAGATAGGCGCCTTGTTCTGACGGGCTCGTGAGAGTTGTAATTGTTCCCACCATGCAGAAGCACCAGATTTTAATTTAAACGCTACCAATTTTACCCTTTTATGATCTGGCACGTCCATGTAATCAAAATATCTCTCTACTTCGGCTAGCCAATCGAGGAAATCTTCTATACGTAATAAACCATTAAAACTAGGAAGTTCAGCCTTACCTCGATAGTCTCTTTCAGCACGATCTAGATGATCACCTCCATGGATTGGTCGTCGGGCAAAACCCTCATTAAGGTCTTCATCGCTAGAACTTGAATCATCTGGTGTAACCCTACGGTTTGCCATTGGTAGTGCTCTACGGAAATCGGGGTTGCGTCGTACAGCAACCATGGGTGGTGGAGCCACCATAGGTGGTGGAGCACCGCCTAGGGCTCGGGGCGGAAGTAGCGCATCCGCAAGACGGTCGAGTGTTACCTGCAGCCCTTGCATGGTCAACTGACTCTCCCGGTGGAAAGCTTCCATTCTTTCCGAAAGATAACGAATCCCTGGATCACCGTCCACAGGATTTTGATTCATACCTTCGTTGTTTGCCATCGGCCCGAGGGAAATCCTCGCTTGATACCAATTGACGCAGGGATGAACGTGATGAGGATAAATACTCCGAATCCACGGAGCTTCTCTGGACTCCTCACAGAGACTTCTCGAATCACGAGGAGGAAAGAAAGCAGAAAACAGAAATAATTTCTAATAATTTCGAAACTGATTAATTAATTCATAAAAACGAGTTCACAGCCCTTTAAATAGGGGTACCAAGCAATGGGAAAGAAATCAGAATCAAACTACAACTACAACTCCTAGAATTCGCGACTTACTATAAATAGTAAACTTACTATTTATAGACGGTCGTGATGTCTACTAGTGCGCAAGGTTTTCGGCCAAAAATAGTAAGTGTCCTATTTGGCTTCACCAAACCGTTCTCCTAATTATTCTAAGCTCTTTTCACGTTGGGCGCAACTCCTAAAGCCCAACGGATGAAGAGTTATAATCAAACTAAAACTTACTATTTATAGTAAAATTGAAATTAAAACAGGGAAACGACCGTCAATCCAGGGGTTTTTCGCAATTCCGGGCGTCGCAACCCGGCGTAGCTGGGTTGGTTGGCTAAAGTAGCTCGTTCTACCCAAAAAAATATATTTTTCGTCCGCTAACTCATCCCGGATTGCGAGATACGCCTGATTTAAGGTCTGATGGTCCAGATCACTTCTGTCGCCGACCGGGCCTTTTCTGATCCATCTTGGCCATGTAACTGTTCGCGACCCGCTCTACATCAAAGACGAAAAGAAGAAGAATAGAATCATAATTTCTAACAACATCTAAATCAGTATCAGAAGAGCTGATTTCAAAAATCAATCTATTTCTAGAATCGGTAAGCCAAACAAACAATGATTGTTGGTGATTGCACGAAAGGAAGCTGCATTGAAAATAAATGACAAACCCATAAACTAATCAAGGCAATAACAAAATATCTTGTTCGCATACATCCATTATTATAAGCAGTCCAAGAGGTTAACAAGTCATGCATTGATGATGTGCAGACCATTCCAAACAGAACTGCAATAATTGTCTTTTACAAATACGCACAGTCAGCGCACTTCAACGATTTCTTCATCTAAGCCTTTAGCATGACCCCATCTCCATTGAATCTAGAGTAAGGTTTTTTTTTTTTTTTTTGGTGGAGGAAACACATCATACCTCCTGCAAGTGTTTCTTCAAGAAACATTCAAAACAATGAACTTAACTATTCTCAAACCAAATCCACTTGCCGTTGCAATAATCAGAAAACTATGAAGGATTTTGCAAATTCTAAACTTCATTAAAATCGAAACCACTTGCAATTTGGAACTTAATCATGATTTGGTTAACTACCCACAACCGATGAACTTGTCCACAACAAGAAACTACCATGAAAGAAGCAATTAATTACAAACTGAGCATATCTAAAACACTCATGAGAAAACAAGAAAATTACCAACTTCTGTAGAATCAGCTGCATCTTAACCTAAACTTCGTAAAAGCCAAATGAATATGAAAGTTCTCCCCCACAATATTGATTTAGGGCATGTTTGGGTGCATTTTAAAAATGGCTTTATCTCATTTTATTTAATTGCAGTTTTGTACTAGAGATCAATGTTTTTTGTAGGGATTAAAAATATATAAACTATGATCTCTAATATGTAATTGATATCAACTAAATTGAGATGAACTCATTTTAAGTGGCACTCAAACATGCCCTTAGAGCATTAAGTCAATCACTCGGTTTAAAAAAGCAAAATATAGAAATGTGACATGTAGATACCTCAAAGAAGGCCAAACCTGCATGCTTGAGGCCTTTAAGAAGCTTCTACAATATGCCAAAAGCAAAACCCAACCACAAGCCTGATAACGATTTATATAATTGCAATTATAAAATGTTCAACCAAATGAAACAGCATTTTTGCTCAGCCCATCAACTCTGCAGGTGGGGCCCACCTTTCTGTATACCAGACTATTTGTTAAGCGAACACCATTATGGGCAGTCCATGATGCAGTAGATATCCATCATAGCAAAATCTCAACTTTCCAATTGATTACCCAATAATGAACAGCCCATTCAACAGGAAACCTCACCAATCATATGGCTGAGATTTTCTGATGGAAGGGATTTTTGGGTCCTGATCCATTCATGACACAGCCCAACAGATGGGAAGTCTGGATCGTGAAGACGTGGGGCCAGAAAGTCTGCACGGAAGAATGAGCCCTCAAGATCTGACGGTCTACACGATATGAAACCTCCACAAAGCCGAGGATGAATGGTCCAGATCTAACGGTCCACCTAACCACTACTAGAGCAGATGGGTCTAATCATCCCTCTCGGATTACGATCTATGGCTTAGATTGTTCAAAGGAAAAGCTAGATGGACAAATATCATTCTCTCAAATTTCTCTTTTTATTATCGTTGTTGCTTGATGTGTCATGGGACCTGTCCTATGTCCAAACGGGCCCATCAAACAGTTGCTGGCCAGAGAAGACCAACCATTTTACTCAACCGAAAGTGTATATTTCCTCTGTATACTTCAATCTGGATTTATGAACTTTTCAAATTGAGATAAATAATGGGCGGGATTCGGGCCACAGATTACTTTTTCTCCTCTAACAGATCTAAACATATAAATGCTCAAGCTTAACAAGAAAAAGAAAATGGATAGACAGTTTTAAATGCATTCTAACACAGATCTACTAATTTCAGAACATCCACTAAAACAGAGTAAGAAAAAGAAAGAAAAATACAGATCAAGCTAGCAACCAAACAAGATCACTCAAATTATAAGATAATATCAGGAAATCAAACCTAATCCGTGCAGCTAGCAAAGGCTGCAATGTGACAAATAGACAATGATCTGAACCATTCATCTGCGCGGCCTGGCCACGGTAAGAAAAAACCCAATGGGCAGACTATCTCAACCGTCTGATCAGCAGCACTGCAACGGCCAGCATTTAAAATGAAAAAAAAAAAAAACCATTGGGACACGTAGAATTACCCGGTCAGTGCAACTTTCTCACAGTGGAGCCCACGGGATGAACCGTCCAGATCGTTCCCCATTCCAACTCATGCCATATTTTATATCACAGCCATTACAATCCCGAGACAGAAATTTCTACTGACAGATCTAGAACTGCAAATTCAAATTCCACTTCGACAGATCCATCGAATTCCACACTTCCAGCAAACAAAATTAAAATAAAAAACACAGATCAATCCAATTTATTTCATTTCCACCAATAAAACGAGACAAACAGAGACGGACGTATGGAGAGAGAGAGAGAGAGAGAGAGAGAGAGAGAGAGAGAGAGAGAGAGAGGAGCCTCACCAGCTTTCATCGACGCGTCGGCCTGCGCGACATTCCTCGCCATGGCAGCAAGGAGCGCGATCCCATGCTCGGCGGCAGCGACCGTGTTGGCCGTGGGGGCATTGACAACGAGGCATCCGTACTCCGTTGCAGCCTGCAGATCGACGTTGTCGATCCCGACCCCAGCCCGGCCGACGACCTTCAACCGCCCCTTCCCAGCCTCGAAAACTTCCCTCGTCACCTTCGTCCCGCTCCGCACGATCAGCGCATCACAGAGCGAGATCTTCGAGCAGAGCTCCTCAGGGGACAGGTTGTAGGAGCAATCGACGTTCGTGAAGCTCCGAAGGACATGAAGCCCAGCTTCTCCCAGCTTCTCCGAGACCAGGACCGTCGGTTTCGAATCAACGGCAGAGATCTTGAGATGGCGGGGCTTGGAGAGGGAGAGGGAGAAGGTGGGGATTTTGAGGGATTGGCCGAGGAAGGGAGAGCGGGGCCGAGGATGAGAGATGGAGAATGAGATCGACGGTAAGGATTTGAGGAGAGGAGATGGACGGTTGGATGGAGAAGAAATGGGAGGAGAGAGAGTAGCTTTGGCGGATGCAAAGGCCATTGCTCCTTTTTCGCATTGCTTTTTTCCCACATTTGGGGTTTTAAAGGGAGAAGGCAGACGGAATTCGTTTTGCGTCTCTCGCGACTAGGATTCTATCGTGTGTCGCCACCCACTGGGCCCACAATCTTAGATACTCTAATGATTTGAACCGTCCATACGATTTTTTCTACCATAATAAAGCTAATTTCACATAATAAATCTTCAAATATGATGATATTAATCTCTGGTTATTATATTTGAATGCGATCCATTGAAATTCCTCCTTTCATTGTTCTAAATGGATCTATAAATACTGATGCCCCAATGCATCATTTAAGTGTAAATTTCATATCGAGCTCTTATAATGTAGATCCCACAACATTAACGGTTCGGATCACCTGTATACTCATCATTTGGTCCACAGTGGGCTACGATAGACGCTGGATTCTTAGTCGCGACGGAGTAAAAAAAGAACACAACCGAGCGTTTTGGAGCGTGGACAAGCTTTTCCGCCACCTTTTAACAAGGAGAAGTGCACCGAAGTTCTGTGGGATCTCTATCAATACAGTACATATGAAAAAAGAAATGTATTGTAATCGGGACTGTTAGTCCAGTGGCCCACTATTTATAAGGCTAATATATCAAAAATGAATTAGATTTTACTCATAGGAATATCTGATCTGTAGACTGAAAATCAAAGTTTTAGATCTATGGTTGAAATTCAATTAAAGAAAGTACAACAAATTCATATCAACCGTTTCAGCCACTAAACATGTTTTACGCGTGTACTGTAAAGAAAGAAATGTATAGAACTTCCATGCAGCGACATCCATGTGAGTATGCCTCTTTATTTTCAGGCTTTTGGGAATGGACTCTGGCTTCCACCATGTGCGTATGTCCTCTCCCGATTCAGTAGGTACCCCTCCAGTACCGACCGAGTTCGCTTTCGGTAGTTATTAGAAAGTTCTGCAGGACCCACCAGGATGTATTTGATTTATCATTGCCGTTCATTCATGTTTTGAGATCATTTTAGGATATTAACCCAAAAATTAGTTATATTCAAAGCTCAAGTGACCACACCAAAGGAAGCAGTGGGATTGAACCGCCACCATTGAATCTTTCATACGACCCACCGCAATGTTTGTTTTCCATCCAACCTGTTCATAAGGTTTCACAGACCTGGATGAAGGAAAAATATAAAAATTATTGATCCAAAACTTCCGTGATCCACAAGAAGTTTTCAATGGTAGGCATTTAATCTCCATTGTTTCATTTGTTATGTTACACTTAGAGATTTGAACCTACTTCATTTTCGGGGTGATTCTCTAAAATGAGATGGAAAAATGGATGGACTGCGTAGATAAAACACGTACATCATGATGAGTCCCACAGAGCTTCTACCAGTACCAAGCTCAGTACTGGAGGGATCACTACGGAATCCGATTCCGTGCGTATATATACCTTCAACGATTAGATTCCTGTGTTAGTTTCCCATCCAGTGGCTCTGATCTACAGTAAAGCGATTCGGACCATCCAAATTATGGGTCCCACTGTTGTACGGAGAATATACAAATCCAAGCCATCCAATTAATGGATATCAAATGGATGGTTGTAAGTAAAATAGTAAGCGGTTCGAATTCAAAAGGAAAAAAAAATCAGTGGGTTAATATTCATCTGAGTTCGAATTTTCAGATATGCTTCATCCACAGTTGGGTCGATGATTTGGACAGTCTATTAGCGTAAAGCTATGCCATGTGAACGGTTGAAGAGTCGGCATTTTTTTTTTTAAGCAGTGCAAAACTAACACTGTAGTCTACCTGTTTCAAAGGATTGAGGAATAATCACGGATTGAATTCCGCATGGTAGAGTAGGTACGTGATATCCTTGCACAAGCGAGTGGGACGATCTATCTAGACCGTCCATCTAATTGTTGCTGACCATTGATCATTGAAAGATCGAATAAATGTTCTAACCATATGGATTGTGGCCTTTCATTTGGACGATCAGGAACAGAGCTGATTCAAAAACAGAAACTGATGGATGGGACCATCTTCCCAGACGGTGGGTCATCTTTTTTTCTGACCGTCCATTTCTTTGTATGGTTTATGACCCACCACTGGATTTTGTGGACAGAGAAAATTAATCATGGGGTCATCCTGTGAATTGCCCGGCTATTGTGCACGTATGCCACCTTGGCACGTGTAATGCGCGCATATGTGCAGAGACAGGTAGCAGTTTGGTGATTCGCAGAATCACAGTAATTTGTCGTTTGCGGCTCTTAAAAACTCGTGCACGTCCAGCGTGTCAATGGATGCACCCACGTTCATTCCAGGTTGGATGATCCGAACGGTCTGTCCTGTGACGATCATGATTAAAACGGACGCGGATTGTGTGGTTAACACAACACCACGTAGCTACTAGGTGCAAGGACTTTATGGGCCCCACCTTTATGCGTGCGTTTTATCCATGCCGTCCATCCGTTTTGCCAGCGCGTGTACACTCGAGATGGGCGCGATGGGAATAAAGAAGATCTGCCGGGCCCACACACACACACGCAGACAGTTATGCCAGTAAAGAACGTAGCCCATCCCGGAATTTAAGAAGTACAGCGAACCACTGAACACTGGCAAGTGGAGGCGTACTACGCACCGTGCGTATGATAGAAGTAAATGTACGGGACCGCGAATGCAAGCGAATGAACGTAGCCGAGAAGGTGGGAGTGGTTCGACTTCCACCTGCAAGCAGAGTTAAATGATACTGAGGCATCGTACGACGCTTGATACGCAGGCACTGAGAACTTGTACACGTGGCACATATTAAATCAAATTAAACCAACTAATTTGTGTAATTTTCTGTGTCTAAGTTACAATATCAGATTGTTTAAACAATCCATACCTTTGATTCGTGGACACTCGTTTGTTTAAACAAGATCATTGTATTTTCACCGTTCAAATCAATGTCCACAAATCTGTTATTAGATTAATAAAATAAGTTTTTCTTTCTGTTCATGATACATGTAAACTGATAAGTAAATTGGAAGTTTTAATTTAACCTACTTATATGCTACGTATGCCAATTTCCAAGTGACTGTGTATCATGCAGCACACTCTGCCAGAGTAAGAGAGTTTTTCTCTTCCACAAACCACCTACCAAGACAGAATCCCGATCTCGTGGTCCGCGGATTATTAAAATGAATTCACAGTCCGCTTGTTGGACGTGCGTGAGGACGATCTGGTCCATTCAAGAAGTGGGTCCCACCACGATCAGCTAGGGAAAACTGTGAGTTGCCACAAACAATATTATCCATTCGATCCATGTACCGTACAGCCTTTTCAACGGTTAGGATCATGGTCGCGGAAAAGGGTGAGCCGTCATTGATCAACGATAGGGGCATAAGGCCCACCTTCTGAGATTGGTTTTATACTGACCCACGTGGAAGCTGGAACAACTTCGGACTAGGACTTTAGTAGTCCGAGGACTACCTGCCTTTTACCCAGTCACCCAAGGAAAGAGATCCTGCACCTCTGGAGACATGGAAATTTCGTGCTCTCAAATCGTTTTCCCGTAAATGTTGCATTCGTGTGTGACGATCCAAACCGTGCGTCCCAAAGGCTCAACTATTGGCTGGCTACAAAACAGAGGATCCTCACCATCCAATGAACTTTTTTCACATAATGTAAGATATTACTGATATGTACGCAGAGATTAAAGGACTTGGATCACGAAAACAATGTTGTTTTACTTATATGGTCCATTCACTATTGTACCTACTAAATGAATGGTTCTGATCTCTTCCATTATTTTCAGCTTCCATCCAATTTGAAAGATTTGATTGGTCCAGCTCATGTGTTGGGTGGATCTAAGTACCCAAGCGGATTGGATGAGGCCAAATAACATTATTGGGTTCGGTGCGAAGATATTTGACTGGTCTACTTACTACTTTAGCTAATGTATTCCACCGATAACTTTCCAACATGCTATGTTTAGATGCAGCTAATTAAATATTACCACCTTAAGTTCTTTTAGAATCCAATCAGATTGTGTTTGGACAATAAGTCATTTGACCAAAGGGGTCCTCACTCTTGCTCCGGTGGTAGACTCTCAGGAGTTTCAACTCCCAGTCGAGGGTTCAAGTACCCATGAGTGGTGAAATTCCACTAGCGTGAGTGTGTGGGGGTGTGTGCGCGTGTTAAAATTTAAATTTTTATTTATTTTGAAAGTCATTTGACCAAATCTCCTATAGTCCACCGAGATATATCAAATTACTGTCATTTATTCATTTTTCTCTTATAATTTTAAGGTGTAACCTTTAAAATAAAGCAGATTCAATGCTCAGATGGACCGCAACAAGATGACTCTTGCACTTAATATGCATCTTGCTTTTAATGCGAATCCAGTTTAATGCTTGATGTGGTCGACTTGACAGTTCCAACTACTGCATTGTACAACTCATACCTTCAAATAATATGAGAAAATAAATAGTAGACATAGATAAACAAATGCATCATGGTGTGATCTACGGGAAAAGCGGATTGGCTAGTGTACCTCAAACCAGCTAAGTTATATAGCTGTTGCATTGATGTTAGTAAGTTTTGCGAGTGTGATCATAAAGTTTGTGTTATATTCAGACTATTCATTGATTTGGTGAGCTCGTCCTAAGTCTTGAGATAAAAAATAAGACAAATCTAAATACCTACTGGACCACACTACAAAAGTAGTGGTGGATTGAATGTCTACCAGTGAAATCCTTTTTGGTGTCACATAAGTTTTGGATCAATATGAAATTTATTTTTCCTCTTCATTCAGGTCTTTGTGACCTTATAAAATGATTGGATGGAAAAAAAAAAATGTTATAGTGGGCCTTACCAATTGTTTAACGGTGAAAATCATTATTTCCACTTCTACTCTTGGTGTGGTCCAGATAATCTTTGGATATGATTCATTTTTTGTATAATGTTTTAAAATGATCTCTAAAAATAGATGATAAGTATAGATATAATAAACACGTCACTTTAAGGGCTATGTGACTTTGATCTCCTTTGAACCGTTCACCGTTCGTACAATTTGGAGCCCGACGAGCGTCAGTGCTCATCTTCGCACGACATGTACTTACAACAATTATATAACTGGTATGTGGTACACTAGTCAATCCGTTTCCATCCACGGGAGGTCTGGTCGGACAAATGTGGGACACAATCCACCTCCTTTATAAGAGTCCCGATTCCCTTGCATGACACGTTAAAAGTCGAAAAAATACTCTATTGGTGAAATAGGCACAATGAAAGTTCACCAGGCACAATGAAAGTACACATCATCAATGCCTGGTTGAAAACTAAAAGCAAGTGGCTCTACCTCCTATCACCATCACAGCAAATAGAGGCCTTTAAATTCACTTATAAATTATAATGGAACTCTCGTGATCATTACCTTTATTACCTAGGTCTTCTTTATGGTTCATGGAGCGGATTTGGTACTACCTTGCTTGTCCTGAGCTTAGCATAAACCAGGGTTTTGAGGAGTCCACCGTGATGTATAGGTTTATTTGTACCATCCATTCATTTTGTTATATCATTTTAAGGTATAAACTAAAAAATGAGGCACATCCGAAACTCAAGTAAATGACACCATAGAAAGCAACGATGATAATGACGCACATCATTGAAACCTTCCTAGGGCCCATCGTGGTGTTTATTTGTCATCCAACCTGTTCATAAGGTCACGTAGACTTGGATGAAGGGAAAATAAAAATATCAGCTTAATTTTAAACTTTCGTAGCTCTAAGAAGTTTTTAGTGGTGGGCATTCAATTTCCACTATGTAGTCCACTTGAGCTTGGAATTTGTCTCATTTTTTAGTTTGGATTATACCCTAAATGACATAGAAAAATGGATGAACGATACAGATAAACCCATACATAATGGTGGACCCCTCAAAGTCTCAACTTATGTCGACCTTAGGATAGGGGGTGTACTACCCCATCCCCATCCAAAAAAGTTCTAGATTCAGTAAGAAGGAATGATTGTGAGAAAATAACTGATGACTTATAATTTAATTGAAGTTATAGCCTTTGATAAAGTGAAATAGTAGAAAAAGATTTGTGTAGCCAACCCAAAACTAGAATAAGGCTAAAGATGATAATAATGATTTTCTTTTTTGTTTTTCAACACAATGCAGGGTACTTACAACCCATGACCTTGGGTTGAAACTCTTGTGAGTCTACCACCATGGCATGAGTAAGGATCTAGATGATGATAATGATTAAATGAAAAGGAGTTCAATCCGTCAATTGGTGGGCAAGAATAAGTAATAATCTGAATCATCTAAGATATGGCGAAAAATTCAACATATAGCTAGAATGTGACCATCTAGGCATCATTGGCCCATGGGCCATCCATGAGCTGCATAAATCAATAGCATGTTGTTTTATATGCACCAATAACTTATTTTGCTAAACCCATAAGAATGTACAAGCCAGCTAATATACACACCACCACATATGCTAGCTTGGTAAATAATTGCAATATCAAATAAGGCTGCCACCATGGAGATTTCCTATCCCAAGAATTAGGACACTCCAATAATAAGTTGGGCCCCAATTAATTGAACCGGTAGTGAAAAAAAAATCATCCCAATTTTACTAACTAATCAAATTATTTTGAATAATATGGTTCACCAACTAAAATGGACCACCTTATCTTTGCATAGTAGCTTCTGCAACGTTAAACTCATCTTGCACTAGTGTACCATACAAACATGTGTGGGTTGTACATGAACCCTGTTGTACACACGAGTGCACTTAAGGGTCGTTTAGATGGGAGTAAATGCGGACAATTGGGAGGAATTGGGAGATGCGTTTAAATGGTAGTAAATAAAGGTATGAAATTGGGAGTGAATGGGACTGATTTAAAATCCTAAGAGCCTATTTAGAACATGAGATTACTTACTAGATGGTATAAAATTACAATTGATCTAATGTAAATCTTACCTAGAGTTTGAAAAAAATAAAATGATTGAATTAATCTAGGTATCATATCATCATGTCCCATAAAACTTACTCAGTTTATTGTTTTTTTTTTTTTTTTAAAAAAAAAAACAATTTCAAAATCTGATATATATATATATATATATATATATATATATATATATATATATATATATATATATATATATATATATATATATATTCATCCATGCACTATTTACCCATGACAATTGAATTGCATATGCATACAGGTGATGGGCATCAATTGTGAAATATGATATGTTGATTACAATTTCATAGCTCACCAAACACAAATTTCCATGGTATTTCTAGATGCATAAACATTGTGCACCTAATGCAATCAATACCATTTAATTATGCATTTTAGATGGTCCTCCATCAGAAGTGCATGCCACAATTCAGATGGTCCGGATAGCAATACATAATTGCACAATTAGGGGGCATAAGCAGCATCTTGAAAGTGGTGGTGAACTAGCATCAATGTCGTCACGTTTTTTAAAGGAAGATGGGTCCATATTTCACCACCATTTTAAACGATACATGAATTGCTTTAGGTGAATTTGAACCATTCAAATCGTTGACCCAATTGTAGATGCTGCATAATTCAAAATTAAAATAAGAAGATAATAATAATCATCTAATTTGCCCTTCCACACCCAATTAAATGAGAACGATTTCTCAATCAATGTGATTTTCAAAATATCTTACATCCATCACCTGAACGGCAATGATGACCGCATAGGATTGGATTTGACAGAATCTTACTAACTTCATTCAAATTCATGTACACCCAGGCACATAGCTCAATTGGCAGACTTTGTGGAGATACCTCGTTTCAACACTTGAGGTCTTGGTATCGAACCCTAGCAGGGTAGCTAACCTAGAGTGTATAAAAATGTCAATTTATTTGATATTATACTCAGGCAGGGAGAGAAATTTTGGAATCAAACTACATCTTATCGTGATCTCTACCAATGCGTATTGACCGAATAATGATGTTTCTCTAATTATTTTAAGCATAGTATTTCGCAAATTCAATGTAGGCAACCCAAAATAGCTTGGTTGGGTGGCTAAATTAGCTTGTCCCACTCCATAATCATATGCTTGATTTAACTTGGCTAGGAAATTATCCGCGACCCACCCTACATCAATTTTTAACGGCCTAGTAAAATGTCCACCAATCTGATATTCAATTATCAAATAAACCTAATTTTTGGTTCATGATATATCTAAATTCTCGGTTCATAATTTGGATTTGATTGGAGAGAGTCACGGTAAGATTCACGTGCCATAAAAGGACAATTATTTGATAATCTGATAGTTCACGACTCTCGATACTCAGGCTCTTGTAAATACAAGAAAAGTCGTCCGTTAACTTACACCCTACTAATTGTGGGATTCACTGTTACTTAGTCACAATCCTATCATCAGATTGTTGAATGATCCTAGAAACAGAATGTTGGTGACTTTCATGTTTAACCGTCCAATAAAATGTCCACCAGTTATCAAATAAGCCTAATCTCTTGTCCATGATATATCTAAACGCTGTCTATTTTGGATTTGAATTATTTTTATTCCACGTATGTAATTTTTAAAGTAATTTTTAAGTGCCTGAGTATCAACCATTAACCGGCCAGAGTACCAATCCCTCTCTCAAAGAAAGTTCGTTGCGTGAGACTGGAAAGTTTCAAAAGTCACACTACTAATGTAGTGTCGGTGATTTACGGGTGATTTTAGATTCGATGTTTTCTCGTGATATTATCAGAAAAAACCAGTCCAAATTAAATTCTAAAGATATTCACTATCAATTAATAAATCATTTAATTTTTTTATATAAAAATGTAAATGATTTATTTAGCCTTTTGAAAATGATTTTTGTTTAAAAAAAACAGTAAAATGGGGGAAAAATTAAAACATAGGAGATTTTTTTTAATCTCGAGATATTATTGCGATGCTATTGATTGGTTCTATAACGAGATTTTCAAATTTTCGAAGATTTATTTCCCACTAAAGGGTAGGTGGTAGAAAACGACACATGGGGTATCTCCAAGATCTCTGTATTCTTTCTGGACGTGGCCCGGTCTCTCAGTTGACACGTGGCATGATCTAGTTGGTTCGATTAGATATGATCAGTTTCGTTTTTTTTTTTTTTTTGGTTATCTTGCTAGTACACCGACTGTGAGATCACACTTCACTGTTAGCCATTCCCACTAGGATTCTATACCAAGACTGATGCAGGGGAGGACGTGAGGTCGAGCACCGTCTTCCTCAAGAGGATAACTATTCCAAATCCACGAAACTTCTCTGGACTCCTCACAGAGACTTCTCGAATCCACGAGAAAAGAGAGCAGAAAATAGAAATAAATTCTAAATAAATTCGAAATAGATTAATGAATCCATAAAAACGAGTTCACAACCCCTTAAATAAGTGTACTAAGCAATGAGAAAGAAATTAGAATCAAACTACAACTAGGACTCCTAGAATTCGTGACTTACTATAAATAGTAAACTTACTATTTATAGACGGTCGTGATGTCTACTAGTGCGTAAGGTTTTCGGCCAAAAATATAAGTGTCCTATTGGCTTCACCACCACCGTTCTCCTAATTATTCTAAGCTCTTTTCACGTTGGGCGCACCTCCTAAAGCCCGACGGATGAAGAGTTATAAGTAAACTAAAACTTACTATTTATAGTAAAAATGAAATTGAAACAGGAAACGACGGTCAAATCAAGGGTTTCTCGCAATTCCGAGCGTCGCAACCCTGCATAGCTGGGTTG
This sequence comes from Magnolia officinalis, assembly GCA_021015155.1. Taxonomy (NCBI): domain Eukaryota; kingdom Viridiplantae; phylum Streptophyta; class Magnoliopsida; order Magnoliales; family Magnoliaceae; genus Magnolia; species Magnolia officinalis. The sequence goes on from JAJHSJ010000015.1 coordinate 57,725,869, forward strand.
GTTGGCTAAAGTAGCTCATTCTACCCCAAAATCATATATTTTTCGGCGGCTAACTCATCCCGGATTGCGAGATACGCCTGATTTAAGGTCTGATGGTCCAGATCACTTCTGTCCCCGACTGGGCCATTTCTGATCCATCTTTGCCATGTAATTGTCCGCAACCTGCTCTACATCAAAGACCTCAGTGTTGAAAGGAGGTATCTTTCACTCAGTCTACCACTTTAGCTATACATCTGGGTGTATTGGTTGGTGGAGACTTAGGTCTTATTTGTTAACACTTAAAAACGCTCTACTCCGGGATGCATCTTAATTATTTAAGATTTTTTTTTTTTCGCCATAAAGGAATTGTCCCATGCATATTACTCTTGAAAAAAATTTACTTCCAAATTTCCTAATTTGTAGTAGATTTTCTCTTTCTAATTGGGTAATACATGACCCAAACATGTAAAAACTTCTCTAAGTCCCATAATGATTTATGTGATTGATCCACACCATCCATCAAAATTTCCAAATCATTAATTTCAGAGCATGAGCTCAAAAAATAAACACATCCAAAGCTCATGTGGACCAAACTTAAAGAAAGCAGCAAGAATTGAATGATTATCGTTGAAACTTTCCTAGGGTCCACTGTAAAGTTTATTTGCCATCCAACCTCTTCATAGGGCCACGCAAACTAGATAAAGGGAAAACACAATTATAGTTTGATTAGATCCTTCCTCAGTCCAAAGAAGTTTTCAACGTAGGCACCCAATTCCCACAATTTCCTGTGATATGGCTCACTTGAGTTTTGGACTTGCATCATTTTTTTTTTCTTTAAATTTTTTTTTTTTTTTTTTTTTTTGTCCTAAAATGAGGATACAAAACTATTGAACAGGGTAAATTTCCCACAAACATTGCAATAAGCCCTACCTTGCATTCTAACGTAACAAATTTATAAGAAAGGCTTTAACCGGAAATTCGAAATACCGTAATGCTTCCATTAGCGAACCAGATTGCATGGTGTGCCACATGCCACCAACTTGACATCGCCAAATTACGTGAGCCGCACTATGATGTATGTGTTATATGAAAACCGTCCATCCATTTTGTGAGATCATTTTAGTGCATGAGATTTATTTTTTTTTAAGTGGATCTAAATCTCAAGTGGACCACACCATAAGAAAACAATGGTGTTCAAACGACCACTGTAATGTTTATTTAGCATCCAACCTGTTGATTAGGTCACAAAGACCTAGACGAAGGGAAAAGACAAATATTAGCTTGATCAAAGCCTTATGTGGGATGAAGAAGTTTTCAACTATAGGCATCAATTCTCACTATTTCTTGTAGTGTGGCCCACTTAAGCCTTAGATTTTCCTTTTCTTTCTTATACCCTAAAATAATATGGAAAATGGATGGACGGTGTGGATAAAACATATACATCACAATAAGCCCCATAGAGCCATTGTCAGGACCATCTATCACCAGCTGCGGGTGTGGCTTCACGGATCCCGTATTTGGAAAGAGCGGATTAGGTGAGACCCAGCCTCACGCAAGACAATGTGACCCTTACTGTGGGGTTACCGTGAGGCCAACCTTGATGTATGTATTATGTATCGACATTGTCCATATGTTTTTTCCAAATGATTTTAGGGCATTATCCCAAAATTGAAGTAGATCCAATTATCAGGACTATACCATAAGAAACAGTGGTGATTGACCGTCTTACAGTTAAAAATATCGTAGCCCACACCTTAATGTTTCTGTAATGTTTATTTACCATCTAGTATGTTAATAAAGTCATATAAGCCTTGATGAAGGGTGGAAAAATTTAAAAAAAAAAAAAACAATCCAAAACTTTTGTGACCCATTAATGGTTAGTCAACATTGTTTACTATGGTATGGTCCACCTAGTAATTGGATCTGTTTCATCTTTTTTTAAATGATGTCATAAAATGATATGGAAAAATCGATTTGTGACCAGGATGAAGAGACCACACAAATACCAGTTTGATCCAAAACTTTGTGGCTTATGAGAAGTGTTAAATGTTAGATTATCATTGTTTCCTGTATTATGATCCACCTGAGATTTGGATGTGCTTCATTTTTTGGATCATACCCTAAAATGAGTTTTCAAAATGGATGGACAATGTGGATATAAGACACATACATCATGGTGGGCCCCATAGTCATAGATCCCTCCCACATCTCCAAGCATTAGAAAGGGTCAAATATGTTAAATTAACATATTTTAGACATTTCAGACATTTGTTAACAAACGGATTATTTCAAATTCTATACTTAATTTTCAGACTTTTGTCGTTCTTTTAGATAGTTACCAAACAGGTTTTTCAAACTTTAGATTTAGATTTCATGTTCAAGCTTCAAACTTCAGATTTAACAAATAGGCCCTTAGTATGGTGCTCTTCCAGCTTACACAGTTCAATTTACCCTAATGTGAAGGAAATCCATCGAATCACATTTGTCATGCACATAATCTTTATCTAATTCCTCTACTATCAATGCCATCCACCTATGATTTAAATCACATACTAATCATCAAGTGGACTATCAAATCTAGGCCATCAGATTATCATCAAGTGCAATCAAAGTATTTTAACGGTTAAAATAAACCTTTAATAGTTGAAAACCTTTTAAAACTCAATTAAAACCTTTTAAGTGCTGAGCCTAGTAAAAAAATTACTTCATGACTTCCTTATCCAACTAGTTCCAACCCTAAACAAGTATGATGGTAAAACCATTGGATTCTTTTTTGCCAATGTAAGAATTAATGAGCCTTGATGGGCGTACCTAACATCATCCACTTTCAATGACATCTATAAAATCTTGTAAAATAAGCCAAAATTTCCTAGTTAAGATCCAAGACCCTCACGTCCTAAGGTCTAAGAATTGATCAATTAATGTGTGCACTCATGTGACGCCTCGGTCCCTGCTCCAATGTGGGCAAGCATGATGTGGGCGAGGCTGGGTGCCTGGGCGAGCTGCCCTGCTGGGCGAGCTACTGTTGCAGGTGACTGTGGACAAAACTCTGTCCAACATCGCTTGGACAGTCGTTCGAAGTCCTGGCTATATGTGGAGGCTCTCCCTTAACTGTTGTGACGCATTTTAAAGTCGTGCGGGGAAGACCCCAAAGCGGACAATATCACAACGATGAGGCAGGTCGTCTCAACTCAAGTCTCTAATCACATGGTCACGGTCTTGGCTAATGGGCTCCTAGACTATTGACTTAAACTTCGATCCACCAATATGAGTGTTTAAGGACTTATATCAAGATCCCACATCTATGACACAATTACACTCCTGCATAGGGTAAGGGAAAAGGCACAACCAACTCCAAGTTGGTTCTTGTGAATGCTAGAAATAGCGCCTTTATGTTTTTTCTTTACTTTTAGGCGTATGGGCTAACTCGTATTAGTGGTGTAGTTAACTTGGAGTCGTTACTAGCCAATTAGCTCAAAATTCCACAGTTGGTTAGACCCTACAAAATATATGCAAGCTAAAGAATCTAGAGACTCTCACTTAAAAGTGACTCCTGATCTACGACTTAGGATTCCAAGTAAGTGACATCGATTACAAATAGGGAAAGTGTTAGACACCCTCTCTGTAAATACTGGTGTACAACCTCTACTTCATGTGGTTAACGATTTTCTAAGAGATGAAAAATGGGAATAACCATACTTGAACTTTTAATGTAACAGGATCCAAAATTTCAGCAAGCCACAGAGCATACGTTTAGAGAGAGCCTAAAAGAGAAATGAGGTTAAGAGGAGATGTAGTGATGTGTACAATGACATGTAGTAGGACTAGGTAACCATGAGTTTCTGATGTGACAGGATCCGAAATTTCGGCATGTTACTGAGCATACACCAAATGGGAGCACATTAAATTTAAGTACATGTTTAGACATTTAAAGTTGAAAGGCGTATTTTAAGAATTTAAAATGTGGCTTAAGTTTCACTGACAAAAATCCATGAATGACTTATTTTTATTTATAGAAACCTTGAGCGCTGCTAACTTTCTCTCTCCCCTAACTCTAGTATTGATTTTCTCTCCCCTAACTCTGCCCCTTATGGATGTAGCCTGTTAACCACCATTAGCCCCATGCAACTTCATTTAATGAATGGTCGAAATTCAATTTGATGCCATTATGATCTAATCTTTAAATAAGGGCATCCACATGCTGGGATCTATGCGATGGACATTTGGGACTTAGTATACATGTGTAGCATTGGAACATGAAATTGCAATTCATGGAGATGGGCGCAAGAAGTTTTCTTAAAGTAAAATGCATGTGGCATTAGGTGGTAAGATGACATCATTCCTTAATTAAATTTGGTTCCATAGCCCCATGGGTGACTAATAAGGAAGCTAAATTTGAGCCACAAAACAAATTTTGAAACCCAAGAGTCATTTCTCTATGGGATACTACATTGACCAACCTAACAATTCGACATGCATGATTTTTAGGGTAAGCCTTATTAGACTTCTATTAGGTATGTAATCTTTCTACTATACTTTATGTTCATGATATATGTCATTAAAGTTGTTGGTATTAGTGACTATAATTTATCTCACTTAAAAAAAAAAAAACTAAATATTGTGATGACTATATCATGATCAAACATTAATGGTCTCGATGGACGGGATGTAAGAAGTGTTAATCATATCATTCAATGGTAGTGTTTTCTAAAATCTAGTGGGTATTCATAAGGAAGTTTTAAACAAATTTTCTTTTAATATTTTATTTCTTTAATTGATCAGTATGGTCAATTCTATTAGGTGGGCTTCATATATATGATCAATGAATTAAATAATTTGACCATTGGATATTTAGATTAAGCATACTGGTAGCCTCACAATAGTTGTGATCAGTTTAGATATGTAATGGGGTAGTATGCTCATACTATTTTATATATACATAATACTTTGGTTGAACATGAACTCTACCCAGTGTGGAGACTCTTAAGGGAGGAATATAGGTATCCCTTCACTCGCATGTGCAAAAAGCTCCTAAGTACCATTGAAAAGAGTTTTTAAAACGATGTAAGGTGCAAAAGGCCAAGTTCATTGATTCACATCCAAAAAATCTACCCCTATTCAGGTATGCATCTAAGATTCATTTTTATGATATCCATGATTGATGCATTGATGATAGTACATTATGCAATTTTAGTCTTATAGGCCCTATATTAGCAATAATGTTTAAGCATAAAGCTTTTCCATCAATTGCTTTAAATCTGACGCAGGGATGAACGTGATGAGGTCGATCACCGTCTTCCTCAGGGGGTAATTACTTCGAATCCACAAAGCCTCTCTGGACTCCTCATAGAGACTTCTCGATTCTATGAGGAAAATAGAAACTAGAAATAATTCTAGAAAGTCGAAATAAATTTGTTGAATATTGATAGCTGAAATAAATGAGTCTACAACCCTTTAAATAGGGATACCAAGATTTGGAATAAGTTTAGGAATTAAACTATAACTAAAACTCCATAAAATTCGTAACTTATTATAAATAGTAAATTTACTATTTATATTAAGTGTCCTATGTGGTTTAACTACGTTATTCTCCTAATTTTTATAAACACTTTTCATGTTGAGCACAACTCCTAAAGCCCAACGGATGAAGAGTTATAATCAAACTAAAACTTATTAAAATAGTAAAAATAGAAATAAACACGGAATTTGACCGTCGATATGATGGAATCTTGCGAATTCGGTGTGGGCAACCCGGAATAGCTAGGTTTGTTAGCTAAAGTAGCTTGTCCTACCCCAAAATCATGTGGTACGTCGAGTAACTCATTCTGGTTTGCGAGATATGTCTATTTTAAGGTTTTGACGGTCCTGATGACTTCTGCCTCTAATTGGGCCTTCTTGGATCCATCTTGGACATGAAAGTGTTTACGACCTACTCTACGTCAGTCCCCTCCACTTCAAAAGAACTCGTCCTCGAGTTCTCGTGATGCTTCGGTTCTTGATACTTCGTCTGGTACGCCGTAACGATACCGGATCAAAAGTTATGATCAATTTTTGGTCCGCCTTCTTTTGGTCCAACTATGCTAGGAATGTATCTATGAAACGTTCTACATCAGACCCCTCAACTTGAGAAAGACTCGTCCTCAAGTTACTTAAGGAACTTGGCTTGTGATTCTGAGATAACTTCTGATGCCGATGTTTTTAACCCTTTTCTTGTACTTGGCATTAGGTTCTTGAGCTGACATAATATATGTACTCACGCTTTCCTTGACTTGACTAGTATCGATCAGTTCCTTCACTTATGCCTTTAAGATCTCACATTCTTTTTGATAATGTAGGCAATTAGATAAACTTGCCCTTAAGACGGGATCAACGTGGTTTTTTATATCTTGTATGGGAGTCAATTTATTAGGGAGTTCATTGAGCACAACCACCTTGAACTCCTGCAACATTGGTTTTAAATCCTCCGAGATGTTCACAGGCTCCATATATTTTTCCTTTACTACTAATGCACTTCCATCTCCTGTTATCTCAATTTGTTTTACAAAATTCTGTTTGGGTATGAGAGATTGTTCCTCAACTTTAAAAGTCTTGGGTTGGTTCTCCGCTCTCATAGGGAGGAAGTTAATTTTTCTACTGTCTTTAGTAAATTTAAATACATTATCCCGACCTCTATGCGTAGCAATAATATCAATATTATTTTGTCATGGTTGACCAAGTAACATATGACAAACTTCTATGTTGATTACGTTACAAAGTACTTGATCATTATAATTTTTACCAATTGAAAACGAGACAGTGCATTGTTCAGTTACCTCTATTTTCTTGACCTCTTTAATCCATCCAATCGTGTACGGAAATAGATATTTTCTATTTTCAGCTGCAACTTTTTCACCATTATTTTTGATACGAGATTGTCACTCTTCCTGACATCAATGATCACATTACAAACTTCTTGGCTTACAGTACACCTCGTTCGAAAGATGTTGTCTCGTTGTAGATCTATTTTTACCTTCAGCATGTATAATGACTTCCCCATGATCAAAGTGGTGGCCTGTGACTTATCATCATCTGATGGTGCTCTGCAGAAATCAGGGTTGTGTCGTACAGCGACCATGGGTGGTTGAGCATCGCTTTGAGATCGGGGCGGATTAACGCATTTGCAATACAGTTGAGGGTTGCCTGCAGCCCTTACATAGTCAACTGATTCTCCTGGTGGAAAGTTTTCATTCTTTCTGAAAGATAACGAATCCCTGGATCACCGTTCACAGGATTTTGGCTTATACATTCGTTGTTTACCATCGACCAGAGGGGAATCCTCGCTCTGATACCAATTGACGCAGGGATGACGTGATGAGGTCGATCACCGTCTTCCTCAAGGATAATTACTTCGAATCCACGAAGCTTCTCTAGACTCCTCACAGAGACTTTCCGAATCCACGAGGAAAAAGTGAGAAAATAGAAATAATATTCATGAAAATTTGTAAATTGATTGATTCATAATAAAAACGAATTTACAACCCTTTAAATAGTGATACCAAACCTTGAAAGAATTTTTGGCATCAGACTCCAACTCAAATTCCCTAAAATTCGTAACTTACTATAAATAATAAATTTACTAATTATGGTAAGGGTCCTATGTGGCTTAACCACATTATTCTCCTAATTTTTCTAAGCACTTTTCATGTTGGACACAAATTCTAAATCCCAATGGATGAAGAGTTATAATCAAACCAAAACGTACTAAAAATAGTAAAAATGGAAATAAACATGGAATTTGACTGTCGATCTGATAGAATCTCGCAAATTCGGCGTGGGCAACCCGAGATGTCCGGGTTGGTTGGCTACAGTAGCCCATCCTACCCTAAAATCATATATGGTACGTCGAGTACCTCATTCCAATTTGTGAGATATGTCTGTTTTATGGTCTTGATAACTTATGTCTTCTATTGGGCCTTCTCTGGTCCATCTTAGACATGAAAGTGTAACGCCTCACCCAAGGGCACAATATTGTCCGCTTTGGCTGGCCCAGTGTCCGCCTTCACGGTTTTGTTCTCGCAGGCGGAAGCGGTTAGCGAACCACCCGCAAAATGTGTTGTATCCTTAAGGTGAGAACCCTCACATATAGCCCAGATCTTTTGGCATTTCCTTTCCGATGTGGGACGGGTGCACTGAATTTTATATATTTATAGGGTTTTGTTGATGTGGGCATGCTTATCACTAGAGTTACCAACATCATCAAACCTAAGTACATGGGGTGATCTATTGTTGATTCCAATCATTCATTCATTCATACAACTATTAGCAAGCCATGATGTAAAATTCATACCAATCAGATGATCCCAAGCTTTTGATTAGTAGCATAAAAATGTAGAGTCAAGATTAACCAAAGAAACAAACAAGTACAATAGTCATATGGAAACACATAGTAGATAGATCTCACTTTGTATTTCTCTTTATTCTAAAATAGTACTTTGATTTAATGATTATAACCATAAAATTTATGGTTTGTAAACAATGGATGGTTGTAACAAATTTTCCCCATTTAAAGGTTAGGATAATTTGATCAGTCTAATTCTTGTACCATGTCTTGCCCTAAATGTATTAATCAATGAATGGTTCGGATCGACGATAAGTCACCCATGTGCGGTTTAAAAGGCTTGGTGATGTTGCTAAGGTCCCCTAAAGGTAGGGACTGCTACCAAAACCCACATTTACAAGCAATTTAGTTAAATAAAAGGGATTTACAAAATTCCCTACTAATTCAGATTTTACCAAATAATGCCTCTCCAAATGAATGTAGTTAATTGTGCTTTAGAGGTGTGAAATTACCAAAATCTCTCTCTCTCTCTCTCTCTCTCTCTCTCTCTCCCTCTCTCCCCTTCTTCTTCTTCTTGAGATTTATGAGGCCCAATTGTCATTTGTATGACGTCCAAGGCACCTAATAGATGCACATCACCATGATGATCTGATGAATAGAAAATGTGGTGGATCCATTCTTTGAGTGGGCCTGCACCATAAAAATAATTTAAACCACTACACAACATTCAAATTCACTTTAACCCATCAAATCATTTGATGGGCTCAATTTTTTGTTTTAGTGTTTATCATGTTGGGAGCATATGTTAGGTGAGTTGGATGTCATATGCAGACCACGTGGGTCTTTCTATTCTCCACTTCTTTGCTTTTTAAAGAAAAATGTAATAGAGAGCACTTGCTAGGTAATTTGATCTAACGGAGGGATCATTTCATACAATCCAAATTTCTTTGAAAAATTTCCACATCCTCAATAAAAAATGCCAAGAGAAATAAGTGATTTAAAAATAAAATAAAAAATATCCTTAAAATGATTTTGAATTTTAGAAGTGTTTGGATACAATGGGGAGTTATGTAATAGTTAAATAAACCTTTGTGAATGTGATGAATTTCTAAGTACTTACTTATCATCCAGCATATTATCAAACTTTCTCTTATATATTTCTAAGTACCTACTATTGACCTGCCTTCAGTGTGTGTTGGAAATTATACAGATTAATGTAATTTCTATATAATATGGAAACCGAAAATATCACAATAATCAGAAATAAGGACAGGTTAAAGCACGTCTGAAAAACGCTGTCCTTAAAGCATTATTTGCCCCTACTCAAGTAAATTGAGTATGCTGATAGGTTACAGGCAAATAGCTTCTAGGATACGACGAGCCTGATGTGGGTCTACGTTCAGCAAACACGAAGGCCCACCAAATAGAACTCTATTACACACTTTCTGTCAGTATTACAATATAGAGAAAAAAATCCCAAAAGAAAGAAAAAGAAAGAGAAAAGTGGTTTTACCACTGCACTGGTTAGTTCAATTCTTCAGCTACTGGTTCAGTTGAACCGTCCTAGACTACACCGTTGGTCTGTTCTTCAAGCTAAGGTTCAAGCTTTGATATGTTGCTGGAAGCATTAGTATATAAGTTGAGAGGGGCTGGTTGTCTTAGTTCGTATGGGTTTGCTGGAGTGAGTTGAGATTATTTGGAAACCCATCCAGGACCTCCTTTTATAGGCTATGGTGGCTGAGAGTTTTGGTCTAGGGACATAAATCTCATTCATGCAATTTCTAGCTGTTGTAAAACTAGCCGTTTTATGGCCGTTTTTGACTATTGTGCAAGTGCCATTAAACTGCCGCATGCTGACTGTTGTGAGACAGCAGCTAGCCGTTTTCTAACTGTTGGGCTAGCCATGCAACAGTTTCTGCATGACCCCTGCAATTAAGTCCATAGCTGTTACACATTTGTGCAACAACTCTATTTCCAGCCTCTATATAATCAAATGGACTCTCATTCAGTCCTCTAGATTTTTGTCCAGCCAACCATCTACCTTAGCCACTAGTCGCACCGCGACTCACACACGTCTCGCGAAGGGAACGACTCTCTGCGACACGATGCGCACGTGCGAAGTGCAAAGTGCGCCTCTAGTGACCGCATTGCCTCACATGCCCACGCCCTCACACCGAGCCCGTGCCCGTGCCCGAGACCGAGATCGACCCGTGCCCGAGCCTGAGCGCGCTCGCGGGTGTTCCAGTGCGTAGCACTGGAACACGCAAGGTCCATAGTCTACGGACTACGTAGGTAAATATTATAATACTCCACTATTATCATTTAAACCACAGATTTTTCTTTTCCCTTTCCCATGTGGGACTATTTTAAAAAAACTCACAAAACGGTGTTTTTTTCAAATAAAATAATATATTATATATTATTTTATTATTATTAAAATATATTTAAAATCAATATTTTTCAACAGTGTGGACCATCCACCTTGTGAGGAGCACTTCAATGTGGGTTGCGGATCATGTAGGGCTCACATTGGATTTGGGTTGTCCGTCATGTGGGCCCACCCTTTATGTGGATTATCATCATGTAGGGCCCAACTTCAAATTAGTGGGTCATCTATCAAGTGGGGCCCGCCTTGAATGTGTGTCATTCATTATTAGGAGTTGACTTTCGATGTGAATTGTCCTCATATGAGGCCTACTTTGATATGGGTTGTTTACATGTGGGGCTCACCATCAATGTTATTGTCCATCACGTGGGCCCTACCTTTAATATCCACTGCCCTTCACATGGAGCCTACCTCTGATGTGGACCATCCATTGTGTGGGCGCCACCTTTGATGTGGGTTGTCCATCATGTGGGTCCCACCTTGGATGTGAGACATTCATCATTGACACCTTTGATGTGAACCGTCCATTATGTGGGTCATCCATCATGTGGGCCGATCATCAAAATAAATTGTCCATCATATGGGTCCCACCTTCAATGTCCACTGTCCATCATGTGAAGCCTACCTTTAATGTGGACCATCCATTGTGTGGGCCCTACCTTTCATGTGGGTCGTCCATCATTCGAGGCCTACCTTGGATGTGGGCCATTCATCATTAAGGCCCAACCTTTGATGTGGACTATCCATTATGTGGGGCCCACCTTCAATGTTATTGTCCATCATGTGGGGCCACTTTCAATATGCATCACCCCTCATGTGGAGCCCACCTTTAATATAAACCGTCCATCTTGTGGTCCCCCACTTTTAATGTGGGTTGTCCATCATGTGGGGCCTACTTTGGATATGGGCCATTCATCAATTGAGGCTTACCTTTAATGCAAACAATGCATTACCTTTAATGCAAACAATGCATTATGTGGGCTCACCTTGATATGGGTCATCCATCGTCTGGGGCTTACCTTTGATGTGGACCGTCCATCGTCTGAGCCGCACCTTTGATGTGATCCACCCATTGTGTGGGTCCCTTCTTTGACCTGGACAGCTCTTCATGTAGAACCTCCTTTGATATGGGCCATCCATCACATAGAGAGATATAAGTAAAAAAGTTAAAAGTACAGGGAAAAAAAAAAACAGAATTAAGTAACTTTCATGCACGATTACTTTTACAATTGTGCTTATTCATTTAATATGACTTAAAAAGTTACTTATTGGTTGCCATCGAAATGGAATTATTTGTTTGGCACCACAGGTGGCATGCATTGATGACATCTACAATTCATTGGGTGGGCCCCACCATGAAGGGCTCTACAGCTTATCATTGATTGTGTTCCATTGATGTGATTTTGGAGATACATACTCCTTGAAAGGGCCCATCTGATGAACGGTCCAGATCTGTTCTCATTTTGCCACGTATATGGTTTTCCGATTAAGAAGAGGTTTTCTCTCGTCCGACACACACACGGGCCTAATACTTAGGAGCCTGTTTGGTTCGGTGTATTCGGTGGTAATAGATGGAGTTGAATTAAAATAACCAGTGAACTACTCTATGTCCGGTTTGTTTCCTTCAGTGGCTAAAAGCTTAGCATGCTTTGAAAAATAAGCCTTAATACCATCGACTTAGGAGTGGTGAGAAGAAACCCTTTAAATCCGTCTAGGATTTTGCCGTCATCCCTCTCCTGTTTTTTGCAAATCAGGAACATGGGTGTCTTGATGCTGGTAAGATTTATGGGTCCCACCATGATGTATGGACTATATCCATACCATCCATTCATTTTTCAAGATCATTTTAAGACATTAGCACAAAAATCAGCTAGATCCAGATCTCAAATACACCACACCACCGCAAGAAGTGGGATTGAATGCCTGCGATTGAAAACTTCGTGGAAGCCAGGGAAGTTCCAAATCAAGTTGATATTTGTGTTTTACCTTCATTTAGGTCTGTCTGATTTTTTGAACAGGTTTGATGGAAAATAGACATCAAGGTGGGCCCTAGGAAGGTTTCAACGGTGGGCACCACTATACTCAGTGATGGCTGTTGTGTGGTCAATGTAAACTATGGATCTATCTCATTTTTGGGCCCATCCCTTAAAATGATGTCACACAACTAATAGATGGTGTGGATATAACACATACATCATAATAGGGTCCGCATAACTGGGTGACGTCAACGCACTAGAGGGCGGTTGTAGTCTGTGGCAAGTCTAAGGTAGCTAGCGGTCTGTGCTATGTGGACCCCACCATAATGTGGGTGTTTTATCCTCGTCGTCCATCTATTTTGAAATATAATTTTAGGGCTTATCCAAAATTTAGGTAAATATAAATCTCAAGTGGACAACACCATGGGAAAACAGTAGTGATTGAATTCCAATCATTAAAAACCTCCTAGGGCCAACTTTAATGGTTATTTGACATCTAACCTGTTGATTAGGTCATAAAGACTTGGATGAAGGGAAAAAATATATATCAGCTTGATCTAAAACTTTTGTGGGCCTCAAGAAGTTTTTAATGGTGGGCGTTCAATCAACACTGCACGGTCCAGTTGAGATTTGGATCAAACTCATTTTTAGGCTCATACCATAAAATGATATGGAAGAATGGGTGGACGACATGGATGAAACATATGCATCATGGTAAGGCCCACTGAGCAATGACTTTAGTGGCAGGGTGAGTAGCTAATCCGTTTCTATTCCACACGCGATAGCGATGGCGGATCCACAGCTTCCGCAGTTGAACCCAAACACGTTTGTTAGTAAAATCAGGATTTACATTTTCATTTATCTTCCAAACATGGAGTGGGATGGCTCCAAGCCATGGGATTACACGACAATCCTGGCACCATGTAATTATTTGATTCCATCCCACGTAAACCTATCTAATCCCATGCACCAAACGCCCCCTAAGGCTGTCAAAGGTCAGGGCCGAAGTCCGTCTACGCCTGACTGACAAAGTGAAAAACATAGTACCGAGTGTCTAGGCCATGATGGGTCAAAACAAATAGCCCGATCATGGACCATAATGCTTATGCATGACTGCTGCCCAACCACCAATTATCTGCAAGATATGGGCTGTTCATTAAGGGTCCGTTTGATACCGGCAAATAAGTAGGTTTTTTAACTTATATAAATTAATAAGTTACTTTTCTTAAATAAGTTAGTTTACTTTGATTATTTTCTAGAAAAATTAACTTATTTTTATAAGTTATTTTTTAAAAATTGCCTTTCAAATTTCATAAGTAACTTATTTCTTATATTTTCGCAGGTGAAAAATTATTTAAGAGGATATGCTTTTTGTGACTAGAAACCCTTTTTTCTGAGTTCATGAGATTGAAAATCATCCAAAGTGTTGGGATGCCTTGCACAAACCTTAGGATCTAGCCTCCCGAAACAAACCAGAATTATGGATAATAAAGCAATGAAATAAATCAAAGCATCAATCACACACCACACAAGAGATTTTTACGTGGAAAACCCTCAAAGAGGTAAAAACCACGGGACCTCGTCCAGATCAACAATCCACTATGAAGTAGAACGTTACAATCTTCTTCACTCACGCAGGAGTGGATAAAAAATAAGAGAAATAGAGAAAATGGAGAGATCTAACGATTACGAGGAATAGAAGCGCTGAGATGTAGATTGCAAAGTAGAGAACCTCCACGAGCAGAACCTCCCTTCTATAAGCTTCCTTTCTCTCTTTCTCCCTCTCTCTCACCTTTGATAGTCCTAAACCTTTAGCAAATACCTTGTAAAGCTTTAGGAACCCTCTTGCTATTTCGTGATACCTAGAAAAACCCTAGGCAACCCCTTTTATAGTTTTGGGAAACTCCTTTCCGCATCCCAGTTGCGAAAGGACTCAAATCCGCAGTTTCGCGCAAAATCGCGGAACAAACTGCGTAACCTTCGACTAGTGAGACATCCCTTCGACCAGTCGTAGGCCCCCTTCGACCAGTCGAAGGTTCCTTTGACCAGTCGTAGCTACAGTAAAAAACAGCAAAATTACTCGCTGGACTTTGAGTCGAAGTTTCGACTCGAACCTTCGACCGGTCGACCACCAGCCTTCGACCAGTCGAGCAGGGCTCTCGACCAGTCGAAGATGGGTCAAAATACCCATCAAATCTCCCCCTTTTTGACCCAGGAGGGATCCACCTTCTTCAAGCCAGCCAGGTTTCTACAAACCTCGAACTTGCCCTTGAGCAAAGCCTTGGTCATCATGTCTGACCCATTATCGTCCGTGTGGACTTCTCAAGTTGTAACACCTTCTGTTCCAAAGTATCCCTGATCCAGTGATACCGAATCTCTATGTGCTTCGACTTGGAATGCTGACTTGGATTCTTGCTCAAGTGTATAGCACTCTGACTATCGCAATAGACCACGTGCTCCTCCTGCTTTAGGCTAAGTTCCTGTAGGAACCTTTTCATCCAAGCATCTCTTTACATGCTTCTGTGACTGCAATGTATTCGGCCTCTGTCGTCGACAATGCTACGACCTTCTGTAGCTTGCTCTGCCAAGAAACCGCTCCCCCTACAAACGTGAACATGAACCCCGATGTAGACTTCCTGGAGTCTATGTCACCTGCCATATCTGCATCTGTGTAGCCCTCTAACATAGGTTTTCCGTCACCATAGCATAGGCTCCACCTGGATGAGCCTCTTAGATACCGTAGTATCCATTTCACCGCTGCCCAATGCTCTTTGCCAGGATTAGTAAGGTACCGGCTGACAACACCAACCGCCATATGCTATGTCTGGGCGTGTACACACCATAGCATACATCAAACTCCTACTGCTGACGCGTAGGGTATTTTCTGCATCTCTTCCACCTCTTCCTTCGTCTTGGGACACTGCCTGTCGCTCAATCTGAAGTGACCATCCAGTGGAGTACTGACCGGCTTTGCTGCATTCATATTGAACCCGCTAGGACTTTCTCAATATACCGCTCTTGTGACAGCCAAAGCTTCCTGCTGCTTCTGTCACGGGTTATCTCCATTCCTAGGATTTGTCTAGCCGGGCCCAAGTCTTTCATCACAAAAGACTTGCCCAACTCCTGTTTCAGCCTGTCAATCTTCTTGATGTCTTTTCCCATGATGAGCATGTCATCAAATATAACAGCAGAACTAAGAAATCACCGTCTGAGAACTTACGCGTGAACACACAGTGGTCCGACTCCGTTCTGTCATACCTATGCTGTAACATGAACGAATCGAACTTCTTGTACCATTACCGTGGAGCTTGTTTCAGCCCATACAAGCTCTTCCTCAGCCTACACACCATATGCTCCTGCCCTTGACTTCGAACCCCTCTGGTTGGTGCATGTAGATCTCTTCTTCCAGGTCACCATGGAGAAAGGCAGTTTTAACATCTAACTGCTCTATCTCCAGATCCATGCTAGCCACCAACTAAGCAACACCCGTATGGATGTCATCTTCACCACTGGTGAGAATATCTCCTCGAAGTCTATGCCTTTCCTCTGACCAAACCCTTTCACACACAAGTCTGGCCTTGAACCTCGTCTGTGAATTCTTCTGCTCAATCTTCTTCCTGAACACCCACTTGTTGCTCAGAGCTTTCTTGCCTTAGGCAATTTTACCATGTCATAGGTGTGGTTTTTATGCAAGGATTCCATCTTCTCTTGCATAGCTTTCAACCACTCCCCCTTATGCTCGTCGGCTAGGGCCTCAGAATAATCTTCTGGCTCTCCCCCATCGGTTAGCATAATGTACTCATGCGGCGAGTACCTCTTGGACGGCTGTCTGTCCCTAGATGACCTCCTCACCTGTGGTTCAACAGTGGATCAAGTGGGGACTGCTCCCCTGGTCCATCTTCTGAAGGAACTCTCTCGTCCTCTGCACCTTGTTGTACTCCCCCGTCATTAGGCACCACGGGAGGAGTAATCGAATCCATGTCCTCTAGCTCACCTGAACTAGGCTGGTTTTTCTCTGGCTTACCAATGTCTTCGATACACTGATCTTCAAAGAAAACCACATCTCTGCTCCTGATGAGCTTCTTCTCGGTCAGATCCCATAATCTGTAACCAAATTTTTCATCACCGTACCCTAAGAATACACACTGCCTGATCTTCATATCGAGCTTGGACCTCTCGTCCTTTGCTACGTGAACGGATGCCCTGCATCCAAACACCCTGAGATGACTGTACGATGGATCATGTCCAGTCCACACCTTCTCAGGCACTTCTCCATTCAACGGGGCTGATGGAGACCTGTTTATCAAATACACCGCCGTGCGCATTGCTTCTCCCCAGAACGTCTTGGGCAACTTCGCATGGGATAACATGCATCTGATTCTCTCAACAATGGTGCGATTCATTCGCTCAGCTACACCATTATGCTGGGGGGTCTTGGGAACCGTCTGTTCATGCCGTATACCCTGGGACTTGCAGTACTCGTGAAAGTCGCCAATGTATTCACCACCATTGTCAGTGCGGATGCACTTCAATGGTCTACCTGTCTCTCTCTCGACCATAGCATGAAACAATTTAAACACACCAAAGACCCCTCCTTGGATTTCAAAGCAACCCAAACCCTCCTAGATGCATCATCTATAAAAGTAACAAAATACAATGCCCCACCCAAGGTTTTTGTCCTCATAGGACCACAAACATCAGAATAAACCAAATCTAATGCATGCACTTTATTAACATGAGAAGCAGTTTTAACGAATGAAACTCTATGTTGTTTCCCTGATAAACAATCAAGACAGGTTTTAAGAGGCATACCTGTCACGTCTGGAAGGAGCTGCTTCTTTGCTAGTACCTGAAGCCCTTTTTCACTCATGTGGCCTAGACGCCTGTGCCACATGTCAATAGCTGAATCTTCCGCTGCGTTCAACCCACCCTTGCATACACTGACACTTGCCTTGTACAGGGTGCAACACTTCTTTCCTCTAGCCACGATCAATGAACCCTTGATGAGCTTCCATCGCCCACCAGCAAACCGGCTTTCATAGCCATCATCATCCAGCCTTCCCGTCGACATCAAGTTGAGGCGAAGGTCTGGGATATGCCTCACATCCCTGAGAACCAATGTGCGGCCCACATCAGTTTTTACACAAATATCACCGACTCCCACAATTTTTGATACGCCTGAATTTCCATCCTCACGGTCCCTAAGTCGCCTGACTTGTAGCTTGTGAAGAAGTCCCTGTGCGGAGTCGCATGAAAAGAAGCTCCCGAGTCAATCACCCAATCGGTGTCCTGACTCGTATCTGTGAGACACACATCATGATCTGCTGAAAGAATAATAACAACGTCGCCATCTGAAGCGACCGCAGTGGAATCTGATTCATCTTCCTTCCCTTTTCCTTTCTTGTCGTTCTTACGACATTCATGCTTATAGTGACCCTTCTTGCCACAATTCCAGCATTCAACATCTTTTCTGTTGCTCGACTTGCCTCTTGATTTATCTCGGGCCTTTCGCCCTTCCTGTTCTTTCCTCTCCCCCGTTCCTGTGTCACAAGGCCTCTTGCTGAGTAGACCCCTGAGACTTCCTTCTTGTCCTTATTGAAGAGACAACTGGTTGCCTGTTCCATGGATATCTTTCCGTCTGGCGCGGAGTTACTTAGAGACACATCAATGTCTCCCAACTGTCAGGCAATGAACTAAGCAATAGTAAAGCCTGCAATTCATCATCCAGGACCATCTTCATAGAGGTGAGTTGGTTCACTATATTACTGACCTCATTCATATGCTCGGCCACAGAACCACCATCCTTGAACTTGAGATTCACAAGTCGCCTTATCAGAAATATCTTATTACCGGCTGTCTTCCTCTCATACAGCCCTTGTAATTTCAGCCATAGGCTAGCGGCTGAGGTTTCCGTAGACACATGGTGGAACACAGAATCATCCAGCCATTGTCTAATAAACCCCACCGCCTTTCGGTCCATCTTCTTCCAATCATCATCAGTCATATCCTTGGATTTTGCTGATATGCCTGAGATTGGAGAATATAGGTCCTTGCAATAAAGCAAGTCCTCCATCTTAGCCTTCCATATGGTCCAGTTAGAACCATTGAGGCTGATCATCCTTGAGCCACCTTCCATAATTCAAAACCGATCCTACCCGTTCAATGAACTTATCTCTGATACCACTTTGTTGGGATGCCTTGCACAAACCTTAGGATCTAGCCTCCCGAAACAAACCAGAATTATGGATAATAAAGCAATGAAATAAATCAAAGCATCAATCACACACCACACAAGAGATTTTTACGTGGAAAACCTCAAAGAGGTAAAAACTACGGGACCTCGTCCAGATCAACAATCCACTATGAAGTAGAACGTTACAATCTTCTTCACTCACGCAGGAGTGGATAAAACAAAGAGAAATAGAGAAAACAGAGAGATCTAACCGATTACGAGGACATAGAAGCGCTGAGATGTAGATTGCAAAGTAGAGAACCTCCACGAGCAGAACCTCCTTCTCTCTCTCACCTTTGATAGTCCTAAACCCTTTAGCAAATACCTTGTAAAGTTTTAGGAAACCCTCTTGCTATTTTGTGATACCTAGAAAAATCCTAGGCAACCCCTTTTATAGTTTTGGAAAACTCCTTTCCGCATCCCAGTTGCGAAAGGACTCAAATCCGCAGTTTCGCGCAAAATCGCGGAACAAACTGCGTAACCTTCGACTAGTCAAGACATCCCTTCGACCAGTCGTAGGCCTCCTTCGACCAGTCGAAGGTTCCTTCGACCAGTCGTAGCTACAGTAAAAAACAGCAAAATTACTCGCTGGACTTTGAGTGGAAATTTTGACTCGAACCTTCGACCGGTCGACCACCAGCCTTCGACCAGTCGAGCAGGGCTCTCGACCAGTCGAAGATGGGTCAAAATAACCCATCACAAAGGATGAGTAAATTATCCAGTGAGCATTACATGATGATAGCCCATGTCAAGGTAGTCTCACGTACAATCCATATAAAAAAGGTCTGCCCCTAATGATTAATGGCTTGCATCCAAGGCAGGCACCACATGATGAGAAACTCACATACAACGTGGGACCCACATGATGAGCAATCCACATCAAAGGTGAGCTCCACACGATGGGCAAGACAATTAATAATGGTGGGCCCCTGACGCAGGGGAGGACGTGAGGTCGAGCACCGTCTTCCTCAAGAGGATAACTATTCCGAATCCACGGAACTTCTCTGGACTCCTCACAGAGATTTCTCGAATCCACGAGAAAAGAGAATAGAAAATAGAAATAAATTCTAACTAAATTCGAAATAGCTTAATTAATAATTGATAATTCTCTAATGCGTCTCCTTACACCATTAATAAGAAAAAAATAAACTAAAATTCGTAATTACCAAAAATAGCAAAATTCTAACTCTAATAAAAATCCTAATTCTAATAAAACTCTTCTAAGGTCTAATTTCTAAAAATAAAAATTGCAATAAACTTTCTCTAGAAGAGTCCTAGTATAACTAAAAGTTATTTCCAAAAGGAAAGAAAATCTAAAACTCTAAAAATATTTTAAAAATTCGGAATTACTAAAAATAGTAAAATTTTCCTAAAAATTCGTTTTTGAGCTGAAAGCGCGCGTTTTCTGACGAAACGGACAGACGCGACCCACGTTGTGGGTCGGTTCACCTCGGATGGCCCGTTTCAGTAAAGATTGATAGGTTGTGCTCCCCGTAACGATACCCGGATCAAAAGTTATGGTCAATTTACGGTCCATCTTCTTTTGGCCCAACCATGCTAGGAACGTATCTATGACACATTCTACATCAGCCCCACATGATGGATGATCCATATCAAGGTAGGCCCCACATGATGAACAATACACATCAACGGTCAGCCTAATGATGAGTGGCCCGTATCCGAGGCGGGTCCCACATGATAGATGGCCCACTTAGATGGTTTGATGGCCCACTTAGATGAGTGGCCCGTATCCAAGGTGGGTCCCACATGATTTGATGACCTAGGCTGTCCATAAATGGGCCTCATTTCTATAGCCCATGGAATTGCACACTCCACTAGAAATTTTATGAGAGACGCCACAGGCGAGGACATTCAAGATTTCGAGGGCATTTTTGTCATATTTTATGCATGGTAGGGTATACTCAATGAACGCCAATGAGGCCCACGAGCTTTGGCACAAGCTAGCTGGCCGATGCTGGGTCACTAGCCAAACCGCGTCGAGGCTGATCCACTCCATGGATATGTACTGTTGTGGCCCATCTAAGCATTTATTTCCAAACATATAAAAAGCTCAGATCTCTCACACGTATTTCATACCTGCAAGCGTGCAAACGTGTGGAATTAACAAACTTTCATTAGATAGGGTTGTTCTCTCTCTCTCTCTACACTACATAAAGGGCATTGGCGTCATTTCTTGATATATTCAAACCACCAAAACCATCTTCTCCTGTTGAAGTTCATATCAAGAAATGCCTCAACGCCAACGGAGTTTGACCGGGGACCCTCCATAGATTAGTATATAATACTAAGATCATATCAATCGGATGATCTCAACCGTTGATTAATACGCATCGGTTAGTTGAATGTCCACCAATAGCCTATTGGCCACTTCAATCCATTGTAATCATCTTCTTACGACTGGGGACCACAAAATGAACGGTTACATTTGATCTCAGCGAGTCCCAGATCAACAATTTCTAACTGCATGAGTATGAACCATCACACGACAGAGTATTAAAGTATTTCTCAAATAGAAATAATGGTAACCAAACGAATGAACAAAGAAGAAAGAAAATTCCCATTTCGACATTTCTAATTTCCCAATATATCCACGTTTCACATCATCTTATCATACACCAACAATCCAGCAGCGAAAGGGCAAGTCAGTAAAAAGAAAAGAGAGAGAGAGAAAAATTTAGCCACGAAAAGGGTAGAAAAAAAAAAAAAAAAAAAAGAAAATGCAGCAAAGAGAAGGATAGAAGAAGAAAAGCTTAAAA
Organism: Magnolia officinalis; assembly: GCA_021015155.1. NCBI lineage: Eukaryota > Viridiplantae > Streptophyta > Magnoliopsida > Magnoliales > Magnoliaceae > Magnolia > Magnolia officinalis. The sequence continues at coordinate 57,747,536 of JAJHSJ010000015.1, forward strand.
ACGGAATCCGATAGAAAAAATCATTGATCTGCAGTGTTAGAAGAAGAAGATGCTGCGGCCTGTAGATTCTAAACAGTGTTAGAAGAAGATCCTGCCAGTGGATTAAAAGCAGTGTGAGATGAAGAAGAAGATTCTTCATGTGGATTCCGATCACTCAAATGCTGGGCATTGCTACCGTCCTGGTGCTTAATAATGAATGGATCCTTCAGCAGATCTTGCAGCAGTTCCATTGCTTTTGACCGATCAGATGGTTTTTGACGCAATTCCATTGATTTCAACCAATCAGACGGTTGTTTATGCATACAATGTGATATAAATGTCTTGAAATCCTCTGATGAGTCTTCTGCCGTCAGCGGCTTTTCTTGATTTCCTCAGACATAGGTTCTGTACATTAACCTGGAGTAGAACTTGGCATTCGCTCTTATGATCGGATGGCTCCCATAATAGCCATGCAAAAGACTCATTCCGAAGCCCCAGATATCACTAACATATCCATTACAAGAGTCTCCGCGGAGCTTGTCTGCGCACCTGTATCCATACGACGTTCCTTTCCATCTCTTAAAGATGACCGTCTCTCTAGGCAGCTTCTCGTTATTCCCAAGACCACAAATCTTCACCTGACCCTTACTATCGATGAGGATATTCTCAGGGTTTACGTCGCCGTGAATGTAAACTACAAACATTATACATGTATAAACATTATACATGAATGTAAACCACAAACATTATACATGAATGTATAAACATTATACATGAATGTAAACCATTATACATGAATGTAAACCACAAACATTATACATGTATAAACATTATACATGTATAAACATTATAATGTAAACCACAAACATTATAATGTATAAACATTATACATGTATAAACATTATACATGAATGTAAACCACAATCATTATAATGTATAAACATTTATAATGTATAAACATTATAAATATTATAATGTATAAACATTATACATGTATAAACATTATAATGTATAAACATTATATATACATGTATACATTATAAACATTATAAACATTATATAATGTATACATTATAAACATTATAAACATTATATATTATTATTAAATAATTATATATTAAATATATTATTATTAAATGTGCAACACAATTAAAATAAATATATATTAAATAGATGTGTTGTGTTTATAATGTTTATAATGTTATATATTGTTTATAATGTTTATATTTAAAATATTATATATTAAATATAGATAAACATTATAAACATTATAAGTGTTTATAAACATTATAAACATTATAATGTTTATATTGTTTATATTTAAAATAATGTTTATAATGTTTATAATATTTATAAACACTTATAATGTTTATAATGTTTATAATGTTTAGTTGATTGAGAATAATTGTGACATGATTGTACATGTGGCACCTATGCCATTGAGAATAATTGTGACATAATGTTTATAATGTTTATAATGGCATGATTCTCATGCCATTGTTTAGGATGTAAGACAATGTTTATAATGTTTATATTGTTTATATTTAAAATATTATATATTAAATATATATAAACATTATAAACATTATAAACATTATATAATGTATACATTATAAATATTATAAACATTATAAACATTATATATTATTATTAAATAATTATATATTAAATATATTATTATTAAATGTGCAACACAATTAAAATAAATATGTATTAAATAAATATATATAAATAAATATATTTAATAATATTAAATGTGCAACACATATAAATATATATTAAATAATTAATATATTATAAATTATTTTACTTGTGTTTTCTAGAACAAGTAAATAATTATTTTTATTCTAGAACAAGTAAATAAATATATTAATTATTGTTTATAAACAATTACATGTATATATTATAAACATTATACATGTATACATTATAAACATTATATAATGTATAAACATTATAAACATTATAAACATTATAATGTATAAACATATAAACATTATACATGTATAAACATTATAATGTAAACCACAAATATTATACATGTATAAACATTATAATGTAAACCACAAACATTATAATGTATAAATATTATACATGTATAAACATTATACATGAATGTAAACTACAAACATTATACATGTATAAACATTATACATGTATATACAAAATAATACATGAATGTAAACCACAAACATTATACATGTATAAACATTCGATTGATTTGGGCATTCAATCAAATGACCCAGAATGATGATGGGCCATAGTCATCAAATTCTGGCAAGAGCCCGGCGTATCATCGCGATTCCTCCTTTGGGTGAAATTACGACATACAGGAGACTCTACTGAACATGAAGCTAACCAGTGGTAGTGAAATAAATTTAAGACGTCCATCACCTTTGGGCAAAATGAATTTCTTAAACTTATATAACCATCACTTACTCACTTCACCCCGCTCATATCCTGCCAAGTGATGATACCTCTTTGTTCTGACCACCACCCGCTATGGAAATGAACGCAACCAAATGCAGTCCTAATATGGATGATCACTGTATTCCATAAACTGAAGTCAGAAAGCAAAAATTTTCATCAATTGAGGTCACTTTGGTGGCTAACACAATCAGCTCCAATCCCCACTTCCAGACCCAAGGATTGCTATATGGTCCTGCCCAAAATGGACTATTCTGAAACAATTCTGAGTTGGCCTAAAAGATGGCTGATGTTGACCACCTGTAGGCGAAACATATTGATGTAGAACGTGTCACAGATACGTTCCTAGCATGGTTGGGTCAAAAGAAGATGGATCGTAAATTGACCATAACTTTTGATTCGGGTATCGTTATGGGGCGCACAACCTATCAATCTTTACTGAAACGGGCCATCCGAGGTGAACCGACCCACAAAGTGGGTCGCATCTGTCCGTTTCGTCAGAAAGCACGCGCTTTCAGCTCAAAAACGAATTTTTAGGAAACTTTTACTATTTTTAGTAATTCCGAATTTTTTAATATTTTTAGAGTTTTAGATTTTCTTTCCTTTTAGAAATAACTTTTAGTTATACTAGGACTCTTCTAGAGAAAGTTTATTTGCAATTTTTATTTTTAGAAATTAGGCCTTAGAAGAGTTTTATTAGAATTAGGATTTTTATTAGAGTAAGAATTTTGCTATTTTTGGTAATTACGAATTTTAGTTTATTTTTTTCTTTATTAATGGTGTAAGGAGACGCATTAGAGCGGAATCAATTATTAATTAAGCTATTTCGAATTTATTTAGAATTTATTTCTATTTTCTACTCTCTTTTCTCGTGGATTCGAGAAGTCTCTGTGAGGAGTCCAGAGAAGTTCCGTGGATTCGGAATAGTTATCCTCTTGAGGAAGACGGTGCTCGACCTCACGTCCTCCCCTGCGTCAGTTTGGTATCAGAGCGAGGTTTCTCCTCGGATCGATGGCTTCTAACGACGGGTCGGGCAACAATCCTATGGGCGATGCTCCAGGGAATTTACCTTTAACGGCAACAACTTTCGAAGTAGCGCAACGAGAGAATCGACAAGTCATGTAAGGGCTGCAGGCTTCCATCGACCGCATAGCGGATCTCTTGGCGAAAAACCTAAGGCAACTTTGTGTTCATAGTGGTGATCCACCACCAGCAATTGCTAGAATTCGTAATTATACTGATCGTAGGGTGATGCTATCAATGAACCAAAGGATGATTCAAGAATTTAAAATGAAAGTCGATCTTCCTAGTTTTAATGGCCAACTCTACTTCAAAGACTTCCTCGATTGGTTGCTTGAAGTCGAACGTTTTTTCGACTACATGAACATCGTAGAAGAAAAGAAAGTTAAACTCGTGGCCTACAAGTTGACGGGCAGAGCTTCAGATTGGTGGGAACAACTTCAACTCGAGCGGATGAGACAGATGAAGGCTCCAATCCGCACGTGGTCGCGGATGAAGAAGTTATTGTGCATGCGATTCCTCCCTCGAGATTACGATCAGGTATTATTCCAACAAAACCAAAATTATCAAGATAGTCGATCAGTAAAAGGTTATGCAGAAAATCCTATTATTGGTCCGCGAGAAAAAACTTCATCAAAACAGAGTTGCAACAGACCATAGGATTCATCAGTGGCGAACATGTAACCTCTATAGGAATGGAGAACCAACCCAAGACTTCTAAAGTGGAGGGACAATATCTCATCACTGAACAGGCCTTTGTTAAACTATGAGGAAACGAAAAATATATATCCACTAGTTGAAAAGAAAAAATATGTGGAGCCTGTGAATATCTTAGAGGATTTGAAACCAGTATCGCAGGAGTTCAAGAGGGTTGTGCTCGATGAACTCTCTAATAAATTACCTCCCATACGAGATATACAAAATCACGTTGATCCCGTCTCAGGGGCAAGTCCGCCTAATTGCCCACATTATCAGAAAAAATATGAGATCTTGAAGGCAGATGTGAAGGAACTAATCAATATTAGTCAAGTCAAGGAAAGCATGAGTACATATATATTCATTTCAAGCAACTCAAGAGCTTAATGCCAGGTACATAAAAAGAGCTAATGAACAACGACGTCAGAAGTTATCTCAGACTCATGTGCCAAGTCTCTTGCGTAACTCGAGGACGAGTTGTTTCAACTGGAGGAGTCTGATGTAGAACGTGTCACAGATACGTTCCTAGCATGGTTGGGCCAAAAGAAGATGGATCGTAAATTGACCATAACTTTTGATCCGGGTATCGTTGGGGCGCACAACCTATCAATCTTTACTGAAACGGGCCATCCGAGGTGAACCGACCCACAAGGTGGGTCGCATATGTCCGTTTCGTCAGAAAGCACGCGCTTTCAGTTCAAAACGAATTTTTAGGAAACTTTTACTATTTTTAGTAATTCTGAATTTTTTAATTTTTTAGAGTTTGATTTTTCTTTCCTTTTAGAAATAACTTTTAGTTATACTAGGACTCTTCTAGAGAAAGTTTATTAGCAATTTTTATTTTTAGAAACTAGGCCTTAGAAGAGTTTTATTAGAATTAAGATTTTTATTAGAGTAAGAATTTTGCTATTTTTGGTAATTACGAATTTTAGTTTATTTTTTTCTTTATTAATGGTGTAAGGAGACGCATTAGAGCGGAATCAATTATTAATTAAGCTATTTCGAATTTATTTAGAATTTATTTCTATTTTCTACTCTTTTTTCTCGTGGATTCGAGAAGTCTCTGTGAGGAGTCCAGAGAAGTTCCGTGGATTCGGAATAGTTATCCTCTTGAGGAAGACGGTGCTCGACCTCACGTCCTCCCCTGCGTCACATATTCTAAAGTGATAGTTGGATTGAATTCTTAATGGTCAACTATTCAATATCAGCCTCAAACGTATAGGTAATGGCCCCTTTTTAGGTCAAATCAGAACCTATAAATTTAACCATATTTACTGAATTACCAGGGCCAATTTTAAAAATATAACCTACCAACTATCAATTAATGTTTTATTCAGGTTATATTTATTCTGAAATGGCCCTAGTACAATTAAAACAATGGTTTAGATCATCATTTTCGACAATGGGCCCAAGTACCTAAGTGAGCCCCTAAAGGTCCATAGAAAAATGATAAGACATTAGGACCAAAAAATGGCTTAGAAAATGGTCATTGGATAGATCTAATAACGCACTGAAAATAGGCCCAAAATCCAGCCCATATTCAAGCCATTCAAGAAATCCATCAAATGCCCAAAGAAAACCTTAGTGGGCCCTGAAATGGGGCATGGAATATGCCTAAATGAGCTCAAAAATGGACCCAAAAAACTGCTGTAATAGTGGTCATAGTTCAAATTGAAATGGTCCTAAAATCAAGTCCAATCATTGCCATTCAAGAAAGCGCAATAGCTAACTTGGATTAAACAACAACCAGGCCCAATTTGAATACTATAAATAGTTAAGGCCCAGTGGGTAGTCTAGTGTTAGACCCAACAGTGGTCCCACTTCCCAATAGAAAAGGCCAAAACATGGCCAAGCAATCATGAGAACTTGGCCTGAACAACCAAAATGGGCCCCAAAATATTATCTAATGGGCCAAAAATTGGCCTAGGGTTTGCTGAAAATGGGCCCACATGCTGAAATTGAGCCCAAAGTCTGGCAATTTGAAACACTCATATAGGTCCAAGCACCAAACCTAAGCCTAAGGTCTGGCCTGTCTTGACACCAGGCCCAAAAGTAGGCCCAGAAGAGCCCGAAACAGGTCCATGTCTTGCTAGAAACGGACCCTATGAAAGAGTCCATTAGCAAGTCCTAACAAACAGGCCCAACGGCCCATCCACAAACCCAGGCACTGGACCCAAATGGACTGTTCCGAAATAGGCAAACCCTTTCCAAAGGGAAAATGCCATTCTTAGACCCAAAATCTAATCCCTCTTTAAAATCCCATCCTAAAATCCTGTTGCATGGGATCTCTACCTCCACTTTCCATATCCGAATCACAACTACAAGATCCGGCCACCCGAACCACCACCTCCATCGCCGCTGGACGTTAACCGCAATACCTCTCTTTTGAAATGGTGTTCAGATCGATGGCATCGTTGCCATCTGGCAAAAGGAGTTTGGGGCGAGATGGGTTCGGCCATCAATGGCTGTAGGTGGCGCTGGAAATGGTGGGTTGCGGGATTTTCGGAATCCATGGTTGTTGCAGTGAGCAAAATCATTGCCAGAATACATGGTAACTCCAATCTTCATCCATCATGTTGCAGCGAGCAAAACCCATCATGTTACAGCAACTCCTCATGGTTGCCTAGTCCTCTCTGCATTGCTGCCATTGACGCAGGTGATATCCGCCATTGATCGCAGCCAAGAACTATGTCGTGGAAGAGGAAGATGGTGGGTCTGATGCTTCTAGTACAGAGCAACCATCGGGATCCATGGTAGCTGCTCCATGAAAACGGTGGGTTTCTGTAGGTGCGGCAGCCATGGGCACCGGCCCTAGACGCAGTTGCTGCCGTTTCCACTGAAATGCAACTTCTTTTTTTTTTTTTTTTTTTTATAGATGGATGTCTCTTGGTGCGGCAGCCATTAATGGCAATGACGGTTGTTGCCAGATCTGATTTGAGAAGATGGATTTCAAAAGGGCTCCAAAAACCCTCTTTTCAATCCAGCATCCGTATTGCCGATCATCCTCAACAGACGTTGGGATATATGCCCGTGTCCAGATTGCAACGTCCTTCATCGTTCATCGTTCCAAAATTTTTTTTGCCATATGCACAATCCAATACCACGAATCCAGGCAGCGATGCACTACCCATAGGGAAGATCATCGGCAAGGAAAATCCCACAATGCTAGGATTGAATAGGCGCTTGAATCTGCCATGATCGATGCATAGGTAGCTCTGATACCAAATGTTATTTTCTATATTGCGGAATTAACGGATCGACTATGCATCAACAATGGAGATTCAAAACCATAAACTGAAATCGTACCTGATTGAGAAGACATTCCGCCGACAGGAATCTTGATCTTCCGCACCTTACACCTTTAGAAGAACCTTCAATGGGACTAGGGTTTTCTCGCTTGTGTTGGTGAGGGGACCAAGACATCAATATATAGGAAAGAGGGCTAGAAGCTTACCCATCACACTTCTCCCTCTAGGGTCTCCACACCGTAGGTTTCCATATCGTCTTAATAACCGAGTATAGGGACATCGGTTCAAGTGTCCCGCCCCAAACCTATTTACAATGATCACAACTGTAGTGGGGGCCCACTGAATCGCTCAATCTAAATAATCCAATGGTCAGATCTGATGATCATGTGTGGCCCACCTGATAGGAGTCTTACTTTTTTTACTGTGAAGGTATTTTAGCCCAAGAAGGAACTGATGGGCGTATCTGGAGAGTGTTGGCTCAGGGATGGGACCGAGGGAGCCAATGTTGTTGCCATCCACGTATTCGAGGACGATTTTGAATTCGTCTCCTTGTCCAAAATTATAATGGTGCTTGACGATGAAGGGACTTTTAGAATCTCGGAGGTAACTGTTCTCACGGTAGATTTGCACACGGCCGATTGCTGAAATGGGGCGATCAACGAATTCCTTGACGGCGTAGGATTCGCCAGTGCAGGGGTCGTGGAGTTGACGGATAATGGCCCTTTGACTCCTGCTGATGATCTTGACAAACTCTAGGTTGTCCAGTTTGATGGATGAGGCCGATGAAGACGACATGGCAGAGGCAGAGTTGGGGACGAGGACTGTGAAGAAGGGTAATTTGGTGGGGGAGGGAGAGTTTCTTGGGGTGACGGGAGTTTCTTGAGTTGATCGCAGAGACGGGAGTTTCTTGAGAGCGATGGGTCGGGTGGAGACTGAGAGTAAAAGAACGAGAGGATATTAAAATGAAGAGAATTAATATGATAGAGACCGCCCTTAATTCAACCTTGCACGTGCCATGAGGGATCATACTCATGCACATATACACCATACATGTCCTGTCTTCAATTCCGACCGTCCAATCTGTCACGAGGAATTCGGATGTCGCATGGCCACAAAATCAAACCTATTGGACAATTCTAACCATTGGATTAATGGACATTTTGATATTGAAGTTGGCAATTTTCTTTCGTATCTTGAAATTAAGGGCCACTATCAAATGCTTAGAATAATCTTATCAATGTGATTTCGGGCAATGCTTCTTTCTATAATGGACCCCACAATTTGGATGATGGGAATTGATCTACATGCATGTCATGTATTCGGTGATTGTGTGCACGTGCTGCACCATACCCTACCAACGGATCATACAAATCCTCCAAAATCAAATTCAATCATAGCCGATCAGAAGACTCAATTGAATGTTGGGCCATCCAACAAGCTTATCTGGGCTAGGCCCACCGAACCCAAATCGAGGCCTGTTTCGTTCATGACGTTTACTAAGCCAGTCCGTTGAAATGATGGGCCCACCTCGTGTGGTCTCAACATCGAAGGCTAAGCAACAAGTATATGACGCAGAGGAGGACGTGAGGTCGAGCACCGTCTTTCTCAAGAGGATAAATATTCCGAATCCACGGAACCTCTCTGGACTCCTCACAGAGACTTTCTTGAATCCACGAGAAAAGAGAGCAGGAAATATAAATAAATTCTAATAAATTTGAAATAGATTAATGAATAATTGATTCTGCTCTAATGCATCTCCTTACACCATTAATAAAGAAAAAAATAAACTAAAATTCGTAATTACCAAAAATAGCAAAATTCTAACTCTAATAAAAATCCTAATTCTAATAAAACTCTTCTAAGACCTAGTTTCTAAAAATAAAAATTACAAATAAACTTTTTCTGGAAGAGTCCTAGTATAATTAAAAGTTATTTCTAAAAGGAAAGAAAATCTAAAACTCTAAAAATATTTAAAAAATCGGAATTACTAAAAATAGTAAAATTTTTCTAAAAATTCATTTTTGAGCTGAAAGTACGCGTTTTCTGATGAAACGGACAGATGCGACCCACTTTGTGGGTCGGTTCACCTCAGATGGCCCGTTTCAGTAAAGATTGATAGGTTGTACTCCCCGTAACGATACCCGGATCAAAAGTTATGGTCAATTTACGGTCCATCTTCTTTTGGCCCAACCATACTAGGAACGTATCTATGACACGTTCTACATCAGACTCCTCCACTTGAAAAAAAACTCGTCCTCGAGTTACACAAAAGACTTGGCACATGAGTCTGAGATAACTTCCGATGTCGATGTTCATTAGCTCTTTTTTTGTACTTGGCATTAAGCTCTTGAGTTGACAAAATACATGTACTCATGCTTTCCTTGATTTGACTAATATTGATTAGTTCCTTCACATCTGCCTTCAAGATCTCATATTTTTTCTGATAATGTGGACAATTAGGCGGACTTGCCCTTGAGACGGGATCAACATGATTTTATATATCTCGTATGGGAAGTAATTTATTAGGGAGTTCATCGAGCACAACCCTCTTGAACTCCTGCGATACTAGTTCCAAATCCTCTAAGATATTCACAGGCTCCACATATTTTTTCTTTTCAACTAATGAATATATATTTTCCGTTTCCTCATATTGTTTAACAAAGGCCTGTTCAGTGATGAGATATTGTTCCTCCACTTTAGAAGTGTTGGGTTGGTTCTCCATTCCTATAGAGGTCACATGTTCGCCACTAATGAATCCTGTGGTCTGTTGCAACTCCGTTTTGATGAAGTCGTTTCTCGTGGACCAATAATAGGATTTTTTTGCATAACCTTTTACTGATCGACTATCCTGATAATAATTTTGGTTTTGTTGGAATAATACTTGATCGTAATCTCGAGGGAGGAATCGTATGCGCAATAACTTCTTCATCCGCGACCACGTGCGAATTGGCGCCTTCATCTGTCTCGTTCGCTCGAGTTGAAGTTGTTCCCACCAATCTGAAGCTCTGCCCGTCAACTTGTAGGCCACGAGTTTAACTTTCTTTTCTTCTACGATGTTCATGTAGTCGAAGAAATGTTCGATTTCAAGCAACCAATCGAGGAAGTCTTTGAAGTAGAGTTGGCCATTAAAACTAGGAAGATCGACTTTCATCTTAAATTTTTGAATCATCCTGTGGTTCATTGATAACATCGCCCTACGATCAGTATAATTACTAATTCCAGCAATTGCTGGTGGTGGATCACCACCATGAACACGGAGTTGCCTTAGGTTTTCCGCCAAGAGATCCGCTATGCTGTCGATGGAAGCCTGCAGCCCTTGCATGGCTTGCCGATTCTCTTGTTGCGCTACTTCAAAAGTTGCCGCCGTTAAAGGTAAATTCCCTGGAGCACCGCCTATGGGATTGTTGCCCGATCCGTCGTTAGAAGTCATTGATTCGAGGAGAAACCTCGCTCTGATACCAAACTGACGCAGGGGAGGACGTGAGGTCAAGCACCGTCTTCCTCAAGAGGATAAATATTCCGAATCCACGGAACCTCTCTGGACTCCTCACAGAGACTTTCTCGAATCCACGAGAAAAGAGAGCAGGAAATATAAATAAATTCTAATAAATTTGAAATAGATTAATGAATAATTGATTCTGCTCTAATGCGTCTCCTTACACCATTAATAAAGAAAAAAATAAACTAAAATTCGTAATTACCAAAAATAGTAAAATTCTAACTCTAATAAAAATCCTAATTCTAATAAAACTCTTCTAAGGCCTAGTTTCTAAAAATAAAAATTACAAATAAACTTTCTCTAGAAGAGTCCTAGTATAATTAAAAGTTATTTTTAAAAGGAAAGAAAATCTAAAACTCTAAAAATATTTAAAAAATCGGAATTACTAAAAATAGTAAAATTTTTCTAAAAATTCGTTTTTGAGCTGAAAGTACGCGTTTTCTGATGAAACGGACAGATGCGACCCACTTTGTGGGTCGGTTCACCTTAGATGGCCCGTTTCAGTAAAGATTGATAGGTTGTGCTCCCCGTAACGATACCCCCCGGATCAAAAGTTATGGTCAATTTACGGTCCATCTTCTTTTGGCCCAACCATGCTAGGAACGTATCTATGACACGTTCTACATCAGTATACAAACCATCCACCTTCAACTGAAAAGGACATAATATTGTACGGCTTGGATCAATCTGAGATCATTTTAGAAACCGTTCAATTAAGGATAGGCTGGTGGGATGAATCATATCAACGGCCTGGACTAAGGAGTTCGGAGAATAAGCTTATTCTGCTGTGACATGGGAATGACATGCACTCTGCTTGTAATCTACACCGCTGATCTTTCCTCGGAGCCCAAAAAATGGGAAACGGATTGGCTACTCCCCCTGACAGCCCCGTGGCTGGTGGTCGGTGCTCCGTGGGCGCCACCATGATGTATGTATTTCATCCATTCCGTTCATCCATTTTTAAAGATCATTTTAGGGCTTGATCCTAAAAATTAGAGGTATATAAAGCTTAGGTAGATCACACCACATGAAAACAATAGTGATTGGATATATACCATTAAAATCATCCTAAGGCCCACTGTACTGTTTATTTGACATCCAATCTGTTTATTACGTCATACAGGCCCAGATGAAGGGAAAAAACAAAAATCAGCTTGATCCAAAACTTTTATGGCCCCAAAATGTTTTTAATGGTTGAGGCTCATTCAACACTGTTTCCTGTGATGTGGTCCAATTGAGATTGGGATATATCTAATGTTTTTTCTAATATCATAAAATGATCTAGAAAAATAGATGGACGGCATGGATGAAACACATACATCATGGTGGGGCCCACAGAGCACTGACCACCAGCGATTGGCTTGTGGCAGGGGGAGTAGCCAATCCGTTACTTATTGGTTGCCATCGAAATGGAATTGTGTTTGCACCACGATCAAAACCTTACAGGTGGCACGCATTGATGACATCTACCATTCATTGGGTGGGCCCAACCATGAAGGGCTCTACAGCTTATCATTGATAGGTCCACGTTGGCTGACACGCGAACATATGGGAAATTATCCATCAGATTGTGTTCCATTGATTTGATTTTGGAGATACAGACTCCTTGAAAGGGACCATCTGATGAACGGTCCAGATCTGTTCTCATTTTGCCACGCATATGTTTTTTGTTTTTTAAGATGAGGTTTTCTCTCGTCCGACACACACAGGCCTACTCCTTAGGGCTGTCAATGGGCAGGGCTGAAGCCCGTGCACGCCCGGTTGACAAAGTGAAAAACGTAGTACAGAGTGTCTGGACCATGACGCTTATGTATGACCGCTGCCCAACCACCAATTATCTGCAAGATCTGGGCTGTTCATTGAGGGCCCATTGGATACTAACAAATAAGTAGCTTATTTAACTTATATAAATTAATTAGAGTAGTAACACATGCAAGTACCTTAGGGCATGGGCAGTGTCGCTGTTGTGACGCTAGTTGAGCCTGAGATGGATATGAGATGAGACATGACTTTATAGGCGAAGGTCGGATTTTTTATCCGAAATGGTTAGCCATTTTTTAAAACGGTAAACTGCCTTGAAAGCGACAAAGGTCAAAAAATGGATGGGTTATGATGATTCAACGGTTAGATCTTCCATTTTAATGACTGAAAATGTCTAAAATTAATAATCAACTGTCAGGAACTTTTTTTAAATGTTCTAAACTATTAATGACCATCAAGCAATGATCCACTCCCTTGTGTCAATATAAATTAGGCCATTCTGGTCCAAATTTCATTAACTCGAACGTAAATCTTTTCCCCTCCATCAGATTCTCCGTGTAACATTTCCTTCATGGAATATTATAAATGTATTCATTATGTGATTCTGCCACAAGATTTGCTTGATTGTATTGTTTGTAAGTGGACCTCAGATAGACTTATCCTGGAATCAATTCACCTATAACCCACCAGCAATTGATTGATTGACATCTCTGGTAAAATTTCTTGCGGACTATCGAAATGAGGCCCATTTATGGACAGTCTAGATCATCAGACCATGGTGTCCACTTGCACAAATCTTACACCCTTAGCACACTGAATGTGGACCCTTGCTGCATTTCTTTTCCTGCAAGTCTTTTTGCGTACCGTCAATTGAGAGGTTGACGTCGCTATCGCTACTGTTTTCTGCGGTGTGGTTCACTTGGTCTTTGGATCTCCCTCAATTTTAAGTTAATGCCCTAAAATAAGCTGGAAAATTAGATGGACGGGTAGATAAAACATGTACATAATGGTGAGGCTCATGAAGCTTTGACACCAGCTAGCCGGCTGGTGTGGGGTCACCAGCCAAACCGCGTCCAAGCTGATCCACTCCTTGGATACGTACTGTTGTGGCCCATCTAAGCATTTATTTCCAAACATATACAAAGCTCAGGTCTCTCACACGTATTTCATACCTATAAGCGTGCAAACGTGTGGAATTAGCAAACTTTCATTAGACAAGGTTGTTGTCGCTCTCTCTCTCAACAGTGCATAATGGGCATTGCCGTCATTTCTTGATATATTCAAACCAACGAAACCAAAGCCCAAGCCTGTTTCACCCGCTTCTCTTCTCTCTTTCCCAACAGCAGCTTTTCACCCATCCCTCTCCCTCTCTTCCTCTCCTCCCCAACAACAGCTTTTCACCCACCCCTCTCTCTCTCTCTCCCTCTCTCTCTCTCAAATGACAATCACCACTGTACAATCTCTCCTCCTCCTACCCTCCTCTTCCTCCCTATCTCCTCCCAATCCCCTCATCTAGGTCTACTCTCTCTCTCTCTCTCTCTCATCTTTCTTTCTTTCTTCCATCGGTTCTTTCTTTCTCACATCTCTTCTTTGATTCTTTGCAGAGTCCACCAACTACATCTTCAATGCCACCGAATTCCCTCCCGAGGAGGAATACGACTACATCGTTGTCGGCGGCGGCACCGCTGGCTGTCCGCTCGCCGCCACCCTCTCCGAAGACCACCGCGTCTTGCTCCTCGAACGCGGCGGCAGGAGCACCTCCTTCCCCACCGTCCTCACCCGAGAAGGCTTCCTCCCCACCCTCCTGCAGACCGACCTCTACTCCTCCCCCGCCCAGTCCTTCATCTCCGAAGACGGCGTCCCCAACGCCCGAGGCCGCATCCTTGGAGGCAGCAGCTCCATCAACGCCGGCTTCTACAGCCGCGGCGACTCCACCTTCTTCCTTGCCGGATCTGGCCCTATCAACTGGGACATGTCTCTCGTCAATGCCTCCTACGAGTGGGTCGAGCGTGCCGTAGCATTCCAACCCAACGTTGGGATCTGGCAGTCTGCCGTCCGTGACGGGCTCCTCGAGGCCAACTTCACACCCTACAATGGTTTCACCGTCGAACACGTGGTGGGGACGAAGATCGGGGCCACTACATTCGACCCAAGCGGGCGGCGGCACAGCGCTGCCGATCTTCTTGGTTACGCCACAATGTCGAATATCAGGGTCGCCCTTCATGCCAGTGTAGAGAGGGTTCTCTTCGATCACTCTCCAAGTATGGTTTTCTTCCTTTTTTTTTTCCTCATCTGGGCGTGTTTGGTTGGTTTTCTTGATTTCTCCGTTTCTTGATTTTCTTGAATTCAAAACGTGTGAAGGATCCGGGGCAACCATTTTCTCATGAGTATCCTGGATCTTGCACACGTGTGCAAGATTCTCACGTGTATCATGAGTATCCTAACCATCCATTTTCTCATGAGTATCGTGAATCTTGCACACGTGTGCAAGATTGTCACGTGTATCAAAGATCAGATGGGAATGTCTCACCAGCAACGATCCAAATCGTTGATCTCATGCAAACATGGTAGATTGTCCATGCCAAAGGCGTCTCTTGTGGGTTGGTCCTGACCGTTCAATTAGTGTTCAACAAACAGACGGTCCTTTCATCAGGTGGGCCTCGCCGTATATGTATGATGGCCCAAAATCCACGCCTCGTCTAATGTGGGCTGTGCGTCTTTCTTGAACGTGGACCGATCAGTTTCTTTTTATCTGTCAATATTTTCAAACCCCCATCCCGCCCACCTCAAGAAAGACGCATATACGAAAGGCAAACAGATGAGAGGCTAGGATCTGCCACGCTTTGGCACATGTGCGAACGCTGCTGGCTAGAATCGAGCAGTCGACTGCCCGTCATCAGTTGGACGGCCTCACACTAATGGTAATGGATGGATGGATCATGGCCTGATCGAGGCACATGCATAGCAGGATACGTTGTCTCGACTCTCGGCGACTCGTACTGACTCGGCCGTGTCTCGATCCGCGACTCGCCCGAGTCAAGGGTGGTCACGGTGCTCCGTGCTGGGCCATCCGTACGGTTGATGCGTGGGTGCGTACCATGAGATACGGTGCAACGGCAGGCACGGAACTAACCTCTGATCGTTTTTTTTTTTTTTTTTTTCGTGGGCGACGATTCCGGTGGGTCCCAGCAGATGGACGGCCGTCGGCGAGCGGGGTGGTTTACAGGGACCACAACGGGCGATACCACAACGCCATGCTGCGGGACAAGGGCGAGGTGATCCTCAGCGCCGGAGCGCTGGGCAGTCCCCAGCTACTGCTACTGAGCGGCATCGGGCCCCGCACCTACCTCGCCACGTGGGGCATACCCGTGATCCACCACCTCCCAGCCGTCGGTCAGTACCTCTACGACAACCCTCGCAACGGCGTCTCCTTCTTCTCCCCAATCCCTCTCGATCATTCCCTCATACAGGTTGTGGGCATCACCAGCTCCGGCTTCTTCCTCGAGGCCGCCTCCAACATCATCCCTTTCTACCCCCCTCTCTTCCGACCAATCGCCGCCCCATTCCTCCTCACCGTCGCCACCCTCCTAGAGAAGGTCTCCGGCCCCGTCTCCACCGGCTCGCTCCGTCTCGCCTCGACCGACGTCCGCGACAACCCGACGGTCCGGTTCAACTATTTCACGAGCCCGGTCGACCTGGACCGGTGCGTGAGCGGGGTGCGGAAGATCGGGGACGCACTGCGGTCACCGGCCATGGATGGTTTCAAGTGGGGGATCGGCATGGGGAGGGAGTTTAGGTACGTGGGACCCGCGATGCCGGCCAACGAATCGGACGACGGAGCGATAGCGGAGTTCTGCAGGCGGACGGTCACGACGATCTGGCACTACCACGGGGGGTGCGTGGCGGGGAAGGTCGTGGACGGCAACTATCGGGTCATTGGAGTCGGATCGCTCCGGGTCGTGGATGGGTCCACCTTCTACGCGTCTCCTGGCACCAATCCCCAGGCGACGGTCATGATGATGGGAAGGTAAGCTCGCGCCGCCCCACCAGAAGGATTTATTTGATATTCTACTCTGGCAGAGTGTGGTCCTTGATACACAGGCAATGGGATTGCATACGTGGCATACATAAACCCAAATGAGTCCGACTAAATTATGTAAGCTACTGTCTGTAAGATTGGTAGACTCGTGAACACTTGTTCGTTGAATTAGAACCGTTGGATATTTTTCACCGTCCAATCCGATAGTAAGATGATCAAATAACGGCAATTTTCTAAACAGTGAGCCGTAATTTGAACAGTTCGATTTTAATTAGTTGCATACGACCCATGCAAATTCTAAGTGCCTGCGTATCATTCATCACACTCTGCCAGAGTATCAAAGTTGTGAGTTTCGTTTTTCACCTATCGCAAGTCAGAATCCAGCACGTGTGTCGCGGCTAACATGGACGGTTTTGATCATTGGGACAGAGGACACGTGGGCCCAGTGGACGGAGACACGCTGGATCCTGAATCGCAACTGAGGCAAAACGAACTCAAAATGCCTTCGGCTTTTCATATGTACACATTTTTTTAATGGCAATCCAGACCGTCCAAACGGCTAACCCGATTGTGAATGTGTGAATGGAGCATAAATCAGGAATCCGAAGGAGCCCTAGCTAATAGAGTTTGGAGCACTCGTTACTATATATACTTCCAACCATAAGTTTCATATATACCAGCCAAATGGACGGTCAGCATCTCTTGATCAGTATGGTTTTCGCGATATGCTCCATACACCATGTGCCCCACGATTTGGATGGTCTGGATAGCCGTATACGTGTCCACATATAAGGAGGATGAGCCATCACTATCTAGAAATGGACGATTAGAGAAACAATAGCCCATGACCGACGGTTGACATACATGCCTGGTCCACCCAATGAGTTGGGAAGCCTAAATCTTATCTTGGTGGGTGCATTCACTCACTGGCCCACCTGATGAATGGCCTGGATCTCACATGCATGTGCCATGCCGTCGCGTGGAACGTGACCAAATACACGTCTGCCAAGGACTAACTTACGCCACCGTGCGTGTTTTCTGTCTGGGTGTTTATGAAGATATGCTGGGCAGAGGATATTGGAAGCAAGGAGGACAGAATCCGGGAATCAACGAAGGCCGTGAACTCAGAAGGGATTTTTTTTTTTTTTATATTGTTTCTGTTTTCGCCGTTGAGAATGTTGTTAAGAGAGCCTTGTCGTGGGACTAAATACGTACAACCACAACAAAAAACCAACCAACCGTTGTGGGTGAATTCTGTATCGTGTTTCTTCTTTTTCGTTATAGTTTAGTTTTGCTTCTCTATTTTCCTTTTATTATTAATATTACTCTTTTGATTGCGGCTGTGTTTGGTTGCACCAAATTAGACAGATCAATCATGAAATATCATGATATTTGGTGCAACCAAACGCATCCTCAATTCTATTTCGTTGCATATGTTGAATCATCATCCATGCCAACATACATCTTATTGCCATGTGCGTGGATGAATTTGATTTTCAACCAATAAAACCTCTACAAAGATGGCCAAATGGTTGGAATGGAATTGATTTCTACATAAAAGATTTTTTTTCTGCTGATTGTATTATTATTATTATTTTTAATTCCCTTAAAGAAGCTATATATAGAAATTGTTGGTAATGAAAAGTGAATGAATTGATTTCTTTCAAAACAGTTAATTTATAGGCATTTTCATAATAATGAAAGACAGTAAATGATCTGTACCTTTAAATCTCATCATTCCAATAATCTTACCCATCTGATTGGTGGCTAGAAAGTGGACTATTTAATCGGCGGTCTACATTTAACTGGAAAAGTTATGGCTAATATTTTCCACATATAACAAATTTGATCATCAGAATCTTAATTTCCAGCTAAATGAACCCCTATGATTGCATCGTTGATATAAAGGTACACTGGTTTTATATTTTATGAGTTTTTCACATTCATCACCCTTCCTTTTACCATAATGCCAAACAACACTCTCTCTTTTGAATATTACCAAATAACTTGTTCCCTTTTGTATTTAACCATACAACACCCTGTACTTAACTTCCATGAGGTTGAAGAAACCAATGACCATTAGATCTTTCTAATAGCATATACTATTTTTTTTTTTTTTTTTCCTTTCATTCAGACTCACAAAGATAAGAGAGATTTTCATTTTGCCCTATAAAATTAAAAAATTATGAAAAAGGTTATCCGTGGCATGTTGATGATTTGATCCACTATTTTGACGGTCTAGATCAAATGTCATTGATGGACCACCATTAAATGGTGCAGATCTTATACTCATGATGGAGTTGCTGTAATTAAATAATTTGAATTTTAACTAAAATAAAATTTAATTATTTTATTTGGTTAACTTCAAATTTAATAATCAATGGCATCAACAGCCCTAGTGGCATCAGGCAGCCTGAGTGTTTTACGGCCAGATTGCGAACTACTTGGGCCAGGCCCATTGCCAGCCCTAGCCATGGATGACATGCCACTAGGAACATATTTGCTCGCAAGCCTCTTCCATAGAGGCTCCTTCTGCCCCCACCTTGTAACGATCCAATCCGTTCATGTAGCTGTCCCCACCATACATAGTTCATATGGAAAGAACTCCACTTATCAGAGGTCATCACCTTTGATGCCCAGGTGTGTGACGTGTTTCCATATGGACCATGTGCTATAGGATTTAGACATCCAACCCATCCATTGTGTGTGACGTCCCACTTGATGGGGAGTCGCACAATATTTCAGGTTACAAAATTGATCCAAAACTTCCGTAGCATTATAGAAGTTTTCAGTGGTATGCTGTGATGTGGTGCACATAAGTTTTGGATCTGCCTCATTTGTTGGGTCCATTTGGATGGTGTGAATATAACACATACATCATGGTGGGACCCACAACGTCAACACACCGTGCAATACTCTTCCTGATTTGACGGGCACGTCTGTATCACATCCATTCAATTCTTCAGTTGATCCAGAAATAGTTCAAGGCGTTAGCGTAAAATCAGACTAATTCGAAACTCAAGTTGGCCCCAGCAAAAGCAACAGTAGGGATGTAATGCCCACCATCGAAACATTCATGGCCCATAAAAGCTTTACATCTGGATGATATAATTTATTATTTTTTTAATCTTATTTATTTATTTATTTACCCCGATGGGACTCTTATGAATTGGTTGGATCAGATATAAACATGACGTTGGCCTCAAGAAGGTTTCAGTGTTAGACTTCTGCATCCCCACTGTTTCCATGGCCTGGCCCACTTGAGTTTTAGACCTACCTATATTTTGTGATCATATATTAAAATGATGTGCTGCAACTGATGGACGGAGTGGATGTGGCGTGTAGGGGAACGGATTGGCTACTCCCCCACCACCAGCCAATGGCTGGGGGTCGGTGCTCCGTGGGCCTACTATGATGTATGTGTTTCATCCATGCCGTCAGTATATTTTTCTATATCATTTTATAGTATGAGACAAAAAATGAGGTATATCGAAATCTCAAGTGGACCACATTACAGGAAACAGTGTTGAATCAACGTTGACCATTAAAAACTTTTTGGGGGCCATAAGAGTTTTGGATCAAGCTGATATTTTTTTTATTTCCCTTCATCTGGGTCTGTATGACCTAATCAACAGATTGTATGTCAAATAAACAGTACGATGGCCCTTAGGAGGATTTTAGTGGTGGATATCCAATCACTATTGTTTTCCTGTGGTGTGGTCCACCTGAGATTTATATCCCTCTAAATTTTGGTACCAGGCCTAAAATGATATGTAAAAATGGATGAACGGAATGGATGACACATACATCATGATGGGGCCCACAAAGCACCGACCACCAGCCACCGGGCTGGTGGCAGGGGGAGTAGCCAATCCGTTTCTGGCACGTAGATTATGGTAGACCCCACAGCATCTGTTTTCACGGACGTGGATTGCGTCCTACCCCCGCCTGGACGGTAATCTGTCCGAGCAGGGATCTGTGGGGGCCACCGTGATGTAAGTGTTTTATCTACGTCGTTAATCATTTTTCTCATATCATTTTAAGGTATGAGCCAAAACATGAGGTAGAACAAGCTTAAGTGGACCACAAATGGGATTGAACATCCACCATTAAAAGCTTCTTGGGAGCTAGAGAAGTTTCGATCAACCTGGTATTTTTTTTTTTGCTTCAGTCCACGTCTACATGACCTTGTGAATAGGTTGTATGGTAAAAAACAATCACGGTGACCCTTAGAAAGGTTTCAACGGTGAGTGTCATTATCACTGCAGCTTCCTTTGGTGTGGTCCATTGGAGCTTTGAACCTACTTAATGTTTTAGTTTATATCTTAAAATGATCTAAGAAAAAATGATTAATGGCGTGGATAAAACACTTACATCACGGCGGCCCCCACATAGCCCTGCTCGGACGGATTACCGTCCGGGTGGGGGTAGGACGCAATCGACGTCCTGTTTTCACTGGCCAACAACTAGTGCTGTAGTGTATTGTGGGGACGCAGATAGCGGTGTACACGAGTTGATCCGAGTCGAACTGGGCTCAACCCGGCCCGACTCGGTCACTAGCCAAACTCAGCCCGAACCCAGCCCCGCCCGGTCACCGGGCCAACACGTCCAGCCCGAACTCAGCCCGGTCAGCAATCGGGCGAGTTTCGGCTAGTTTCAGACCTTACAGTAAGTTCATGGGAATGACTTTGGCAGGTAATCTGCGTCTTATTATAAGGCCCTCGATCAGCGGTTTAAATAGTTAAACTATAGACTCCACAAAAAACTAACTAGTCAAGATATTATAATTCCTTTTTTATTTGGATGAATTTACGTCGTTCAAGTTTTACGTCTGCGAGATGGATAGTCAGTGTCACTTCAAAGATGGACGATGAACTATCCCAGAAGGGTAAAGGGAAAATGGACGAGTAGGGTTTTGAATATATATATATATATATATATATATATTATATATATATATATATATATATACACACACACCACCACCACACACACACACACACACACCACCCACACCACACACACACAACACCCACCACTTGACCAATTCGGGTCTGGTCGGGCCGAGTCAGTTTCGGACCAGGTCGGGCCGAACTAGGACCTATCCGAACTCCCCGGAACTCAGTTTCGAGCTTAAGAAAATGGCCCCGTCCCGACCCGAACTCAGTTCCAGTCGGGCCGTCTAGCGAGTTAACTGGCTAGCTAGTTCATGTACAGTCCTAGACGTGGATTGCTCCAGCTTCAGTTATTATCCGTCCGAGTAGGTTGGAGTCGTCTGTGGGGGACCCCATGATGTAAGTGTTTTTCTCGCCCATTCTGTGCTTTGTGTTTCTACGCCATTCTTCGCTTTTCTCATGTCATTTTAAAATATGGTCCTAAAAATGAAGCAGGTACATAGCTATAGTGGACCACACCAAAGGAAGCTCAGTAATAATGACACCCACCGTTGAAACCTTTATAAGGACCACCGTGATATTTATTTATTTTTCCATCCAAACTATTCATAAGGTCATGTAGACATGGATGAAGTGAAAACAAAAATATCAGCTTGATCCGAGACTTCTCTAGCTCCCAAGAAGTTTTTAACGGTGGAAGTTCAATCCCCACTTTATGTTCCACTTAAGCCCTGGACCTGCCTCATTTTTTAGGTCATACCTTAAAATGATCTTATAAAAATTATTAACGGCGTGGATAAAACACTTACATCACGGTGGGCCCCACGTAACGGGTAGGACGCAATCCGCGTCCGTATCGTGGGGTTATTAGGCAGAATTACAAAAAAAAAAAAAAAAAAGATACATCGGCTATATCATGAGTTTCCATACATCCAATATTTTCTCGCCAATGTGTTACATACGGAATATCTGATCCGTACAAAAGGTGGGCCAGACTATGATGATCAGCTGGTAATGAAATCAGACTGATCTATATACAGAGAATTCAACATAACAAACGATGGAATGGCTTCGTATATCGGTGTGGCCCCCTAATGGGTGGGTCCACTGGTTTTGGGTGGTATGCAAACAAGGTCTTAATGACTGGGGCCACAATCTGGACGATTATATAGCCAAATTTGTGCCACGTCGACAATTCCTGAGTGCATGTGTATGAACCACCACACTCTTCCAGAGTATTGAAGTACTTTTGGAAAAACAGAAATAACGGTAACTATACGAACGAACCCATCAAGATACAGAGAATACAGAAAAAAGAGATGAATTCCCATTTTTCGCTTTCCCAATACACCCACGTTTACGTTGCATCGTATGACGTATCATCCAACAGCAAGCCAGCAGCAAAGGGCAAATCAGTAAAAAGAAAAAGAACAAGAAAACCTCAGCCATTAGAAGGGTGAAAACGGAATAACGTAGAAAAATTCATGGATGCCGATGAATCGAAGAAGAAGAAGAAGAAGCTGCCTGTGGATTCTGATCGTTGAAAGGCTGGGCATTGCCGCCGCCATCCCGCTCTGTAATGAATGGATGATTCAGCAGTTGATGTGCAGTCCACCGTTCAGATGGTTCTATCTTCAAGCAACACTGGATAAAGCTCTTGAACTTCTCTAATGTATTATCCGGCGACTCGCCTGAGAATGTCCCATACATAATACAATCCGAGTAGTTATCATACACACCGACCGGAAATCTCCCCAAATGACATTCCAGAATAGAAATTCCAAAGCTCCAGATATCGCTGGCGTATCCGTCGTAGGGTTCCTTTTCCAGACGCTCTGGGCTCATGTACTTGATCGTCCCCACGACTGATGAGCAGATGCGTATCTCTCCGGTCAGGAATCGGCTTAAACCGAAATCGGAAATCTTGACCTCGTTCTGACCGTTGATGAGGATATTCTCGGGCTTGAGGTCGCGGTGGATGATGTTTTGGCCGTGAAGGTAGGCGAGGCCTTGAAGGATTTGGTAGGTTATGTTAGCAAGGGTTGATTCAGGGATTCTGCCTATCATGCCGATGTGGCCCTTGTCCATGTATTCAAGGAGGATTCGGATGTCGTCGCGACTATGGAAGATGCCGTGGCAGCGGATGATGAAGGGATTGTCTGTTGCACGGAGGATCTCGATCTCACGGGTGATCTGCTCATTGAAGCCATAGATGATCTTGAGGGCGTATAGTTGGTTGGTGGGACGGTGGCGGACGAGAAGGACGGTGCGGCTTCCGATGCTGCTGAGGTCGTCGATGCGTTCTAGGTCAGATGGATTGATGGAGGATGATGATGATGATGAGTTGGTGAGTTTCTTGATGAGTTTCTTTGCGAAGTTCTTGATGAGTTGTAATGGTTTCATGGTGTGTGTGTGTGTGTTTGTGTGTGTGTGTGTGTGTGTGAGAGAGAGAGAGAGAGAGAGAGAGAGAGAGAGAGGGGTGGTGTTTTTTTTTTTTAAAAAAATATGGTAAGGATAGGAATTTCCTACAAAGCTTGCTGTAGAGAACCCGCGCAACGAAAGTATACGTGGGTGGGCCATGTCTGTATATATCATATCCACTACATCCGTCACTTGATACAGAATAGTTAAAGACGTTGCTGAAAAGCTCAAATGGGCTACAGCAAAGGCAACAGCTAGCTTTGGACAGGCAGATAGTTTTTTTTTTTTTTTTCTTTTTCCATTTCATCTTATGGATGGGTTGGATCAGATACAAACATCACTGTTGGGCCCCAAAGATGGTTTCAGTGGTAGGGCTCCCCATCACAACTGTTCCCGCGCGTGGCCCAATTGAGGTTTAGACTTAACTAGATTTTGGCATCACGTACTAAAGTGATGTGCCGCAACTGATGGACGGAGTGGATTTGGTACGTACATCATGGTGGGCCCTGCCCAACTTCTATTTGCACGAGCCAACAACCAGTGCTACAGGAAATTCGCGACTCGAGAGCGGATCCTCTGTTTCCAGCGCACCCTGGCTCCCCGTATTCTAAAATTTAATTGGTCCACGTCATTTGGGCTGACATCAGCACAGTACTTTAATAAAATAAAAAACAGTTTACAAAATACTGCCTATCTAGGAAGAAATGTTACGATTTCCAGTAGCTGATTCAAGGGGACGCGGATTAGATACTGACGGGTTAATCAGCGAGAGTCTCGCCGCTGAAATGACGTCACTAATTTCTGTGGGCCCCACCATCATGAATGTCTTTTATCCACACCAGCCATCCATTTGAAGAGATTATATTAGGGCATAATCCAAAGAATGAGTCAGATCCAAAGCTCGAGTGGATCCCACCACAAAAAACAGTGGGGAGAGTGACGCCCACCATTAAAAAGTATTAAGGGCCACAAAAGTTTTCGATGAAGCTGATATTTCTGTTTTCGCTTCTTTCATGTCTTCTTTAACACATGAACAGGTTGGATCTCAAATGAATATCATGGTAGGCCTTCAGAAGGTTTCAACGGTGGGTGTCACTCTCTCCACTGTTTTCTATGGTGGGGTCCATTCCAGCCTTGGATCTGCCTAATTATATATGTCATAACCTAAAATGATCTCTCTCTCAAAATTTATGAACGGTGTGGATACAAAACATACATCATGGTGGGCTCTCATAACTTAGTGACGTCACTTCACTAGCGAGTCTCTCTCTGCTCCAACCTGTCAGTAGCTAATCCGCGGATTCAACGGCGTGTTGCTGCCACCCAGGGTTGGTGACGTTGGTGGGACCTGACCGTGGCCCACCTTAATGTATGTTTTATATATCTACGCCATCTAGCAGTTTGTTTTTTTTTTTTTTTTTTTTTTTTTTTTTTTTTTTTTTTACATTCATGGTTCAAAAAATGAAGAAGATATAAATCTTAGGTGGACCACATCACAGGAAACACGGCCACCATTGAAAACTTCCTAGTGTCCACGGCTATGTTTATTTGTCATCCAACCTGTTGTTGACGGGGCCATAC
The DNA here is from genome assembly GCA_021015155.1 of Magnolia officinalis. Lineage (NCBI taxonomy): Eukaryota > Viridiplantae > Streptophyta > Magnoliopsida > Magnoliales > Magnoliaceae > Magnolia > Magnolia officinalis. The sequence goes on from JAJHSJ010000015.1 coordinate 57,773,102, forward strand.
AGAGCACGTGAACGGAAAATACAGATATCAGCTAGATCCAGGGCCTTAATAGTAAGTGACTACTATTTCTTGCGGTGTGGTCAACTTAAGATTTGCAACAATTTTTTTTTTTTTTTTGCATTCCTTAAAATGAAGTAGCTAGCAAAACAAATAAACGGCGTAAATATATAATACACACGATTAAAGTGTGCCCCATGCTCAAGTATCACTCACATACAGATTTTCAACAAAGGTGCATTACGTTTTCAAAACCAGATGGCATAGTGTAGCAAGCAGCACTCATGTCGGTATTATGTGCTACTAAACAATCTCCATGGGGCCACCATAATAGATGTGTCTTATCCATGTTGTCCAGCCATTTTTCACATCATGTTAGGGCATGAGTGTTGGAAAATTTACGAAAGTATATTTTTCTATAAAATATGAAAAATTGAAATATTAAAATTGATTTAGAACAAGGACAAGCTGAAGCACGTCTAGAACGTTGTCCTTAAAGTGTTATTAGTATGCTGAAAGGTTACAGGCAAACCACTTCTAGGATACGAAGAGCCTGATGTAGGTCTGCGTTTAGCAAACACGAAGGCCCACTAATGGAACTCTGTTACACAGTTTGACAGAAATATAAGAAATGTAAAATCCCAGAAGAAAAAGACAGAAGAAGAATTAGAACTTAGACCACTGCACTGGTCTATTTTTCCTGTTCTTCGGCTACTGGTTCAGTTGAACCGTTGTAGACCACACTACTGGTCTAATTTTTAAGCAATGGTTCAAAAGAACCTTACTGTATTGCTAGAATTACTGGTGTATTGGAGAGGAGTGGCTTATGGTTAGTTCGTATGGGTCTGCTTGAGTGAGTTGAGAGATGGTTCGGAAATCCATTCAGGCCTTCCTTTTTTAGGCTATGGTGGCTGAAGGTTATGGTCCAGGGACATAAATCTCATTAATCCAATTTCTAGCTGTTGAGAAACTAGCCGTTTTATGGTCATTTCTAACTGTTGTGCATGACCCATAACAGCAGTTGCATGCTGACTGTTGTGAGAGCTGGCTAGCCGTTCTAGTCGTACTGCGACTCGCACACGTCTCGCGAAGTGCAAAGTACACCACTAGCGCCTTTACAACCACACTGTCTCGCAAGCCCACGCCCTCGCACCGAGCCTGTGATCGAGCCTGAGCGCGAGTGGACCATGTGGGTAAGTATTATAACACTCCACCACTCTCATATAAACCACTTTTTCTTCTCATCCTTTTTCAATATGGGACTATTCCCAAAACCCATGAAAAAAGTATTTTTCAAAGCTTTTAATATATATATATATATATATATATATATATATATATATATATTATTAAAATATATTTTCTAAATCAATATTTTTCAACAATGAGCACAAAAATAAGGTATGCTGTAACACACCGTACTTTCCAATACTCGGGTGTCACCCCTGAGGACCCTAGTTATAGAGATTAAAGACGAATAAACAAGATAACTTAAACTCTGCGCGTGTAGGTCGAGACTCTCATCCAATAGTAAAGCCAACCACCACGATCCGAAGGAGTCAAGTCGAACTCAACACCAGCCCGGAAGGTAAAACTCAGCAATTCCTTAGATTCAAACACGTTATGAACACAATGAATCAAATTACATTGACACCATGAATCCACTAGCCACCTTAGAATAAATTACTATGGCCAACCAGGCACTTGGAACCCCTTGAATCCCTGTTCCACCGTTAAAACAAAACCTCGTGCCCATCTGACCATTGGATCATAACCTATGGACAAAATAAGGCTCTGAATGATGTAACATGGCCCACCTGGGCCTTGGACCCGCCCCAAACTGGGCCACGACCCTTATGACCAGTCCCCAAGACAGTTGAATGGGGTGGATCAGGCACCAGAATCGTGATGAACCCCCAAAGCTAGGTGCATGTACACCCCAAACACTAATACACGATGAGCGCTGGACGGCCACCTGTGGTCAAACAGTGATTGACTGAACTCAAATATAAAATTCTCAAAACCATTCCCGCCAGCACCTTATTTGAAAACATTGGCTTTGAGCTTTAAAGTGGGCCACCATAGCCACTTTTTGGATGATCCAAACCGTCCATTTTAATCACGTGGGTCCACTGAACGAAATAGTATAAGATCTTAGACCCATGCATTGAAGCAGTGAATATCAATCCCAACCGTCCAAGCACTTCATGCGTGGCTAACATTCAATGCGGAACTTGTATGGCACGCTAGCGTGATTTCAGCCGCCGGAGCGCTTGCACGCGAGCTGCCAAGGTCTCCTCTCAACCAGAAACGGTCGGGTGAGACTGATGGTCATCATTTCCTTGTCTGGCACCATCCTAGCCATCCGATGAGATCACACGGCTTCATCTCGACCGTCCTACACTCCCAACCAATGAGCGTGGAGGATTTTGCCTACCGTCAGCCTCTCCTCTCTCTGCCTATATAAGGAGAAGCTCAGCTCTCTTAAACTCCACACACAGAGAGAGGGAGTGCAGAGAGGAAGAGTGGCGCTTTGGTGAGCTTGGAGCGCACTGCCCCAACTCAGTCCAAGAAAGACCAGGACCGAGTCGAGTCAGTGCGGGACCATAGCCGCACCTACTGAGTGAAGGAAAGAAAGAAAAAGAAAGAGAAAAGTGAGGAGAAGAAAAGGAAGAGAATGGAGTGAAATAGAGGGTCGTGAGCATCTCTGTCCGGCCAGGTAACACCGCACCATTTCCTTCTTCTTCTTCTTCATTTTTCTTTTGCTAAAAATAAAAAATAAAAATAAATCAGCTTACTGTTGAGGCCGAATACAGCCTTTAGTCGAGCTCTATTTGAGTCCAAAACATGGCCTGAGGGCATACCTCACTTAAGATAAAACGGTGGCTTGCAAATGACCTCAGCATAAGATTGAGAATCAGCCCAAGCTCGGCCTACGAACGACCCTGTTTGAGCTGCATCACGCCCCTGGGATTGGACTGAAAACGGTCCGGAAACGGGATGAAAAACGTCCTGTTTCGGCCATTTTTTTTGGCCGCAAGTAATGGCTGCCACCATACCTCTGTTGTGCCCTGAGATGGGTTGGAAAACATTCTAGGAGAGTGCTGTATTTGAGCCGAAATAGGGACTGGAAGCAGCTGCAAAAACATGCACTACAGGAGGAGCCTGTGCATACCACAGTTAAGGAAGAAGCAGATTTGGGCCTCACTAAATGCAGGTGGGCCCTGCACAAATGCAGGTGGGCCTCACCCAAAACTAGTTAACCGCCCCAAGTTTGGGCTCTGCATGTGTGTAGGTGGACCGCATCCTACGTCAGCAGGTGGGCCCCACTCTACAGGAACTGTGGGTCATGTAAGTGGACCCCACTTTGATGGTAAAACTCGACCAGGGCCATCCGTCTATTTCCTCCGGGCCCTGTACACCACTAAAAAAAATAAAAAATAAAAAATAAAAAATAAAAAATAAAAGATAGAGAAAAAGATAAGGAAAGCACCTATGACGTGGTGCGGAACTAGTTCGCATAGGCTACCCACGAACGTTTGAAAACTCATCATATCTAATGATTATCAAAAATCTGAATGGTCCACTTGATGTAGAACCTCATAAAATCCCCTGGTGCCAAATTTTACTTTGAACCAAAACCTTGGTGGGCCATAAAGATGCAAACAGTTTCTTCCCTTGATTTGAAAATTTCTTTACTATGGCCCACCAGAGTCTTAGATCAGGGTGGAAATTCACCACCTAATATTTCATAGGTTTCCACATCTTATGGACCGTTCGGATTCAACATCCATGGCACGTGTGGAAAGGTGTACACGTGCATAGGTGCTTAAGAAAGCATGCCTCATGTAGACGTTGCATGCATGTTGATAAAATGCTATATGCAACCATGCATGACTGGAGTACCTCCAATACGTGTATGAGGTATTACATGTGGGCCCCACATCCACGTGGGATGGGCTCCACTAGCAGGTATATCCCATGCATTTCAAAAACACATGGACCCACTCAAATCATCTTGACCGTCCATCCATATTTCAAAAGCACATGGACCCCACTCAAATCACCCTGACCGTCCATCCACTTCAAAAACACATAGGCCTCACTCATATCACCCTGACCGTCCATCCTTTCATGAGAGTCCAGTGATGGATGTTTGAATACATATATCTATAGATATAATATAATATATACAAAGGAAAAAGCATCTGTATATATGCACATATGTACACCTGTGCATGCAGGCAAACCTTACTTTATATCATATACCTTTAACATATGGGATCATCAAACGTGAGGCACATATTGACCGTTCATCATGATCTCCAACACTAGGCCTTTTATAACATATGCTCGCGGTGAGCCCATGTGGGACCCACGCTGATATCACGCTCAAAAAGAAATACCAAATGCATGTGTTATACATGCTATTTAAACATCAGATGAACGTGACATATGTAATATTTAAATAGTCAGATACATGAAATAATACTTTAATATATCTTACGTGCATAAGATGTTAATATAATATTTACATATGCTAGACACGTGTGGGTGGCCCTGTGTGGAACCCACATTAATAAAGTCCCACCTGCACCGTCCAAAACAAATTTGACAACGGGTGCCCACCACAAGTTCTGCTGCAATCCAAGCCTCCCACCTATTAAATCAGCAAATGGGCCCCCACCTCGGATGTACTTAGGACTGATCCAGTCCATCGGAGCGTGGGAACTCTTCAAATGCGGGGCCACCATGATAAGTTTATCCAGATCCAAGCCGTCCCACTTGTTGTGAACTGTTGGAGATCCCCATTTCAGCACTAGAAATCTTGATGTCAATGCAGGGTGACTAACCTGACATGTGTGTACCAACATAGGTGGTGTTAGTACCATTTGAACCATTAGACGCTCCCCACGTTGTTCACATATGGACTCCACCGTATACGAGGTTCATCCAAACTGTCCATCTATGTGGTAAATTCCACCTCATGATGTGTTACACCATCCATGGAACCGTACTATGATACATCTGTTAATCCAAGCCGTGGAAATACCTGACAAACGTAAACTGTAACTTTTAGAAAATTACCTGAGTAACCCGAGACCACAAGGAAGCTCAGACCAAGTTCAAGAACACTATCATACAGGTGATGACTTTCCCCTTGAGCTTTCAATTTCTTAATTAGCTAAACCTAGTTTGCACTAGATTATCATTTTTGTGATACTTGTTTTCGCTATATGAAAGGCTCACATGCTAGTTAAATCTTTGATCACTATTCACATGACTTGGTAAATTTACCTCCATAGTTTGTTAAACTCCTGATGCTTCCTTACGTGCCCTACTTAAAGTCATATATTGTCTCATGATAACATGATTTGCTTTTGTACACAACCTTTTAATGCTACACGTGGAAGATTCCATGATCGTACGCAAGCCACACTTGAGATTGTAATTAGACAGGACATGTGGGAAATAGGGACCTTGAACTGGTGTCATTTTGATCAAGGTACTCTATTAGAACATCTCAAGGTGGAGGACCTCATGAGCCGGGGATGGTGGTAATGGGACACTATGCCCGAGCTGTCGGCCTACGCTGGGCTCTGAGCTCCCCGTAGTGACCGTGAGCTTATTTAAATTGGCTGGTTGTAATTGGACTAATAACGGGTTGGCTAATCATGCATGCATAGCACAAACCAGCATCTATTACTGTTGTACGTGACATACGGATTCGCCTGACTGGATGTTTTGCCCGGGGCACAAACCATCATCTATTGTCATCGTACGTATTGCCTGTCTGGATGTTTTACCCGAGGCATATAGACCGTCTGGATGTTTTACCCGGGTCGACGATTGCATGGGTGACGACCCCAATGTCTGTCTGGATGTTTTACCGGGACAAATATAGGCCGTCTGGATGTTTTACCCGGGCCGACGATCGCATTCACGCATCCATGCATCTAATAAGACTGCATATTATTTGTTTTGGGTTACTGCTTGTTTCTCCTTTAACTATGTTGCTAAGGCGGATGTGTGTAATCTTGAGGGGAATTCACACAGAGTTGGCCACTTATCCATCAAATATACAACCGTACAGGTAGTACAGGTGGCCTTAGTGATATGCATGTTTAGACTTGATGAGGAGCAGGGTACGATCGCCAGGGATGCATGGCTGTATTTGCCTGGAGGAGCTGCGTGTGGTCTTGCGGCTTATATTTATATGCTTTCTTCTATTCTTCATGTATTAAATTTTTATAAACCTTGTACTTGTTAAATTCAGAGACATTGGTTTGTATAAGTCATTATGAGCAGCTTCTTGTATATTTGGATGATAATGAAATTATCCTTTATGTCGAATTGTCCACACTACGCTCATTTGCTTACTCTGATGAAGAAAAAAAAAGTACACTCGAATTTGACCATCCTTTAAGGTTAACACTCGGGTTTTTGGGAAACGAGTCATATACTCGAGTCCTGAAAACTCGAGGCGTTACATATGTCCAAATCTCAAGTGGATCACACCATTAAGTAATTGAAAGCTCACCATTAAAAACTTCCTACAGCCCATTGTAATTTGTATTTGCCATCCAACCTCTTGATAAAGTCACAAAGTCATGAATGAAGAGAAAATACAAATATGATCCAAAACTGTAGCCACCAAGTTTTTTATGGTGGGCATCCAATCACCAGTTTCTTATGGTGTGGTCTACCTGAGATCTAGATCAACGTCAAGTTTGTGCTCGTGCACTAAAATGATCTATAAAAATGGATGGATGATATGAATAATACACATACATCATGGTAGAGCCTACAAAGCTTTTTCAGTAGCACACAACTGTCCACGGTGTATGCTACCCTAGGCAATCTATGTACCATCCCTTATAGCCACCTGCAAGAGAAAATGGTTAATTGGTGGATTAGGTGGGGCTTACTGCGATATGTATGTAAAACAAATCCCAACCACTAGGTTTTTCACCCATGTTAGGCCATGAGCCCAAAAATCAATTCCATTTATGATTCACATTGACTTGGACATAATGTAAAGGGCTCTGCCAAACTATTTTCATTGGTGTGACTCAAGTGATTCATGTCCAGTTACCATTTTAGGGCACAGGCCTAAGGCTTTTTTGTTTTTTTTTTTTTTTCTTGCGATTTAGTGATTGAAGTGGATTTCATACAAGTATCATGGTGGAACCTTTAAAAATCAAGACTATACATCTCTCCCAACCATTTCTTTTAGTGCAGCCCACGAGAATCATAATTCGATCTGATTTTGTCTTTATACCCGATATAAGACCTAATAACAAATTGTCATAGTGGATCTTATAAAAACATCAGGGTGGGCCCGGCCCTATTTAAGTCAATAGTTATGTCTCATACAAATATTTTTTCTAAGTAAACTCGTTATACGGTTAAAGAGGTTCTACTAGACAAAGTAATGGGTTCTACTAGACAAAGTGATTGGATTGCCAGATAAAAGAGTTCCACTAAACAAAGTGATAGACTTACTGGATAAAGTGATAGGCTTACTGAATAAAATGACAAGATTCCACTAAATAAAGTGACAGGACTCTACAAGATAAACTGACAAGATTGTTGGACAAAGTAATGAGGTTTCAGTAGACAAAGTGACAAAGTTCCACTAAACAAAGTGATGAGATTATACACTACACCAAAATCGTTGAACTGGTACGGTTGAAATTTCGGTTCAGAAATGGCTTTAAGCCGTTTCTGATTTAAAATGGTAGTACTCCGTACTGCAGTCATTGTGTTATACACTGTTCTTTTCATAGTATTGTTGGTGTGTCCCAGTTGAGTGTTGGATCTTCGTATTTCTTCTTATTGTGTTTTATTGTTTTATTTTGAAACATATGGACAGAATGGATTCGATTAAAAACATCTGAGTGGACCCCACAAGTCCCAAGAGACACATTGTTCAATCTGCCGCAGACTACCTATAGGTTTTTAACCCTTTCTTGCGCCAGAAGCCCTAAAATCCCGCTATTCGTCTCCCTCTCCCTCTCCCTCTCTCAATCTCTCTCTTTCGATCTTCTGATCTCAACCCTCTCTCTCTCGTTCTCCCTCTCACTCTCCCTCCCTCCCTCTCGATCTCCCTCACTTTCGATCTCCCTCTCCCGATCTCCCTCTCCCGATCTGAACCCTCCCTCTCGATCTCCCTCTCTCGATCTCAATCCTCTCTTTCGATCTCCCTCTCCCGATCTCAACCTTTCAATCAGATTCAGTAGTCTGTTTTGCTAAACATATTTGCATTAAAATCTTAGGCTGTATTTGAAATTACTATATCAGCATTGAGTGGAATGGCCATTGGTCCATTGGCCATTGTCTTATTTCTTCGATTTGAAGAAATGAGACCACTTTCAATCAAGGCCTGGTTTGATCGGTGCTCTCCATCACAGTGGGCCAACCTGTGGCCTCTCGATTTGGAATATAAAAAACGTTAGCTGCGAGATATGCATCTGAAATGAATGCTCACCTGATGGATCAGGTTCAGGAACAAATCCACCGCCGGATAGGTAAGGATCGGGAGTGGGCCTTGGAGTCGGTGTCGGGTGAGAGAGATTGGAATGCTCATTCTTGGATCGGTGATTCTGCTGCCAGGTGAGGGCGGAGCAGAGGAGGGAAAGGGATTTCCCAGTTCCCGTTGGGGATTCGAGGAGGGCGTGACAGTGGCCCTACCGTTGGGCGCAGTCGAGGGTGGAAATGACTCGGCCCATGAATGCAAGCTGCGAGCCGTAGGGTTTGTATGGGAATTTGACGGGAAGTCCGCCGATCTGGTAGACGTTTGCATTCTTCTTTTGATTCTTAGGTTCCATCTCTTTCGTCGAATTCTCAGAATTCTAGCTTCTAGATTAAACATTCCATTTACTCTTGCTAGGAGAGGGTCCAATGATGTTGCTGTAGCTGTGGTGCTCAAAGGTTCTAGCCCTTCAACCTTGGCATAATGGTTAAGAAGTTCTTTCAAAAAAAAAAAAAAAAATCTGCTCGGTATTTGATTTTCCAGATCTGCTATTACCATCTGCTTGTTTTGCTTCGATCCATCTCGTTTCATTTAGAAAAAATAGATTTTTTCCATTATTTTAATAGATTCATGTGAATTTCACTTCCGTTAATTTTCACCGTACAACTTTTTTACTATTGATGCATTTTCTGATTTGGTGTTTTGTTTTTTTTGTTTTTTTAAAAATAGTTTTTAGCTTATTGTTTTGTTTTCTTCTCTCCATTGCTTTGCTTTGCCATGTTTACCCAAAAGGAAAGAAAAGAAAAAAAAAAGAAAGAAAAGAAAAAAGAAAAAAAAAAAAGAAAGAAAAGAAAAAGAAAAAGAAGAAAATTCGCTTTGTTATGCATACAAAAAGCATTGTCTAATTACCATTGTCTGCTTATTGTGTATGTCACATCCAATAGGTATCAACTAACATCTCTCTTTCCTCTCTCATGCAGTTACTTGAACTATGGTTTATTAGCAGCTCGAGCTGAGATATTCAAGGCTGTGGGGGCCTCTGATAATCCATGCATTTTGGATGGTTATCATGGTATGTTGGTTGTCCCCATTTTTAAATTTCTTAGAAATGTCGTCTGCACCATTTTCCAACTTTTCTAGGAAAACATGAAATGTTTTTGTGTGTAGTAGTAAGATCTCTTTGTTTCCAATATGACAAAAAAGTGCTCCATCCACTCAATGTGTTCATGCCCCTGTTTGAGTGCCCGTCCACTCAATGCAAGATAAACAAGGCAAAGGGAAAGCTCATCCTTCAGCTCAGAGCTTCAAAGTTTTTAAAGTTTCAAGAGGTAAACTCTTCTTTAATATTATTTTAGAGCTTTGATGTTTATCATAACGTACATAAATACAAAATGTTCATAATATGAAGACAGGTCTGAGAACAATTCAGAATGGCTTTAATTCCCTTCAAGTAACAGGCTGTCTGTTATTGAACACTCACCATTAAAAAAATTTCAGGATTGTTATATTTTAATCTCTTAGCTGCATGTTGGCTTGCATTTGTTTGGTTCCTTATTGACATTGTTATCTTGATCTAACTGGATTGTTTACCTGTCTTGCATAAACTTGTTTTACCTATTTTGAATTCTTACTTGTTATCAATGAGTTGGAAGAATATAGAGTTGCCATGGTGTGTAAATGGTAATTTAATTCAGTTTTAACTGTCATGGGTGTTATTTTAAACTGTATTCTGGTTTTTTCATGTTGGCCTTGGAACTTGCACTGTTTTCTACTAACAATGCATCTTTCACGTTATATTTTCATTTCATTCTTCTTTACCTTTTTTTTTTTGTGTGTGTGTGTGTGTGTGATGGGGAAGGTTTTTTTAAGGTAAAAACGTCCTTTGCAAAATGTGAACTGATTAGGTGTGCACGTGATGGACCATCCATGCACATTGTATAACTACCCTGACACAAAGAACAGGCTACTCTTACAATGTGATGGACCATCCATCCATGCACATTACGTGCGGGCAGTCCACAAATGCTTATAGTCATGAATGTGCAATTTGGCCATAAATGCTAAGCCATTTGCAATTTCAGTGCATCATATATGTTTGCTTTATTTTTTTCATTTGATTTCATTTTGACTTGATTCATGATTTTTCTTGCTCAGTTTTAATAATTCATTGCTTTGAACCATTGCTGGAAATTTTTGTTGTTGTCAATGTGGTGGCCTGTGTGCCTGGTTTAAGGATTTGGTTTATGGATCTTGGGCCCTTCATTTGGATTTAAGAATAACCAATCGTCCTATGTCTTGTGGGTTTGAGATCCGATGGATTTGAGTTGAAATGTATATGATTGTGCCATCATATTGTGAAAAGCCTGATTCACTTTCTGTATTTCTTGATTTTGCCATCCTGACATTGTGTGAAAGTTTCTGGATTCTCTGTATTTCTTGAAGTTCAGCACAGTAGATAACCTGATCTGATTGAACTCATTCTTGCATAAACATTCTCCCCATTGCTTTGCTTTTGCTGTTTGTCATGACAGGTGAAATATTTTGTGTTTAATTTGCTCAACTGTTCTGGATGTTGGGTGCATTGAGGACCGGTGTAGACAGATAAAATTCTACCAGACAAAGTGATGGGACTATGGGATAAAGTGTCATGGTTACATGAGTAGACAAAGTGATGAGACTATGAGATAAAGCATCCTGGTTACAGTAGACAAAGTGATGGTTTTATTAGAGAAAGTGACCGGGTTGCCCGACAAAGTGTTGAAGTTCTACTGAATAAAGTGACAGGGTTGTCAAAAAGAGTGTAGTGGTTTTATAAGACAAAGTGAAAGGGTTGTCGGACAAAGTGACGGAATTCAACTAGATAAAGTGACTGGATCGTGGCAAGTTTTACTAGACAAAGTGATGAAATTGTAGACAAAGTGGTGTGATTACACTAACCAAAGTTATTGGCTATATCATGAGTCGAGATTGATCGTTAACCATTAAAAATGATAAGATACATAGGCTGTATCATGAGTTTCCATACATCTAATGTTTTCTCGCCAATGTTTTACATGTGAAATATCCCATCGGTACAAAAGGTGGGCCAGACCATGATGATCAATGGTATTAAAATCAGACCTAAAAATGGCTTTTGGTGATCGAGGTACGCCAGCGTCGCTGAAGGAGAAGTGGATTAGCTGTTGTAGCACACACTACTGACCTGGCTAGTGTGTTGATGTCACCAAGTTCTGTGGGTCCCATCATTCGATATGAGTTATATCCCAACCATCCATCCACGTGTCATGGGAAGACAAGCTCCAAGTGATATCAACGGTTCAAATTAGATGAAAGTTATAGGTGCCTCATAGTGATGTATTTATTATATTCACACCGTTCGAGGAAAAATGAGTATTTTAAAGATTTAGTGGATCACAATGACTATCACCATTAAAACATTTCTAAGGCCTGCAATAACATTTATTTTCCATCCAACTTGTTCATAAGGCCAAACAGACAGATGAAGAAGAAGAAAAGAAAATATCATATTAATCGAAAACTTATGTGACCCAAAAATAGTTTCAATGGTAGACGTTCAATCCCCCACTATTTTTTGTAGTGTGGTTCACTTGATCTTTGGATCTTTCTTAATTTTCGGCTCAAGTCTTATTAATATCACACCAAATGAGTGGACGGTTGGGATATATCACATAAATCATGATGGAACATAGAAATCGGATTGGGTAACTCAGTACGATAAGGAGTAAACTCTGTTGGGCCCACCGTGAATGCATGTGGTTTATCCATGCCGTCCATTTGTTTTACCATATCATTTTAGGAGTTCAACCCAAAATTATTGCATATGCAAAGCTCAAGTGGACCATACCACAAGAAAAAGTGGAAGTATTAATTTCCACCTTTTGAAAACTTTCTAATGCCCTAGTGATGTTTACTTGTCATCCAACCTTTTCATAAGATTAGACAGAGCATCGATGAAGGGAAAACACAAATATCAGCTTGATCTAAAACTTTGGTGTCCCCGAGAACTTTTTTACGGTAGATGTTCAATTCACACTGTTTCGGGTGGTGTGGTTCAATTGAGTTTTGGAAATGATCCATTTTTAGAATAAAACCCTAAAATTATGTGGTAAAAGAAATGAACCGAGTGGATACAATGCATGAATGACAGTAGGCCCACAGAGTTTACTCATCACGCGGTTAGCATACCGAGTTACTCCGTTACTTGTACGCAATACGCTGGGGCGTGAAAGTGTGTGCGCGTGTGAAAAAATGAAGGATTCTAGGTAGGACCTACTGTAATGTTTGTGAGATCATTTTAGTGTATGCCAAAAATACAGTGGATCCAAAACTCAAATGGGCCCCAAGAGGAAACAATAGGGATTTAGTGACCACCGTTGAAACATTATATGGTCACAAAAGTTTGTATTGGTCTAATCTTTTAGTGTTTTCTCAGTGAAAGTGATCTTATAAACAGTTTAGATGGTATATGAACATCAACACTGATCTTATAAACAGTTTGGACGGTATATAAACATCAAGTGGAGACAAGGAAGGTTTCAACGGTAGAAATTTATTTCCCCACTGTTTCATCTCCCATGGCCCAATTGAGTTTTGGATCCTCTTCGTTTTTTGTCACATGTCCTAAAATGAGCTCAAAAAATGGATGGACGGGTTGGATTTTTTACAAACATTACAGTGGGCCCTACCCATAATCCTTGGGTATTAACTTTATGCGGAAGGGCATTCCCAGGAAATCCGCGTCCGACCAAAACTTGGATTCGAGTGGCCTAGTTGACATACAGCATCAACCTCGGTGCCGGTAGGCGTTTGGAAAGTTTTGGATGAAGCTCGTATCTTTATTTTCCCTTCAGTCTGGTTTGTTTGACCTGGATAACAAAAAACAGTACTATACTATATAAAGTTTTTGACGGTGGACGTTCAATTTCCACTGTTTCGTGTAGTGTGGTCCACCTGAGATCTGAATCCGTCTCTTTTTTAGCCCAAACCCTAAAATGATTTGGAAAAATAGATGAACGGCGTGGATAAGACACATACATTATAATGGGCCCACTTTCCAGCACCCACTAATAGTGTTGTGAATCCGGATCCCAAACCTGACCGGAGTCTTCTACGACTCCCGTCTCACGCAGTGTTATCTGCGTGGTTAATTACGATTTAATATGAAAAATCCACTCCGTCCATCAATTGAGAACAATTTATTTAGACCAGAAGTTACAAGAGATTAACGGTTTTGATGAAAGATATACACATGGTAGCCCATGACAAAAAAAATCGGATTGTGTACTGAGTTACTCGGTACGCACTTATGGTACTGACTAAACTCTGTTGGGCCCATAGTGAATGCGCGTTATCTATGCCATCCATCCGTTTTTTCAAGATCATTTTAGGAGTTGAGCCCAAAATTGAAGTACATCCAAAGCTCAAGTGGACCATACTATAGGTAAAAAATGAAAGTATTGATTTCTATCGTTGAAACTTTTCCAAGGCCTCCAGTGATGTTTATTTGTCATCCAACCTGTTAACAAGATCAAAAGACCTGGATGAAGTGGAAACAAAAATATCATCTTGATCTAAAACTTCTGTGGCCCCCAAGAACGTTTCAATGTTAAACATTCAATTCACACTGTTTCCAGTGGTGTGGTCCACTTGAGCTTTGGATATGATTAATTTTAGGTAGAGAGCTCTAAAATTATCTGGTAAAATGGATAGACGGAGTGGATAAAATGCATGAATGACGGTAGGCCCATAGAATTTACTCAGTACGGTAAGGGTAATGAGTTACGCAGCACGTAATCCGCTTCCTACACAAAAGCTGCATCCCGTACAAAATGGTGCGGCCACGGACGGGCCGCGGATTTCCTGCGAAAGCCTTTCGCAGGGACGCGGATTTCCAGCGAACGCCTTTCACAGGAATTTCCTGCGCAAGATCCGGTCTGGGCCACTATGATCTTTGTGAGAAAGCCACTCTGTTCATCCGTTTTCCAAGTTCATTTTAGGACATGTGACAAAAAATGAGGGGGAACAAAAACTCAAGTGGGCCACACAAGAGGAAACAGCGGGGATTTAGTGACCACCATTGAAACATTTATATGGCCACAAAAGTTTTGTATAGGTTTAATTTCTTGGCCTTTTCACTTCATCTCAGTGAAAATGATCTTATAAATGGTTTGGATGGAATATAAACATTAAGGTAGATCGGGGAAGGTTTCAACTGTAGGAATTCCTTTCCCACAGTTTCATCTAGTATGGCCCACTTGAGTTTTGAATTCTAATCATTTTCGGTCTCGTGTCCTAAAATAAGCTCAAAAATCGGATGGACGGGATGGATTTCTAACAAACATCACAGTGGACCCCATCCAAAATCCTTGCGAAGGAACTTCCTGGGAAAGCCTTTCGCAGGAAATCCGGGACCCTTTCGCAGGAAGTTCCTGCGCTGGGAAATTAGGTGGGGCCCACTGTGATGTTTATGAGAAATCTTATCCATCCATCTGTTTCCTAAGTTCATTTTAGGACAAGTTAGCAAAAATGAACCGTATCCGAAGTGAGCCAAAAACGTGATAATTAAATGTCCACAGTTGAAATATTTGTGGGGCCACATAAGTTTTGATTCATGCTAATATTTTTGTTTTCAGTTCATCCCAATAGGAATGACGTTATTAACGGTATGGATGGCATCTGAATATCACTGTTGAACCCAGAAAAGTTTCAATGGTAATAACTTCCCTGACCACATTTTCCTTTAGTACGGATCACTCAAGCTTTGGATACGGTTCATTTTATACCAAATGTCCTAAAATGAACTCACAAAAGGGATGGACGGAGAGGATTTCTTAAAAACACCTAAGTTCCGCGTAGGAACTTCGTGCGAAAGGCTTTCGCAGGAAATCCGCGTCCGCCACGGACCTTGCGTATTTTACGCAACAAAGTGGAAAGTTAAAAAAGAAACAGAGCAACCAAACTATTTATATTCAATAGAATTGGAACCATACGGAGAGATGGATACCGTACAGAGAGAGATGAAGAAAGGAAGAGATATTCTCAGCTCTTTGCCAGACGACGTTCTCTCCTCCATAATCTCCTATCTACCTCCCAAAGAAGCAGTGAGAACAAGCATCTTATCCCGAAGATGGTCACATACATGGTGGGGTTCCATCACTTCCCTCAGCATCGATCTGCATAGGATGAACTGCGGACCCGCATCTGACCCTTTTTCGACATATGACTCTCGCTGGATTGAAAATATGAACAAATGGATCCACATTATCGACAAAATCCTCAGAAGCTGTCAAGGATCGATCAGAGACTGCCAGATTGAATGTTGTAGGCCGAGGTATATAAGCCCCGAGTATGAGCGATCGCCCTGTGAAGTGATGGAAAGGTTGGCATTCAGCTATGAACGGTGGGCTGAGATTCTGACACGTGGTGGGATAGAAAGGTTTGTGTTTTGGAGTAACAATAGACGAGATAAGGTGCCTTCTAGCATTCTCAACTGCGATTCCATGAGATTCTTGCACCTGGACAACTGCCTGTTACAGCCTAAATTCTCATTTGATGGTTGTAGATATCTAAAGGTTTTGACGCTTGTGCTGATAAAATTTGAAGGCCATCCAATCCACCATGCCATCTCGAGATGTGTGCACTTGGAGAAGTTGCATTTAGTACATTGCTATGGAAAGGAAGATCTCACCATTCATGTGCAAAATCTCAAGTATTTATTTATATGGGTGGGCACTAAGATGACCATAGACATCGATGGTCCAAATCTCACTGCCATGGTTCTGCTGGCCGAGAAGGGGGTGAAGCGCTTTTGTGTCCGAGCTCCTAATCTACAGTCGTCTTATGTCAACATGTCCGGGACTTGGACTGACGAAAAGCGAATGATAATAAATCGGATTCGGTCAAAGGCATACTCCGTTCAAGAAAAGATGAATATGTTTGAATTGTGCTTTCCATCAAACGTAAATATTCATGCATTGCTACCCGGATCGATGGAGGTACATATAATAGATTAATACATTCATCATTCAAGTATATTTTCACACACACACACACACACACACACACACACACACACACACACATATATATATATATATATATATATATATAATGGTCTCTTGCGTATCGTACCGCAAGGAAGTTATATGTGAGCCTTCGTATAAGCCGTGTGAGCCTTCGTATAAGCCGTGAGATGACGAGAATGGCTGGGATTTAGCTAAAAAAATGACTCTCTCATCTCCTACACTTAACCGTTGCTTTTTCGAGTCGAGTCATTACACCCCTAAGTGTAGGAGAGTCTTTTTTTTTTTTTTTTTTAAAGACTCTTCCTTTCTCAATGCAGCTAAATCCCAGTTGCTTTTGTCATCTTACAACTTACATGAAGCCTCACACATAAATTCCTTAGGATATGGTTCGCAGGAAATCATTACTTTATACAACACACACGCGCACACACACACACACACACAAACACACATGATGGGCCGCAGGCTTAAAAATCAAGTCAATCAATGACTTTTGTGAGCCACACCACATACAAAAGTTGAGAGGGGTTACCCTCCCATTAAAACATTCGTAATCATTTGTTGGGCCCATTAAGATGTGATTCAAAAATCCAGCCCATCCATTATGTGGTCAAACCAAGACCAAGTTTCAGACGCATCCAAATTTTAGGTGGGCCCCACAAAGTGCTTTTATATATTTTAGGCATGTCTTCACATGATTTTAGATGTATGGTCCATCTGAGTTCCGTATACGGCTGATTTTTTGGATATCTCATAATTTAAAAGGGATCCATAAAATGTACGGTGTTGATGTTCGACATGTATCACGGTGGGGCCCACACACCTCGACCTCATGGGAAGTTCCCATGAGCTTGACCGCATAGAACCATTTCCCTATATATATATATATAATATATATATATATATATATATATATATATAGATATATATATATATATATATATATAGGAAAAGGTACTATGCGCTCGAGCGTAAAGCAGTCGTCCATGAGGTCGAGCTGGGGTGGGCCACACCGTGATTCCGTTCGAAGATCTACACCGTCCACCAGATGTACCGCTCCAAGTGGGACCCACACGGCTGGAAATTGATCGTCCAAGGAACTTAGGTGGGCCATACCTTCTGAAAACATAAGTATACACATGAAAACATGTAAAATCACTTGGTGGGGCCCACCTGAGATGTGGATACCACCTGAAAATTGGTCTAAAATTATATCCAAGTAGGATACACATGATGGACGGTGTTGATCATCAAAAAACGTCTCAAAAGGGGGCCACAAGTGGTTTTGAATGTTTGAATGGTGCACGGCCCCTCTCCACTTCTGGATGTGGTGTGGCCCACGAAAGTCTCGGATGGACATGATTTTCAGCCATGTGGGCCCATCCAGGGATGGTGCATCTGACTGAGGGGATAGATGTTCGAACAACATCACAGTGGGGCCCACCCCAGCACGACCTCATGGAGACCGCTTTAGGCTCGACCGCATAGTACCTTTTCCCATATATATATATATATATATATATGGGAAAGTTACTATATGTTGGAGTGTATAGTACCTTTCCAAGAGGTTGAGTACTGACAACACGCTAGCGATTGGATGTTAAAAATTTCAAACTAACAGTGAGATTTTATAGGATAAGTGGAGAAACCAAACTGGTGAAACCGGTTATTAAAATAGACTTCGTGTAGATGTGAGCATCAAGTTGAGTCGGACCGGATTGGGTGCGTCTACCTCCTTCTAGTAGAGAAAGATGGGTTAGGGTTCGTTCGGATTTCGGATCGAATCGGTCCGGATTGACCACGATTCGAGCTCTCTCCGATGTACGATCAGATCTGAGTGGTCTTACTCGATCCGCACAGATCCATGCCTTCGGTTCGATTTGGATCGGGTCGGATCCACCGGATCGATTCGGATTCTGCCCAGCTCTAACTCCGTGTATTTCCTGTAAAAGCCTTTAGCGTAAAGGTAATGTGCTGGAAACCTAGGTGGGGCTTACCGTGGAAGTTCTTAAGAAATCCACCCTGCCCATCTGTTTTTCCATATCATTTAAGGGGTTGAGCCTAAAATTTAACCAAATCCAAATCTCAAGTTGATTATATCATGGGAAACCGTGGGAATAATGATTTCAACCATTGAAACCTTCTTAGGCCCTATAGTGATGTTTATTTGCCATTCAATCTGTTCATAAGATCATACAAACATGGATGAAGGGAAAACACAAATATAAGTTTGATCCAAAAGTTCTCTGGCCCCTAAGAATTTCTCAACGATAGACATTTAATTCATACTATTTCTATGGTATCATACATTTGATATTCAGATATGCTTTATTTTTGGGTTCAAGCACTAAAATTATTCGGTAAAATAGATGGACAAAATGGATAAAATACTTAAATCATGTGAACCTTGTGGCGCTACGTCACCAAATTCTGTGGGACCCACCATGATGTACGTGTTATATCCATACCATCCATCCACTTGGAGATATCAATTTAAAGCATGAGCCAAAGAATGAGTGGATCCAAAGCTCGAATGGACCCCACCACAGAAAACAGTGGATAGAGTGATGCCCACCATTAAAATTTTATAAGGGCCACGAAAGTTTTCAATCAAGCTGAAGTTTCTATTTTCCCTTCTTTCATGTCTATCTTAACTTATAAACACATCGGATCTAAAATAAAAATCATAGTGGACCTTAGGAAGGTTTCAACAGCGGGCGTCACTCTTCACTGCCCGCCTCCGTTACCATGCTTTGATGAGCAATCCTCAACTGCCATCTGATTTTAATTCAGGTGGTTAGATCTTTAAAATCCATGTCGTCTATCTGTTTTACAAGCCCATTTTAGGACAGAGTTCAAAATTGAATCATATCAAAGATATCTCAAGTGGACCACATCACAAGAGACAATGGGGATAATGCCTCCACGGTTAAAGCCTTTCTAAGAGTGGGGGCCATCTTGATAGATTTATTATATATCCACGTTGTCCATCCGTTATTACTGCTCATTTTAGATGATGAGTTTAAAAATGAATTAGATCCAAATTCCAAGTGGACCACACTACAGGAAACCGTAGGGATTCAACGCCCACCATTAAAAACTTCCAGTATGCAACAAGAGTTTTGGGAATGGTGGATGAAAAATAAACATCATTGTGGGCCTAGCAAGGTTTCAATGGTTGAAATCATTTTTCCCACTATTTTTGTAACTATGATCAACTTGAGATTTGGATTTGGATTTGGTTCAATTTTAGGCTCAACCCCTTAAATAATATGGAAAACTGGATGGATGGGGTGGATTTCTCAAAAACCCATGGTAGGCCCCATCTAGGTTTATAGGGCAGGACCTTCATGCATAAGGCTTTCATAGGAAATATACGTGAGAGAGAGAAGTGGAGTCGGAAGCAGATTGCGTACTAAGTCACTCCTAACACTAAGCTTACTGAGTACCACTGTCATTCATGCATTGTATCCAATCCATCCATCTCTTTTATCACATAATTCTAGGGCTTTAACAAAAAAATGGAGCATATCCAAATCTCAAGTGGACCACACCCCCGAAAATAGTGTGACTTGAACATCTACCATTAAAAAAAATTCTTGGTGGGCAACCAAAGTTTTAGATCAAGATGATATTTGTGTTTTCCCTTCATCCACTTTTTCTGATCTTATGAACAGGTTGGATGACAAATAAACATCACTGGGGCTTTAGAAATTTTTCAATGGTGGAAATCAATACTTCCACTTTTTCCTGTGGTATGGTCCACTTGAGCTTTGTATGTGCTTCAATTTTGGGTTGAACTCCTAAAATGATCTGGAAAAACGAATGAACAGCATGGATAAAACACATGCATTCACGGTTGGCTCAACAGAGTTTACTCAGTACGATAAGAGCATACTGAGTAACTCAGTACGTAATCCCATTTCGATGGAGTCGGTATTTTAATAACCGGTTTCACCGGTTTTGTTTCTCCACTCTCCCTATAAAATTACACTATTCTTCCTATAAAATCTTACTGTTCTTTTAAAAATTTTACTATCTGACCCCTATCGTACTGCCAGCACTCGACCTTATGGGAAGGTAACATACAGTCGAGCATATAGTACAATCCATAAAATGCACAGTGTTGATGTTCGACATGCATCACGATGGGGCCCACACAGCTCGACCTCATGGGAAGTTCCCATGAGCTTGACCGCATAGACCGCCTTCATATATCTATATATATATATATATATATATATATATATATATATAGAGACACACACACAATCTCTGCATCTTTGTAATCCTAATCACATGTCCTGTAAAACTCTATAAATTCCAATTTCTAGTGTATTTGTGCTAATCTCATATGTTTGTTCGTCTACAACTTCTATTATGTTACTGCATTCCCCTTGTTCATTTGTTAATATTTAAAATCGACAACCAAAAAGAAAATAAAGATATAAGATAGAAGACTTGGAGAGTTGAGTCTAGGCGTGACGTGAATCACTCAGCTTGAAATCAAATTTGCTCCCCTTGATATCATCCCAAGTACAACAAGTCTCTAGAGCAATCGACCTCCAGGATACAACATCTATAACCCGGTCCTAAAACTTTGTAAAACATAAAAGTAACAAAAAATATATATATTTTGTTTTCATGACTACAAGTACCCATATAGAAAATTGGCATATATTAGAGCTATCGACATAGCTCTGTATAAGACTAAATTCACATGCCCCCTGAATGTGACTCATGCCTTGAGGTAAAAGGCTTATCTTATATACAAGAAAATTTTCTTAGTCAAATTTAATGTGAGACTAAACTCACAACTCAAAAGCAACAAAAATTTCAAATTTAAAGAGAAACCGAAATATTTAAAATTCTCTAATTTTTAATATAAAATTTGAAACAAAATACAATATTTTACTACCATCTGTTTTTTGTTGGTTTATAACTTCTATTATGTTACTTTATTCCTCTTGTTCATTTATTAATATTTAGAATCCAATGATGTGAATTTAATCTCTTTTACCCGTGTTTTTTTTTTTTTTTCACCCATAGGTTTTGGCAGCAAATAATTTGTCACAGTGCCTTCCAACTCCATTCAATATGCTAAGAAAATTAGTCATCCGAGTAGCTTTGAAATCTCAAAGGCAAGCATACGTTTTCAGCGTCCTAATCAAAAGATGTCCTTACTTGCAGGAATTGATTATCAAGGTAAGTCCATTTCATGTGTAGTTGCTTTTGAAGAAAGCTAATTATTGCAAGCTGTCAATTCTATCTGAAGTTGTGCCAATAGACATGAGGTAACCCACTTAACAAAAATATTATAATGTAGCTGATAATGAAGTAACTTTCTTGATAAAATAAAATCGAACTTTTAGCTAAACGTTGTTCTTCCTCAACTCTATTACAGCACGTTTGGATAAGCTTAGATTAGTTCTTATAGACATACACACAACTACATGGTATAAGAGGCAGGAGGATATGTATCCATAGCTGTATGCAAATCTACAAGATATTAATCTAAGCTTTTCATCATCTACTCTAACCAAATTGGCCCTTAAAGAAAGGTTAAATAGCCAAAATCCCATTTTACACATGATTGTTAGATTGGGCGGATGTTATTTAAGCTAGAGTACATTCACCCATGGACTGATGTTATTTAATTAAGCTAGTATACAGCTCCCACAAATGCATTTATTTCTACTTCTAACCATTCTCCTCTTGCCACTAATTGATCTCAACATCCTCATTCCAACTATCTCATCTTATGAATAAGTTGTTATTTAACTATCCAACATTCAATCTATGTAAAGCACACATGGTCGTATAGTTATCATCATCATAGTACATCAATATTTTAATATATATATATATATATATATATATATATATATATATATATATATATATATATATAAAATTTCTTTTAAGTTAATTAGTGGTACATAACAATGTCATTTTATTCAGATTCATGATAAAAGTTGTGACATAAGTTTGATACTGACGGCAAACCTAATGCAATCCTCCTTTGCCTAAGTTTGGGACCGACAATGAGAGCACAAGACTCTCATAGGTTCAATGTAATATTAGACTATTACATAAGTTGATTACCATCAAGAGTTATCTAATAGTCTAGCACATATGTTCACTACAATCAACAATGATCATGATATGTTTTTATTGATTTAATTAAATAAGTTAATAATATGTAGGTTTTATAACCTGTTACGTTCTTCTTGCTTCTCCTTAGCTCAATGGCGTGGATACACATTATATGGAAGAACCCTATCCTGAATATTCGGATGTTGATGAGCCCTTTTGCTGTCTCGACGCATGCTTGGAGGAAGTATGGTTTAGCGATTTCATGGGTTTTGATTACGAGATGGACGTTGCAAAATTTATCACGGCAAATGCTCGAGTGCTCAAGAGAATAACTATTGCAGGGGATGACCTTTGTGACGATCTCAAAGCTGCCTTAGAATTAATGCAAAAGGCTTCTTCATATGTATGTATAAATTTTTTTGTTTATGATTCCCACATATGATAGGTGTGGCCCTTTGTTTTGTGAGGTGCCCACCCGAAAGTGTCCCTGTACATCGTCTGTTCGTTTTTCAAATTAAAAGAATACATGGAGTTGAAAAAAAAAATGTATGTATAAATTTAAAATTCTGACATTTGGAAACTAGTAGATTTGAATCACGAAACCATGGGTTTCCAAGCAAAAGAATCTTAATGTGAATGAGGAAGGGTTGCATTACAAAATTCTCACTTGTAACACCCCGGTTCCTGGAACCCGAGTACACTACTCATTTTTTGAAAACTCGAGTGTTAACCTTTATTTATTAGGACTACATATCTCATACGTTCTCTGATACCATCTTGTAACACCCCGGTTCCCGGAAACCGAGTACACTACTCATTTTTCGAAAACTCGAGTGTTAACCTTTAAAATATCTCAAATTTCACATACATTTTTTTTCTTTATCAGAGTTAACCATTCAAGCGGAATAAAAATAAATCAAGTATATAAGGGAGTCTAAATATACATAATCAAGGTTTTCAAGTGGTTACCCAAAAACTTATACAACACAATGTCTCGAGCATAAACTAAACATAAAGGAAATCCGAAATGGAGAGCCGCAAGATCATCTAGGTTCCCATATTCTCCATAACCACCCGCATATGGATTGTCTGCGTCTCCTGCATACTGAATACCGTTTGATAGCGTCAATGACTATCGGAATGAGGTATACCCCTCAAGATTTATCATATCATTAAGATAATTAAGCATAATTAACAAAGGCAGTGTATAACAAACATTACACAATGATTATCATGGAAATCAGATAAGGTTCATCAGATACACATTCATTAATTAAATTTCATAAGGATGATCTTGTTTAAATGCATGAATGTATACACATGCTCACAGACCTGGGGATGTACATCCAGCTGGTAAAAAGTCGTCTAAGACGAACTAACCACTTGGAAAAGACCATACAGACCGCCCGCGGTAAATTAACTACCTGGAAAAGGCCATGTAGACCGCCCGCGGTAAATAAACTACGTGGAAAAGGCTATGTAGACCGTCCGCGGTAGATGAACTACCTGGAAAAGGCCATGTAGACCGCCCGCGGTAGATAAACTACCTGGAAAAGGCTATGTAGACCGCTCGCGGTAGATGAACTACTTGGAAAAGGCCATGTAGACCGCCCGTGGTAGATGAACTATAAGGAAAAAGCTATGTAGACCACCCGCGGTAGATGAACTACTTGAAAAGGGCTATGTAGACCACCCGCGGTAGATGAACTACCTGAAAAAGGCCATGTTGACCGCCCGCGGTAGATGAACTACCTAGAAAAGATCATAATAATACATAGATCGCCTAAGGTGGACTAGTCATCCGGAAAAGTATACAAAGGTATGCCCAAGAAGGACTAACCACCAGAAAAAGACCATGATATATGCCATGAAAAATGCATGATTAGCCCAACCATTATTAATCCAATTTCAAACATTCATTTTAAGGAAGCTCAAAGGTCACTATGGGGGGTTTATCACCCAGCATAGGCGACAACTCAGGTATAGTGTCTCATTCCACCATCCCTGGCTCATGAGGCTAACAAATAGGGTGTTTAAAGGTAACCTACTCAACTAGTGGCCAATTATAGTTCTACAAGTAGGACTTATCATCAAAGGACTATTTAATAATAGTTCTTTAAAGCCGCGAGGGCAAATAGTCAATCCGCCCCAAAGGGCAAATAGTCAATCCAAGCCACAAAGGGTAAATAGTCTAACAAGGCTGTAAAAGGGTAATTAAACACTCAGAGCCACTAGGGCAAATACAAGTTACAAGGGCAAATAACAAAAGCCACTTAAACAATAAATGGTCCATAAAATGGTAAGTCCACCATAATTTCATTTAATTCATTACACAAATAGCCACTAATTCGAGGACCTCTAAATACGCCATAAAGTAATCATGGATGATAAATTAAATCATGTATAATAATATCAGGATAGCAGATGCATGTCTAAAGTGTATATTTCAAATCAGATTAGAGGCATTTAATATAATAATATCGAAATAGCACATGCATGTCTAAAGTGTACATTTCCAATCAGATTAGAGGCATTTAATTCACATCGAATCCAATTCATCAATTATTTAAAGGATTCAAAATCAATAAGAGTAACCTACTACCTTGAGCAATTAATGAGGTAAATGAGTAAGGAAAAATAGTAGAGCTAATCACCAAGATGTAGGAAAATCTTGAAGGGTGATCCTCACCTTAAGATGTGAATTCATTTCTTGCTTGATTAGAGATCACTAAGGATCACTAAATGCCCATTCTAGCCTAAAATACCATACACGAATTGTTAGGATTTAATGGATTTAAATGTACTCCAACGGTTATGAATCAAAATATGAAAAATTGGGAAACCCACTTTCCACATTCCAATCAGCCACAATGGGTACTTGAACTTGTGACCTTGTATTGAAACTATTTTGAATCTACCATGAAGGCATGAGTAAGGACTTAGGTGTGTGTGCACAGTCGGCGATGTGCTCACCACTGAATTTTGTGAGCCCCACCAGAAAATTGGCTATGAATAATTTTTTGTATTTTACTTATGATGTTATGCATGGATGAATGTGATGTGAGATTGTTTGTGTTTGGATGGATGTAGTTTATGTTTGGATGAATGTAGTTTATGTTTGGATGGATTTACGTAGTTTGGGTTTAGATGGATGTGAATGTGAATATGATGAAATATATTATATAACAGGTGTATACCAGGAAGAATATGATGAAATATATTGTGACAGGTGTATATCAGGAATTTTGTGCTGGAATATTGAAAAAAAAAAAAGAAGACACTTTTACCTACGAAATATTTCGCAGGTAAAAGTCTCATTCCACGTTTTTTACCTACGCAAATTTTCATTGGTAAAAGTTTCATCCACATTTTTACCTATGCAAATATTCGTAGGTAAAAGTTTTGTAAATATTTTTACCTACGAAATATTTCGTAGGTAAAAGTCTCATTCCACGTTTTTTACCTACGCAAATTTCCATTGGTAAAAGTCTCATCCACATTTTTACCTATGCAAATATTCGTAGGTAAAATTTTTGTAAGTATTTTTAGCTATTTATTAAAGTTTAGCTACAAAAATATTTGCAGGAAAAAGTTTTGTAATACTTTTTACGTACGAAAATATTCGTAGGTAAAAGTTTTGTAAATATTTTTAGCTACAAAAATATTCGTAGGTATAAGTTTTGTAAATATTTTTACCTACGAAAATATTCGTAGGTAAAAAGTTTTGTCAATGTTTTTACCTACGAAAAAAAGCGTTAGTAAAAGTTTTTACTGATGAAAAATTCGTCAGCAAAAGTCTTACCGTTGCCGACGAATTTTTTTTTTCGTTAGTAAAAGTTTTTCCCCTCGGTCTTAGCGACAAATTTACCGACGAAAATTTTCGTCAATAAAACTTTTTGCCTATGAAAAAAAGGCTTTTAGCGATGAAAATTTTCGTCGGTAAAAGTGGCTTTTCTTGTAGTGAGACATTAGTTTCAGCCCGATCATCGATATTCAGAGATCCAGCCCCACATCCCGGTAGATGGATCACCGCAGTCTCAACTCTGTTACAATCAAATGGAAGACTCCACCCCCAAGTTAGGTCAGGTTAAATGTTGACGGGTCGGCGAGAGGGAACCCTGGAAGTTCAGGTGGAGGGGAAATTTTTTATAAGGACAATGGTGACTTCATTCTTGCCTTCCCACAGGCTACGGAGTAGGGTCCAACAACTTAGTGGAGTTGCGAGCAATTTATGATGGGATGTCTATTTGCCTAGATAGAGGGTTGAAGAATGTGGCAGTCGAATCTAATTTGAAAGTGGTAGAAGATTTTCTCTTAGGGAAATCCAGCATCCCTTGGAGGTGGAAGCCATGACTTGCTAGGATCAAGTGGTTGATGCAGTTCAACATCTTCACCTTTAACCATATTCAGCGAGAAGGAAACGACTCGACAGATGGTATGGCCCGGGAAGGGAGGACAGTCAGGCTACTTCTCTCCATGTTCACACGGCCTCTCTCTCAAGGCACGTGCGTGGCTTGATTTTCCTAGATAGGGTCGGGCTAGGTATAGTCCTGTTTCTAGATTGGTTTTTTGTTGGTTTTTTTCTCTTGTGCATAGGTGGTCGGATTGAGTCCCTATACGATCGGCCCCCCGACTTATTTTTTTAGCTGGGGCTGCCCAAATGGCCTGCAATATGGTGTAGGCTGTATAACCCTTTTTGTCCAGAATCAATGAAATAGCTTCTTTCGAAAAAAAAACTATCAGAGTATCCATACAACATTGCATCATCATCGTACGGATAAAAGAGACCGAATTCAATAATCCCTTTGATATACCTCAATACTCGTTTTACAGCTAGCGAGTGTGACTTTTTTGGCGCTTCCATATACCGGCTTAAAAGCCGAACACTGTAGACTATATCTGGCCTAGTAATTGTGAGGTACATTAAGTTTCCAATTAGGCTCTTGAATAGGGTTGAGTCAACGTTTCTTCCTTCTCCATCTTTTGTGAACTTCAGGCCTGTTGTAACTATCACGCCCCAAACTCGGAAACCGGGCTCATAAAATTCTCGATCACCGAATCTGGTGCCGACAACATCTGTAGTGCCCCATTCTTAGATCCTGACACTCATATGCGAGATTCCGATCCTGGGATCCTACAAGGAGGATTTTCAGTATGATTTTTTTTTTTTTAATAATGGAACATAACCACAAGCATAACCAAGTCACAAAACAACATCATCATCACATATCCACTAATACAAACATTTGAATACAATGCTGAAAGGAAAATACATATGTAAAAATTAAAGCTCCAGAAGTCAGATACATGCTCTAAGCTCCACGCTGCTGCAACCTATCATCACCTGCACGCATTTATCATGCATAAGCTTATAGAAAGCTTAAAGGGTGGTGTAAGTGTGTACACAAGGTAAGTGCTAAGTATTTAATACAACGCCATAATTATACAATATCGAAAATACTGGTAAGATCATGCATCATACGATATCAAAGTAAAGCTGAAATACTGACAAGTCCATGAGTCAATCAATATCAGAGTACGCAATACAGATCAGTTATGCAAATGAGAATCATAAAGAGCCAAATATCAGATGCCGAGGATGCAATGCAATATACAATTCCTGATGAGTTCACGAATACTGTCAGTCGTATCTAAACCAAATAAATGTAGAAACACAGTAACCCAAAATGTCATATGCCGCGAATATAATGCAATATGCCGTGCGAATGGAATGACCATGCTGAAGTGTGAAGTCAGGATGATAATACGTAGTATCGCAGGCTATGAGGTCTATCACAAGGGACTTCTATCCAAACCAGTCCCATACCTAAATTTGGATAGTTAGACTCAATGTGGTAAACTCCTAATCTCAGGTTAGTCGCGTGCCCCAACCAAAATCCTGGCCATTGCAAAGGTACACGTAACAAATAGTTGCGCACCACCAGCCCGAGTGGATAGTGAATGAATGAGTATGCAACTCCTGCTCAATAAGTCCACATATCGGTATAGTTCATCTTTGGGATCATCACCGGGGTTTAGTACACTCTACATGCAACCGCCGCCTACTGACGCACGACCACGCAAGTGGAATAGACCTCACCATCCACCTGGCTAATAGTCAGCCAATATCTACCCGGCACGTCGATAGCGGACCCATTTACAAACTGGTCAAACTCAGCCTAGTTACGCCCCCTTCCCTCGGGCGGATAAGGTCACACCCCCTCCCAATCGACCACGACACAGTGGGAGACACGGCCTCCTGGTATTCGGCACTCGGTGCTCATGTATCCACTCGGTCTCGACGTTGGGGTGTCTCCTGACCCGGAGGTTTAGGGATTTTCACCCAGGGCCATCTATGACAGCCCGATACTAAAACATATTTTCGGTGTCCATCTGGTCATCCACGATATGCCTGTAGAGGCTATGACCTTGATATCGTTAGGGCGTAAAGTAATCACATCACACAATGCAATATGCATGAGTCATACAATCAGTCATGCATCAATCTTGGCATACCGTGCACTCATGTGAGATAACCTCCGCCTATTAGGGAGTCTCATAACAACCTACCCCATAACATATGCAATGCTCAACCACATCTCATAACAAACATGCAGATGATGCGTATGGGCATATATCATGATGCTATGTTGTCACATACTCATAAATCGGTATCAATAACCGGTATCAACAATCGGCCTCGACAATGTAGACATTTAACCAACACTACCCCCCAAGGAATGGCCCACATAGAGTCAAACATATAATGGGCCCACGACCTTATACAAAGGCCTAATATACAACACAATGGGCCTTATTCAAGGACCACATATACACAACAAGTGGGCCCTGCTCATGGGCCTAATACATATCACAATAGGCCTTGCCCATAGGCCACGAATACATCACAATGGGTCTTGCCCATGGGCCTCAAATACATGACATGTGGGCCCTACACATGGGTCTTGAATACATTAAATAGGCCATGCATCATGTGCCTAATACATATCACAATGGGCCTCAACTATGGGTCGCATGTACATCATATAGGTCTCGACAATCAGAATCGGCCTCGATACTCGGCCTCGACAATCGGAATTGGCCTATACAATCGGCCTCGACAAATCAGAATCGGCCTATACAATAGGCCTCGACAAATCGGAATCGGCCTTGATATTCAGCCTCGACAATCGAAATCGGACTATACAATCGGCCTCAACAAATCGGAATCGACCTATACAATCGGCCTCGACAAATCGAAATCGGCCTTGATACTCGGCCTTGACAATCGGAATTGATCGATAATCAGAATCGGCAAATCGGCCACGTTAATCGAAATCGGCAATCGGTCACGTTAATCGGCCTCGATCGCTAATCGACAATCAGCCATGACAATCGAAATTGATCGATAATCGGAATCGGCAAATCGAC
This sequence comes from Magnolia officinalis, assembly GCA_021015155.1. Lineage (NCBI taxonomy): Eukaryota > Viridiplantae > Streptophyta > Magnoliopsida > Magnoliales > Magnoliaceae > Magnolia > Magnolia officinalis. The sequence goes on from JAJHSJ010000015.1 coordinate 57,803,147, forward strand.
CATGTCAATCGAAATTGGCAATCGGTCAAGATAATCAGCCTCGATCGCTAATCGGCAATCGACCACGACAATCGGAATTGATCGATAATCGGAATCGGTAAATCAGCCATGTCAATCGGAATCGGCAATCGATCATGATAATCGGCCTTGATATTCAACCTCGGCGTGAGGCGGGGTCCATAGATAGACAGTTGATGATGGACCAATTAAAATCAATGGGGCCCAAGTGTTTGGGTTAACCTGCGAGATAATGATGAGGAAGGGCCTAACAGGGCCTAAGGGAAGGTCACAATGTAGACGTCCAACCATCATTGCCCATCAATGCAGACCTTTAACCAACATTGCTCCCAAGGAGTGGCCTACATAGGGCCAAACATATAGTGGGCCATGGCCTTACACAAGGGCCTCATCACAACATAGTGGGCCTCACACAGAGGGTCGCATATACAACAAGTGGGTCACACTACTTGGGCCTCATATACAACAAATGGGCCACGTCCCATGGGCCTGAATACATTACAAAGGATCACAACCCATGGGCCTCACATACATCAAGTCGGCCATATCACATGGGCCGCACTAGAGGGCCTTATATATAACAAGTGAAACATATCACATGGGCCGCACCAGAGAGCCTCAATATACATTAAGGTGGGTCTCAACAACGGGCCACAAATACATCAAGATGGGCCTCCTCAAATGGGTCTTATATATATATATATATATATATATTGGAAACGCTCAGCTGTGAACCAGTCCGTACGTACTACGTACGAACTTTTTTGAGAACTCATCATACGTGATGGGGATCCAAAATCTGAACCGTTCATGTGAAGCAGCACCTCGTGAAACTCCCTGGGCCCAAGTTTTACTTTGCTCTAAAACTTTGATGGGCCATGAAAAATGAAAACAATTTCCTCCCTGATTTTCATTTCTCTTTGCTATGGCTCACAAGAAGTTTAGATCAGGGTGAAAATTTGTCTCGTGAGGTTTTATGGGATTCCGCATCACATGGACCATTCAGATTAAACACCCATGGTACGTGTGCAAAGGTGCGCACGTGCGTAGGTGCGTAGGGGAGCATGACTATATATATATATATATATATATAATATATATATATATTATATATATATATATATATATATATATCAAGGTGGGCCTCAACGAACGGGCCACAAATACATTAAGGTGGGCCTCATGATCACATGCCCAAAAAGAATTATAATGAAGGATCATTTGGACCATACCACAAATAGCAATGGTAGATAATAATTTTCATGGTTAAATAATTCATAGGGCCCACTATAAAGTTTATTTTCCAACCAATCTAATCATAAGGTCATAAAGACCTGAATTAAGAGGGAGAACAATTCCCCATTGATCCAGAACTTTCGTGACCCAAATGGGTTTTAATGATAGACGTTCAATCCTCCACTATTTCTGTGGTGTGGTCCACCTGAACAATGGATGATCACGTCACGGTGTGGGCCGCCGTAATGTATTTGAGATCCATCAATTCATGAGTTAACATAGCTATAGATGAAGTGAAAACAAACTACTGTGGCCCATAGAAGTTTTGAACGGTGAATGTCACTGTCCCCACTATTTTAAATGGTGGGGTCTACATGGACTATAGATTTGTCTTATTTTTAGTTTCAAGCCTTAAGACGAGCTTTCAAAATGGTTGCACGGCTTGGATGCAACACATGTATCATGGTGGGTTCCATAGATGGACGGTTTGGATGATACAGGTGGACCCACAGAACTTGGTGACGCAACTCCAACAACTATAGCTGGAGTGAGGTACTTCAGCCGTCCCACTCCTAGTGGTGGGGATGGTGTGGTTGAAACACATCATCAGTGGGTCCCACATGGGGCCCACCATAACGTTTATATGCCATCCAATCTATTGATAAGGTCACACGGACCTGGATGAAAAGGAAAAACAAATTTTGTAATGATCTAAAACTTCTGACCCCAAAAGGGTTTCAATGGCAGACGTTAAATTCACCATTGTTTCCAGTGACATGGGCCACCTAAGTTGTGTATACAGCTGATTTTTAGGGTGGTCCACTGTAACGCCCTGAAAATCGGGGGTCGAGCATAAACTCAACTCCTGAGTTCCAACGCATCACTTATGCAACAAAATGAATGATGATTGAATGTTGTTTATATTAGTGCATTGAACATGAGTGAGATTAAGCCAAAACAGCATATCATACTCCAGAGACAAGTGAGATTGTAAGCGAAAGACTGTGATAGATATATAAAATATAAAAACTGTGGTGAGTCTCCAGAGTGTGATACCATTACCAGGTTAGTAAATTTCAAGTACCTTTCTAAAATATACCAAATGTGTAAGTGTAATGTCTTCTATCCCAAGTACCATAGCCCCATCAATACAATATCAGGTCTTCATAGACCTGTTAGAGAGCTACAGTAGGAGAACTCCTCCTCAACATCATAGTAGTCCGGCTCTGCTTCATAAGCATCGCCATCACCTGAAACTCAACAAATCTGGTTGGTGTGTACAACACCGTCCCGTAACGTGGGAGTGAGTGATTAACTCAGTGGAACAGTAAAGCATAGGTTAACATGTTATCAATTCAGTCAAGCAGTAATGATAAAGCAGTAAAGTCAAACACTCCTAAATACTCTTATTAATGCAAGTATGAAAATGTAGTCATGATGTATGCCCTCACCACACATACCCTCGTGCGACACCATCTTACGTTTGCGGCATGCTTTCATCCCTCAGTACTTCACATCTTCAGGCACATACAATACGATAATGAGTATGATTACCGAGTTGTTATTAGTCCATTGCAAATAGCAGTATTGGGAAACTAAGGTACCTCCCTAGTATCATTCCCAAACATGATCCATTCTAGGGTCGTCAGTCCTAGTTAATCTCATACGATAGTGTGTTTCTAGGTCGCTGCAAAGGCTGTCAGGGCTGTTACGCATAATGGTTACACCACTCCCCCATCACCTTTTTAACGGTTCATCACTTAGCTGATACAGGCCTAGTTCATACTCTATACACTACGGCAAAACTCGTCGCCTCACCGTAAATTCAGAGTATGCTCGAGGTCACTACAAAGGGCTGTCAGGGCTGTTATTCGCAATCGTTGCACCACTCCCCCATCACCTTATCAATGTAGGCCGACAGCACAAATATAGTGTCATACCACCATAATCGGCTCATGAGTTTGGTTGCTCACTGGTCACTACGGGGAGGGAGGGAGAGCATGTGCCCCAGCGTAGGCCGACAGCTCGACCACGGTGTCCCATACCACCATGCCCGGCTCATGAGTCTTAGCGGATCGAGGTACCATGGTTAACGAGATTTCACTGGTAAGTTTGGTACCTTAGGTTCAAGCAGTAGCGTCCAAACATGGTGAACATACATTAGACAGATCGGATTACTTGACGAGCTCGGCTAGCTCGAGCGCACAACAAGTTGAACGATATGAAGCGCATAAGTACTTTGTGTGGCCAACCACTATCGCCAACCGAAGTACGACTCGGGTTCGTCGACCATATCTCACGTGGCAAATGAATCTCAGCCACGCATTCATTTTCGTTACCGATTGCCTGGACTATTATCATAGCCCCAATCACATTCAATTGCAGATAGTTAAAGCAGTAATGAATCAAGATTCAAATCATATAACCAAAGTCTGATATTATTCGCTTAGGGCTGTCAGGGCTGTTGCACGCACTCGTTGCACCGCTTCCCCATCACCCTTCACGAATTTTTATAGAATACAACTTAAACATGTGAAGTAATCAGAGCAGAATTACATAAACAAATAATTCAAACATGTTAACAAGCAAGTTATAAAACACAATACAAACAGGAAATTCAAACACATACGTTTCATAAGTAAGTGGTTAAACTAAATAAACAACATAGAGGAAATTATACAAATTACTAAGGTAGTTGAGAATCCTATCTCAACACCCTTATACATTACAATTTACTAACTACTACTCATACAGACATTCCAACAAACATTTTAGATTACATACATCAACATACCTGACGTATGTTGATCACACAGGTATTAGGCCAAATCCTTTCACTAGGGAGCTGCCCCATGGATAACACGCGAGCACCCACGACGGATAGTCATGGAAAGCAGGAATCTAAGTTCCATATTCATTGATCAGTCATTTCCGCAAACACTTGGGCCACACATTTTAATATAAGTAGTGTACATTGGCCGTGGCGTGATTTAGGGCAAATCCTTTCGCCAAAGGGGCATCGCCAATACAATAATCATATATCCATGACAATTAGTCATGGCGAGCACAAATGAGGATTCTATACTCATTCAGTCATTTTCACAAACACTTAGAATACACTCTTTTAACATACATAGTGTATATTAGCAAAAACATGTATTAGGGCGAACCCTTTCGCCAAACAAGTATTTTATCCATATATAATATATTAATACAGCAAGTAATCATGACAAACACATTTCCAAAATTTATACGAATATGGTACTTTCTACAAATACCTAGAGTATGTAAAATTCCATATTCTTCATCTTTAATCGAAACGGAAAACAGACAGCACTTTGTACATGTGCAATTGTATGCAGATCATGAATCTATCATTATCTGACATTGAAAATGTTGAAAACCATAACCTATACATCTAAAGTCCGCACCTTTTGTCGTAGAATCGTAACGAAGTCAATAGGTTTGCTAAGCTTTCGTATACGGCAGTTTGGTAACCTATAGAACGAAATAGGTTAGCTATTTCATAACCTACAACCCTTACAACTCCAAAATAGATTAGGGTTAGGGTTTCTTACCTAGAAATGGAGCTGGAATCGCCGGGAAAGTGATTAGAACGGAGTGGTGGAACTCGTGGAGCGGCAGGGAAGCATGGCAGGGAGATTCTCCCACATCTCCCACACTTTCTCTCTCTTTTCTCTCTTCTCTCCTAGGGTTTTTCTCAAATTCGTATGGCTGAATGAGAGAGGGTTTAAAGGTCCTTATATAGCCTAAAAAGTCTCCAAAATAGACTCCAGGTCAAGATATACTTAGGTTATAACCAAAGCGGACCTGTTTCAGCTCAACGGAGCACTTCTGGAGGGAGCCCTTGAGCCAAAGGTCGGACTTAAGCTCACTGACATTGGATCTAGGTTTGGCTAAGTTTTCGTTTCGGTCAAAATTCCAGATCGCAAATGGCGGACCAGTTTCAGTTCAACGGTCAGTGGATCTCGATCGGAGATTCTGAGTACATGGATATGTGTATGAAATTTCTCCTGATCTGAGGGTGTAATTTGGTCTGATTCTGACGGTCAGGTTGCTTAATACTGATCCGCAAGCGAGACGTGCCAGATTTCATAAATTCATATTTTATTTTGAATTAATTTCACATTTCTCACACTCCCCGCTCCGAGCTCAAGCGAATAGCACTGGGATACTATCTGGATTTGATTTCTGAGATGGTTGTCAAGCCTAGCGAGGCAGTCCTAAGTCTTTAACTTCGTATTATTTGGACTCCCGATGTGCGGTCCAGATCTGATACAGAGTTTCAATGTGCTCCCGAGAGCAACCGGGTAATGAGATTGATCCTAGATTTTAGGGTACCCTAGCGTTAATGATTTTACAAGTTTTGGGTCTTGCAGATCGTATTTAAAGTGATTGGTGCTAATTTCACGGGTACTCTAGTTTAACACTGGCTAATTTTCGCCTAATTTCTAAAGGATTTAGTCCTGTGTGATTTCTGCCTGAGGTGGTACCTAGGCCTTTGTAGTTTGTATATAAAGTGATCCAAGTTATACTACTTAGTTAGTTTAAGATAGTGTCTAGGGTGAAAGTACTTAGAAAAATTGAAAGAACAAGATGGTGAAGGGTGAGATTTGTGAAGGAAATGGGTTAAGAAGCGATTTTAGACAGTGGGATTCAGTTCTGACGAGTTAATAAGGTGTTAGGAGCGACCCATTGCCTAAGGACGTTGATCAGGGTCGAATATTACATATCAGACCCCAGTAATTGCCTAAATTTACATACCTGATGAGCCTTAATGGAATATTTTAATCGTATTTTCATTTCAGGATGTAATAATGAGCGTTGGACTGAAAAGAGGATTAAAAGTATGGATTTGATGATCCAAAGCCACCGAAGCACATGATGAACCTCAGAGGACCAATAATGAAGAGTTTACACGCCTGGGATCTAAGGAAAGCAAACCAAAGGGGCCTCAAATTGGTGCAAAATGCAAGATCACATTTTTCCCGCCATCCGATCAACTCGAAACTTCATACATGTGATGGGGGCCGTAAATCAACCGTACATATTAAATTTCAGCCCTTGAAGATCTCGGAAAGTGGTCCAACGGACAAATCAGCCCATTAATTATCGATTCTGGGCCCACCTGATATTCGGAACTGCCTCAAACTTGAAATTGGCGGTTGATATTATATAAAGAAAAGGATGGACGGTACAGATTTCTCATAAACATCATAGTGGGCCCCACACGTGATGCATGTACACCATGCACACGCCCACCCGAGTTGCACCGAACCGCCACCCGGGTTAGCGCAAGCGCTGACCCGCGCCTTCATCAAAAACGGATTTTCGTTTCAAGCGCTGATGCCGTCCGTCGGACGATCGTCGACTGCGCTGTCCGATCCGACGATCCAGCGTCTGGGTCACCATCACCATCCAGCAGATGGACCGTCCATCATGTTTAAGGGGCCCAATCACCAAGGTGTAGGTGGCCGAATTGCAAATAAGAGCGACTATGGAAATCTAGCCGTCCAAACGTCGGACGGACGATGGTGCAGAAATTCAGGTGGACCTCATCAATGGAAAAAGAAAACGGACATCCCTGGACGGTTTTCAGTTGGGAGTCGAACGGACGGAGTGGATTGTCCAACAAATCATCACAGTGGGCCCCACCATTTTCGCTGCGGAACCCATCCGCGTCCCTGTTACGCGGCAGCGGCGAATGGACGCTGGTCCGTTTTGCGGACGTCAATGGGCCCCACACGTCACCTGTACGGTCGATCTGATCCATTCATCTTGTAGAGGGCCATGAATACTACAAAACCATGCTGATAGTTCACTCCCACGCGTACACACGTACGTGATACAGAGGCCACAAAAGGGCTACCCGGCGACGTTCAAAACTGATCTTTTGGTATTTTCTTCTCTGGGCCGCGTTAATGGACATTCAAAACCACCCATTCCTGACTGAAATTTCGTCCTGAATCCAATGGAATTGGTGGATTTTCCAGAAAATGCCTCTGTGGGGCCCACCGATCACAGTTGCGAAAATTTGTACTCCGAGTCCTTCTACGACTCTGCCACCGATCCCAACCATCCAGCAGCTATAAAAGGGAAGTTTTGGACGTGGGTAAGGCATTCAGAACCAGGGAGGAGCTCCAGATCTACAGCAAGGGAGAGAAGAAAGAGAAGAAAGAAGAGAGAGAAATTGGTTTGAAATTCCTTTTCATGAATATTTATTTTTATTTTTCCATTTGTTTAATGGAGTTTATGGGTAACTAATCTCTCAGCTAGGGCTGAGATGAAACCCCTAATTTGAATATCCTTTGTTCTATGTTGATTTTTCTTTAATTAAGATTGATTTGTTTCTTTCCTTAGTGTGCTTGATTGTTTTAAATTCTATGCTTCTCCATCTATGAACTTGATCAGAGTCTATGGATGGATGTGGTCTGGATGCTTATTCTAGGTGCTTGTATCTGATCATGAACAGGTTCCTGTAGAGGAAGAAACAGGGTGCTTTACTGAACTGCATATTCCATATGCTCGATTTGGACATGGGATATGTTATTCATGGCATTGCTTAAAGGAATTAGACAATCTGTATGCCCGATTAAGGACACAGATTGTGCTTTCTCTAGATAAGTTGGATCAATCTAATTTAAGGTGAATTAACAGACAAAACAAAGGTTAGGATAATTAGGGGTGGATTCGAAAGTCCTAGTGCTCTCTCTGATTGAATTTTCTTCCTTATTCTCAATAGTTATTTTCCATAGATTTGTGTTAGCCATTTGATCCTTTATTTGTTGAATTAGTTAAGGAGAATCGTGAATTTGAATTGTGACGACCAGTCCCTGTGGATTCGACCTCGGCTTACTGAGTTTATTACTACATCACAACCCTATACTTGGGGAGTGAACAAGTTTTGGCGCCGTTGCCGGGGACTGTTTCGGTCCAAATTGAATTTAGGATTCTCTCTTATCATAATTCATAGCTTAGAATTTTACTAACTTAGTGTTCTTTTCTTTATTTTAGAAATTAACCTCTTTCCTGTTTTGTAGGGTCCTGAGATAAACTTCTAATTTGGTAATCCCTTTCTAAATTCTTTACTTTTTCTATTTTTATTTTAGAATTAGTTTTTTTTTTACTTTTTAGAAATTTTCTAATTTTAGAATTTCTTTTGAATTTTTTTAGATTTAGATTTTTCTCTTAAGTAACTTCTTATTTTCTAGTTTTAGAAATTATTCTTTCCTTTTTAGAAACTAACTCTTCTTGTTATTCTTTAGAAACTTTTTTCTTTAGAAATTAACCTTTGCTTAGAATTTTGTTATCATTAATTTAGGAAACTTGATTTGTTTTTGTTCTATTTTCAGGAATTGAGGAAGAAGAAGCTACTAAATAAAGGAGGAGCTCCTTAAATTTTCTAACATCAATCATCTCTTTTCCCGGTTCTTTCTCCCATTCTTACTTACATAGTTTTAACTGTTTTTTTTTAATATCAGAGTTTCTAGTTCTAGTTTTCTTTTTCTTAGGTTGTTGCTTAGTTTATGCTAGGACGTAGATCTCTAGATAAAGAACTAGCACCTTTTGATCCTGAAATAGAAAGAACACTCCATAGAAGATTGAAAGACATCCCAGTTGAAATGGCAGAAGAGAATGGAACTAAAACTCTTAGAGATTATTCAGCTCCTGTCCAACTCAATGAGCCATCATGCATAGTGTTGCCCACCACCACGGCAGCACACTTTGAACTCAAGACTGGGGTCATACAGTTGTTGCCTTCCTTTTATTGGTTAGACAAGGAGGACCCATATCATCATGTGAAAGAATTCCTAGACATTTGCTCCACCTTTAAATTCCAAAACTTCTCAGACGATTCGATCCGCCTACGCCTGTTTCCTTTTTCTTTGAAGGATAAGGCGAAAGCATGGTTGAATTCTCTAGAAGTTGGGTCTATCACTACATGGGACCAATTGTCTAGGAAGTTCTTAAACAAGTTCTTCCCTGTTCACAAAACTAATGCTCTCCGTAGAGAAATCACTAATTTCACACAAAAAGAGGGAGAGCACTTTCATGAATGTGGAAAAGATGGAAGGACTTGCTTCTTAAATGTCCACACCACGGTTTTGAGAAGTGGCAACAAGTACAATACTTTTATGACGGTCTGACACCCCAGAACCGTCGCATGGTTGATGCCACCAGTGGAGGGTCCTTCATGACCAAGAGCGACACCGAAGCGTGGAAATTCTTTGAAACCTTGTGTGAAAACTCCCAGCAATGGGACTATTCAGATAGAGGTGAAAGAAGTTCCGAACCACAAAAGAGAGGTGGCATATATGAGATAGGAGTCACACCAGATCTCCATGCCAAGATTGATGGCCTGACAAAAAAGGTTGATGCTCTGATGTTGCATAATGGACCCCCACAAACAACTCAAGCCGAGGCTTGTACCATATGTTCTAGTCCTTCCCATCCTACGCAATCTTGCCCATCTGGTACAACATTTCCAGAATTCCTCTCTGAACAAGTTCATACTTTGAACACCTTTCAGAAACCTGGGAATGATCCTTACTCGAACACGTAACAACCCAGGGTGGGCTAGGCATCCAAATTTTTGGGCAAAAGGATCGCAACAAGGAGGACCATCTGAAAATCCTCCTATACAACCTCAGCAGTTTCCGCAATACCAACAACTGCCTGCACAATCAAGGAAACCATCTCTTGAGGACACACTCCATTTTTTTATGCAGAGCTCTCTCCAATTCCAAAAAGACACCCAACAAACCTTACTAGCCAACCAGCAAAGCTTACATGCAAATGCACAATCCATTGCCAAGTTGGAAGTACAAATGGGTCAACTAGCTGCCACATTGAGTGAGAGAGAGAAGGGAAAGTTCCCTGGCCAACCTGTGGCCAATCCAAAGGGACAATATGAGATTGGCTCTAATTCCAACCAAGGGCAATACCATGAGCAAGCCAAATCGATCATTACCCTTAGGTCAGGCAAACAGATTGACAACAAAATAGAGATACCTAGGGATGAATGAATCAGATCAAGGTGAAGCAGAGAGACACACCAATGCATCCAAAGTCCAAAAACTCTCTGACTCTCCAAGAGCCGCTGACGTGCCACCTTACGTGCCCAAAGCACCTTTTCCCCAACGTCTGGCACCAATGAAAAAAAGAAACAATTTTGATGAAATCCTGGACGTGTTTCAAAAAGTGCAAGTCAACATCCCGTTGCTTGACGCTATCAAGCAAGTCCCTGCTTATGCTAAGTTTCTTAAAGATTTATGCACTCAAAAGCGTAAGCAGAATGTTCATAAGAAAGTCTTCCTCGCAGAGCAGCTCAGCTCCATGATTCAACATAACACCCCTCCTAAATTTAGGGATCTAGGAGCTCCCACCATTTCTTGCGGCATAGGAGATCATAAAATCGGGAAGGCATTACTTGATTTAGGGGCGAGCGTCAATTTGTTACCATATTTGGTTTATGAGCAGCTAGGACTTGGTGAGTTGAAACTGACTAAAATAACATTACAACTAGCTGATAGATCTGTCAAGGTGCCCCGGGGGTGTGAAGAAGATATGCTAATCCAGGTTGACAAATTTTATTTTCCAGTGGATTAGTTATAGATACTCAGCCTGTTCAGAATCCTCATAGTCAGATCCCAGTCATTTTGGGTCGTCCATTTTTGGCCACATCTAATGCTATTATAAATTGCAGGAATGGAGTTATGAAGTTGTCATTTGGTAACATGAATATTAAACTCAATGTTTTTAATGCAGGACAACACATCCAGATTTGGACGACATATTTGAAGTGGACATGATCGAGAGTTTAGTGCAGGACTCCTTCCGTAAATCTTTTGAAGATCCACTTGAGACCTGCTTAGCACAACATGGCACGGAGTTTGACACAGATAGTCCCATCCATGAAGTCAATGCACTGCTCGACTCTACTCCGATATTGGAGACTGAAAAATGGGGAGCGAAAGTGGAACCTCTTCATCCCTCCGAGACTCTTCCTGACAGCACAGCTTCTAACTCTGAGAAGGCAAAAGAGAACAGGTTGCTTAATGTTCTTCGAACATATAAGGCAGCAATTGAACGGAAGATAGTAAAAATACAAGGAGTATGCCCCACTGTATGTAAGGATCATGCTGTGGAAATATCACGTAAAATACAAATGAAGCATGATCCTAACATAGAAGAAGTTGTTCGAGCAGAAGTCCTTAAATTGTTTGATGATAGTGTCAGTTACCTCATTGCAGATAGCACAGCTCATGGGAACTCACATCACTTGTCTGGGATTGGTTAACCACAGTATTGAGGTAAGTTCTTTGGCGGACCCTGGTCTTAAAGATTAATGAATTCATGGTCCGTTTTTGTCTGGCTGAAGACGTTAAACTTAGCGCTCCTGGGAGGCAACCCAGCATTTCATTCTATTTCTTTTTTGTTAGTTAGTTCAATGTTTGTGGGTATCATTACTACAAACCCTCACGAGAATACAACTCGTCCACTAGGGGTAACCTAGGGGTTTAAAGGCTTGTTGCATACGCTAAATGCAATCGCGAGCACCTGCGAAAGTGGTATAGGTAGGGTTTTTATTTTTATCTTATTTTATTTTACTGATTTCTCTCTTGTGCTGACTCGCTTTTACGCTGATATTTTTGAGAGCTTTTTGATTCTCCATCCAGGTACTATCTTTCCCTACTCCTCTTTTCTTTTCTTTTCGTTGTCTCATGTGCATTGCATACTTATTTCTTTTACATTGAGGACAATGTAGATTTTAGGTTGGGGGTGGGAGATTAGGTTACCTAATCAGTATTTTCTTGGTCTTGAGCAAAAATTGTGAAAATTTTTAAAATTTTTCTGGATTTTCTATTGAATTCAAAGTAATTTTGAAGGATAGTTGGGATTTTGAAATTACAAGATTCAGAATGTGAGAAATTTATGACTCTTGAATTCGGTTGTCTGGCAGATTTCACACTTAAGTTTGAATTGTTAATCCACGATTAGAAGTTGTAAACATTGATTGAGCCATGATTTCACATATCAGATCTCGTTTACACATTAAGTTTTTCAGTTCGATATTAATTGAACATGGTAATCACTAAGCATGAAAGGAACCAGCCTGAAAAATAAAATTTTTTAGCATCATTCTATAAAGAAGAATTGAAAGAATAAGTCGCATAATCGTCATCATAGGTTTGCTCCCTATAGATGAAGATTCGATTCCTCATAGTTGACATGAGAAAAGATTTAGGCGACGAGTTTTCACCATAGGTTTGCTCCCTATAGGTGCAGATTTGATTCCCCTCTTTGGCGTTACTATTTATAAAGAAAATCAAATGATGAAAATCTGAAAGGCAAGTGTTGGATTCTGGTTTAGTCGTCATGCACTCCGTTATTAATTACCAATGATATCATGAAATTAATAATTGGATCTCTTAATGATCGTAAGCCGAGATTACATTATACACTAATGGAACTCAATGTTTAGAATGTTCTAATTCATGGATTAATATTTTGAACTTGATTATGAAGTTTACTGTAAGCTTGATTTCAGGAGAAAAATCTCCTCACCATTCATGAATTTTAGAATTTTCACATCTCAACTATCTGTTCACGAGTCACTTGAGTTTACAGGAATTGTCTTTTATTTCTGAAATTATTTCTTCGCATGTTTTGCTCGGGACTAGCAAAATGCTGGTTGAGGGTTGTGATCAAGGTCGAATATTACATATCAGACCCCAGTAATTGCCTAAATTTACATACCTGATGAGCCTTAATGGAATATTTTAATCGTATTTTCATTTCAGGATGTAATAATGAGCGTTGGACTGAAAAAAGGATTAAAAGTATGGATTTGATGATCCAAAGCCACCGAAGCACATGATGAACCTCAGAGGACCAATAATGAAGAGTTTACACGCCTGCGATATGAGGAAAGCAAACCAAAGGGGCCTGAAATTGGTGCAAAATGCAAGATCACATGTTTCCCGCCATCCGATCAACTCAAAACTTCATACATGTGATGGGGGCCGTAAATCAACCGTACATATTAAATTTCAGCCCTTGAAGATCTCGGGAAGTGGTCCAACGGACAAATCAGCCCATTAATTATCGATTCTGGGCCCACCTGATATTCGGAACTGCCTCAAACTTGAAATTGGCGGTTGATATTATATAAAGAAAAGGATGGACGGTACAGATTTCTCATAAACATCATAGTGGGCCCCACACGTGATGCATGTACACCATGCACACGCCCACCGAGAGTTGCACCGAACCGCCACCGGGTCAGCGCAAGCGCTGACCCCCGCCTTCATCAAAAATGGATTTCCGTTTCAAGTGCTGATGCCGTCCGATCGGACGATCGCGTTGTGGGTCCACACCATCCATCCACCAGCAGATCTGGACCGTCCATCATGTTTGAAGGGGCCCAATCACCAAGGTGTAGGTGGCCGAATTGCAAATAAGAGCGACTATGGAAATCTAGCCGTCCAAATGTCGGACGGACGGTGGTGCAGAAATTCAGGTGGACCTCATCATGGAAAAAGAAAACGGACATCCCTGGACGGTTTTCAGTTGGGAGTCGAACGGACGGAGTGGATTGTCCAACAAATCATCACAGTGGGCCCCACCATTTTCGCTGCGGAACCCATCCGCGTCCCTGTTCCCGCGGAACGCGGCAGCGGCAACGGACGTGGTCCGTTTTGCGGACGTCAATGGGCCCCACACGTCACCTGTACGGTCGATCTGATCCGTCCATCTTGTAGAGGGCCATGAATACTACAAAACCATGCTGATAGTTCACTCCCACGCGTACACACGTACGTGATACAGAGGCCACAAAAGGGCTACCCGGCGACGTTCAAAACTGATCTTTTGGTATTTTCTTCTCTGGGCCGCGTTAATGGACATTCAAAACCACCCATTCCTGACTGAAATTTCGTCCTGAATCCAATGGAATTGGTGGATTTTCCAGAAAATGCCTCTGTGGGGCCCACCGATCACAGTTGCGAAAATTTGTACTCCGAGTCCTTCTACGACTCTGCCACCGATCCAACCATCCAGCAGCTATAAAAGGGAAGTTTTGGACGTGGGTAAGGCATTCAGAACCAGGGAGGAGCTCCAGATCTACAGCAAGGGAGAGAAGAAGAGAGAAGAGAAAGAAAGAAGAGAGAGAGAAATTGGTTTGAAATTCCTTTTCATGAATATTTATTTTTATTTTTCCATTTATTTAATGGAGTTTATGGGTAACTAATCTCTCAGTTAGGGCTGATGATGAACCCCTAATTTGAATACCCTTTGTTCTATGTTGATTTTTCTTTAATTAAGATTGATTTGTTTCTTTCCTTAGTGTGCTTGATTGTTTTAAATTCTATGCTTCTCCATCTATGAACTTGATCAGAGTCTATGGATGGATGTGGTCTGGATGCTTATTCTAGGTGCTTGTATCTGATCATGAACAGGTTCCTGTAGAGGAAGAAACAGGGTGCTTTACTGAACTGCATATTCCATATGCCCGATTTGGACATGGGATATGTTATTCATGGCATTGCTTAAAGGAATTAGACAATCTGTATGCCTGATTAAGGACACAGATTGTGCTTTCTCTAGATAAGTTGGATCAATCTAATTTAAGGTGAATTAACAGACAAAACAAAGGTTAGGATAATTAGGGGTGGATTCGAAAGTCCTAGTGCTCTCTCTGATTGAATTTTCTTCCTTATTCTCAATAGTTATTTTCCATAGATTTGTGTTAGCCATTTGATCCTTTATTTGTTGAATTAGTTAAGGAGAATCGTGAATTTGAATTGTGACGACCAGTCCCTGTGGATTCGACCTCGGTCTTACTGAGTTTATTACTACATCACAACCCTATACTTGGGGAGTGAACAGACGTCTAATCCCAGGTTGGCAAAAATCTGGGATGTTACATCCACTGCCCTAAGGGGGCCCACCAAATGCAAGGTGTTGATGCTCTACACACATCACGGTGGGGCCCACGGCAGGGGCCCACATCCCTGCCTCCAGCGTCATACGTAGGAGGACGCTGCTGCACGTAAGCAGTGCCTGCTGCTATATATTTTTTCATTTTCTCGGGGTTTTTCCTAGGTGGGGTCCGCATCAGGGGAATCCACCCCGCCCATTGGCTCCTATGGCTCAAGACAAGCCAAACAAGCCCAATATTGAGTATATTTCGAGGTACAGAACATCAAGGTGGATTTCAACGGTAGAAAATACTATTTCCTAAGCTATGGCTCGCCAGAAAGTCGGATTGCCTTCATTTTTTGGCTCAACACCTAAAATGAGCTGAGGAATGAAATGGGCGGTGTGGATTAGATTGATACATCAAGGTAGGGCCTGTATGAGTGGCCCACCCAAAAAAGCATAAACCAAGCCTCTTTTTTTTTTTTGCTAGCACACCCACTGTCTATTCACACTTCACAAGTCCAGCGTCCAGGGACGTTGGACGTGGGCGTTTTATCATGGTGGGTCCCACGTGTGGGGACCACAGCTAGTGGGTCCCACATGGACGTGGCCCCACTTGATTGGATCAACCTAACATTTGTGTTTTCCCATCTCCCTAAGGTAGGGCCCACATGGTTTGGATGTGTAGATCCTACACGTCCATCAAGTGGGTCCCACGAAGGTGGATGACTTGGATAAAATGCATACATCAAGGGGCCAATACCAAGGGAAGAGAGAGAGAGAGAGAGAGAGATCGAGTGATGGAGGGACCTCGGCACTATGGGCCCTCCTTCCATGATTTACCACATACATCAAGTGGGTCCCATTACATATGGGTCCATCGATCAAAATCAACAGTGGAGATCCTTTCTCTACCGAAATGAAAGGTCTAGATGACCCTATCCATGTAAGGAAAATGAACATCATGATGGGGTCCATGGAGAATGGCCCCATCATGAGATGATCATGAGAATCATAGTGGGCCATTGGCCACATCTAGGGTCCAAAATGAGATCCATACCATCAATCGGTAGCCCTCACTTGACCCATCATAAAAATATGAAATGTAGGCCTATAGAAGCACCCATCGTTCGATCTTCTTGGTCTGATGGAAAGTCAATTTCCTTGTGTCTCACTTTGATGGAGGATGATGAGAAATGAACGGCTAAGATGAAGGATTTTGGGGTGGGAAGTGGGCCACACACATCTCACTTTCTCTCTTGGAAAACCATGGACGTCCACCACTTTGCTTGAGATTTTTGTTGCTTGGAAAAATGTGAAGAGAAATGAGAGAGAATGGTGGTTGTAAGAGAGGTGATGGGTGTGAGTGATGGATGTGAAGTGATGGTGTACTTGACATGTATGGGTGTGTAAGGGAGAGGGTGAGAGAGAGTTGACTTTGGGGTTGCTCTTGCACTTGACATAAGGTGATTGATTGATTGATTGATGGGACTTGTTGTAGAGATTCTCTTGGGATTGCAAATGTGCAGTGTTTCTTTGAAATAAACGCAGGCCCACATCTTCTAGCCAGGGTATCAGATCGGTGCGTAAGACGCGGCGTTAGAACTAGGGGTGTACACAAACTGGGCTAGCCCGGTTAGCTCGCTCGACCCAGCCCGAAAAAGCCCGACTCGGCTTGACCCGGAACTGAGTTCGGGTTCGGACGGGTTAATTTTCTAAGCCCGAAAATGAGTCTGGGCCGAGTTCGGATACGGCCCAGTTCGGCCCATCTCGGTTCGAAACCCGACTCGCCCCGGCCCATCCCGACTCAGCACGTACGGTCCACTGTATGAATGGGTTAGTACACCATTTAAGATAAGGGTAGTATGTTGGCACAGGCAAGGACAATACCGAATCTGCTTTTGATGGATTGCACCAAAAAGTAATGTTTATATGATGCCACAGGTCCAAATGTAACTAAGTGTGTGGGTAGGTAGGTTGTAATGGAATTTTAGACAACGGAATTATTTCTCTAGATTCTTTATTATTTCATAATAGGATGGTACCGTACGTAGAGAAGAACTAGAAAATGGTAGAGTTATATTGCCACTTTACATGTGCTGGGGTCATCTTTCAATCAGGACGGCCTGTTTAGTGGGATCCACTGACGATGGAAATTGATTCTAGATATACATAGTTGGGACGATCCTAGCCATCTAAATAGTGGCCTCCAAATCAGCAATAGAAAAGAAAACAGCTGACAGGGAACATGTTATACAAGAGAGTAAAGATAAGAGATGGCTATGGTCTTCTGATAAGTATGGTACCGTTGATCGAGGGCCTTGTAATGGGATGTGGATTACCTGCTAAAGCCTTTCCCATGAATTTGCTGTAAGGTTCGAAACTGGTCCGAACTCATGTTCGAAACTGGCCCGAACTCGGCCTGAACTTGCACGATTGCAGCCCGGGCCCAGTTCAGACTGGAGATGTTGGCCCAGTGACCAGGCCCGGTCAGGTTCAGGCCTAGTGCGGCTGTTGAACGGGCCTGGACGGACTGAGTCCAGTTCAACTCGGCCTGACCCGTGTACACCCCTAGTTAGAACCGCGGCGACGGTATGGTCACAGCAGTACAAGTCTCGGATTAAGCCAACTCAAATCTATAGGATATGACTTAGGGTCATGCGAAAACATCGATTATCAGTCGCAGGTTGCCAGAATTCGACGGAAAGGATCGCGGGATTCGACGGAACAGTATGATCTAGGATACGGGCCTCACAATAACAGATGTATTTACGGCTTTACAGTCGACCATCTGAAACTTCTCAAGAAGTTCATTTGTGTACTTCTTATGGAATATATAAATGCCGCCGACTTGTTGTTTCACTTCAAGGCCCAAAAAGAATGACATCAGGCCTCCATCAGTCATCTCAAACTCTTTAAACATAAATTACTTGAATTCTTCAAACATCATCTGGCTGTTTCCAGTAAATAACAAATCATCAACAAATAAGCAGGCTATGAGTATATCGCCATGAGTATTCTTTTTAATGTAAACTACATACTCATACGGACTTTTAGTAAAGCCATTCTCTTGAAGATAGTCGTCGATATGTGCATTCCAAGCTCGTGGGGCTTGCTTCAACCCATACAGAGCTTTCTTCAGTCGATACACCTTGTGTTCCTTCCCTTGCATGACAAAACCTTCAGGCTAGTCAACATAAACTTCTTCCTTGAGTACTCCATTTACAAATGCAAATTTTACATCTAGTTGGTAGATCATCCAACTGTGATATGCTGCAAGGGAGACGATCATCCTCACATTGTCAAGGTGAGCAACGAGGGCGAACACTTCTTCATAGTCTACTCCATATTTCTATTTGTAGCCTTTTGTTACGAGTCTTACCTTATACCGTTCGATCTTACCATCGCCATTTCACTTGATTTTATACACCCATTTGAGACCAATGGTCTTCTGGGCTTTAGGAAGTGACGTTAGCTCCCATGTTTGATTCTTTTCGATGGCATGGATTTCCTCTTCCATAGATATTTTTCAGCATTCTTCATTCACGACCTCCTCGAACGTAAGAGGCTCGTGATTCGCATATAAGTAGAGCAAATTTACTTCCTCAATTTCGGTGTAGATCTCATTGAGGCCTCTCATTTTGATTGGAGCAAAAGGTGAAGGAAAGCTAGATGAAGATGTGTTGGCTGAATTTTGATTTGATAGAGTTCTTCTAAGAGAGATGGAACGTACTCCTGAACTTCTGCATGCAAACGATTTAGTTGAAGGTGTTGTGAGTGTTCGCTCTTGATTCTCATGTCTCTCTTCTTCGTATTCTTCGACCTCGACCTACTTTTCTTTGGCTGAATTTACCTCGTTCCATTTTTAAGCTTCTATCTCACAAAACACCACATCTCTACTCACCACCAGCTTATTGGTTAGTAGGTTGTAGAGCTTGTATGTCTTTGACTCCTCGTTATAGCCGATAAAGATACACTTCTCACCACGATCGTCGACCTTTTTCCTTCTTACTTCTGGAACTTAAGTGTAGGCAACAC
This sequence comes from Magnolia officinalis, assembly GCA_021015155.1. NCBI lineage: Eukaryota > Viridiplantae > Streptophyta > Magnoliopsida > Magnoliales > Magnoliaceae > Magnolia > Magnolia officinalis. The sequence continues at coordinate 57,822,383 of JAJHSJ010000015.1, forward strand.
ACCTGAAGATTTTAAGGTGTGCCACGCTCAGCTTGTAGCTGCTCTATGCCTCCTGTGGTGTCATAAATCTGACGCTTTTAGTGGGACACCGATTGAGTAGATATGCAGTACATGCAACTGCCTCTCCCTATAAGCTCTTCGATAGGCCTTTCTCTTTCAACATGGTCCTCATCATGTTGAGGATAGTGCAGTTTTTCCGTTTCGCGATTCCATTCTACTGTGGTATGTAGGCTGCAGTGTGCTGCTACTTGATTCCTTGTTCCCTGCAATAATCTTGAAACGCATTTGAGGTGTACTCCCTATCTCTGTCAGATCTATATAAGGACCTTGATTTTATGACCACTTTCATTTTCAACTCAGGCTTTGAAACTTTTAAAGACAATAAAGCCACAGACTTTTCTTTAATACAGTAAACCCACAATTTTTCTACTGAAATCATCGATGAAGGTGATAAAATATTTATTACTTCTAAGAGAGGGTGGATCCAATGGTCCACAAATGTCCATGTGAACTAGTTGTAGTGGCTTCCTTACTCTTTGGGACACTCCACTTGGAAATGAGTTCATTTACTATTTGTCAAGTATACACGCCTCACATATATGTTTTGGAACTTCAATAACAGGCAAACCATGTACCATGCTTGATGAGGACAGGAGTTTAAGACTATTAAGATTTAGATGGTCAAACCGAAGATGCCACTTCCATGAATCATTATTTACGCTTCATAAAAACATTTCTCGAGCCTTGTGTTTATATGGATTAGGAACACTCTGTTCTTCACCATTTGGACTTGCGCCACAAGTCTCCTACGTGCATCTTTCAATGACATAATTGAGTTCTCCATGTGTACTATATACCCTTCTTTAAGGATATGTTGTTTTTCATATTGGGTACATAATACACATTAGAGATAAATTGGCTCATCATTTTTTTTGGTAAATTTTAATTTTACCTTTACCTCTCACCTAAGTTTTTTATGAGTCTTCAAACGTTACATTGCCATGAACTCCTTCTGTGAGTTCCATAAAGAGTTTCTTGTCACCACACATGTGATTGCTTGCAGCTGTGTCAAGATACCATGTGTCTTATTGATCACTGCCTTTCTCTTGTGCAAGGAGAAGTGTGGAGCTTTCTTTTTCATGACCTGATGCTTCGGCATAGTTGGATCGCTCATCTTTACTCATCGACTTAATCCAACAATCAGATGCATAGTGGCCAAGCTTGTTACAATTGTAGCACTGGATGTTCTTTGTATTTTCTCATCCACGCATCGATCTGCCTCTACCATTTCCTCTTCCACAGAAATTGGTATTTTTTTGCCAATTTTAGTCGTGGCTTTGTTGGTATCTACGCCATTTGCCTCTTGCGCGATTGCTAGTAACACGTCCACCACGTTGTAAACTTCAACGTCTATCCTTTTGATCATTCAGAGTCAATCTTGACTACAAAGCTTGTTCCACCGCTATGGAACTGGCATTATTCTACATTCGTTACTCATGAACTTGCAACGACCCCATTAGCTCCTTAATGGAGAGTTTTTCAATATCCTTTAATTCTTCGATTGCCACAACCACATGCTTAAACTTGGTTATGAGGGATCGAAGTATCTTTTAAATCATCCGGACATCTTCAATCTTCTCACCATTTCTTTTTAGGTTATTGACAATTACAAGCAACTACGAAAAATAATTGGCAATATTCTCACATTCCTTCATGTGAATTGCTTCGAACTTAGCTCTAAGGGTTTGGAGCCGAACCCTCTTGACACTATCAACACCCTTAAAGATGGTGCGAAGGCCCTCCCATGCTTGCTTGCATGATGTCACTTCAGTGATCCGTTCAAAGGTTGAATAATCCAACATTTGATAGATGAGGAAAAGAGCCTTCTTATCTTTTTTTCAATTGATCCTTGAGAGTGGCTTTTTGTTCGGCGATATAGGCAGCTTCTTACTCCGTTGTGGGCTCTTCGTACCTGTCGGTGATGATCTCCCAAAGATCTTAAGATCTGAACAAGGCCTTCATTTGTATACACCAGTTTTCGTAGTTGTCCTTGGACAACTTCGGAATTTGTGGCTAGATTGCGCTTGCCATCTTGGTGGTGGTGATGTTGTTATTTCTGCAATAGGTAGGAGGCCAAAAAATGAGTTGAAAAATGAGCCATGGCGTCCGTTGGGGCGTTACCCTCCTTGAGAATATGGGAGAACACCACCTGACCCCTAGATGACAAAAATTGAATTCTGGATATCCAGGATCTCCATTTCCAGCCTGGAGATGTTACTCCTACCAAGAAATTGATTACTGGTTGGGAGTCCAATTCAACTATAATCTTCTTCAATCCTTTGCTAAGGCACACATGTAATCCGTCATGGATGGCCCTGAGTTTAGCGTGAATGTTGGAACCGAAACCGTAGCCTTCAGCAAAAGCAAAGAGAAATTCCCCTTTATCTCCTCTACAAATTCCTCCTCCACCTGATAATCTTGGGTTCCCTAAAGTCGACCCGTCCACATTGATCTTGACCTAGCTACTGAGGGGCCTCTGCCATTTCACTACCAGAACTGGAAACCAGGAGTGAGCCGAGGAAAATGATGCGATTAGGGGAGGAGTATCTGTAGCTCTTGGAGGAGAGGGACCCCCGAGTGATGGTGGATGTTGATCGGCTGCCTGGGCACTCATGTTGGAGGGGAGGGGGCTGGACGCCTTTGCCTTTCCTTGGCTCCCGACAAAGTCAATCCACCAATTGACACGGGAGATCACCTTGTGAATCGATGGCTTGATCCCCTCGAAGATTGCCATGTTTCTCGCCTTCCAAGTTTCCCAGAGAACAAAGCAGGGGGCAATTTTTGGGCAGCAGACTGATGCATTCTTGCTGTCGGAATAGACCACCATTGGGACAGCCTCTGTTCCACCAATGAAGCTCCCTGGATGTTGATCCCGAACCATCTTCCGAAGAAGTCCCAGACTGTTTTCGCCAAGCCACCTTCAAGGAACAGGTGATGAATTGACTCGCTATCATGGCCAACTCAGCCCTGAGCCAAACTGCCCTCACAACAAACACATCTGGAAGCCAAATGGATGCCCCTAGCTTACACTGCGACCTCAACTGGCACCACTTTCACCAAGATTTTCCAGACCAAGAGGGAGATTTTTGGGAGAAGGATTGTATGGCATACCCATCTGGCCCACCCTTTGCAATCCTGACCATATCTATATAACCCCATGCTGATTTTACCGAGAAATTTCCTAATGGAGTGAATGGCCGAAAAGGCTTGTCTAGGCCTGGCGATAAGCAGAAACCCGCTTGGAAAATGAGATTGATCACTTCTTGGGGAGGAGTCGAAAAACCACCGCGCCTTACCAAGGAATTGATTTACTTTCAACTGCCGCATCTCAGGAGGAATCTGGATTCCTTCAATCAGGAGAAGGGAGCCCAGACCTGTCCAATTCGAGCTCCACAAATTACACTCACCTATTCCAATCTTCACACAGCTTGCACACGGTTTCTACACGGTATAGACATGGTTTTGGATTTGCAAAATCCACTGTTTCCAATATATTCATGGAGGATTTTGATGTCACCGTTCTCTTCATAGTAGCCATGGCAGCGGATGATGAAGGGACTTTCGGTTTCACAGAGGATACCAATCTCGTGGTAGATTTGGCGGCAGATGATTTTATCGTGGGGCCCACGGATGGAATTGAGGGCATAGATTTGGCCCGTGAGGCGGTGGCAGACCTTTTCGATGGTTCTGCGTTCACCACTGCCGAGGATGCCAATGCAGACAAAGTCGGATGGATTAATGGCGGACGATGATGATGACATGGCGGAAGGGGGGTAGCGGAGGGAAGGGTCGGGTGGCGGGGGAGAGATGGTGAGGTCGGTTCTCCGTTTCTTGTTTCTTGGTGGATTTCAAGACGGGTTTCATGGTGAGTTGGGCATCGGGTCAGGTTGATAGAGATGGTGAGGTCGGAAATAGACCAGAAGGCAGGCGGTTTTTTTGTAACTAACCCAGAAAATAAAAAGTAATCTGGATTCAAGAGAGGGAAGTCATGGATCGTACAAGTTAAAATGAGTTTGTTTGTCTCTGTCACCTGTCACCACTCATTATACTACGTTTGGAATCGGATTGCGTACTGAGTTACTCAGTACGCTCTTATCGTACTGAGTAAACTCAGTTGGGCCCACCGTGAAAATAAGTAGTTTATCCACACCATCCATACGTTTTTTCGGGTCATTTAAGGGGTTGAGCCCAAAGTTGAAGCATATCCAACTCTCAAGTGGATCATACCACAGGAAACAGTGGGAATAATGATTTCCACCGTTGAAACCTTCCTAAGCCCTACAGTGATGTCTATTTGTCATCCAAGCTGTTAATAATATCACAAAGACATGGATGAAGGGAAAAAAACAAATATAAGCTTAATACAAAAATTCTGTGACACTCAAGAATTTTGCAATGGTATAAGTTCAATTCACACTGTTTCATGTGGTGTGGTGCATTTGAGCTTTGGATATCCTTCAATTTTGGACTTATGCTATAAAATTATCTAATAAAATAGATGGACGGAGTGGATAAAATACATAGATCATGGTGAACCCCACAGAGTTTACTCAGTACGCTAAGCGTACTGAGTTACTCAGTACGCAATCCGCTTCCACTACGTTTGTTAACATTCACTGGACCCACATGCATAGATATCCCGATGATGATAACCGTCCATGGTCTAGTTATTTTTCAAATTCACTCTTAATTCGTGATCCAAACCTTTGATTTTTAGACTTAGTGAGAGACATTGAAAGTTTCCTTTTCATTGTTTTAAATTTATCCGTTCACCTGATGGTTACAATCATCGTTCAAAGTCTTTTTCCTCAAGCGACCCTTATGGAATAGATTCCACAATATGGATGGCTTTGATCATCTGACCACTTAGTATGTGGGCCCCCCTGTGTGGAGACGTCCTATGGATCCTTAATCGCGACAGAGTCGAAACTTCTGTGGGCCCAACATGTTGTATGTATTATATCCACACAGTCCATCCATCTTGTGAGATCATGTACGGGCTTTAAGCCAAAAATGAGGCAGATTCAGTGTTCCAGTGGACCACACCATAGAGAGTAGTGGGATCAATGACGCCCAAAGTTGAAACCTTCCTAGGGCCCACCATGATGTTTTTTTTTTTTTTGGCCATCCAACCTGTTATCTATGTCTCAAAGAGTAGGATGAAGGGAAAATACAAATATCAGCTTGATCCAAAGCGTTTCTGGCCCACAAGAAGTTTTCAACGGTAGGTCTCAGTGTCCCAGTGCTTTCTATGGTGTGGTCCTCTTGTGATTAGATCTATCTCATTTTTGGATAGATATTCTAAAATGATGTCTATAAATGGATGGAGGGTGTGGATATAAAACATACATTATGGTGGGGCCACATTAGTTTGCCACGTCAATACGGAGATCGGTGGTGTGAGTCACACCACGCAATCCGCGTCCGTCGAAATTATGGCATTTGCATGGGTTGACTTTGGTGTCACTACGGGACGCGGATTAGATACTAAAGACAGGTTGAGTTGCGAGACTCGCTTATGAAGTAACGTCACCAAGTCATGTGGACCGACTATGATGTATGTGTTGTATCCACAACGTCCATTCATTTGGATATATTATTTTAAGGCATGACCCAGAGAATGAGGAAGATCCAAACCTTTAGTGGACCCCACCAAAGAAAACAGCGGGAAGATTGATGTCCACCGTTGAAACCTTCCTAAGGCCCACCATGATGCTTTTTCGAAATCTAACCTGTTCAAAAGTTAACAAAGACATTAAAGAAGGGAAAACACAAATATCAGCTTGATATAAAGCTTTTGTGGACTTTAGAAGTTTTTAACGGTGGTGTCACTCTCTCCACTGTTTTCTCTGGTGGGATTCACTGGAGCTTTGGATGTGACTCATTTTTTGGATCTTAGCCTAAAATGATCTCTCCATTTGGATGGACGGCGTGGATACTAAACATACCTCATGGTGGGGCCCACAGAACTTGGTGACGTCACTTCAGTTCGAGTCTTGGTACTTAACTTGTTAGTAGCCAATCCGCGCCCGTAAGTACGTGAGTCTTCCCGCGGCTTACCCAACGATGACGTAATCTCCGTTCCAGGCCGTACGAATAGTGGGCTCCACCGTGGATGACAATTTGTGGATGGAGCATCCATGTCACACTAATGATAAAATCTAAACTGTCCATCTAAAATCACAACGGTAGGGACAAAGTCCGGTAATAGATTTAAGAAGGTAATGAAAAGGAGTGCATCCATACAACGTGGTGCTAAAAGATGTTTTGCAGCCAACGGAGTATGGAAAGAAGCTGCTGCTGGGGAGTCTCAATGAAGAGGTCAACACTGAAAGATCCTAAACGTTCGATCAATGGTCCATTGAAACGGTTAAGATAGCGGTCTACGTTCAAAGGAAAAGAGTTGAATGATCAGTGTTAAGGTATTCCTAATGAGAGGTTTTTTTTTTTTTTTTGTTAAATTGATTGCCACCAATACACATGGAGTCAATGCTTTGGATTACTGGATATGATCCCAATCCGACTGATGTGATTGTTGTTACTTTTTATACAGAATCAAGTATTTCTGTAAAATAAATGGAAACTGAAAAATCACGATGATCGAAACTAAGGACAGGCTGAAGCACGTCTGAAACGCTGTCCTTAAAGCGTTATTTGCCCCTACTCAATGAATTGAGTATGCTGATAGGTTACAAGCAAACCACTTCTAGGATATGACAAGCCTGGTGTGGGTCTGCGTTCAGCAAATACGAAGGCCCACCAAATAGAACTCTTATACACACTATCTGGCAGAATTACAATATAGAAAAAATCCTAAAAAGAAAAAGAAAAAGAAGAATTTTTTTTTTTTGATTTAGACCATTGCACTGGTCATACTTTCAGCCACTGGTTCAGTTGAACTGTTCTAGACCACACCGTTGGTCTGTTCTTCTAGTAAAGGATTAACCGTTACTGTCTTGCTGGAACTACTGGAGTATATTAGAGTAGTGGGCAGTCTCAGTTCGTATGGATCTGCTGGAGTGGGTTTTGAGATGATTTGGAAACTCATCCTTGCCCTCCTTTTATAGGCTATGGTGGCTGGGAGTTATGGTCCAGGGAAATAAATTCCATGACCGTTTTCTAGCTGTTGGAGAAAACTAACCGTTTTATGGCCATTTTCTGATTGTTGTACATAGGCCATTAAGCTGTTGCATGCTGACTGTTATGAGACAACAACTAACCGTTTTCTAGCTGTTGGGCTAGCCATACAGCAGTTATAGCTGGACCCTACACTAATGACACAACTGTTACAGTTCTGCTGCAACAGCTCCATTTTCTAGCTCTCTATATATACTGGAGGACTCTCATTCAGTCCTCTAGTTTCCCTTCATCCAGCCATCTGCCTTAGCCACTTAGTCGCACAGCGACTCGCACACGTCTCTCGAAGTGCAAAGTGCGCCACTAGCACCTCTACAGCCACATTGCCTCACATACCCACGCTCTCGCACCGAGCCCGTGACCGTGACCGAGACCGAGACTGAGATTGAGATTAAGACTGAGACTGAGACCGAGCCCGTGTCCGTGCCCGAGCGCGAGTGCGGGTGTTCCAATGCTATGCACTGGAACACGCAAGGTCCATAGTCCATGGACTAGGTAGGTAAATATCATAATACTCCACTATTATCATTTAAACCACAGATTTTTCTCTTCCCTTTCCCATGTGGGACTATTCCAAAAAACCCACAAAACGGTGTTTTTTCCAAATAAAATAATATATATTATATATTATTTTTATTATTAAAATCAATATTTTCAACAATCTCGTATCTCAGTGCGTGGGGTTGTTCTAGTAAACCTCCCCCACTTTATGCATGCTTTTATTTGCTTGCAGTTATCACGATACAACACATATATCATAGTGGGCGCCGATTAGCTACTGACAGGTTGAGTAGCGGGACTCGCTACTAAAGTGACGTCACCAAGTTCCGCGGGCCCCACCATGACGTATGTTTTGTATCCACACCTTGCATCCATCTAAAGAGATCATTTTAGGACAATATCCAAAGACTGAGTTAAATCCAAAGCTCCAGTGGACCCCAGCACCGACTCCAGTAATGAAATATAGTTTGTTCTAGTTAAATCCAAAACTCTAGTGGTGACAGTACGCCCACCATTAAAAACTTCTAAAGGCCACAAAAGTTTTAGATCAAGCTGATATTTGTGTTTTCCATTATTTAATGTCTTTTTTAACTTTTGAACATTGGTATTTCAAATAAACATTATGGTGGGCCTTAGGATAGTTTCAATGGTGTGAATCACTCTCCCCACTGTTTTCTGTGGTGGAGTCCACTACAGCTTTTTATCTGACTCGTTTTTTGGCTCATGCCCTAAAATGATATCTCAAAATGTATGGACGGTCTGGATACAACACATTTATTATAGTGGGGCCCACAAAACTTGGTGACGTCACTTCAGTAGCAGACTCGCTACTCAATCTATCTTTATCTAATCCGCGTCCTATCATAGTGGCCCTACAGAACTTGGCGACGTCACTTCAGTAGCGAGTCTCGCTACTCAATAGGGCTATTCACGAGTCAAGTTAGTTCGAAAAACTCACTCGACTCGGCTCGATTCAGCTCGGATTGACTTGGCTTGAATGGCCGATTCGGGCCGAGTCAAGCTAATTATATGAAGCTCGAGTTGAGTTCGAGCTGAGTTCGACCAGGGGGCATTTCAACTCGACTCAACTCGAACTCGACTCAGCTCGATTAATAAATATATTAAAGTTGTGGGGAATGCAGAGAAAGTTGAAATGAGATCTCTTTGCTTTCACCCCAACAACGAAAAGTTTGATGTTGGTGTTGATGATCTCTTGAATCCAAAATGGTATATTGTATGGAGCACTCACATGAACAGACATATCCTTCCTGAATATGTTGTGAGATACAAGTCCTCAAATCATTTGCAATGTAATGGAAACTGCGCTTTTATCTGAGCAGCAACAATGTAGGTGGGTCCCACTTTTTGTGGTCCCATGTCTGTTCAAAATCCTATCCATTGGAAAGTATGGCCTTAATGATGGGTAATTCAGAACATACAATTGAGGATGCTTTTGGCCCATGGTTCTTGTAACAGCTCACGCCCACACTGTATGATATTGTCCGCTCTGGGCACAGCCCGCACGGTTTTGTTCTTGGATTTCTCCCAAAAGGTCTCATACAGTATAGGGTGACAACTTCACATATAGTCACCACAACTCCAGACGACACTTCCGATGTGGGACAAAGTTTCACCTATACTGTGTGCATAGTAGCCTGCCAGCACAGTAGCCTGTCAGCCACACAGTAGCCTACCAGCCACATTGGGGCCCGCCCACATGTGTGTCCGCCCACATGTGACCACAGTGACGGGGCGTCACAGTTTTTCTATCATAGGGCCCACACAGATGGATTTTCTAGACTGCTAAAAGATGGACTACACCCTGTTTCGGTTGCGGGCTAAACCAAAAATGAATTTCACTTGATGGAGCGTCATGTAAAATGTATCTTTAAAATTTTTTTATTTAGCTTCTCTTCTGAATCAATGGAGGAGGATCAAGAACAGAATCCATTACTCTCTTACCTAACAAGCTCGAGCTCGACTCGAGGTAAACTCGACTTGACTCAAACCACTAGCTCGACTCAAACTCGACTCAACAGCTTTGGCAAACAAGCCAAGCTTCAATATTGAGCTTGAGGCCAAGCTCAAGCTCGAGCTTGAACTTGAGTACAGCATGGACTGGACAAGCTGAGCCAAGCTTGGCCCACCTCGACTCGACTCAGCTCAATGCCCACCCCTACTACTCAACCTGTGGTGAGTAAACTCCGTGAGGTACACCATGATTTATGTATTTTATTCATACCGTCCATCCATTTTAACCAATAATTTTAAGGCTTGAAACAAAAAATTAAGCATATAAAATGGTCAAATGGACCACACCACAGGAAATAGTTGAATTGAACATCTAGTGCTGAAAAAATCTTATGTGCCACGAAAGTTTTGGATCAAGCTTATATTTGTGTTTTCCCTTCATCCATGTCTATATGATCTTATGAACAGGTTAGATGACAAGTAAACATCAGTGTGGGGCTTAGGAAGGTTTCAACGGTGGAAATCGTTATCCCCACTGTTTCATGTGATATGATCTATTGATCTTTGGATATGCTTTAATTTTAGGCTCAACCCATTAAATTAGATGGAAAAACGGATGGACGGCGTGGATAGACCACATACATTCAAGGTTGGCCCGACTGAATTTACTCAGTACGCAATCCGATTTCTCCCCTCTATATGCCGGAGCTGTCAGCAAATTACGGCAGGGTGATTTGATGTATGAGACCCCACTGCATGTATGCGCACCGTGATGGTCAGGAAAAATCCATTTATAGTCTCAACCGTATACAACGCCATATGCAGTCTCAACCGTGTATGATGTGGGCACAGATTTAGATACTGACAAGGTCAGTAGCCAAATCCCTACCGAAGTGACGTCACCAAGCTATGTAGACCCCACCATGATGCATGTGTTTTATCCATACCGTCCAACCATTTTTAGAGATCGTTTTATGGCATTACAAAGAGAATGAGATAGATCTAAAGTTCTAGTGGACCCCACCATAGAAAATAGTGGGAACAGTGACATCCACCGTTCAAAACTTCATAAGGGCTACAGTAGTTTCCGATGAAGCTGATATTTTTGTTTTCACTTCATCTATCTCTACGTTAACTTATGAATAGAATGGATCTCAAAAATACATCACTGTGAGCTCTATAAATGTTTCAACGGTGGGTGTGACGGCTCCCACGGTTTTCTGTGGTGGGTCCACATGAAATTTAGATCTATCTCATTCTCTTTTTAAAGCCATAAAAAGATCTCTACAAATGGTTGGACGGTATGGATACAACACATGCATCATGGTGGGGTCCACATAGCTTGGTGACGTCACTTCAGTAGCCATTTGGCTACTGACCTTGTCAGCAATCCACGCCCGTATGATGTCAGCGGCTACTTTATATAACTTAAAAATATGTGATTTTTCGTAAATAGATTAAAAGATAGGTGGATTTTAAATAAATGGCTCTTTCTTCTTCTTATTTATTTATTTACTTATAAATTTCGAGAAACCAAAGCATTATATATTCAAAAACGAGTTCAGACTCTCACCTTTGAGGAATAATACTAAAGGAAAGCATCATTCATTTGACAGATTTTTAAAAGAAACAACTAAATGATAAATATAGTATGTATCAAAACACTAATCTAATATTATCAAAACACTCATAGGGGATGTCTGAAGCAACAAATAATAAAAACGGGTAACAACAGAATTCTGATTTGGAATTTGTTTGACCATGAGAGAGATCGAACGGCTAGATTTCATTGACGAGAGCATATGCCAATTAATCACTACAGTAACCGGAAGGAACAAGACATAGGACTTGTGTTCCTTTCCATTCCTGGCCAGGTTTCAAAGTGATAGCTTCTCAACAGCTGCAGCGTCCACACACAGCATATGATTGTAATCATCATTAACCAAATCGAACGGCTAGATTTCATTATCGAGAGCATATGCCAATTAATCACTACAGTAACTGGAAGGAACAAGACACAGTACTTGTGTTCCTTTCCATTCCTGGCCAGGTTTCAAGGTGATAGGCTTCTCAACAGCTGCAGCGTCCACACACACCATATGATTGTAATCATCATTACCCAAATCCGGTATGGACTTCGCTTTCCTGTCCCAAGGATTCCATACGACAGCATCCGGAAGTCCTTCTTTCCTCAAAATAAATGTTTGCTTCTTCTCATGATCCAGAATTGCAATTTTGGTTGGTGTGCTAACATATATCTTGTCAACTTCCGATTCAAACGTTATTGCATCTCCTTGGTCGGTGAATAGCTCCTTGTCCTTTAGATTGTCTAGATAATAAAGAGTCTCCAGTCCTTCTACCCGCACATCACTGATATCAGAAACAGAGAAATGAGTATGATATGCGAAGTTGAAAGAAAACGGCTTTCCATTACTGTTGGTATTTCGGATGCGGGATGTCAATATCAGATCTCCACTGGGACTGAGATTAACCCTTAGACGAATCTCATAAAAGTGAGGCCAGGTTTTCATATCTTCTTCAGATTGCTTTAGAATTAAATCAACAAAAGCCTTATTGGAGTTATTTGTCGGGAAAGGTGGTGGATCGGTGTCAATGCTCCAAATCTTGTTCCTTGCAAACCCATGTTGTTCAAGAGATGCATCAGTACTAGAGAATTGAGGAAAGCATATTGAAATCCCTCCACGTATGTTTTTTGGAGGCTCGAAAATAGCATTACTGCTCATGAAAAGCAGCTCTTCCCCATGGTCATTCTTCCAAGAAGTCACTTGACCCCCATACAAATACACCTGGGCAGAGAAACCACAGGCCACTCTCAAGACGATCTTGTCGAGGTCATTGATGCCCTTGCACTGCTCGACTACAACCTTCTTCATAGACATCTCCCAAAACCCTAATTACAAATGAAATTGAAATGAAATGAGAGAGAGAGGATTGGATGCTCAGAAATTCATACTGTGTTTAATTTGTAAATAACCAAAAAGTACGTGGATAATAAGTTATCTAACCCAGATGCCTAGCCCATTTACTATGCTATCCAACCCAGTCATTTCCTTATTCACACTAGGAAGAAATGGGGACAAAGATTATCCTGATCCAAAACTTCTCTGGGCCTAAGAACGGTTGGCATCTAATCTCCATTATATCTTCTTGTATGGGCCACCATTTGAGTTTTGAAACTCCATCAATTTTGGCTCATGTAGTAAAATGTATAGCTCAAACAAATGGACATTATGGAAGTCATAAAAACATCATGGTGAGCCACGCCTGCCGTAAAATATATATTAAGGATAAAATGATCCTTTATTTTGAAATCATAGGTAAATTATCTTTTTAAAGTCTCTTTTGCTAACTATCCTAGCTGAAAGTTTTTTTTTTTTTTTTTTTTTTTTTTTTTTTTTTTTTTTTAAGAAGGGGATTTTATTAACAATCATTAACACCAGGTATCCGGGCATGGCCTTAAAAAATAATAATAAATAAATAAAAACTGGGATCCAGCCTATCTTATGAGCCCATATATAAATATGTCCATAATGAAAAAGTGAAAGAAAAACATCCCAAACTGAATCCTTCAGCCATCACCCTTCTTGGCTTTCCTTATCCTAATGATTTCCACACCTGCATTATCTAAGGCTAATGAGCCCCTAACAGGTTTGGGAAGATCAGCTCTATTACAATAGAGCTTGTTTGGAGTCCCATTGCTTGCTAGCTTTGCTAGACCATTTAGCGCCGAGTTCCCCACTCAAAATATATGGGAAAAAATAAAGTTGAGGAGACCTTTCATTCGCTAGATGATTTGTAAGACTCTTATCAAGTGGCCATACATTATCATCAATTTAGATCTAACTGTTGGATTACTCAGATTGAGTGATTCAGTAAGCTCCACTACAGTTGTGATCATTATAAATAGGTTTATGGTGGGATGCTTGAACCGTGATCCCTATACATAGTTATTAAACCGGATATGGAAACCTACGATATGTTGACTAGAAGTGTGATGGGTAAGCTTCTCTAGCCCTCTTTCCTATAAATAAATGTCTTGGTCGCCACACCAACACGAGAGAAAACCCTAGTCTCATTTAAAGGTTCTCTTAAAGGTATCGAAGATAAATAATATTTGACATCAAGATATTGGGAGTGTGTGTGTGTGTGTGTGAAATCAGCGACAAATAGGATAGAAGAAGCGATAAAAACCATTACAAGAATAAAAATGGAAATTAGATAGAAAAGATACTTAAGTTACTTTAGGGGTTGTTTGGATGCCTGTAATGAAGCTAACTATAAATAATTTACAAGTTAATGGCTTACCATCTGTGTTTGGATGCTGAAAATTTCTTGTAAATGATTTACAGGCCGTAAATCATTGACAGCTGTCAGCGCCCCATTTGATTTATGGGTGAAAAGCTCTGATTTCATTTAAATGCTCTCCATTTAAAGGATGTAAACAATTTACAAGCTATCCAACTTGTAAATAATTTACTGGCTTACAGCTTACATCCAAAAAAAAAAAGATATAATAATTTCTACTCTCTACCTCCACTGAACTTCACGTATAATGAAAAAGTAAAAACATAGATTAACACATACAACTGAAAAATCAAAATCAACAATCCAAGGAGACTCACATGCCCATTCAATCCAAAACACGCAAAGAGAGGTTTATAGGGTGAAAAAACAGAAACCCAAATAATAAATAATAAATAAATAAACAGAAGATTTAAAGGAAAAGGTGAAGAGAGAGATTGATTGCAGTGTTTACCAGTATAAGTGGCTCTTTTGATGGAAAGACCTTTTCTTTGATAAAATATAAATTACGAAAGAAGATACGTGAGAAAATATAAATACAAGGAGAGAGAAGACTTCTTGAACCAGAACACCTCTTCTCATTATTTGAATCCAACACGATCTCCGACTGAAGGACGCGGATTAGATACTCAGAGATTGAGTAGCGAGACTCGCTACCGAAGTGACGTCACCAAGTTATGTAGGACCCACCTTGATGTATGTGTTGTATCCACACCATCCATCCATTTGGAGAGATCATTTTAGGGTACTAGACAAAGAATGAGTCAGATCCAAATCTGGAGTGGACCCAACTACAGAAAAAACTGGGAAGAGTGAGGCCCACCGTTGAAACCTTCCTAAGGTCCACTATGATGTATATCTGAGATCCAACGTGTCCATAAGTTAAGACAGACATGAAATAAGGGAAAACACAAATTTCAGCTTGATCGAAAACATTTATGGCCCTTGGAAATTTGTAACGGTGGACATCACTCTCTCAACTGTTTTCCGTGGTGAGGTTCACTCGAGCTTTGGATGTAAGTCATTCTTTGTCTCATTCACTAAATCGTACCTCCAAATAGATGGGTGGTGCGGAAACAACACATGTACCATGACGGGTCCCACAGAATTTGGTGACCTCACTACAGCGAGTCTAGCCACTCAACCTGTAAGTAGTTAATCCGCGTCCCCGACTGAAGGCCGCGGATTGCGTGGCACACACGCCACCGAAGGTCGTGTGTCTATTTGTGGGGCCCCACCAAGATGTATGTGTTATATCCACACTGTCCATATATCTATTTTTAGAGATTATTTTAGAGCATGTTCCAAAAAATGATCATCCAAATCTCGAGTGAACCACAACATAGAGAATAATGGTAAAATGACGTGCACCACTTAAACCCTCTTAGGCCCACCGTGACGTTTATTTTCCATCCAATATGTTCATAAGGTTATACAATATAGATGGAGGGAAGACAAATATTAGCTTTATCCAAAACTTCCATGACCTAACTACTTTTTTATTGTGTGGTCCACTTGACGTTTGGATCTACCACGTCCTACGATAATCATGATAGATGGATCTACCACATGTCCTACGAGATATATATAATATATATATATATATAATATATATATATATATATATATATATATATATATATATATATACATACATGATTATCGTAGGACATGTGGTAGATCCATCTATCATGATTATCGTAGGACATGTGGTATATATATACACACTAAGCACTGGTTCTCACGTCATTACATACGAATCTTGCCGATGGTGTAGATGAAAGCGCTCTTAGTGCGAGTTTTGAAGAAGCAAGTTTCCTTCTCTCTTGCATGCCTCTTCACCATATTCTCTACCTCTTTGAAGAATGCGGTGAAAGCCTTTTCACTTGAAATTCTTCCGCTATGATGCTAGTTGGGTCCTACCAAGATGTTAATGATAAATCCACGCCGTCCATACATTTTAAAAATAATTTTATGGTATGTACCTAAAACCGGGGTAGATCAAAATCTCAAGTGGGCCACACAGTGTTGATTAAACTCTTACCATTAAAAACTTCCTAGGGCTACCAAATTTTTGGATCATGCTAATATTTGTTTTTTTCCATCATACAGGTATGTATGACCTAATCTACAGGTTGGATGTCAAATAAATATCACAGTGGGCTCTAAAAAATATTTAAAGATGAGAATCATTAACACCGCTACTTCATGTGGTGTGGTCCACTTGAGATTTGGATCTGCCTCAGTTTTGAGATAATGCTCTGGAATGATAAGAAAAAATGGATGGACGAAGTAGATTTCTCAAAAAACATCATGGTGGGCCCCACCTAGGTTTCAAGCAGGCGAAAGGCTTTCGAAGGAAATCCGCGTTCGAAAAAATCGCGCCTGTGAAAGCCTTTAGTGCGTTGGAAACCTAAGTGGGACTCACTGTTATGTTTTTGAGAAATCCAAATCATCCATACATTTTATGAGATCATTTTAGAACATCTATACAAAAATGAGTTGAATCTAATACTCAAGTGGGCTGAAAACATGAAGATTAAACTTACACACAGTTGAAATTTCGTATGTCATGAAAGTTTTGAATCAGGATAATTTGTGTTCTCAGCTAATCCCAGTAGAATGATGTTATGAATGGTATAGATGGCATGTAAACATCCATGTCCACCCCAAGGAGGTTTCAACAGTAAGAATTTCCCTACCCCCTTTTCCTTCTGTCCTGCTCACTTTTGGTCTACCGTCCTAAAATGAGCTCAAAAAATGGATGGACGGGATAGATTTCTCACACACATCATGGTGGTCCCACCTTGATTTCCAGCGAACTTAGCAAGAATGGCTACTCCCCGCCACCATCCCCGTGGCTAGTGGTCGGTGCTCCGTGGGCCCCACCATGATGTATGTACTTCATCCATTCTGTTCATCCATTTTTACTGATCATTTTAAGGCTTGATCCAAAAAATGATAGGAATATAAATCTTAGGTGTAAACCACCGGAAAATAATAATAATTGGATATCTACCATTAAAATCCTCCCAAGGCCCACTGTACTGTTTATTTGACATTCAATCTGTTGATTAGGTCATAAATACTAATATGAAGGGAAAAAAAAAAAAAAAACAATGATCAGCTTGATCCAAAACTTTTATGGCTGCCAAAAAGTTTTGAATGATCAATGTTCATTCAACACTTTTTCCTATAATGTGGCCCACTTGAAATTGGTATATATCTAAGTTTTGGTCTCGTACCATAAAATGATATATAAAAGTAGATGGACGGAATGGATGAAACACATACATCATGATGGGCCCACATAGCACCAACCACCAGCCATTGCCTGGTGGCAGGGACCAGTCCGTTTCCGTCTCCAAGGCGGGCAACCGCAGGACGCGGATTTCCTGGAAAGCGTTTCGCAGGATGTTCCTGTGCTGGGAACTTAGGTAGGGCCCACTGTGATGTTTATGAGAAATCCACCCCGTTCATCTTTTTTTGTGTTAATTTTAGGATATTAGAGAAAAAATGAACCAAATCCCTTGCTTAAGTGGGCCAATGACATGAGAATTGAACGTCCACAGTTGAAATATTCGTGGGGCCACAGAAGTTTTGAATCATGTTAATATTTGTGTTTTCAGTTAATCCCAGTAAGAATGAGGTTATGAACGGTATAGATGGCATGTAAACATCACCGTCGACCCTAGGAAGGCTTCAACGGTAGGAATTTTCCTAACCACCTTCTCTTATAGTGTGGCCCACTTGAGTCTTGAATCCTGATCAATTTTCATTAGACATCCGAAAATGAGCTCAGAAAACGGATGGACAGAGTGGATTCCTTACAAACATCACGGTGGGCTCCACCTCAGTTTCCAGCGCAGGAACTTCCTGCGAAAGCCTTTCGCAGGAAATCTTCGTCCAATCACATGCGTCATCAGGGGAAACGGATTGGCTACTCCCCTACTGACACCAGCCAATGGCTGGTGGTTGGTGCTCTTTGGGCCCCACCATAATGTATGTGTTTCATCCATGCCGTCCATCTATTTTTAAAGATTATTTTACAGTATGAGACCAATATTAGTTATATCCCGATCTCAGGTGGACCACATTACAGGAAACAGTGTAGAATGAGCGTCGACCATTAAAAATATTTTGGAGACCATAAAAGTTTTGGATCAAGATGATTTTTGTTTTTTCCCTTCATTTGGGCCTGTTTAACCTAATCAACCGATTGGATTTCAAATAAACAGTACAGTGAGCCTTAGGAGGATTTTAATGGTAGATATCCAATCACTATTGTTTTCATGCGGTGTGATCCACCTGAGATTTATATCCCTCTTATTTTTGGGATCAACCCCTAAAATTATCTTTAAAAATTGAAGAACGGAATGATGAAACAAATACATCATGGTGGGCCCACAGAGCACCGACCACCAGCCACGGGGCTGGTGTCAGGGGAGTAGCCAATCCGTTTCCTTCATCAGGGACCGCGAATTGGACGCGGATTTCCTGCGAAAGCCTTTGGCAGGAGGTTCCTGCCTGGTATGCTAGGTGGGTCCCACCATGATGTTTGTGATAAATCCATACCGTCTATACGTTTTGGGAGATCATTTTAGGACATGCGGCCAAAAATGAAGTGTATCCAAAACTCATGTGGGCTGTACGAGAGGAAACAGTGTAGATTCAGTGGCAACCGTTTGAAACATTAGTATGGCTACAAAGTTTCATATCAGGCGAATTTTTTGGTTTTTTCACTTCATCCAAGTGGTAATGACCTTATAAACGGTTTGGATGGAATATAAATATCAAAGTAGATCTCAGGAAGGTTTCAATAGTAGAAAACTCTTTCTTCGGTTTTCCCTCTCGTCCGGCCCACTTTAGTGTGGGATCCACCTCCTTTTTAGCAGATTATACTAAAATGAGCTCCCACAGTGGATGGACCGTGTGGATTTCTGACAGACATTACTGTGGGCCTCACCTCGCATCCCAGCGCAGGAACTTCTTGCGAAAGGCTTTCGCAGGAAATCCTCGTCCCCGCGATTTCCTCGTCCCCGCGAATTGGATAGTGACGGGTTGAGTGGCGAGACTCGCTACTGAAGTGCCGTCACCAAGTTCTGTGGCCCGACCATGATGTATATGTTGTACCCCCACCGTCCAGACATTTGGGGAGATCATTTTAGGACATGGCCCAAAGAACGAGGTAGATCCAAGGCTGGGGTGGACCCCACCATAGAAAACAGTGGTGAGAGTGACACCCACAGTTGAAACCTTCAAAAGGTCCACCGTGATTTTTATTTGAGATCCAATCTATTCATACGTTAACGCAGACATGAAAGAAGTGAAAACACAAATATTAGCTTGATCGAAAACTTTTATGGCCCTTAGAATTTTTTAATGGTGGGCGTCACTCTCCCCACTACTTTCTGTGGTGGGGTCCTCTAGATCTTTGGATCTGACTCATTCATTGGATCATGCCTTAACATGATCTCTCCAAATGGATGGGTGGTGTACATACAAAACATACATAATGGGTGTGTCCCACAGAACTTGGTGACGTCACTTCATTGGGGAGTCTCTAGCAACTCAACCTGTAAGCAGCTAAACCGCGCACATCGCGGGGAGGTGAGGGATTGCGTCCTACCTCTGCCCGTCTCTGGAACAGGCGGGAGCTTTGAGTGGCTACCATGATATAAGGGTCTTATCCACACCGTCTATCCTTTTTTTTCTTCATTTTAAGCTATTAGCCCAAAAATATGGAAGATCCAAGACATAATGGGCTACACAGTGGGGATTAAAACTTACCCGTTAAAAAATTTACGAGGCCAAAGAAGCTTTGGATGGAGCTGATATTTGTGTTTTCTCTTCATCCAGATCTATGTAACTTTATGAATAGGTTGGATGGTAAATATAAATCACATTAGGCCCTAGAAAATTCTCAACAGTGAGAATTATTATCAGTACTGTTTTTTCGAAAGCGGATTTCCTTTTAAAGCCTTTTGCGTGCTGAAAACCTAGGTAGGGCCTACCATAATATTTTTTGAGAAATCTACCCCATCCATTTGTTTTTTCTTATCATTCTAGGGCATTATCCTAAAAAAGAAAAGTAGATCCAAATCTCAAGTGGGCCACACCACATGAAGCAGCGGTGATAATGATTCTTATCGTTAAATATTTTTTAGAGCCCACCATAATATTTATTTGACATCCAACCTATAGATTAGGTCATACAGACCTGGAAGATGGAAAAAAACAAATATTAGCTTGATAAAAAAACTTGATAGCCCCATGAAGTTTTTATTGGTGAGAGTTCAATCAACACTATGTGGCCCACTTGAGATTTTGATCTATCTCAGTTTTGGGTACATACCATAAAATTATTTTTAAAAATGTATGGACGGCATGGATTTATCATTAACATCTTGGTGGGACCCAACTGGCATCCCAGCGGAAGAATTTCACGTGAAAAGACTTGCGCTGCATTCTTCGGAGAGGTAGAGAATATAGTGAATAGAGGTGGGCAAAATGGACCCGATCCGGCGGATCCGCTCCGATCCGCCCCTATTCGCCCCGATTCGACCAGAACCGATGACCTGAATCGGCCAGGTTCGGGTAAGATCGGTCAGATCCGAACGACAATAGGATCAGATTTGGGTATGTAACAAATCCGACCGAACAGAACCGAAATTCGATTCGTTTGGATCCGACCCGATTTGATCCGGACCGCACCGGCGTAGTAACTAGTAAAAAAAATAATAATACCCCACCCAGCCCATCTCTCTCTCACACACAGAGATTCATCAGCCATGGTAAACGGTCTCTCAAGATCCTCTCTCCCAAGCTGCTGTAAATACCGCAAGCTTCATAATCTCATCTATTCAGTTCTAAAAAGAGAGAACTTGGAAGAAGGATTGGCTACTCCCCTAACACCAGCCCGTGACTGATGGTCGATGCTTTGTGGACCCCACCATGATGTATGTGTTTCATACCATTCCGTTCATCCATTTTATAGATCATTTTAGGGCTTTATATAAAATAATGATAGGGATATAAATCTCAGGTGGACCACACCACAGGAAAACAATAATGATTAGATATCCACCATTATAATCTTCCTAAGGCCCATTGTACTGTTTATTTGACATCTAATCTATTGATTAGGTCATAAGGACTCAGATGAAGGGAAACAAAAAATATCAGCTTGATCAAAAACTTTTATAGCCTCCAAAACGTTTTTAATGGTTAACGTTCATTCAATACTATTTCCTATAATGTGGTCCAGTTGTGATTTCGATATACCTCATTTTTTTTTCTAATAACATAAAATGATCCATAAAAATAGATAGAGGGCATGGATGAAACACATACATCATGGTGGGGTCCACAGAGACTGGTGGCAAGGGAGTAGCCCGTCCGTTTCCAGCGCTGTACTGGCGCGTGACGCGTCTGGTAGCTGGCAGCGGATTGCATACCGAGTAACTCAGCACAGCTTGCATACTGAGTAAACTACATGGCCCCAGTGTCATTCATACATTGTATCCACTCCGTCTATCTCTTTTAACACATAATTTTAGGGATTTATTCGAAAAATGGAGTACATCTAAAGTTCAAATGGGCCACACCACCAAACAGTGTGAATTGAACATTTACCGTTGAAAAATTCTTGGGGACAAAAGAAGTTTTATATCAAGCTGATATTTGTGTTTTACCTTCATCCATGTCTTTCTGATCGTATGAAAAGGCTGGATGATAAATAAACATCACTGAGAGCCTTAGAAAATTTTCAACTTTTGAAATCAATATTTTCACTTTTTCCAATGACATGGTCCACTTAAGCTTTCTATATGCACAAATTTTGGGTTGAACCCATAAAATGATCTGGAAAAACGAATGGACGGCGTGGATAAAACACATACATTAGCGGTGGGCCCAACTGAGTTGCTCGGTACGATAAGAGCATACCGAGTAACACAGTACACAATCCAATTTCCTGGCATCCTCGTGCCCAGCGCTCCTCGAGCTCCGAGTTGTACGAACGGTTCAGAGGAGATCAAAGTTATATGGCCCCACGGTGATGCATTTATTATATCTACACGGTTCATATATTTTTATATATCATTATAAATCATTATGCAAAAAATGAATAATATCCAAAGATCATGTGGACCACATCTCAAATATCAGCAAAGAATGATTTTTACTGTTAAACCATTCGTGTGGTCCACTTGATAGTTAGATCTGTCTTATTTTTCGTCTCAAGCCGTAAGACGAGCTTACCAAACGGATGAACGGTTTGGATATAACACTTACCCCATAATCAAATCCACAAAACTCACGACACCATTCGAATTCACCCTGACAGGCCGTGCTGGCGTGAAAAGCAAGTAACACTTTCGTGTGGAGCAAGTAAACTTTAAAAGTTAAATAAATACGTATACACATAGATTGAGAGTTATTTCAGAGCCATGCGGGGCCCACCTTGATGTGTATATTTCATCTAAGCCGTTTATTCATTTTGAAATATTATTTTAGCCATTGGGCACAAAAAAAAGATATATTAAATGTTAACTTAGACCACACCATATAAAATAATTTGATTTAATTTATACCGTTCGAATCGTACCTAATTCGATCCGGCTTGGTTTTCTTGACCGAGGCGGACTCGGCTCGGGTAAGGTCAACTAGGCATCGGGTCTGTCCGAATCAGGTGACTCGGATCCAGTCTTAAATCGGATCGGATTCGGGTCTAACCATTAGAAATTCAGATCTGATCGAGTAATAGCTGATCCGACCTGATCAGAACCGATGCCCAGCTCTAATAGTGAAGAAGCGTGCGAGAGAAGGAAACTCACTCCTTCAAACTCGCGCTAAGAGCGCTTTCATCTAGACCATCGGCCTTATCTTACGGTTGATAGCAAGGTTTGCACGTAATGACGTGCGAACCGGTGCGTAGCTGAGCGTTCCTATATATATATATATATATATATATATATATATATATATATATATATATATATATATATATATATATATATAATATATATATATGGGAAAAGGTACTATGCGCTCGAGCTTATGTGAAGGTCCCATGAGGTCGAGCTGTGTGGGCCCCACCGTGATGCGTGTCGAACATCTACCCCATCAGTCAGATGCACCATTCCATCGTGTGTCTAAGTCTCAAAAATCAAGTCAATCCGTGACTTTTGTGGGCCACACCACATACAGAAGTTGAGAGGGGCCGTGCACCATTAAAACATTCATAATCATTTTTTGGGCCCACCGAGATGTGGTTTGCAAATCCAGACCATCCATTATGTGTGTCCCACTTGGATGAGGGTTCAGACCAAGTTTCAGCAGCATTCAAAACTCAGGTGGGCCCCACGAAGTGCTTTTATATGTTTTTGGCATGTCTTCACATGATTTTAGATGGTATGGCCCACCTGAGTTCTGTATACGGCTGATTTTTGAGATATCCTATAATTTAAAGGGAACCCATCAAATGCACGGTGTTGATGGTCGACACGCATCACGGTGGGGCCCACACAGTTCGCCCTCATGGGACGTTATCATGAGCATGAGCTCAGAACATCCCATGAGGTCAAGCTGTGTGGGCTTCACTGTAATGCCTGTTAAACATCAACACTGTGCATTCCATGACTCCCCTTTAAATTATGAAATATTCCAAAAATCATCTCGATACAAACTGGAACTCATGTGGGTCATACTATCTAAAATCATGTGAAGACATGCCTAAAACAAATAAAAGCATTTGGTGGAGCTCACCTGAAATTTGAATGCTCTTAAACTTGGTCTGACCCCTCATCCAAGTAAGGCACACACAATGGATGGGCTGGATTTGTGAACGACGTCTTGGTGGGCCCAATAAATGATTATGAATTCACGCAACCCTTACAGCAGGCCCATCTAAATCTACTGTATTTTATATCCACTCCGTCTATCCCTTTTGAAGGATCATTTTATTAATCATTCCCTGAGATAAAGCAGATGCAAATCCCAAGTGGATCATACCATAGGAAAGCGTGGTGATTGACCATTAAAAACTTACGGTGGACCACAAAAGTTTTGGATCAATCTGATTTTATTTTTTTTCCTTCGTCCAGGCTTTTTTGACATCAGATGAAAGATCAACAATATACGGTGGGCTACAGGAAGTTTTTAATAGTGGAGCATTCAATCAGCAATGTTTCCTATGATATATGGTCCTTCTGAGATCTGGATCAACTCTGTTTTTGGGCTCGTATGGCAAAATAATATGTAAATACGGATAAACAGCTTCCATATAGAAAACATACATCAAAATAGGCCCACGGTAAGTGACGCACAATCTCAGGTGAGGCCGAGGAGGCATCTAATCTGTTACCATGGCAACACAATCCACTTCCAACGGAGATTTTTTAAAGAGACTCGCCTCTTTTTCTACATCACGTGTCCTATTTTAGAGAAGATTTTATTTTTTATTATTTTTTTCTGTTATCTTGTTAGCAGGGTTGTACAAGAACTGGGCTAGCCCGGTTAACTCGCTCGACTCGGCCCGAAAAAACTTGACTCGGCCTCACCCGGAACTGAGTTCGGATAGGGACGGGCCATTTTCTTCATCCCGAAACTGAATCCGGGCCGAGTTCGAATAGGTCCCAGTTCGGCCCAACTCGATAATTCTAAATAAAGTACGCCGCTTCCCTACACCATCGATACTTAGGTATATTACCTTACAAGATCTAGAATTTTCCATTTGTTTTGGAGCGTCGATAGTCTGTATTCAGAAGATGTTTTAGTTCTGTGACCGATCTTCCATGAGAAATTATTAGATGAACGGCTAGATTAGGACGAGATGGGATAGATAGATGAAGCAAGCTTATAAAGTGCGTGTAGCCTTAGCAGTATTAATGCTATGGCGAGTCGCTTGCGCGATTATCTCGAGCGTTTCGCGGTCTGCTTACCAAGCCTGTCCTCCCATTGGGAGGCAGAATACGAAAAAGCTATGGGGCCTGCCATGATGTATGTGTGAAATCCACTCCGTCCATCGTTTGCGAGAGATCATTTCAGATATGAGCATAAAAATTAGGCCCATCAACCGCTCAACTAGGACACACAACAGAACAACAGAGGAGCGATCAGGATGGAGATGCACGCAATTGAAAGCTTCATGTGGCCTTTGAAGTTTTGGATGAAGATGATATTTAGAATTTCTAATTGTACTCAATTTATGGAGGCGCAGTGGGATCTCCGGCTGTGGGGTTCACCGTGACGTATGTGCCTTACATCCACGCCGTCCATTCACTCATTCTACCGCATGATCACAAAACTGAAGCAGATCTAATTCTTTGGTAGACCATAACACAGGAAACAGTGATAATTGACCATTAGAAACTTCTCGTGGGCCACAAAAATGATGGTGGCCCATGACATTTTTAATGGTGGAGCTTCAATCACATGTTTCATTTTTTTGGATGATGCCAAAAATGAGATGTCAAAATGGATGTACGATGTGGATGTAAGGTATATACATCACAGTGGCCCCCACAGTTAGGGATCCACCCAAACCGCTACTCCAATTTACAATGGCATATAAACATGACAGTGGACTTGGAAAGGTTTCGATACTGAATGTCCTCGGTCTCACTATATTCACTATGCTGTTGGAGGCTTGAATCTTTTATCATCCTAATTGAAGTTACTTTAGATAAGCTACTTAATTATCAAATAAGTATGTTACATACTTATCATACATAAAGTAGAAAAGCACGTTTGGTTTTTCAGCATCATAAGTAATTATCCCTTGAGTTTGTTTGACCCCCCCCCCCCCCCCAATTGACTACCCATCATGTGAGGCCAACCTTTGATGTGGATCATTCGTTATGTGGGCCATCCATCATGCGGGGACCGCCTTTGATGTAGATCATTCATCATTATGGCCTGCCCTTAATATGCACTATTCATAAGGTAGGGTCATCTTTAATGTTGGTCATCCATGTCACGCCCTAAAATTTAAGTACAGATTGTGCACCCTCACAAGCAGGGGTTTTTTTTTTTTTTGGTGTGTGTGTGTGCATGAAAGGTGGGTTTTTCTAAGAAGAGAAAACAAGAGGTCTAGGGTTTCATGAGAGGGCGGTCGAGGGGCTGCCCCCCCTCGAGCAAGAGGGATAGGGCAGGAATCAACAACCGGAAGAACCTCTTCGTTGGCAATATCCCCTTCAACTGCTTCATAGAAGATCTATTTAAAAATTTTCAGAGGTACGATATATAGCGTTACAGAGGTTTTTTTTCCCCCATTTCCCTGGGACAACCAAATCCAGGGGATATGCATTTGTCTGTTTTATGTATGAAGATGATGTTAGGGTAGCTATGGGCGTGTTAGATGGCCATAAAATCGATGACAAGAAGGTTACGGTTAAGGAGGCCAGGCCTAAATCCCACACTCGGTTATCGTCTGCCTATGACCCCAGCCAAAGTACCCAACTTCCCTCCACAGAGGTAAAGCTTGAAAATGCTCCCACCAGAGATCCCTTATTTTCCCGTAGAGGATGGGAGAAGCCACAAACCCGGACATGGAGATCCAAACATGGCAATGAATGTATAAAGGCGAATCTAGACACAGTTGCCCAAAAACTTTGCGATCTAGAATTGGGGCTAGTAGGAGATACTGGTGACAAGATGATCTCAATCCTGCAGTAGATTGACGGTTTTAGGGACTCTAGATTTACGGCCTCCACCATTAATGTTGCTAGAATATCAGACTTTCACTTCCTGATTATTTTCACATCTAAATCGGAGCTTACAAATTTTGCGGCCGACACCCCCTTCTGGGAGGATCTGGATCTGGTATAGGTGTTCCCATGGTGTCCGGAGATATATCATGGTCGTGAAGAAGCTTGGATCCAATTATATGGGATCCCGACACATGCCTGGTTCGAATCTGTGATAAAGGACCTAAGCCCGACCTTCGAGAATGTAGTTCAGATCGACACTCTGCTCGAGGTACAAGATCTTCCAGAAATTTGCCAGGGTTAAGGTTAACCTATTGGTGGGGTCATCCTTCAACTTGCCTCGAATGCTAATAGTTACAGGGGAATCTTTCAGGATCTGGGCTCAAATAGAGGAATATGCAGGGGATTTCCAAACCGGCCAAGGCAATATCAACTGCAAGAAGTAAGTAGGGAGAACAACTGACATCGAGCTCTGCCTAGCAGGTGTTTGCGTTAATGCCAATCTCAACGGTAAGTCAGACATTCAACCTGTTTGCGGTAATGTTGAAGAAAACCAGGCTTTAGCTCGTCTGGCTGTTTCTTTGGTACTGTCACTGAGCATTGGTCAACAAGTGTCTGTGTTAATGTAAATCTCAGCGGCAAGCCAGATTTATAACATGTTTGTGGTAATGTTTAGAAGGACCAGATTCTAGCTCATCCCGTTGTTTCCTTGGAAACTCATCAGTTCCCTCCCCCTCGGCGTCTGATTGAAGCTCCAGTAGAGGAAACTATAGCTGACTCCCGATCTCTTCCATTGAGAGGCCCTTCCCACATGATCGAGTCACAAGTGCCTAACAGTCACCCTTCAGGGGATCTCCCAGCTGCTCTGGAGCAGATGGTGAACCAAACTCCTGGACAGGGCACCTTCGAAGGACCCCTATTGCCAGCACAGGTGCGCACTCCCACCCATGAGCAGGCTTACGTATTATACACCTCAAGTGATCCCAATCCCAACTACATACTCAGAGATGCTGAATTGTGCAACTCTCCTTCTCAGGCCAACCCCGCTGAGGGAGAGTGTAACATTCAAATCACCTCCAGATCAGTTGATCTCTCCCATGTTAGCCCCTTAAGGAGGTTGTTGAGGAGGACTATGATGCTGGGATATCCTCATATCATACCCCCTGCCTCCGACAACGGATTGGAGAACCTTTCTGGCCTCTTAATGGACCCACTGATGGGTGTATTTCCGTCTACAAGAAGTTAGATCTTTCAGTTGATCTGTCCCCTTATCAGCTTCCCCATAGTGATGGGGGCTTAGGAATTTCAAAGGTCAGGGAGGCAGCAGTGATAAGTACGCAAATCAAAGGAATGGATCTACTCAGGGTGCTAGCCTCCCTGTGGCAGGGGGAAATTCTCTCTTTGATGGGGACAGGGAGTTCCCTCGGGAAGAATCGTTTATACCCGCATTCCTCCATCTTCACTCTGGTAGGTTAGACAGGGTCTCCCCTAGTGATGAAGTGGGCTAAGAAGTTGGGTTGCAAGAGGTTATGGTTGATCCTTGCTCAGAGCAGATGTTTGGAAGGTTAGACTTAAGAGGCTGAAGAAGAGGGCTATTTTCTCAGGAAATATTTTTGATGAATAACATCCTAATATGGATTGCTCAGGGTACGGCCAATGCGGCCATGGTTCGAATTGCAATTAGGCTTATTCGAGGTCATAAACCCTCGATCGTAGCCATCCTTGAGCCCTTGGCCTCGGATAGGAAGAGGGTGGGCATTGGTTTAGGTTCCACTCTTCAATCTTCAATACTGACGAAGGGGGTAAAATCTGGATCTTTCACAAGGATGACCTTTCTGTATTGGTTATTGGTATGACGAACCAAATTGTTTCTATGCATGTTTCTCTGATTAATCCGTTGATTTCTTGTCGTCTATCATTTATCTATGCTAAATGTTCCAGGTTTAATAGAAGATATCTCTAGGACTCCATGGAATCCCTTGCCTCAGGCCCAAATGGGCCATGGGCTGTCTGCGGTGACTTCAATGTCGTGTTTGTTTCTTCTGAGAGATTGGATAGGAAAAGCCAAGATCAGGCTAGCTCCTACAAATTCAAGGGAGCTATAGACAAGGTCGGGATGTTAGACGCAGGTTTTAATGGCAACAGGTTCACTTGGTGTAACAATCACGCGGGTGGCTCAAGAATGTGAGCCAGGCTAGATAGGGTCCTTTGCAACGCGGATTAGGTCTATAAATTCAACGGTTTCCAAGTCAATCATCTCCCTAGGATGAGTTCAGACCACTCCCTGCTTCTTTTGTCCTTTCCTTCCCCAGCCATTTCTGTCCCATGGCCTTTCCGATTTCAGTGGATGTGGTTGTTGGATGGTTCTTTCTCTCAGCTAGTTGAAGACACCCGAGGCCTTTGACTGTCGGATCAGCCCATTTTAAATCTTCTTCTAAAAATCAAGAAGGTCAAATTTCGACTTAGGAACTGGAATAGAGAAGTTTTTGGCAATGTATTTCAAAATCTCAAAACAGTAGAGCAGGAGCTGGCCCTCTTAGAGTCTCGCGCCCATATCTTCATCTTCTGTCATCAACCCAGCAGAACTTTCTAAAGCCAGGTTGAAGCTAACAAATTTAAAGCTCGCAGAAGAAGTCTTCTGGAAACATAAGGCCCGCAACAATTCGCTTTCAGAGAGTGATAGGAATACAAAAAAAATTCACCTATTGGCCACTGAGTGAGTTAGAAGGGACACGATTCATGAAATTTAGCTGGAATATGGAGAGGCTACTTCCGATCAAGCAGTCATTAAGTCAGAAGTTGTGGCTTTTATGAAAGCCCTTCTCTCCTCAGATTTCCCTTTCAGCTCCTCCTCGGCTGCAAGCGGACTGTTAGACTACATCCCTTCCTTGGTTTCCGTTCAAGACAACGCTCACCTCATGGGGGCCCCACCTTTGACGAAGTAATTAAAAGCATCGGTGTTTGCTAGCTCTTTCCAAAGATGGGCCCCCTAGGCCAGATGGGATGTCTGGAGCCTTCTTTATAGGGTGTTGGAGCATAGTGGGGGCTGACATCCACAAAGCAGTAGTGGATTTCTTCCAAGGGGGTTGTCTGCCTAGAGCTTTCTCTTCCACATTAATATGTTTGGTTCCAAAATCGTCGGGCCCTAAATTCTTCGATGATTTTAGGCCGATTAGCCTATGCAATGTTGTCTATAAAATCTTCACCAAGATTATCGTCGTCAGGCTCAGCTCCCTTCTCCTGAAGTTGATCTCAGCCGAACAAGGGGTCTTTATTAAAGGTCGCTCCATCGCTGAAAATATCACTCTTTGTCAAGAAATCTTTAGAGATATATACAGGAAGGTTCAGAGGGGGGGGGGGGGGGGGGGGGGGGGACCTTGTTTTGAATCTTGACATGGAGAAGGCCTATGATAGGATAGAATGGAGTTTCTTGAAACAAGTTCTTCTCAAGTTTGCTCCAACTGGGTTAAGATGGTGGAATCCTATTGGAGCAATAACTGGTTCTCTGTTCTCATTAATGGCGACAATTGTGCCTTCTTCCAATCCACTACAAGGTTGAGGCAAGTCGATCCCCTCACTCCTAATTTATTCATCCATGTAGTCGAAGTTCTCAACAGGGGTTTCTCAAACTTGGTTTTTAATGGGTTATGTAAGCCTTTCAAGTTGAAGCAGGGATGCAATCAAATCTCCCATCTACTCTATGCAAATGACACTTTGTTACTCCTGAACGGTTCCCACAAATCTCTGGTCGAGGTCCGCTTCTTCCTCTCCAACTTTCAGGCAATATCCGGTCAGAGGATTAACCTGAGGAAAAGCTTCTTCCACTTCTCTTCCAAGTTGTCCGTTGCTAGGATAAGAAGTATTAAGAGAGCTCTTGGCCTCGGTAAATCCACTTCGAGCTTCTCTTACCTGGGGGTCCCAATTGCTAAAGGGAGGATTAAATGCAGCTTATTCAAGCCTCTGTTAGATAAGGTGGCCGCCAAGGTCCAAGGTTGGAATGCCAAAGTCCTCTCCCAGGTAGGTAGATTAACTCTTATCTCGTATGTCCTGAGTGGGATTCCGGTTCATTATTTGGCAGCCATGGTTATTCCAAAGAAAGTGCTGGATATATTGGAGAACTCATTTGCTAATTTCTTTTGGGGTTAGCAGGAAGGCAAGAGGAAGTTGCATTAGAAGAAATGGAGCACTGTTGCATTACCAAAAGAAGAGGGGGGCCTCGGAGTTAAGAAATTAAAGGAGGTGATAAATGTTCTTTATTTGAAAATGGTGTGGGCTATTAGGTTCGGTAAGGAAAACAGTCTCTAGGCAGAGTTTTTTTTTTTTTTTAATTCTTTATTTTTTTAATAAAAAAAGTTTCATTTAAAAAAGAAGTTGTACATCTATCATGGACTTCGGGCGTCCCCTGGAACAAAAAGGAAACATGGGAGCCTATCATAAGTCAACCAAGTAAATCGCCTAAGGCTAAGAAAACCAGAAAAAAAAAAAAAAAAAAAAAAAAAAAAAAAAGGAAAAACTCTACAGCTTCATATGGGAAGATCTGATGGAACCTAACCGACTTTGTCAAGGAAAACAAACCCGCGCACATGGAGCGGCAGGTCCCTCAAGTGGGCTAGATTGACATCCATCTGACTCCTGCTACCTTCCCTGGCCATACCATCAACCGGACCATTTCCTTCCAGCTGAATGAGCCGGATCCGAAAGGACATTTTTCGCCCAAGGGTGGAGATCTGCCTTACCCAAGGCCGCCATCGCCAGTGCAAGCTAGATTTTCCAGAGAGGAGCTTAGACACTACCTTCTAATCGGTTTCAACTTCTACTTTTGTCAACCCTCTATCCAAACACTGCAAAAGGCCATCATAGATAACAAGCAACTCCGCTCTATTATTTGTCCCCACCCCATAACCTCTCGAGAAAGTGAAAACGAAGCTTCCATCGTCTCTCCTACAGATGTCTCCCCCTCATGTCAAACCTGGATTGCCTCAAGCCGAGCCATCCACGTTCAGTTTAACCCAATCCTTCGCCCACTTAACGATGCTCGAGAGGAACTCCAGACCGATAGGGGGCTGACTGCTCTGTCTCGCCCCTGGCTGCTCCCTCAACAGTTAATGGTCACCCTCAAGAAAGGAATTGGCCAACCAATTAATGCGCGCAATGGATCTGCCCACGTGCATGGGGATGCCGTC
This sequence comes from Magnolia officinalis, assembly GCA_021015155.1. NCBI lineage: Eukaryota > Viridiplantae > Streptophyta > Magnoliopsida > Magnoliales > Magnoliaceae > Magnolia > Magnolia officinalis. The sequence continues at coordinate 57,854,268 of JAJHSJ010000015.1, forward strand.
TTGCCTGGCCCCAGGGGCCGTGTCTCTTCTCAAATTCCAAGCTGATTTAATTGAGAAGGATCCGAAGGGATCGTGGGGCCTACCGGTGTTTCCAACAAGAATTGTTTCCGGGGCCTCGCCGATCTGAAAACGTATGGTGGGCCTTTTCCCAGTTCTGAATAAGAACGTCCAATGGGAAGTAGGCCAAGGAAACCTCAACATGTGAGATTGCAATTGGACTGGGATGGGCCCCTTGGGATCGTTAGCGTCAGTTGATATCCTGCCCGATCAGAGGACCCTGCGGGTGGCTGATTTTCTTGGGGATGATGGGCTCAAGCCAGATGATCCTCTTGGTCTTCCTGCCAGGGTCTCAGCCCATATAATTCATGGAGGCTTCTGCACCTCTACAGCGGACGACTCCCCAATCTGTCCTTTCGGCCCTGCTAGAAATTTCTCGGTTAAGTCTGCCTGGAACGTTGGCAAAGGGGGAGCGAGTGCTGATAAGATATAGGAGCAGTATGACCATGAATCCTACGGTGGAGATGTTCCAGAAGAAGAAGGCGAGATGGATGGCGATGTCGAAATGTCGAGGGCTGATGACGACGATCCCAATTCCAAGGAGAATCTCGAGGAGATGAAGAAGAGGCTGAAGGAGATCGAAGATGAAGCTGGCACCCTTCGTGAGATGCAGGCAAAGGTCGAGAAGGAGATGGGCGCCGTTCAAGATCCTTCTGGTATTGCTGCAACCCAAGCTGAAAAGGAGGAGGTGGATTCCCGCTCAATCTATGTTGGTAATGTAGACTATGCATGCACTCCTGAGGTAGTCCAACAGCACTTCCAATCATGTGGGACAGTGAACAGAGTGACGATTTTGACTGACAAGTTTGGTCAACCCAAGGGGTTTGCTTACATGGAGTTTGTTGAAATAGATGCCATTCAGAATGCTCTCCTGTTGAATGAGTCTGAGTTGCATGGTCGTCAATTGAAGGTCTCAGCTAAACGAACCAATATTCCAGGAATGAAGCAATACTGACGAAGGTGCCCCAACCCATACCTTGGTTCTCGATTCCGAAGGCCATTCATGTCAGCCCCCTTCTATTCTCCTTATGGATATGTAGGGGTGTATACAAACCGGGCTAGCCCGGTTAGCTCGCTCGACCCGGCCCGAAAAAGCCCGACTCGGCCCGACCCAGAACTGAGTTTGGGTCAGGACCAACCAATTTTTTAGGCCCGAAAGTGAGTTCAAGCCGAGTTCGGATACCTCCCAGTTTGGCCCGACTCGGTCCGAAATCCGACTCGCCCCGACCCAACCCGACCCGGCCCGGCCCGGCCCGTGTATGACTGTATTTAATTTGTATAAAATGTTTTGTTTTATGCTTTATCAAATGTATGTAAATGTCCTGACTAGTTAGATTTTTTATGGAGTTTATAGTTCAACTATCTAAACTGTTAATCGAGGGCCTTGTAATGGGACGCGGATTACCTGTCAAAGCCCTTCCCATAAACTTGCTGTAAGGTTCGAAACTGGCCCGAACTCAGGTTCGAAACTAGCCCGAACTCATGTTCGAAACTGGCCCGAACTCGGCCCCAACTCGCGCCGGGCCCGGTTCGTACCGAAGATGTTGGCCCGGTGACCAGGCCCGGTCGGGTTCGAGCCTTGTGTGGCTGTTGAACGGGCCTAGACGGGCTGAGGCCAGTTCGACTCGGCCCGACCCGTGTACACCCCTATGGATATGGAAAGGCTCCAAGGTTTTGACAGCCCATGCAATACAGGCCATACTACTGACAGGGTTCTTGTTAATGGGTCGTAGAACCAAAATATTGCAAAACATTTGTACGAGTGGCCATTGCACGGTATGTTTAGATGTTAGTTCCTTGTTTGTTGGAGCACTGAAATCCATCTCCCTAACAGCTTGTACTATCTATAAGTTGAGGGCCAACTTGATTGCCCAAATTTGCAATCCTCTCGTGGGGTTCTCCAATCCCCGTCTTGGTGAATGTTGGGCACATTTGATTGATGGGAGCTTGAAAAGGATGGAATTGTTCTAGTGTTGTGGAAATATGCAGATTTCTGTCATGTTAATGATTCTTATGAAAAAATTTAGGATAGAGAACTTGGCAACCTATTCAAAGTTACTAGTTTCAATCAATGATTCAAATAGCACCCTGAACTCTAGTGTGATGTCAGGTTCTTGCACCGGGATCTAAGATGTAGTGACCATGTTGTGTGCTTTTTATTAGTTAATTTTAGTGGTTTTATAAATTTAAAAAATAAATAAATGTTGGCAGAGAATATGGGCGAAGTGGGTATGACACCCAAAAATTCCCCCTAAAATTTCAACATTTTTTGTGGAAAACAACTCAGGGGGTTCTGCTTGTTGATGTATGCATCTAGAAAAAGGGATTCCCCTGGCCTCAAAGTGTGTTTGATGTGGTGGCGGCCAAGTTTCCAGCCCTTCTACATAATGTATTTTGCACCTGTTCTTATTCAGTGTTTTGGCAAGTAAGGTTGGGCTATTGCTTGCGAGTTTCTTTGGGATTTCCCTAGCTTCTCACCTCTCCATAGGGACCGGCTACACTGGTGGTGGCTTAGACCCCTGCCATTCAAAAGAATCTTGGTAGCTCTCCGTTTAGCTCCATCCTTCGCTCTTTGGGAAATTCGGAGAGCCAAGAATGACGCTAGATATGACGGCCGCCTTATCTCAGTTTCTGATGTGTTTGGGAAGTTAAATTGTGGATGGAAACTATCTCTCTTTCGGACAAGAGGGGCCCCTGGAAACGTGTTACTTCCACCAGTTCCCTATGCGATGCGTCCAACCTGTCATATCCTCCCCTCCTCGGCAATCAAAATAGTCAGATGGATTAGGCCCTCCAAGGGCTGGTTTAAGCTGAACGTCGATGGTTCCGCCCTATCCAATCCGGGGCTTGCAAGTGGTGGAGACATTTGTAGGGATAGCCATGGCAAGACGATATTTTCTTTCTTCAGCGGGTACGGGAACACTTCCAACAACATGGCCAAGCTTCGGGCTGTTTTTGACGGTTTGAAGTATTGTCTCTTCTGGTATAAATAGAGTTCTCATTGAATCGGATTCAAAATGGGTGGTGGACTGCATATCGAGGATGTCCACCTGCGCCTGGAAATAGAAATATTAGTTGGCTAGAATCAAGAATCTCTATGAGAGGGGATCCTTTCGGATCTCCCTCATCCCTAGAGAAGCGAACAGCCTAGCAGATGGTCTGGCTAAAGAGGGGAGCAGGGCGCAAACCAATAGTTTCTTCCATGAGACCTCCCCCCTGCGGGCTGATCAAGGGTCGTTTACTGTTAGATAAAGCTGGTGTCGGCTCAATCAGGGTGTTAAAGAGGTGCTAATTGTATAGGATATGAAAGGCAGGGCTACTTTGGTGCTGCTGTCCTGCCCGAACAGGCTTGGTTGTATGTAATGTTTTTTTTTTTCAATATATATAGCTGGTGGGTCCTACGATCTGGGCCGCACCATTTTTTAAAAGAAAAATACCCGAGTTTCGAGTCCTAACTCATACACTGTGTACTTATTCCATTATACGATTGTTCAAAGGTAAAAGTAATATTCATTTTACATTCTAACTAGGTACATTCACAATCGTTTACACAAAATAATTTAAGCACAAATATTCGTCCAGTCTCAACATCCATAAACATTTAATCAGTATAAATTAGGTATCATTCATCAGTCAATATAGTTTACTAATGAATACTTGATACAAACCTAGAAAAATTCAATTAAATAAAACTGATCAAATACTTAAAATCCTAGAACTAATACTATCATTCATTATATATAAATCAGACCATCATAAGAAGTAAATTTTCAATTAAATAATTAGGAACAGTCCAAATGCGGCCAGTCCCACTTCTGATATGTACAACCACGTTTCCCTTGGGTTATGTTCAGGTTCCACTGCATGCTATATCTCCTAAGCAACTTCATCAATTGTATCTCCATCTGTATGACTTTTCCATCAATAAAAATGTAAGCTGGCCAGTTGGCATAGTGAAATAACCCAGCATGGTTCATGTACATACCAATTAAAATAGTATAAGATATAGAATGCAAAATGGCATGAATGCACATGATGTATGAATGCATCAAATGGGATGATCATCCATATACTTGAGTTGGATAATCATCGACCCACATCCACTCGTTAGATAGGCTTCCACCTTTTGTTAGGCATAGGCATGGCCCACATCTGGTAACGATCTACCAGCATCGACATTCTTCCGGGGAGGTCCCCTAGGATTGACAATGCAAAGTGCTCATGCGATTGATGATGTATGATTTCATCATAATATTCATAAATTCTTGTCTTATTAAGAATATACGTATATGATTCCATCGTGTTCCAGTAATCAAATGTGAGATTATATATTAACATGTGTCACAATTTTATATATTACCACCAATTAAATCAACAAAACAATACATCAATCAACATAACCCATCAATCAATTAACCACAAAATCAATTATATTTTAATTTCTATGAATATGAGACATGTTGGGATTACTCAGTTGGGTCGAGCAGTGAAAAATCCATACAAGATGATCAAATTGATTTGAATTCAGATATCATATTGTAGATGATGTAGGGCGAATTCCCCGAGGGTACAGGAGATCTACTATCTTCTCTTCCACCAGTTGCCTCGCTCGAGGACTTTCAAAAGGGCATAATATTTAACCAGAGTCACCACTAACCAAATATTACAATTTTACAATCGATTAGACCCCATAAAAATACTTAATATTAGAATGTGGAGATCCTTAATCCTAAGAATATGACTCATGAATTTATGTTCCAGAGATTCCGAGTAAGGGACCGCGGTAACAAAGAGGGAAGGTGTTGGGCACCCACTCTGCCTGTACGAATGTACGATCTTTACTTAACAATATTTTACTAATTTCTGAAGAATAAGAGTAGTTCTCACATGTGGAAAATATAATGCAATACAATGACAGTAGTGATTGATCAGTCCAAATTTCTGATGGGCAGTTTCCGATTATATCAACATGCCACAGAGCATACGTTTCAAACAATCAAGTGCAAGGTGTAAATTATGTATTTATGAGATGCTTGATGCTGGATTGATGTTTATAATAAAACAATGGCCAATCAGCTAAGGTTTCTAGTGGACATGATGCGATTATATTGGCAGATCTCAGAGCATACGCCCGTCAGTCAGATACAAGAAAACAATGGAATGCAATGTATATGCTAAAACAACAGTTGACTTGCTAAGGTCTCTAATTGGCAAGATTCGATAATATAGGCAAGCCTTAGAGCATACGGCGCCAATCAGATGTGAGAAAATGATGAAAATATGATATGATGCGATGTATATGAGAAGCAAGGAGGTTGAGAAGGGAATGAATGTTGCACGATGATAACGCGATGATCTAACAAAACTGATCGAAACTTGAATGGTTGTATGAATGGTAGTGTCACAAGGCTAGATTGAGTGGTTTAGATTTGAACTTGGGTGGCTCAAGAGGCTTGGACTCTGGCTAGGATAGACTAGAGAAGGGTTGGGCTCTCTCTCTCTCTCTCTCTCTCTCTCTCTCTCTCTCTCTCTCTCTCTCTCTCTCTCTCTTTCTCTCTCTCTGACTCTCCTTTGTGGAGAAATAGACCTTGATGGGTGTGACTTCTGAAATGAGAAGGGAAGGTTTCTAATGTTTTTGGGATGCTTGAAATGAGGGAGGGTGCTATTTATAGTCTCCCAACCTGATTTTCTGGTAAAAACTTATTCACGTATCATTGTAGACGTGGCATCCTCCGATTCTAATAACTGCTGATGGAACATTTAGCAATATATGGGTCTTATTACTGACAAGCGTGAGCCTCTCCGCCTCTCTTTTTCTCATACTTTGCGGGAGGGTAATTCAGTGGCTAATGCTTTAGCTAAGAGGGCTAGCGATGGATACCCGAACAAAATTTATTCCAATTATTCATATCTCCCTAGGGAAATTAGGGGCCTTCTCACCTTTGATAGTGTAGCCATCGGGTCTCTTCGCCAACCCAAAAATTATTAAAAAAGGGGATTGGATAATCTGGTTTCTGAGTTGTCTTCCACGGCCTGCGTCTTGACTCTTGCTGCCTCTCGTCTGTGGAGCCCCATTGTGCAGCTTCTTTTGGTTGGTTCAACCCTACCTTTGGTCTAGATCTCTCTGCTCTGATGGAATTGGACAGTTGGGTCTTCTTCAAAAGCTTGATTTGAGCTCAAATTCACTGACAGGAGGCATTCCAGACAGCTTAGAGAGCCTTAGTCTCTTGGCTTTCATAGCTCTCAGCAACAACAAACTTACAGGGAAGTTCCCAAAGGGGTTGGGAAAGCTTGCAAAGCCTCCAGTACTTTATCATGGTTAAAAATCCAGTGTCCATGCAATTGCTTCCTGGTTTTGGAAAACTAGCTAGTGAAACTACAGAGTTGAGGCTTGCAAATTCAGGGTATTTTGGAGTAATTCCTTCAAGCTTTTCTCGGTTGTTGAATCTCACCACCTTGTTTCTACATAACAAAAGGCTGATAAGTGAAATCCATGTTGGGTTGGGAAACCTCCCTCACATATACCATCTGAATGTGAACTGAAACCTATTGGGTGGTGCTGTTCCTTCTGATGTTGGGGTTTTTCAAAATATTGGGGAGGAATTTGGATTTTAGTGGGAATCCAAGTTTTCGGCCAAAAATAGTAAGTGCCCTATTCAGCTTTATCAAGATCTTCTAATTATTCTAAGCACTTCTCGATTGGGCGCAACTCCAGAAGCCCAATGGATGAAGAGTTATAATAATCAAACTAAAACTTACTATTTATAGTAAAAACAGAATTAAAATACGGAAACGACGGTCGATCAGGTGGTATTTCGTAATGGCTAACTTGTGTAGCATCAAGCAAGATTCGTCCATGTTTTCCTCCCTTTCTAACCTTCCTCAGGTGGTTAGGGGTCTCCTTTTCCTCGATAGAGCGGGGTTTGGGGCGATCCGGGATTATAGTTTTAGGTAGCCCTTCCTATAGCGATTTTCTGTTAAAAAAAGGAGACTACTAGTGTCGGGTTGGGTGCCATCAGGGTGCTGGATCATGTATATTTTCTTTTAGGATAGGTTGCCCCGAGTCTTTTTTTTTTTTTTTTGGGGCTCTTGGGGTCACCCGAAGTACAGTCGTTGTAACCCCTCCGTTTTTTTTTAAGGAATCTCAGGCTATAGTTTTTTTTTTTTTTTTTTTTTAGGTGGTATTTCGTAAATCCGGCTTGCGCAACCTAGCATAGCAGGATTGGGTGGCTAAAATAGCTCGTTCTACCCCACAATCATAAATTTTACATCTGATAACTCATTCAGGATTGCGAGATTAAGGTCCGACGGTCCGGATCAGTTCTGTCGTCGACCGGGCCTTTTCTAATCCATCTTGGCAATGAAACTGTCTGCGACCCGCTCTACATCAAAATAAAAAAAGATAAGTGTATAATCCTAAGATCATTATCGATCTCAACCTTTGAATAGTTTTCATCTTAACCATCCATTAGATTTCCGCCAGTAGCCTATTGGCCACATCTGTTTGGTGTAATAACCTTTTTACTAGTGGGGACCATAAACTGAATGGTTACATTTAATCTCAGTGCGTGCCAGATAAACAATTTCTAAGTGCATGAGTATGAATCACACTCTGCAAGAGTATTGAAGTATTTCTCAAACAGAAATAACGGTAACCAAACGAATGAACCCATCAAGATACAAATCGTTATATCGAGTAGTTTTTTTTTTTTTTTTTTTGCAGCACCAACTATGAGAAACCCACCAATCCTAATGTGATGTGTGAACAACGAAAGAACAAGAGAGAGAATTTCCATTTTGACATTTCGCATCATCGTATCTTACATTATCCAGCCAGCAGCAAAAGGGAAAATAAGTTTTTTTTTTTTTTTAAAAAAAAAAAGAAGAAAGAAAGAAAAATTTAACCATGAGAAGGGTAGAAAAAGAAAATGCAGAAAATGCAGCGACGACAACACGGTAGAAAAAAGAAATAATCAGCCATGAGAAGGGTAAAAACGGAAATCAGATTAGAAAAATTCATTGATGTGCAAGAAGAAGATGCTGCTGCCAGTGGATTCTGAGCAGTGTTAGAAGAAAAAGATGATGCTGCCTATGAATTCTGAGAAGTGTTAGAATAAGAAGAAGAAGAAGAAGACGATGCCGCCTATGAATTCTCATCGATCAAATCCTGGGCATTTCAGTCGTCCTGGTGCATGGTAATGAATGGATGCTCCAGCAGTTGCTCTGCACTCAACCGATTAGAAGGTTCTTCACGCATGCAACACTTGATAAAGCTCTGGAATTCCTCGGATGAGTCAGCTGGCATCTCCGGAGGCTCCTCATATTCAAACAAATACATAATGCATGTCCACTGCTTCAACTCGTCAATGTCGTTTGGCTTCTTGAGTGGATGTCTCCCCAAATGGCATTCCAGCACCGACATTCCGAAACCCCAGATGTCGTTGGCATATCCATCCGAATACTTCTCTCTAGCCCACTCTGGGCTCATGTATGCGATCGTCCCCTGCGTTCCTGTCTCGCAGATGCTGGTCGCCTCACTCAGGATATCGCTCAACCCAAAATCACAAATCTTGATTTGATCCTGACTGTTGATCAGGATATTCTTGGGCTTGATATCGCAGTGGACGATCTTTTTGTGGTGAAGGTACGTGAGGCCGAGGAGGATCTGGCGAGCGAATTTGGAGAGGGTTGGCTCGGGGATGCGGCCGAGGGAGCCAATGTGGCCTTTGTCCATGTAATCCAGGAGGATTTTGATTTCATCGTCTTCTTCGAAAATGGCATGGTAGTGGATAATAAAGGGACTGTCAGTTTCACGGAGGATATGAATCTCACGGGAGATTTGGATGCGGATGATTTCCCTATGGATGCCACGGATGATCTTTAGGGCGTAGGATTGGCCAGTGAGGCGGTGGCGGACGTGATGGACAGTGGCGCTGCCACCAGTGCCGATGATTCGACCCTGTCAAGGTCTGACAGTCTGATGGTGGAGGTGGAGGATGACGACGCGGCATGAAGGTTGCTGGGGATGGGGAGAGTGAGGGAAGGATCGGGTGGTGGGAGAGAGGCGGCGTGGTTGGTTTCCAGTTTCTTGGTGAGTTTCTTGATGAATTTCTTGATGACTTGGACCGGCTTCATGGTGAGTGAAAGCTGGGTCGGGTGGAGAGAGAGAGAGGAGAGAAGAGAGAGAAGAGAGAGGAGAGAGAGAGAGGAGAGAGAGAGATGAGGAGAGAGAGAGAGAGAGAGAGAGAGAGAGAGAGAGAGAATTGGATTTTTCAAATTATAGCTAGGATATGAATTTCCTACCACCCTTGCGGTGAAGAACCCGTGCAATGAAAGGATTAAGTGAGGCCCACCATGACGTCTGTATCACATCCTCTCCGTACATCAGTTGATCCAGAATAGTTTAGGATAGTACCCAAAAAATCAAGCTGATCCAAAACTCATGTGGGCGACAGCACATGCAACAGTAGGGATGGAATGCCCACCATCTAAACCTTTATGGGGCCGTCATAAGCTTTGGATGAGGCTTATATTTGTTTTTTTTTTTCAGTTTATCAATTCATCTTATGAATGGATTGGATCAGATGGAAACATCATGTTGGGCCCTAAGAAGGTTTCAGTGGGAGCTGGCTTCCCCATTCACACTGTTTCCTGTGGTGTGGCCCACTTGCGTTTTGGAATCACTTGCTAAAGTGATGTGCTGCAATTGATGGACGGAGTGGATGTGTTATGCATATCATAGTGGCCCCACATAGCTTCTATTTGTACGGTATCAAGAACAAGTGTTTACAGGAAATTGGCAACGATTTTTGGCGGGAGAATGGGTAGAATTCCGAAAAACAAAAAGAAAGTTTGTTGACCACCATGTTAGAAATGGTGGTGACTCTTCGCATATAGACGTGGCATAATTTGAGGGAGATCCAGACCATGCAAACAATCGACCATGTTGACGGGTAAGAGTAGTCAGTGAATGTGATTTTGGATATATAATCCAACAAAGGGCCCCAGAGCTTAGATGGTTTGTATATCCTTACTTATGTAGAACGTGTAAAGTGAATGAGAAATTCAAGATGGTGGTGAACGATAACAAGAGTCTGTGAAGGATATCACGCGCGCGTAACTGTTCCAGACAACATTTTCACGATTGATTTTTAAAATTTGAGGGGTTTTTTGTGATATTATTAGAAAAATCACACAAAAAATAAAATATCTAAAAATATATATACAACAAATTCCTTAGAGGTCATTTGGCACATTGTATTCGAAAATAACTGAAATTCATGTACAGCAAATGGCCTGTTTTGAAATCCAAATGAAAGGTTGTGTTGCATTCAGAATCCAATAACATTCTCATATTCGACCACTGTTGCATGTGTTGCATTCAAAATCCAATACGTGATGATCGCATCGACCCTACACTGCATTAACACAATGGAGATGGGCAGATGAGAAGCTGATGGGTTATTTATACTCTGACAGAGCAGGAATTTTGATGCACAGGCACTCAGATATACACACAAATCCAAAATCAGATTGGTAGGAATAGGACAATTAGATCATGTCGATAGGATGATCTCAACCGCTGATTAACACTCATTTGTTAGTTGAATTGGAACTGCTGAATGGTTTAACCATCCATTATATTGAATAGTTGTTTCCGACTGGGGAACGGTTAAATTTGATCTTAGCGCATGCCAGGTAAACAATTCCTGAGTGCATGAGTATGAACCATCACCTTCTTTCAGAGTATTGAAGTATTTCTCAAACAGACCGTAACGGTAACGAAACAAACAAACCTATCTAAGATACAGAGAAAACAATAACAAGAGAGAGAATTCCCATTTTGACATTTCCAATTTCCCAACTCGGGCTGAATCGGCCCACAATGCATGGACCGTGTGCTCCTGAACCATTCCACACTGGAAGATCCCAGGTTCCCATCCAATGGCCGTTTCTTTAGTTGAGCACGGAAGTTGAAAGGTTAGAATTGTCCATCAAGTAGATATTTAGGGCGTGGTATATTCACGGTGGGTCCCAACAGACCAATGGATTGGATTACTGAATCGTGGGCTCCACTTTGCACAGACTAGAAACCCAAGCACTCAACGGATGATCTCAACCGTTGAGTAATACTCATTTGTTAGTTAAATTAAAACCGCTGAATGGTTTTCATCTTAACCATCCATTAGATGTCAGCTAATAGCATATTGGCCACATTAATTCACTGTGATAGTCGTTTTTTCCGACTGGGGACCACAAACTCAACGGTTAAAATTTGATCTCAGAGCATGCCAGATCAACAATTTCTGAGTGCATCAGTATGAACAATCAAACTCCACAAGAGTATTGAAGTATTTCTCAGACAGACATAACGGAAACAACGAAAACGAACCCATCAAGATACAAGAAAACAAGAACAAGAGAGAGATTTACGATCTTGACATTTCCAATTTCCCAATATACGCAGGTTTCACATCATCGTATCATACACCAGCAATCCAGCAGCAAAAGGGAAAATAAGAAGAAGAAAAAACCACAAAAAGGAAGAAAGAAAAATTCAGTCATGAGAAGGGTAGAGAAGTAAAACAAAAGAAAATGCAGCGAATAGAAGGGTAGAAGAAGAAAATGGTAAAAATGGAAATCAGATAGAAAAATTCATTCATGTGCACTGTTAGAAGAAGATGAAGAAGAAGAAGAAGATGCTTCCGGTGGATTCCGACCAATCAAACACTAGGCATTCCTTCGTCCCGCTCGGTAATGAATGGATGATTCAGCAATTGCTGTGCGGTCCACCGTTCAAATTGTCCTATCTGCAGGCAACAGTTGATAAAGCTCTGGAACTTCTCAGATGAGTCAGCTGGTGCCTTTGGCGGTGACGCATCAGATAATTTCCCATGCATAATACAATACCACAAGGCATCACGCCGGGAGACCGGAAATCTCCCCAAATAGCATTCAAGAATAGAAATTCCGAAGCTCCAAATATCGCTGGCGTATCCTTCGTAGGGTTCCCTTTTGAGCCGCTGTGGGCACGTGTACTGGAATGTCCCCACATATGACGTGCAGACAGGCATCCCTCTAATCACGAAGCAGCTCGACCCGAAATCACAAATCTTGATTTGATTCTGACTGTTTATCAGGATATTCGTTGGCTTGAGGTCGCGGTGGATGATATTTCTTCCGTGAAGGTAGGCAAGGCCTTGAAGGATCTGGTAGGCCATGTTAGCGAGGGTCGGCTCAAGGACTCTGGCAATCAAGCCGATGTGGCCGCGGTCCATGTAATCGAGGATGAGATGGGTGTCATTTCCTTGTAGAAAGTGGCCGTGGCAGTAGACAATGAAGGGACTGTTAGTTGCACAGAGGATTTGGGTCTCACGGAGGATTTCCACACTGGGGCCATGGATGATCTTGAGGGCGTATAATTGGTTGGTGGGGCGGTGGGAGACGAGATGGACGATGCTGCTGCCACCGATGCCAAGGATCTTGATGTGGTCAAGGTCGGACGGTATGAATCGTATGAAGGGTCGGGTGGGGCGATAAGGGGAGGTCGGAACTCCATTTCTTGGTGGATTTCTTGACGAGTTTCAGGGGAGAGAGAGAGAGAGAGAGAGAGGAGAGAGAGAGAGAGAGACGTTCTTTAGAATGTGGCAACGATACGAGGGGCGTTCTTTTTAAATAGGGTAAGGAAACCAATTTCCCACAATGCTTGCGGTAGAGAACCGTGCTCGGTGGATCACTGGCTGTAGGCCCACCGTGATGTGCCTTATATCCACCCCGTCCATCCATTTTCGAAGCTCATTTTAGTTCGTGATTCAAAAAATAAAGCAGATCCGGAGAGTCTACCACCGAAGCAAGGACTCGAACCCACAGTGAGTCCAACCGAAGTAGTGTCCTTCTGATGTAGAGTGGGTCGCGGACAGTTTCATGGCCAAGATGGATCAGAAAAGGCCTGCTCGACAATAGAAGTCATCCGGACCGTTGGACCTTAAATCGGACGTATCTTACAATCCAAAATGAGTTATCGGATGTAAAATATATAATTTTGGGTTAGAACCAGCTACTTTAGCCACCCTACCCCGCTATGTCGTGTTGCGCAAGCCGGATTTGCGAAATACTACCAAATCGATGATCGTTTCCTTATTTTAATTCTGTTTTTACTATAAATAGTAAGTTTTAGTTTCATTATAACTCTTCATCCGTTGGGCTTTAGGAATTGCACCCAACGTGAAAAGAGTTTAGAATAATTAGGAGAACAACTTAGTGAAGCCAAATAGGACACTATTTTTGGCCAAAAACCTTGCATGTGCACTAGTAGACATCACTACCGTCTATAAATAGTTTCCTATTTATAATAAGTTGCGAATTCTAGGAGTTTTAGTTATAGTATGATTCTGAAATATCTCTCATTGCTTGGTATCCCTATTTAAAGGGTTGTAAACTTATTTATTTCATTCATCAATCAAATTACGAATTTATTAGAATTTATTTCTATTTTCTTGCTTTCTTTCCTCGTGGATTCAAGAAGTCTCTATGAGGAGTCCAGAGAAGTTTCATGGATTTAAGACAATTATCCCCTTGAGGAAGACGGTGCTCGATCTCATCATGTTCATCCCTGTGTCAATTGGTATCTGAGTAAGGATTCCCCTCGGGCCAATGGTAAACAACGAAGGTATGAACCAAAATCTTATGGACAATGATCTAGGGATTCGTTATCTTACAGGAAGAATGGAAGCTTTCCAGCAGGAGAGTCAGTTGACCATGCAAGGGCTCTAGGTAATCATCGACCGTCTTGCGGATGCACTATTTCCACCCTTAGCCCTAAGGGATGCTGTAACATCCCAAATTTTCACGGCCAGAGTTTATACTCGTGCTCAAGAAAATCAGGTGTTGATAATGTAAACTTGGATGCTTCAGAAATCGCACCTTTTAAAAAAAAAAAATCGCATCTAGATACATTCATGAAGGTACTCATGCATGAGAATAAAATCGACTATATTGATTATTTCATCGGAGTAAAGAAATTCAATAAATAATCAACTGCCTTCTTAATGGAAGCTTATTACACTAATCGAGTTCGCAGTGGAAGTATAAAACTAAATAATAAAATTATCTTCGTATTCTTTCAGTATGGTCTTCTATAGGGAGATGGTCCTCTAGGTCTTCAATCTATACATTACCTGCATCATCTGTACGATTGGGAGAGGGTCAATGTCCTACTCATAGTGATAGTTATTCTTTAAGATTAACAGTAATTAAAAAGATTCATAAAAGCAATGTAAAGGTTCTAATACGTCCCGTACTCAACAGCTACAAGAGGTATCAATATGCACAAGCAATCTACATGAGATGCATGCCTAGTAAAGTATATGCGGTTTATCACACTTAACGATCGCCACAATGTGGAATACGATTAGAGTTATCTGACTCGTTTTTGAGGGTCAAAGATTACATAACAGGCCTCAGTTATTGCCTGGATTTATGAACATGGTACTGTTTAATAGCCCGATTTAATCGTGTTTGTGATGCATGGTGTCTTAAGGAGCTTGGATTGAAAAATGGTACTGAAAGTGTGAATTTGACATTCTGAAGTCACCAAGGTAAGGGACAGATCCCATGGGACCGAGATCAAAGAACTTTCATGCCAGATATCCGAGAAAATCACGCCACTCACGTTAAACGGGTCTGAAAGTCAGCCAGAATGCAAGATCACAGGGTTCCCAGCATCCGTTCAGCTCGAAACTTCATATATGGCCTGAGGACCATAAATTAACCGTACACATCGAATTTCAACTTCTGGACCTTCGTGAAAGTGGCCCAACTGACAAATCCGCCACTAAATCCTTTATCTAAGGCCCACTTGACTTTCAGATATGCTTCAATTTTAGTCCCAACCCCTTAAATGGGATGGTACAACGAATGAATGGCGCAGATTTAACATACACATCATGATGGACCCCACATGGGGGTTCGTGTGCACAGTGCATAAGTGCACTGGCTGTGCACCAGATGAGCCAGATCGGTCAACAGGTTGTTAACCGATCTCTTCTGCACCTCGCTTGTCTGCGAACTGCGAAAGCTCGAACAGAGCTTGACAGGTTATTTTTTTGCGGGCCACCACCATGACGACAGTCTGATCTAGACCGTCCATAAGACCCACATGGCCCCTCTCACTTAGGCCTAGGTGGCAGAATTTCAAAAGATAGTAGAGATCGGATTTCAACCGCCCAAACGGAGGACGAATGGTAGAAGCACAAGTCTCGTGGGCCACACCGAGTCTTAGCCAAAACAGACCATACTTCACTGGTTTTTCGAGAAGAATCCGGTGGACGGCATGGATTTTGTAAAGGACAAATTAAGTGGACCCCACCAAGAACCAGCGCAAACAATTTGCGTAGCTTTGATGTTGTCCGTCCGCTGGGAGTTGAGGTGGCCCACCAAGATCACCAAATGGATGATCTAAGACGTCCATCATGTCCAGGGTAGGGCGTCGATCAAAACCCAATTAATTTCATGCACCCACGCTGTCATTCAAAAACATAGAGCAAGGAAAAAGCTGCCATGTTGAGTAATGGTGTGGTCCACCCAGAGCTCGAATTCACTTCAATCTTGGAAGAGTGGCCTAAATCAATACCACAAAACTAGTGGATAGACGTGATTCTTCAGTAACCATAGAAGATGGGCCCCACCAAGCATCAATGCAAGATGGGTCCTTTTCTTGCGCACGGCGCAACTCGCACGCTTCTGGGCTGCGTAAACAGATTTCGCAGCGGTTGTTCCACCGCCAATGCTTGTAGCCAACCTCTATCAGCCTATAAAAGAAGAGAAGAGAGAGAATGGGAATCATCTGGGAGACGAGCAGCCAAGGAGGCGAATTCAATCCCATCTGGGGATGTGCATAGAGAGTTTGTTCTTTGTTTTTTTTCTTCCTTCTTTTTTTTTTTTTTTTTTTTGAGGATTGGTTAATCATGCTTATGGTTAGCTAAACGTCTTAGCTAGGGCTAAGAGGTGAAGCTTGTAACGTGATTGGGGTGTTCGTTTTGCTTTGATTTATGTTTATTGAACTCTCATAGATTCTAATTTTTTTTTTTTTTCATAGATTCTAGTTTGATTATAAGAAATGTTTTTAGTTTTAATGATTTGTTGTGACTCAATCTACAATAGATCTACGATGCTTGAGATATTCTCTTTTCAGGTATTGAGATTGTGAACTTGGACTGTTGTTCACCATTGTCTCATGGGCTTGGTTGGGTGATGGAACCCTTCTTAACTTTCACAATATTCTCTTGTGATTGGCTGTAAGATTGGTAAATTGTTGTTGTTTGTCATAGTCTCATGGGCATGGTTAAGTTACGAAATCACTTTCAAATCTTCACCACTCTTCTCTATTGATTATTAGATTCATGAGAAGTTCAGAGATCTGACAAATCTATTCTTACCTACTGAATAGGATAGGACTCTAATTCCAGTTGTGTCCTTGAATCATTGTTAGGTAGCTTCCCAATTGCTACAAGTGGATCCATGGCACCCTAATTTTCTACCTTTAAATTTAAAAGTTTTAGATTAATATTTCACCATTATTCCCTCATACTCACTTTCAATTTAGATTTCATCTTATTCTAGTTCTAGTTCTACTTAGTTTCAGATAACGTACAGGTTTCATTCCCTATGGATTCGACCTCAATCTTACCGAAATTATTACTACATCACAACCCTATACTTGGGGAGTGAACAAGTTATTAGCGCCGTTGCCGGGGACTGACGGCTAGGTATTTTGAAATTAATTGGTTTTAGAATTATATTAAGATTAGGATTGTACTAACTTTAGTTTTAGATTTTTCATTCTATTTGATTTTCAGAACTAACTTTCTTGTTTTGTAGGGTTGTTGATAGATCTTCTAAATTGGTAACTTCATCCTAGTTTCTTTACTTTCTCTATTCTTTAGATTAGGTCTTATCTCCTAGATACTAACTTGGTTTGTTTTATTTTGCAGGATCTTAATATAGGAACTTCTAATTTGGTAACATCCTTCTAACTTCTCCTCTGCTTACCTTTCATATTGCTGTAGGATTTTTCCTTTATTCTAGGATTAGACTCAGAGTTAGGGTTCTACCATGGAAGCGTGAGTACGTGTATATGCTGAGATGGATAAGAGATATTGAGGAATGTCTAAGGGTTGTGGAATTCAACTTGTACCTCAATATTTTTCTCCATCAAGAACCGACTAGAACGTTATGCTCCATCGGTTAATAAGTCCGTACGCGATCATAATTATGAGAATGATGATTATTATCAACCATTATATTCTTCCACTTATGATCAATATGACTATAACCGGTGGAAACATCAAAACTGGGAAGATGAACCAACAACATATTATAATGATTATTCTCTTAGATACCCTACCTTTGAGATCCAACAAGAAACGATACAAGAGGATTCATTTCAGTGTAACATGGCATGTCTTGTGGAAACTATAAAAATTTTGGAAGAACTTACTTCAAGTGATAATTCTCTTAAATCCTCTACCTTAAAAATTCAACCAGAAACAATCCAAGAGAATTCAATTCAAAATTCTTTCCAAACTCTAGAGCTCAGCCAACAAAATACACTCCAAAGACTATAAGAACTTATAAAAGATATTCAACAGGGGAGTTCACATGATGCGATTGTGGAGAACTCTAGAATTTGGAATGAGGAGTTGGATTCCATTAATGAGCATACGGTTCAATTTCCCGATGAGTTGATCTCGATGACTATTCAAAAGAATGATGAAGAGACATGGGTGTCTTTTAAATATAATGATGACACACTTCACTCACAAGATACACTAAATTTCAATGATGAGGAATAAGTTGGTTTATGTGAACCTCAACCTAATCTGGGAATAAAATGTGAAGAAAGTGATCTCATCCCAAATATGCACTATACTGAACTAGAATATGATGAGTATTGGGATGACGATCATGAATGTATAGCCCCAGTTCCCCTAGAATTAATCTCAAGTTTGGTCCAGGTCAATGATCAAGAAGTACACGAAGGAACGGTCATAATGAGCTACTCCACTCACCTGACATGTCTAATTTAAAAGTGGATAAGCTCCTTACAACCAACCCTTCTATCTCTTGTGAGACATGTTTGGATCACTCCCCTGAATTGAATGATGATATAATTCGGGAGATGGACGAGTTACTCGATACGACTTTGGAATTTAAAACCACCCAGTTGAGGCCAACATTTGAACTGTTGAATTTTGACGATTCAATGCCTCTTCTGAGTAGTATCAATAAAAAGAGTCCGCACATCAATGCTTCGTCTACTAATCCTCAATCTGTCTGTGCAGGCTGGAGCAAGAGAGCGTACCTCCGTTTACTTTTAAAGACGATGGACTCCTTGGGCAACGCATCACAAACTTCAATATGAAGAATGAGTCACTCTCAGTTGAATTTTCCAACTCTTTGGATGATTGCTTGGCACACTTTACAAATTCAAACGATCCCATGATAAGAGACATAATGAATGCCTTACAAGACAACATCTCAGTAGTTGTCACAGACCAAGAGAACCCTTATTCTGAAGCCTCTTCTTCCCCAAATTCTAAATATCTAGCATTAAAGGAGGAGGAGCTGACAATGGAACCGAAGTCCGGAACTTCGGAATATGTTGAGACTACATCACTTCTTGAGAAGTTTTCTGAACTTTATCTACTTGTAGTCTCTGATTCACCATGGGATACTAACGTTGAAACTTCTTCTATCACTGGTGAATCATATATACTTTGGATACATCTAACGATTCAACGAAATTTTTTTGATAAGGTACATAAATTTCTCTGGAATTTCATGCTCTAGGGCATCCAAGCTTATTGCAAAAAGGGCCTTTGGATGATCTTGTTGAGGAACTTACTGAGAAACTTATCAAGATACTGGCCGGAAGAGGAACCTTGCGGCATGATTGAGTAGTTTTTCCCTGCTTTCATATGACTAGGATAGTTTGCTTTATGTTATTCTAGGATAGACGGTTTTATGCCATTAGGTTAGTTTGCTTCCTACATTGTTTTAGGATAGTTTGAGTTAGTTGTTTTTACTCTCGTGCTAATCGCTCTCATGCTGAGATCTCTGCAGAAAAGCCTCTTGATTTCTTTATCCAGGTACTATCTTTTCATCACTTTTCCTTTACTCTAGTTGTCTCATGTGCATTGCATACTCATATCTTTTTTATTGAGGATAATGTAGATTTTAGGTTGGGGGTGGAGATTAGGTTACCTAATCAGTGTTTTCTTGATCTTGAGTAGAAATTTGTGAAAATTGTGAAAAAATTTCAAAATTTTTCTGAAATTTCTTGTGAATTCGAAGTGATTTTGAAGGATAGTCATGATTTTAGAATTACAAGATACGTGATGTTGGTAATTTATGACTCTTGGATTCAGTTATCTGTTAGATTTTCACAGTTAAGTTTGAATTGTTAATCCATGATTAGAAGTTTTAAACATTGATTGAGTCATGATTTCACAGGACACGTCTCGCTTGCACATAATGTTACAGTTCGATATTGAATTGTAAACTGGTGATCATTAAGCACAGAAAGAACCAACCTGGGGAATTTGTCCATTGTGTTCAATACAAAGAATATAGAAAAAGAAAAAAGAAGTTTTTTCGAAAAAAAAAAAAAAAGACAGAGAAAAAAAGACAGAATGAATGAAAGAAAAAGAATACCCAGCAAAAAAATAGTTGTCATCAGGAAAGGGTTGGGTGTACAATCTTCACCTTAGGTTTGCTCCCTATATGTGCGGATTCGATTCCCCTCCCCCTCGATGGAAAAATCAAAAGCTAGAAGAATGAAAAAAAAAAAAAAAAAAGAACTGTAAGGTAAGTTCTGGTTTAGGTTTTGGTTGTCCTGAATGCTCATTCGATCATCAATGTATCATGGAAATTGACAATTGGATCTCTTAATGATGGTAAGCCGAGATTACACTATACACCCATGGAACTCAATGTTTAGAATTTTTTCGATTAATGGATTACTACTTTGAACTTGACTATGGAATTTATCGTGCGCTTGAGTCCAAGAGATAGTAATGCCCAACATTCATGAATCTTAGAATTCTAGGATCTGGATAGTTTTTCATAAATCACTCGAGTTTATGGAAATCGTCATGTAAGTCTCAACTTATTTTTCGCAAACTTTGCTCGGGACTAGCAAGATATTAGTTGAGGGTTATGTTGAGGGTCAAATATTGCATATCAGACCCCAGTTATTGCCTGGATTTACGAACATGGTACTGTTTAACGGCCCGATTTAATCGTGTTTGTGATGCAGGGTGTATTAAGGAGCTTGGACTGAAAAATTGTACTAAAAGCGTGGATTTGACATTCTGAAGTCACCAAGGTAAGGGATAGACCCCATGGGACTAAGATCAAGGAATTTTCATGCTAGAGATTTGAGAAAATCATGTCACTCATGTTAAACGAGTCTGAAAGTTAGCTAGAATGCAAGATCACAGGGTTCCCACCATCCGTTCGGCTTGAAACTTCATATATGCCCTGAGAACCATAAATTAACCGTACACGTTGAATTTCAACCTTTGGACATTTGTGGAACTGGCCCAACTGACAAATCAGCCACTAAATCCTTGATCTAGGGCCCACTTGACTTCCAGATATGCTTCAATTTTGGTCCCAACCCCTTAAATGGGATGGTACAATGAATGGATGGGGCAAGATGTAACATAAACATCATGATGGACCCCACGTGGGGGTTCGTGTGCACAGTGCATAAGTGCACTAGCTGTGCACCAGATGAGCCAGATCGGTCAACAGGCTGTTGACCGATCTCTTCTGCGCCTCTCTCGTCTGTGAACTGTGAAAGCTCGAACAGAGCTTGCGGGTTATCTTTTTGCGGGCCACCACCATGATCCGACGGTCTGATCTGGACTGTCCATAAGACCCACACGGCCCCTCTCACTCAGGCCTAGGTGGCGGAATTTCAAAAGATAGTAGAGATTGGATTTCAACCGTCCAAATGGAGGACGAACGATAGAAGCACAAGCCTCGTGGGCCACACCGAGTCTTAGCCAAAACAGACCATACCTCACTGGTTTTTCAAGAAGAATCGGTAGACGGCATGGATTTTGCAAAGGACAAATTAAGTGGACCCCACCAAGAACCAGTGCAAGCAATTTGAGTAGCTTGGACACTGTCCGTCCGCTGGGAGTTGAGGTGGCGCACCAAGATCACCAAATGGATGATCTGAGATGTCCATCATGTCCAAGGTAGGGCGTCGATCAAAACCCAATTAGTTTCATGCACCCACGCTGTCATTCAAAAACACAGAGCAAGGAAAAAGCTGCCACGTTGAGTAATGGTGTGGTCCACCCAGAGCTCAAATTCACTTCAATCTTGGAAGAGTGGCCTAAATTGATACCACAAAACTAGTGGATAGACGTGATTCCTCAGTAACCATAGAAGATGGGCCCCACCAAGCATCAATGCAAGATGGGTCCTTTTCTTGCACACGGCACGACTCGCACGCTTCTGGGCTGCGTAAACAGATTTCGCAGCAGCTGTTCCACCGCCAATGCTTGTAGCCGACCACCATCAGCCTATAAAAGAAGAGAAGAGAGAGAGAATGGGGATCATCTGGGAGACGGGCAGCCATGGAGGTGAATTCAATCCCATCTGGGGACGTGCATAGAGAGTTTGTTCTTTGTTTTTTTCTTTTTTTTTTTCTTTTCTTTTCTTTTGAGGATTGGTTAATCATGCTTATGGTTAGCTAAACGTCTTATCTAGGGCTAAGAGGTGAAGCTCGTAGTGTGATTGGGGTGTTAGCTTTGCTTTGATTTATGTTTATTGAACTCTCATAAATTCTAGTTTGATTATAAGGAACGTTTTTAGTTTTAATGATTTGTTGTGACTCAATTTACAATAGATCTACGATGCTTGAGAAATTCTCTTTTCAGGTATTGAGATTGTGAACTTGGGAACCCTGTTGTTCACCATTGTCTCATGGGCATGGTCGGGTGATGGAACCCTTCCTAACTTTCACAATTCTCTTGTGATTAGCTGTGAGATTGGTAAATTGTTGTTGTTTGTCATAGTCTCATGGGCATGGTTAGGTTATAGAATCACTTCCAAATCTTCACCACTCTTCTTTATTGATGATTAGATTCATGAGAAGTTCTGAGATCAGACAAATCTCTTCTTACCTACTGAATAGGATAGGACTCTAATTCCAGTTGTGTCCTTGAATCATTGCTAAGTAGCTTCCCAATTGCTACAAGTGGATCCATGGCACCATAATTTTCTACCTTTAAATTTAAAAGTTTTAGATTAATATTTCACCATTATTCCTTCATACTCACTTGATTTAGATTTCATCTTAGTCTAGTTCTAGTTCGAGTTATTTTCAGATTACGTACAAGTTTTAGTTCCTGTGGATTCGACCTCGGCCTCACCGAGTTTATTACTACATCACAACCCTATACTTGGGGCGTGAAGAAGTTATTTATTTATGTTTTTTTTATTTATTTATTTTTGAGAGATCTTGCTCCATCATGTTGAGTTAAACCTCTTAGCTAGGGCTAAGGGGTGAAGCTTGTAGCGTGATGGGGGGACTTTTTGCTTGTGCTTTCTATTTACACTAAATTGAACTTGATATTAGTTTGATTTTAAAGGAATGTTTTTAGTTTTAATGGTATGTTGTGACTGAATTTACAATGGGTCTGCGATAGCTTTGAGCATATTCCTTTCCTTTTATGTTTTTGACGTCAGGAAGCCCTGTTGTTCACCATCGTCTCTTGGGCATGGTTGGATGTCGGTACCCTTCCTACCCTTCATATCATGTTGATTGGTTGGTAATTAGTTTCATTCTGTTGTTTACTTTGTCTCCTGGGCATGGTTTGATGATAGAATCCATTCTAATTCATATACCTTTCATCTCTAGAAAAATGTATCAAAGAAAGTTCAGTTTGATTTTCATGGTTACACGCTTCAACTGGATGAAGATGGACTATAAGTCCAATTGAGTTTTTGAAGCAGGTGGATCCTCTGAATCCCTAGTTTCCCTTCCCTGAATTCTCTAAGTTTTAGATAATTATTCCATCATTATTCCTCAAATTACAATCAATTTAGATTTCATCTTATTCTAGTTCTAGTTCTACTTAGTTTCAGATAAAGTACAGGCTTCAGTCCCTGTGGATTCGACCTCGATCTTACCGAGATTATTACTACATCACAACCTTATACGTGGGGAGTGAACACTCGCCCCGCATCTCATACTACGGAGATTCACCGGCTTGTCTCACGTTTAACATGGATTTATGCGGTTATCCTAAGACGAACACACAACCCGGATTGGAGCGACTAATTGTGACATCCAACCCCTAAAAAGAAAAGACCGGATTGGAGTGACTAAATGCGACATCCAACCCCCAAAAAGAAAAGAATTTATGTAACACGTGTAACGATTTACATATACCAATTTGTGCATCATCACCCATGAAACATGAAATTATGTGTCGCCCTAGGGCCACCAGCGAAAACGTATTACATCCACGATATTTATTCGATTGCTAGAAGAGGAATACCCAACATAGTACTTGCACCAAAAAAGGAAAATTCATTGAATCATAGGAGTTCAGGAATATCAAGACACATCCCCAAGCCTTAAAAATAAATAACACAAGGCCAATATAATAAGGAGAAGAGAGGCAATGGCCAACTCACCAAAGATAAAAGTAGCAATGGCCAATGTAATAAAGAGAAGAGTGAAAATGGTCAAATCAATAAAAGAAAAGTAGCAATGGTTAAGTCAACAAATAGACGAGTGACACTGGCCAACTCGATAACAAGGAGAGTGGTGACCAACTCAATAATAAGGAGAGTGGCAAGGGCCAACTCAATAAATTAATAAAGGCAAGGGCAAGGCTTGTATCCATCGCCCCACATAAATTCATAAAGATCATTTGTAATCAACATTACACCATAATCCCAAAGGACAAATAATTGATAGTAAAACATATAATTGCAGAAAGGATTCATAAAACATGAAAGCACGTAAAAGGCAAGATAATTAATATAACAACTTAAATTAATGTAAGTTTAAAGGATAAAACCCTCGCCTTCAGTTATTTAATATCTGCTAATAAGGTTAAAGGCCTCGAGTAATCCTAGGATCAGAACCCGCTTTCCTGTATTAAACTAACATCGACTAGCAACTCAGAGGTTGACTCGATGAGTCAACTCAATACACAACCTTTCTCTCTCTTTCTTTCTTTCCTTCCTTTCCTTTCATTTCTTTTTCTCCTTCTCTTTCCCTTTTTCTTTCCTTTCCTTTCATTTCTTTTTCCTTTCCTTCTTTCTTTTTCTTTTCTTGCTGCTACATCCAGCAGAGGCTGGACGTCTCTCTCTCTCTCTCTCTCTCTCTCTCTCTCTCTCTCTCTCTCTCTCTCTCTCTCTCTCTCTCTCTCTCTCTCCTCTCTCCCTTCGTGTCTAACGTCGACTCTCTCTCTCTCTCTCTCCCTTCGTGTCTAACGTCGAAAGAGAGAGGATTTATAGGATGTAGGAGTCTTTAGACTCTGCGTACGAATTTCCTACGCAACTTATGTTGCGCAACCAAGGAAAACAGACTAACGCAATTGTTGTCCGCAACCATCAGACCTCCCTCCATATCTCTTCATCTTTCCTCCATAGATTAGGTCGGGTCTGGACGTGTTATCGTATGGACGTCTTACATATTTTGGTTAAGTCAACAATGTAAAGCAGTAGAGACCGATTCTTGGACTGAAGAGGCGATCTGATTCAACGGTGGATCGTCAACCGGGGCTTCCTTTATTGATTCATTGATTGAAGCCTATTCGGATGGGTTCTAGGGAGCTTGTGGGCCACAGAAATCAGAAGTTGGGACGTGCTTTGTCGGTGGGTTTTCGAAAAGCAACTCTTCCGCAAATTTCCTCTGCAGCTTACGCGGACGTCCGGGAATCTCAGTGTTTTAGTTGCGACAGGAGATCTTTCCGCACCTCCGTGTGAAAGCCGGTGAATGCATCCAAGAAATCTAGCATGGATCCAGACGCTGCTTCCCTTTCATCGTCATCCAAAGATCCGATCACTCTCTTTCTTTCCTCCATGCAAAGCAGTCGCTCTGCCGGTCGGGGAAATTGTGACGCCCCGTCACTGTGGTCACATGTGGGCGGGCACACATGTGGGCGGGCCCCAAGATGGCTGGCAAGCTACTGTGTGGCTGGCAGGCTACTGTGGCTGGCAGGCTACTGTGCACACAGTGAAAGCTGAAGCTTTATCCCACATCGGAAGTGTCGTCTGAAGTTGTGGTGGTTATATGTAGAGTTATCACCCTATACTGTATGAGGCCTTTTGGGGGAGTTCTCCGAGAACAAAACCGTGCGGGCTGTGCCCAGAGCGGACAATATCATACAGTGTGGGCGTGGGCTATTACAAATGGTATCAGAGCCGAGGACGGCTCTGCCCTCGGTGGGGGATATTGTGACGCCCCGTCACTGTGGTCACATGTGGGCGGGCACACGTGGGCGGGCACACATGTGGGCGGGCCCCAAGATGGCTGGCAGGCTACTGTGTGGCTGGCAGGCTACTGTGGCTGGCAGGCTACTGTGCACACAGTGAAAGCTGAAGCTTTATCCCACATCGGAAGTGCCGTCTGAAGTTGTGGTGGTTATATGTAGAGTTATCACCCTATACTGTATGAGGCCTTTTGGGGGAGTTCCCCGAGAACAAAACCGTGCGGGCTGTGCCCAGAGCGGACAATATCATACAGTGTGGGCGTGGGCTATTACAAATGGTAGATGGTGATGATTGCCGATGGATGACGATGAATGGTTTGGATCTATTCATCGCTAAGTGATGGTGGGTCCCGCTGCACGTCTTCGTTGGGTTGGGTTTTGAATCTCGGATGCGGGAATTGTGGGAGAAGACAGGTTTTCGAAGGAGTCCATCGCACCACCATTGTTGACTCGTGTTTGTGCACATGCACGTGTTCATGGGTTCGTAGGGATGACATGGGTTTACTCGGACTGGGCTTCTTAACATGGTGGACGGTTCAGATCATCGTGATGGATGATCATGGTGGGCCACAACTCGTCCCAGCGGACAGTCATGACTCGTGCGTCGAGTGCGGAAGGAAGAAAGGAAATTCCTTTCTTGTTTTGAGATTCATCGGGTCAAACCATGTTTGACCCGATCTCTCATTCAGTGCACTGCCGGTGTACACACCTACATACACTCTCGATGGGCTGTGGGGCCCACAGTGATGTATCTGAGAAATCTACACCATCCATTCGTTTTTCCATCTAATTTAAGGAGTTGAGCCCAAAATTGAAGTATATCCCAAGATCAGGTGGATCATACTACATGAAACGGGGTATTTATGATTTCTACCGTTAAATCCTTTCTAGGCCCTATAGTGATGTTTTTTTGTCATCCAACCTGCTTATAAGATCCTACAGACTTAGATGAAGGGAAATATCTTAGTATGACTACTCGTGACCTTTTATGGATGTCAAAATCAATGGTTGGATTGATATGTCAATTGGGTCACTTTTTCAATGATCTAAGGGTTGAAATTTGACGTGTATGGCTAATTCATGATATAAAGGCATGGTATAGAATTTCACATTAAACGGATCGTGGGAATCATGTGATTTAGAATTCAGTGATCAAGGTTAAAGGCATTTTCATAATTATTGATATGTGAGTTTTGGGAAATCTAATGGCTCTACGGGGTCGTATGCATCTTTCTACACAACTCTTACATGCGAACTTATATCTAAATCAGTTTAGACAAAAGGTTATTCGCCAAATCATTTAGAGAAACGTGTATACGTCAAATTACCTGATAGATGGACTTGTCTTAAATTCAAAGGTTAGATGGTTTAGTCTTATGGATAGAGATAGTTCTCAATGGTCTAATTCGTGTTTGGAATACGATGTAAGGTCATATTAGATAGATTAATACTGTATTTGAATCTTATGGTAACGCTCGAGAACTTTCAATACTCGAGTATTGAAAAGTTTGGGGTGTTACAGTCTACCCCATTTAAACATAATTTCACCTTGTTTAGGTTTATTTGACCTTATGAAGAGGTTAGATGGGAAATAAATCTTACGATATACTGTAGAAAGGTTTCAATGATAGTTGTTCAATCCCTATACTTTATTCTGACAGGATTCATATAGATAGAGCATGTATCTGACAGGGCAGCGAGCAGCAGACCTGTGTGGTGTATTGATGTCACCAGGTTCTGTGGGCCTCACCATGATGTATGTGTTATATCCACACTATCCATCCATTTTAGGAGATCGTTTCAAGACAAGGGCTAAAAAATATGACAGATTCAAAATTCAAGTGGATCATACCACATAAAGCTGTGGGGACACTTATGACGACATTAAAACCTTCTTAGGGCCCACCATGATTTGTATTTTCTATCTAACATGTTCATAAGGTCACAAAGGCAATATTTGGAGATTCAGGTTGTCTGTTCTTGACTGCTATTTGGGGAGATTTGATGTAGAGAGGGTCACGAATAATTTTATAGTCAAGATGGACCGGAAAAGGCTTGATCGGAGACGAAGATGATCCGGACCGTCAGAACTTAAAAAGGACTATATTACAAACTGGAATGAACTATCGAACGTACCATATATGATTTTGGGGTAAGACAAGATAGATCGACGGTCGAATTCATATTTTAATTTCGTTTTTACTATTTATAGTAATTTTTTGGTTGAGTATAACTCTTCATATGTTGGGCTTTAGGAGTTGCGCCCAACATGAAATGTGCTTAGAATAATTAGGACCAGGACACCATTTTTGGCCAAAAATCACAAGGTCTATTAGAAATCCGACCATCTATAAATAGTAAGTTTGATCTTTATAATAAGTCTCGATTTCTAGGAGTTTTGGAATCAAAAATTTCTTTTAATAGAAATTTCCATGGAGCGCATTCAGTGTTCACTGTTAAGCCAGACTCCCATCGTCGAAAGAATTCAGCGAAATATCGCTGAAAATCACTTAGCACTTTTCCATTTCAGTGTTAACAAACAACACTTAATACGAGGCATTTTCTCAATTCCGTGTTAAGTGTTAATTTTAAGAGTTAACAAACAGGGCCTTAGTTATAATATGAGTCTGAAACTTCTTCCTAGGGTTTATTTTATTATTTAAGTCTGAAACTCCTTTTATTTTTATTTTTTTTTCTCGTGGATTCGAGGCATCTCGAGAAGTTTCGTGGATTCAAAATAGAAGACGATGCTCGGCCTCATCACGCTCATCCCTGCATCAAGATTCCCGATCATGCCACCGGTGGGCCATGAAGGAGTTTCAGAGCTTTATCAAGTGTTGTTTGAAGAAAGAACCATCTGATCTGTGGGTCGCAGAGGGACTGCGGGAGCATCTATTCATTATGCAGCGGGCCGATTCAGCGTGCAGGCTTTGATCGATCAGAATCCACCGGCAGCAGCATCTTCTTCTACTTCTAACATTGCACATCGATGAATTTTTCTATCTGATTTCCCTTTTTACCCTTCTCATGGCTGATTATTTCTTCTTTTCTGAATTTTATTTTTTTTTCCTTTTACGCTGAATTTTTCTTTTTTTCTTTTTTCTTTTTTACTAATTTGCGCTTTTGCTGGTGGCTTACTGGTGTATGATACGAAAATTCGAAACCGGGAAATTGGAAATGTCAAAATGGGAATTCTCTCTGTTATTTGTTTTCTGCGTATCTTGATGGGTTCGTTCGTTTGTTACCGTTATTTCTGTTTGAGAAATACTTGAATGCTCTGACAGAGTGTGATGATTCATACTCATGCACTTGGAAATTGTTGACCTGACACACATTGAGATCAAATACAATCGTTCACTTTGTGGTAACCAGTTGTAAAACGACTATCACACTGGATTGATATGACCATAAATGACCGTTGATGGACATCTATTGGATGGTTAGAATGAAAACTAACAAATGCATGTTAATCAGCGGTTGAGATCATCCGATCGATATGATCTTAGGATTATACACGTATCTATGACGGGTCCTCTGGTTGGACGGCCCGGTGAGGAGGCATTTATGAATATGATCTTCAACGGGAGAAGATGCTTGAGCTTGTTGGGACCCACAGTTCGTGCTGAGCTCCAAATACTTTCTCATGTTAACGTGATCCGGACCGTTCATCTTAGTGGATCTCAGTCAATGGGGATATCCCAAAAATCTTTCTGAAAATCCCCGTACGATGTTACTAAAAATTAAAAAATAAAAAGAAGTAACGGTCCAGATCAATGGAACTAAAAGCCTACTGATTAAGAGATTATGATTCTCTAAGAGATTTTTGAAAATAAAAATATCTAATGGTCCTATTTCAATAAATAAGTGTAAAAGAATCAGAGGCTATTATTGTCCAAACAATCTGATTTTGGATATGTGATTTAAAGACAGTGTGTTCCACAATTTAGCCGGTTCAATTTGTGTTTATATATGCCATGTCTACTTGTTTTGGGTGCCTGTGTATCAAGAGTCATGCTCTGTCAGAGTATCAAATAACTCATCAGCTTGTGTGGATCGACCTTGTGAGTTCGCAGGTGAATGCAGTGCATGGAAGATGGGGCGGATAAGATCATCATATGGACTGCCAATGAACAAAACTAATGGATGGTTCCGATAAATTGACCAATGATCCAAAATCCAGCATATACATGTGGCCCACCTGATGATCATCAGATTAGTATGTTTTTTTTAGATGGATACTACAAACAGGGATGACCTGATAGGTTGCTTTTATACCCTGTTTACACGGTTGAGACGAGCACTTCAGCAGTTCCACTGCATTTCTCGTTCTTTGGGTGGATCCCTGTGGGGCCCATCGTGAGGTATGTGCCTTATATCAACACCATCCATCCGTTTTGATGACTCATTTTAGGTCATGATGCCCAAAAACGATGCAGAGACAAATCTTAGGTGGATGACACCACAGGAAACAGTGGTGATTGAATACCCACCACTGAAAACTTCTTGGGGGCCACAAGGATGTTTATTTACCATCCAACCTGTTGATAATATCAACACAAACCTGGATGAAGGGAAAACACAGATATCAGCTGATCCAACAAAAGTTTTGCGGCCCACAATAAGTTTTTAATGGTCAATCACCACTGTTTCCTATGGTGTGGCCCACCCCAGATTTGGATCTGCATTTTTGGGATCATGTCTTGAAATGAGCTGTCAAAATGGACGGATGTCATGAATGTAAGTCACATACATCAAGGCGGAACCCAAAGTCAGGGATCCAAGAACGAAAATAGACAATGATTCTCTTTTAAGGTATAAGTTCCCAGTACCAGGTAATTCCTGAAACCAATCTGATTTTGTAGCGACTTGGTGGTTCCTCAGTTGAGTCAATTCAATACAGGTTAAGAGTCGCCAGTGTATCAAGTGCCATGCCCCGTCAGAGCATTTGCTGAAGAGATTTATTCAAATTTGCATACCGTGCGATGAACCCAAAAACTACTTATTTGATTATCAGACTATCAAATGGAATAGGCATTAAAAGCGTACTCGCCGAATGGGAAAAACCTTGAGGAAGTTGCGTCCAAACGGACACAAAAACAAACATGGGTAAGATAGCAATTTCACATTTGAGATTTATCAACACGACCCATGAACCAGGGAACTTATTTCAGCCCATTCACTGATTTTGAAGAGAGTGCCTTTCAGCTGATGTTGTTACTGCTGTGGTTTTCTGTCTCTACCATTATTAACATTAAAAAAATAAAATTAAAACTTCAGAAACCTACTAAAACGACGGCCCACGAGTCTCCTACTTCTAGATAGAAGATTGAAATATCATCTCCGCAAGTTCCTGTGACAAAGGAAACAATTTTTTCATTTGGATTTAGATTGAAATGAGGGGCGTAAAAAAAGGAAGATAGGATCAAGACTTTCTTATGTGGCAGATGTGTACAAAACCTGTAATATTCCTTAGGTAAGGCAGACCAAGAGCATGCCCTAGCGCAAAAATCACGACAGACCACTCATCATGTGGGGCATGTTTGCATTGAATTACTAACCATCCATTCTTGCATACGTATACCACACACCTGATGAGCAAACCCGCCTGGTTTTTTGGGACATGCATCAGATCCAAACAATGGGTCAGTCCGCTCACCAAATGAGCAAAATGAGTACGTTGGATATGTAGCCTTTTCCTTTCCCAACTGCCCATTCTTCTCATACACATTTCACCCACGTGATGAGTGGACCAGCCTGTTTTTTGGAAATTCATTGCGGGGCCCAGTTTCCAGAGTGTGCCACAAAGACATCCCTACATCTCACATGAACTAGGCCTGCTCATACTCAATATAGTTGACATGTTACCTGCTTCCCAGAAGCAACGGTTGGTTCACCCCATTCCATGGCCTTCTTCTCAAGTGTCTCGAAATCAGCCTTCCCAGCCTGTTTAAACACCAACCCACCCATCAGTCATAAAACAGAGATGGACAAAAGGGACAACCAGAGAAGTCACAAACCTCAATCAGAGCCCCGATTTCCGAGTCAAAACTCTGGTACCGCTTTCGAACAAGCTCATCCAAAGAACCATCCTTATAATCCATGAAAATCCACAATCAGGAATCTGATAACCCACATAAGTTAATGGGTTTGTCAGTGAACTCACCTCAATTAGTTTAGCAGCGTTGCGGAGTCCGCGAGCCATAGTATCCATTCCAGAGATGTGAGAAATGAAAAGGTCCTCAACATCTGTACTCTCTCTCCGCCTACACCCAAGTTTTAATCAAATTAAACTATCATCTATGGTACACATGGCACTTGATTAGAGCCAGCCATCAGGACCATCGATTTGGTGGGCCTTCTTGTGGATGGGACCAGAATGTTGTACCATCCAATCAGTGGCCTGAATAAGGGGAATAGTTAACTCCAAAATTAAGTAACAGTCCACATTCAAGAAGCAAAACCAATTTCGATTGGATGAATAGTCATCCAATCAGTATGACTAATGGACCACCCTTGTGGTGACCCACCAGACCAATGGTCTCAGTTACCATACAAGTTTGCCAAAAGCGCACTACACGAGCTCATAACATTTCTCATAAAGATAAAACACTAACAATTTCGCATCGAAGTTGAATCCTCCAGGAGCGAGCCCACCCTGCAGACATGCAAACCAAATTTAAACGAATTTATGAAGTCATTCCCCCAATATATTCTTTTTTCATTATTTTATGTCACATTGGAGAGTTGTCCTCTTTTACGTACATTTCTAACAACACTTAGCATAACCAAAGTCGCCTCTCCTATGTCCGTCATGAACTGGTCTGTATCCCAGCCTGAAGCCATAACAGTCCTAATTAAACATTAATCTCAAAATTTGTAATTTTCCAGGAGTCTTAAGCAAAGAACAAATTCGTACCAACTTGAGGATCGCCAGTGTTTGCATCAATATTTCCAAGCAGCCCATTGATTCTTGCAGTTTCAAGCTCGTGGAAGCAACTGCAAAGTAAAATTAAAATTTTTTTTTTTAATTAAAAATAAAATTAAAAAAAAATAAAAAAAAAACACACACACGCATTTTGGTTTTGGCTAGGAATGTTGCTAAACTCGCATGCTGTTCTAATGGGTATTTTTTTAAATTAAGGTTGTGTTTGGATGCATTATTCAATTGAATTGCAATAGTTGGTTCTATTAAGTAGAAATAACCAATATGCTACAGAGCAAAAATAACACTTTTCTAGTTTGGAGAAAAAAGTAACTACAATCTCCTTTTCTTGAGGGGCCAAAACCTTACCATGAATACTGTGGAAGGTAATTGCAATTTGGTCATTTCCGCTTACTTGAACTAGTTATTTTAATTCAATTCAGTGGTGCATCCAAATGCAGTTTAAGCAATTGATGGAAAAAGAAAGACAAACCTATGACCAGACAGGGTAGCATGGTTACACTCAATGTTGAGCTTGAATTCTCCTGCATAGAAAGACAGAACTGGTCAATCACATAGTTATGAAATTGTCAAACTTTCTTGAAGGAAAATAAAAATAAAAAATCATTTTGACCATCATGAATCCTTTGTAAGGTATTTCTATGTATTCCAGGTAGGAACTTGGATTACTTAATTATGAGAGATGGCTAGTATTTTCTGTTGTCAATGCATGGTTCCAAGACTTTTGGTGACTCAATTCGAAACTCAGCCAAGTCAGCCCAAAACAACGAGATTTTAATCCAAGTAACCAGGAAACTCACAAGTAACTGCAACTTGGTCAAGTCAATTAAATACTTAATTGACTCTTTGAGTCGACTCAACATGGTTGGAGATGAGTCGAGTTTTCGGGATTTTGAATTATGATGTGATGGACCAAGTTTTGTAGCGGTTGCTATGTATGCGCATCCTTCTCACAAAGTCCTTGGAGTATATTTATATGGTGGATGCAGATACAATCGTTAGTCCTCTCATTTCACAATGCCACCGACATGTGCCAAAAGTTGCTGAGTCAAAGCAGCAGAACTCAATTTATAGCAACAATAAGAAAAATGCTCTTCTTCATGATGAAGCTTGTATGAAGCCACCACCGAGATAAGACCATTGTCATCATCATTATTTAAGCCTTATCCCAACTGATTGGGGTGAGCTACCTGAATTTTACTCCACCATTCCACTCTACCAAGGGACATGACTTCAGTAGGACCATAGATCATCAAGTCTTTGCTTACTACCTCCTCCCATGTCCTTTTGGGCCATAGTTTGTATCAAGCCCTTCATTGGTTTGTCAATTGAAGAAAGGTTTATATGTTCTCAAACAAGCACCAGAGCTTGGTTCGAGAAAGTACATGACGCTACTACCATTGATGCTGGTCTGGGTAGGTTCATTCAATCATTCTAATGTTTTTTTCATGCCCCACATTGAGTATCTACATCTTGGAGTATGCAAGATTCAACATACCGGGTATTAGAGAACATATCAGCCAGCCAAAAATCAAAAAAAAAAAAAAAAAAAAGTGTCAGTACATACCGGTTGATATGCACTATGCAATGATTGTACCAGTGATTTTTTACCATTTTAGTGCTGGATTGCCAATAAATACAAAAATGCATAGGCAGTGGCCTTCTTCTTCTTCTTCTTTTTCCAAAATATCTCATTAGCAGATAGAATCGGGTATCAGTCAATAGGTTGCACTTTTTTTTAGAAAGTTTGAACTTTGGATTTATTTTGAACTTTGGGTTTAAGTAGATAATATCCTATTCATGGGAGATGAAAGTTTGGAAATTAAGGCATTTTAGTCAGCCAACTATCACTGCTCAAAGTCAGCCTGCCAACCACTTGCACCACCAAATGCTAGGGACTAGCTTGGATAGAAGAAAACACGAGAAGCATAGGAATGGGATGGGAAAGCCTTGCATTGCACCATGAAGTATAGTTGCATGAAGCATCCAAAATGTTAACAAGTATAAATAGGTAGGTCAAGGGACCGGAAATAAGAGTCCAAAGTATGACCCGAAGTGGGAGCAACACCTAGTCAGAAGGATCCTGCAAAACATGAAGAGAAGATTACAATCAAGAGGAATGAGTCCTGAATGAGGAGCTCACCTATATACAAGCCTAGGAAGGGACTAGATGTGTACATCAATTGCTTATATTATGCCATGTGGCGTACATCCAACGGTCAAGAATGCTTTGTGATCCTATTAGACTCTTCCACACTCATATAGCTACAAGACTCAGCCAGAGAACTCCAGAACCTTCTAGAAATCTCTAGAAAACGTTACAAAGGTCTAGCCTATTCTAGAACTTTCTTCACTCTTTTACTATGTAAAAACTCATCTATATGTGCGGATAGAGCCAGCTAAATCCCTATATTACCCTCCATGCCTTTGACATTCTGGGATTATTTTTTTTTTGGTGCAATTGATATTTACTTTTTGTTCCCAATCTAACCAAACCAACAGGTCCCAACCTTTCGAAGATTAGTTGTCATGAAAATAGTTTTTTTTTTTTATATCAGTCATGAAAATTACATGGTTTTCAAGGGGAAGTTGGTGGCAGATATCATTGAATTTTGAGATCAATTGTTGGTGGAAATGGGCTAGCAGGGGAGTCTGATAGGGGGAGCTTAAAGCTTGCTGCAAATCCATCTTGGCTTTGCATCTTGATTAAACATCCTTAACATTTTTTTTTCTGGATATTCCTTTTTTGGTTTACTGAATTCAGTTGCTTGCTCCAAAACAATTATCAGCAATGAAAATAGATTTTAATGCACAAATCAATAATCAATAAAGCAGTATAAGTGTAAAAGAACATATGATCACAGGGTTTATATAATGAAGTGAAATTGATGGAAGAGGATACCAGTAAGGCCATATTTTTGTAGAAAGCTTGTTGAGGTAGCAGCATCCCAATCGTACCTGACATAAGATGGCCAAATTTAACATTTTAGAACATTGATGGAAAAAAGAAAGGTAGCATACTTAAACAAAAATCAGCCATGAAACATACTGGTGCTTAGTAGGTTCTTGTGGTTTGGGTTCTATCAGAAGAGTTCCTGAAGGAAAAAATAATAATAATAATAATTTATACTTTGTCAGATTTGAAAATTGTAAAGATGATTCGCAAATATTCGCCGAACAATGCAGGCATCAAAGGAATCAATACAAATTGCCACTAAAAAAATGGAATCACTACAAATTGAATAAGCCTTTTATCTAATTTTTTGAAAGGTGAGAAACACACACACTCCTATTACACCCCACGCACGCATGGGTTCTCAAAGTCAGTAAGGGCCCGTTTGGATGCATTCTCAGAAGGGTGTTTAGATAGCTAAACGCCGTTTTGAGGATAACTCCATTTTCCCTTATGCCTTGGTCCCCACTTGTCCAAATGGGCGCTAGAAAGCCCACTTGCCAAAAACCAATCAGATTGGTTTTCAGGTAGTCGACGAATATGTCAATGGAGAACATAGGGATTCCCAGAAACTCCTTTTGCAGGAGATATCACCAAACATGCCCTAAGGTTCACTTGGAAGTTCCCTTTTTTGGCATTGCACTCCGCACAAATCTATCTTTTCTTAATGCACTTGCGATATGGGGCAGAAAGCAGAATGCATCTGCCAAAAAAAAAAAAAACTCAATTTGGGAATACATCCAACCGGACCCTTAACCAGGGACGGATTCAGCTTACAGATGTTCCCATGATGCATATGTATGTGTATGATTTATTCAAAAGATTACCATTGAACCCAATCTTCTTCTTCCAATCAACTGCTGCTTGGAAAAATCTTGCCTGCAAAAGAAGAATGCAGTAAGTTTGATAAACCAAGAAAACAAATCCAATATCCTCTCACATTTTAAAAATGAAAATTCCATAACAAGATTGGGTTTTAAGATCCAGAGAAATATCATGTGACTTGTCCAAGTTGCCTTGGACTCCGCAGGATCCGATCTGGTTGACACCATTGAGTCACCCCTGACTCTGGCAAGTCATGACTCAAGTCAAGACTGAACAAGTCGGCCCGAGACACGAATCTTAAAAATGATCATATGCCAACAAACCAAAAGACAAGAAGATTCATTGCCTTACCAAGTGATCGAGCTCTCTTTTCATATCTGTGTTCAAGAGAGACTGATAACCCTCTCTACCGCCCCAAAAGACATAATTTTCACCTCCTAGATAATGTGTCACCTGTAGAAAAGTAACAAACACTTGGTATAAACACAAAATCCAAGATGTAAGGCATTCATTACAATATTCACACTCACCTCCATTGCTTTCTTGACTTGTGCTGCAGCATAAGCATATACACCCATTTCAGAGCTGCCAGCCGAGATGCATCCGTTTTGCAATGGTGAGTATATATGTATAAGACCAAATGAAAAATATCCACAATGGTTTAGATAAGCAAATCAGATACCTTGTAGCAGCTCCGTGCATGTACCGGGGATGCATGAACAGTTGGGCAGTGCCCCACAGCGGCCGGATTTTAGTTCCCTGAACAGCCACAAATAATACTCAACAGGCGGAAAGAAGAGGCAAGATACCATACCATATTTCAAAAAATAATAATAATAATAATAATAATAAATGCATGAGATGAATGCTGCAATATTTGTTCTATTTCATAGAATAACAATTGAGCAAGATGTTTTCAGGGACAGTACCTGAAGTTCTTTTGCAAGGGCTACCACTTCATCTAAGTTCGCATTCGCTTCCTGCAACATGAATGCTCGAATATATTAAAGCAAGGCACAAAAAAAAAAAAAAAGGCCAATACCCATCGGAAACACTTAACTTGCATAGCTACAAAAGCGGGGTAACTTCCCCTAACTGAGGACCACATGGAGAGTGACTTGTGTAGACTTCAATGTTAGTTTTGCACCAATAAAAAATGGTGGCGACTCTTTGAACATACACATGGCATAGTTGGATGGAAATCCAAACCATCCAAATCTATAATGCAACTGCGAATAAAGCATAACCGAAAATTGCACTAAGAAAGACAATATTAACCTTCTAAGTTATTCGTTTAAAATTGGACTAGTCATTATTTTACTACTAACCATCCATTTGGTAGCCATAAAAGGATGGTCAGGATTGATCGGTCAAAGTGATTTTAGATGTGTACTCCGTCCACAATGGAACCCATAATTTGGATGGCGATATGTCAGTGCCATGTCTGAGAGGATGAGTCACCACCACTTCCTATGATGCAAAGCTAACACAATTGTCTAACCCTTCTCCATAAAATTGTTCCCTCACATGTAGCACCATCATCAAAAGTCACGCCATCTGTGTCCATACATGAGGAATGATAAGGCAGTCCAATACACATAATATCCAGATTAATATGGACATGTATTCTGGATGAAATTAATTCAAATGAGCAATAACAGAAAGAACTTCGAACAGACTAATAAAAATGTGAAACAACTAAACATGACTCCAGATACATAAAACCGTGCAACGAAAACCAGTTAACATCTAGAAGCTTGGGGGGCTTCCATGGCATACTTAACATGGTTGTCCTTTGGGGCAATACGGAAAACAGAACCTGCATTAAGTGGGTTTCTGCTTTCCGACTTCAACCCAAAATCATCAAGGAGGGTTCTGTTTCACTTTTGAATTGGAAATAGAGCGTTATGTCCGCTTTGTGCACCAGGAACATCCAAACATAACCTTAGTGTCAGGACTCATTTCTAGCAATCTAAGTGCCCAAATGCAGTAGCTCTGATATTTTGGAAACTAAAATGACTAATGAGACACCAACTGTATTGGGGAAATGTCAGAGTCGAAGAACAAGCCCAGGTGGAGAACTGAGGCCAATAGCTCCGGGTCTCTTTTCGTCACCAATCTAAGAGATTTGGCATCAGTTCCAGGAATACGATGAGGTAATCGATGTTTTTATCCTTAAATTCATGAAAAACTAAGCAATCTAGGAGTTTTGCTTTTGTGGGATTTGGATCTAGGCCTTAGGGAGGAAGCTTTCATAGCTATTGAGTTCCTCACCAATGCAGAATTGGGGGGCAAACAATATTGAGGTTGAGCTCTCAAAGCTTGCAAGGGGTTTCAAAAGAAAAACCTCTGATGTTGCAGAGGCTCCAAGGCATTGGTTTCTCGGGTCCTACAATGGGGAGCCCTGGTCAAGCTAAAAGAAACAGCTCAAATGCTTCATAGGTATCCGTGCCATTGGGAGATAGGACAAAAAATATTTACAATTCAAACAAAGGAGAGATAACAGGAAGCTATCTCGGAAGAGGGTCAATTTCAGGCATTGGAACCTGAGTAGCTGGAAGTTGAAATGTGGAAGGAGCATTGCCAGGCCTAGAGCTGTACACGAGCAAACTAAGGCTCGAGTACTCACTCGACTCGACTCGGAATACTCGACTCGTACTTGACTCGTCTGAGTTAGAGCCGAGTACGAGCGGGTTTCATCTACTCGTTTAGATTACGAGTAGAGTACGAGTCTGGAGATACTCGACTCGGTACTCGACTCGTACTTGACTCATACCCATATATATAAGCAAAAAAAAAACCCTACTTCACTCACCCAATCGCCCGTCATTTTCAAGCACCCACTCGAAACCCTTTTTCCCTCTAGCGGCGGTTTTTAAAAAAACCCCCCCTCTCTCTCTTTCTCCACTCCCTTTCCCAACGCCGTCCGGTCGTCCCTCTTCTTCCATCTCTCTCTCTCTCTCTCTCACTCGCCCGTCCACTGTTTGGCGGTGCTAGATGCCCGTCCCCTGTCCGCTCGTCCCTGCGACCTGTCCGGTGCCCCTGTCCGGTAATGGAGCTCCTCCCTACCACTCATCCAGTCGTCCGTCATCGCCCTGCCCTGCACGCAGCTGCCGGCCGTTCCTACCCAGCTCGCCCGGTATGTGTGGGTTTGATTTTTTATTTTTGATTTTTGATTTTTAAAAATTGTTTAATATATGTTAATATAGAAATTGTTTAGTATATATTTGGGATTAACCTGATATTTGTGTTTTTCCTAAATTTCTACTCGTACTCGAACTCGCCTCGAAAACTCGGACTCAACTCGACTCGTTTACTACTCATACTCGGCTCGTACTCGGGCGAGTAGAGTACGAGCAGGGAGTCCTGCTCGTTGGTCGAGTGGAGCCGAGTACGAGCAGCACTCGGGCGTTAACAACCGAGTACGAGTAGGGTAATACTCGACTCGAATCGACTCGACTCGTGTACAGCTCTAGCCAGACCCAGATACGATAGGAGGAAGCTCTAGCTTAACTTAAAGACCAAGGTTGATGCAGGACATGAAATTCGAGTATGATGTGCAAGATTTTCAGGCTTTAGATCACACTAGTTCAAAAACAATTACACAAAATTCCACATCCCACACAAAGTTCAAACGCTTAATCAAGGGGAATCTTACGTGGATTCAGGCCTACACATGCTAGGGCCGGATCAATCAAAATTATAGACCAAACAAGAATCAAAGGAAGGTAAATTCATCCACACATGCACAGAAATAATTCCCTCAATTCAAGGAATTCAGAAATTTCAATTCGAGAAACCCTAAAGTTGAAGAAAGGGCATAAAATTGGAAATTTGAGTAATTTAGGGTGGATTTTGGGTGAAAGAGGAGTGAAAGAGAGGAGAGAGACGAGCCAGGGAAGTACCGCACGTGTGGACAGCAGCAATGGCCCAAATGCACGTGCGTGTGATCTCAGCCGCACGTGTGTGGGGCCCACTATTCAGAAAAATGTCACCTTGGCCCTAGTCGGCCAAGGATGGATTCTAAAACCCTCAAATATCAACTCGATCCGACGCACGGTTTGTGCGTGGTGCTCCGCCGAAGTTTCAGCCCTCCTACAGGGCCAGATTCTGGAAATCTGCTATAGAGAAAAAAAAGCCTACAAATATTGATAGATTTGCAAATGGAATGTTTGTAGGAGGAGAAATGTGGATAGAAGAAGGTGGAGGTGAATCGGGATAGGTGTGGCTTCGCACCACGGTAATCAGCCCTTCAAGTAAGGGAGGGTTTCGCACCCAATTGAATCTCCACAACTCAGAAATTTAGAGAAGCAAAAAAACGTAGTAATTTTATTAATCTTCATTGAGAAAAAAATACTACAAGGAGTGTCTATTTATAAAAAAAAACTATATATCCCAAAACTCGCGCCATGTGCGCAACTTATTACTTAGAGACGAAGTAATCAAAAATAACAACTAATCAAAGCAATCTAAACCGTCCATGATATTCCTAATAACAATAATAAGCAAAACCCAAAGTACTAGATTATTTAGAATAGTGGGCCACGATTATGAGAACCCATGGTGAGATTCACATGCCGATCGGATCCACTCCAAGGAACCAAAAACCAGTCCTCTAACTAGGATGCTCTCCCTAGACGTCGTCATCGATCCAGATCGATGGTGGGGCCCTCCTCCTTGCGTACGTGCGTAGGGGGGCGTGCGTGTGCACGTGATGTCCCCATCAAAGGTAACTGGATGTCAATTGCTAAGCAAAGGCAACAAGATGCCACGCAAGAAAAGGCAGCAAGGCATGGGAGAGCCATGTCAACAATTCATGGGTTGGGTGGAAAAGCAACTGAAAGTATTTTTTTGAATTTTAGATGAGATGTTTTGAGGTCAACATCTAATGAGAAGCTTCTTAGATCAAACAAATACTCTAATTTTACACTTTATAATGCAATCGAGTTCATATCAATCCCCAACGTTATAGATGTAAATGATAACAGAAAAGAACAATATCTAACATTGTTAGACTCACCTCCAGCGTTTTACCGTCTGGAGCTATATCCCTATCATGAAAGCACCATCTGTCAACTCCCAGCTTTTTTATGAATTCAAAGTTAGCTCTCACTGTAACACCATGAAATAAGAAAAATATGTATAAGCAACCATTGCTTTAGGGAACCAACCATCAACAACAGGATGTGGAATTTTGTCTTACTTCTTCTTTTGGCCATAGCCAAGGAATTTGTTCCATCCTCCCAAGGCCAATACTTTGTTGGTGCCCCAAAAGGGTCAGCTCCAGTCCCACGAAATGTATGCCAAAATGCAATGCTAAATCTCAACCAATCCTATGGTGATTGTACGATCTTGTTAGTGCTGAGGAATTATAAAGTATTGAGAAAGAAAATATTGTAGTTCAATGTGAATAAGAAATAGTAGCAACTTACCTTCATTTTCTTTCCAAGAATCTCTTCATTGGCATTATACCATTTATATGAAAGCGGATTCTTGCTGGATGGACCCTGAAATTTTTAAATAAAATTCATGAATATTTTCAAAGATTAAAGAGAATCTTATACAAAAGAAGTAATGTTAATTTGTTCAATCCAGCAATGGTAAAGTTAGGGCCCATCTGATTTGTGGCTTGTGGAAGGGCAAATATAGCCAATGGTCCACCTTTAGTGGAGGCCCAATCAGACGGTTAAGTAAAATTCAAGGGGAAAGATTGTTTTTGTATCTCCATACACCACAAGGGCTACCATAAGAACAGTTTCGAACAGTAAAAGATGGGACCTGCACGTATGGGTTTGTCCAGCCAAGCAAATTGCTCGATCAAACATCATAAAACCTGGATATTTCAAAAACATGGGATGCAAACCATTTACCTCATACTTGATTTTCTGAATGTCTGGAAAGAACTCGCCTTTCCAATCATCCAAAGCAGCATCGCTGCATTCTGCACCAAGATTGGCTGGGCACGTTGGCAGACCACCAACAATCTGCAAGCAAGGAGAGTAATAGAAGACACAATCATCAAAACATAAAGACGGAAAAGAAATTAGCAAAGAGAGATGAAATAAAAGAGAAGCAACTTACCGCTGCCAAGATCGACAGGTTAAAACAAAGGAATAAGAACGAGATAGACTTCATTTTCTAATTCATGCAAATCTTCTGCAATCCGAAAATAACAGAAACACATTACCATGACAGAATAATGCAGAAAAGAAAGATAATACCCGTTCTGAAGCAAAGATTTCAATTTTTTTAGAATACCCAGTACCATTTGGAAGCACAAAATAACAAATAATAGAAATAATTGAATAACATATATTACATGACCACTAACAGACAAGGACATATCCGATCTTCACCAGTCCATTCATATTGGGGCCCATGATTTGTTGGTTAAGCGGAAGATCTGATAAGCCCCAATGTGGATGGGGCACACCTGATAAATCTCTCAATCAGATGGCCCCTTGACCTTTGCTAAATCTTTTCTTAACCATTTACTTGCGGGTCAAGCATCGAACTGTTATGATTATCTCCTATGGGAGATTTTGGGGGGGGGCATGGTCCACCAAGCAGACACCAGACTGAACTATACATGTCTCCTATGGGAGATTTTGGGGGGGCATGGTCCACCAAGCAGACACCAGACTGAACTATACATGTCCTTGGGCAGAGGATCAAATAACCTGTCCCTGCAGTAACTCCTATAAACTCAGAACTTCTAATTTCCCTTTGTGGACGGATGCTAACCATCATCAATACATAGTACATGCATGCTGCAACTCATCTACCACACAAATGTCATATATGCACACGAATGCAGAGCAACTCACAGGCACCATGGGCATAGCTTGATTTTGCCCATCAATCCATCGAATCAACTTAGACCGCTGATGATTTTCATTCCAACCATCCATTTCATGGTAACCAGTTTAACATTATGATCGTCCAATCAGTGTGATTTCCATCCACATCGGTACCTACAATTCGGTACCCAACTACTAAGGCATGGATTGCCTGACAACAGATACTTCTTTTCATTTTTACTTGTTTGTATCTTCTATTCCAATAGAAGAAGAGAAACAATACAAATTCAATTAGGGGTCATTTGGATGCATGTAAATGAGGCTAACTGTAAATGATTTACAGGTTAATGGTTTACAGTCTGTGTTTGGATGCTGAAATTTTCCTGTAAATGGTTTACAGGCCTTAAATCATTTACAGCTTTCAGCCCCATTTGATTTACGGGCAAAAAGCTGTGATTTCATTTACAGGCTATCCATTTAAAGGACTTAAACAAGTTACAGGCTTACAGCTTACATCCAAACAGGACAGGCTGTAAATGATTTACACCCGTAAATCATTTACCACTTAAACCATTTACAGGCATCCAAACGACCCCTTAAAAAATCAATCAAATGCAAGTTTTTGAGGAAATCAAAATCCCCAAAACATTTAATCAACTTAAGTCTGCTGATGATTTTCATTCCAGCCATCCATTTCACTGTCAACAGTTGAACCATTATGTTCATCCAATCAGTCTGATTTTCAGGCAATGCTCCATCCACATTGGTACTTACAATTTGGATGGTCCACGCATGCAACTTACACCCGATGGCATGCAAAACCCAATGAGGCATGGCTTGCCTTGCCTGATTTCAAATATTCATTCTTTTTTTTTTCTTCTTTCTACTTGTCAATATCTTCTATTTCAATAGACAAACAAGAAACAATAAAAATTCAATTAAAAATAAAAATCAAATTCAAAGTTTAGTATAACCAAATCCCCAAACATCGAATCAACTTAGACTGCCCATGATTTTCATTCCAACCATCCATTTCACTGTGACCAGTTAAACCTCTCTATCATCCAATTAGTGTGATTTTCAGGCAATGCTCCATCCACATTGGTATCTACAATTTGGACCGTCCAGATTGTTGTGCATGTGGGCAACTTATACACCAGATGGGATGCAACACC
The DNA here is from genome assembly GCA_021015155.1 of Magnolia officinalis. Taxonomy (NCBI): domain Eukaryota; kingdom Viridiplantae; phylum Streptophyta; class Magnoliopsida; order Magnoliales; family Magnoliaceae; genus Magnolia; species Magnolia officinalis. The sequence goes on from JAJHSJ010000015.1 coordinate 57,898,550, forward strand.
CAACTGGGCATGGATTGCCTAATTTCAACTATTCCCTTTCTCTTTTAACTTGTCCAAATCTTCAATTCCAATAGACAAACCATAAACAGCACAAATTCAATTAAAAAACCAATCAAGTTGAATTTTTTAGCATACCCAAAAAACAAAAAAGATAACAGATTGAAAAAAAAAAAAAAAAAGGAATACAATAGTTTCTACTCTACCTCCACTGAACTTCACTTCTAATGCAAAAGTAAAAAAACACAGATTAACACATACAACTCAAAATTCAAAATCAACAATCCAACGAGACCCACATGCCCATTCAATAAATAAATAAACAACTTCACTAAGGGTATTCCGGCTTCCCCAAATAGGATGAAAAAACAGAAACCCAAATAATAAATAATTTACAAAAAAAAAAAAAAAAAAAAAAAAAAAAAAAAAAGAAGATTTAAAGGAAAATGTGAAGAGAGAGATTGATTGCAGTGTTTACCAGTATAAGTGGCTCTTTGGTTGAAAATACCTGTTCTTTGATAAAATATAAACTACGAACGAAAGAAGATATGTGAGAAAATATAAAAACGAAGCGAGAGAAGACTTCTTAAACCAGAACACCTCTTCTCAGTATTTGAATCCAAAACGATCTCCGACTGAAAGGTAGCGGATTGCGTGGTGTGCCACACACCACCGAGGGTAGTGTGTTGACGTCACTAAGTTCTGTGGGGCCCACCAAGATGTGTGTGTTATATCCACACTGTCCATCTATTTAGAAATCATTTTAGGCATGTTCCAAAAAAATGAGTCTCATCCAAACGTCGATGAAGGGAACACATAAATATGAGTTTGATTCAAAACTTTTATGACCCCACCTATTTTCTAACGTGTGGTCCACGTGACGTCTGGATATACCTCATTTTATAGTCGTGCCCTGAAATGATCTTGAGATACGGATTGGCAATCTCTCTCTGTGTGGGCCCCACCGTGATGTTGGTTGAACATCTACCCCATCAGTCAGATGCATCATTTCATTGTGGAGCACAAGCTTAAGAATCAATTCAATCCATGACTCGGGTGGGCCACGCCACATATGACAGTTGAGAGGGATTATCCTTCTGTTAAAACATTCATAATTATTTATTAGACCACCTGGCTGTGGTTCACAAATTCAGCTCATTCATTGTGTTTGTCCCACTTAGATGATGGGTCACACCAAGTTTCACCTGCATCCAAAATTCATGTGCCTCACCAAGTGCTTTTATATGTTTTAGGCACATCTTCACCAAATTTTCAATAATATAGCTCACTTGAGCTCTTTGTATGGCTGATTTTTAGTATAACTCATAATCTAAAGTGGACCCATCAAATACACCGTGTTAATTTTTGACATACATCACGGTGGGGCCCACAAAGCTCGACCTCATGGAAAGTTCCAATGAGGTCTACCGCGTGGAACCATTTCCCATATATATATATATATATATATATATATATATATATATATATGAAAACGCTAACCTGCGAACCAGTTCGTACGTAGTATGTATGAACTTTTTTGATGACCCATCATACGTGATGAATCTCGCAAATCTGAACGGTTCACATGAAGCAGAACCTAATGAAACCCCATAGTATGAATTTTTACTTTGATCTGAAACTTTGGTGGACCATGAAAAATGTAAACAGCTTCTTTCCTTGATTTGAATTTCTCTTTGCTATGGACGGTATGGATAGAAGTTTTAGATAAAAGTAAAACTTGGTCCTGGAGGTTTTCACTAGGTGCTGCTTCACATGAACGGTTCAGATTTTGGATCAATATCACGTATGATGGGTACTCAAAAAAGTTCGTACGTAGTACGTACGAACTGGTTCGCAGGTGAGCGCTTCTATATATATATATATATATATAAAAAACCTGGTGACATCATCACACCACCGAAGATGGTGGTGTGTGGCACACGGGAGTAAATTGGGTGCAGCCCTGGCCTCACCCATTATGGCTCAACCCTTACAGCAGGGCCCATCTAGATCTACTGTATTCTATATCCACTCCGTCCAACTGTTTTGTAGGATCATTTCAGTGATTATCCTTTAAAATCAAGCAGATCCAAATCCCAGGCGGATCGTAACAGTGGTGATTGACAATTAAAAACTTATTGTGGGCTATAAAATTTTTGGATCAATTTGGTTTTTTTTTTTTATTTCATTTATGTTTTCGTGATGCTATTAACAGGTTGGATGGAAGATAAACATTAGCTGTGGGTTCTAGGAAGTTTTTAATAGTGGACTATTCAATCAGCACTGTTTCCTACAATATGGTCTGACTGAGATCTGGATCTTTTTCATTTTTGGGCTCTTATGCCAATATAATACGTAAAAACGGATAGACAGTGTGGATATAGAATACATATATCAAGATGGGCCCCACGGTAAGTGACGCACCATCTTTGATGAGGCCGAGGCCGCACCTAATCTGCAACCGTGGCAAGGCAATCCACCTCCAACAGAAAAGGAAACGAAAATTTCGTAAAGAGACTCGCTTTTAAAGACACGCCTCTTTTTCTACGCGATGGTGATTCACCGATCTTATCCCTTCTTTCCAAAGAAACTTTTATCTATTGGGTACGCCGCTTCCCTTCACCATCGATACTTAGGTAAACAAGATCTAGAATTTTTCATTTGTTTTGGACCGTTGATAGTATGTATTCAGAAGATGTTTTACTTCTGTGACCGATCTTCCATGAGAAATTATTAGATGAACGGCTAGATTAGTACGAGATGGGATAGATAGATGAAGCAAGCCTGTAAGGTGCGAGTAGCCTTAGCAGTAATAATGCGACGGCGAGTCGCTTGCGCGATTATCCCGAGCATTTCGCCGTCTACTTACCAAGCCTGTCCTCCCATTGGGAGGCAGATAACGAAAGAGCTGTGGGGCCTTACGTGATGTATATGTGAAATCCACTCCGTCCATCATTTTCGAGAGATCATTTTAGAATGGGAGCACAAAAATTAGGCCCATCGACAGCTTATCTAAGACACACAACAGAGGAGCAGTGAGGATGGAGATGCACGCAATTGAAGCCTTCATGTGACCTTTGAAGTTTTGGATTAGGATGATATTTAGAATTTCCATTAATTATGGCTGTACTTACTTTACGAAGGCGAAGTAGTATAGCTCACCGTGGGGTTCACCGTTATGTACTTGCCGTATATCCACGCTGTCCATTCACTCGTTTTAAGGTATGATCCCAGACATGAAGCAGATCTAATTATCCGGTGAACCATAACACAGGAAATAGTGGTAACTGACTATTAGAAACTTCTCGTAGGCCACAAACATTCCGGTGGCCCCCATGACATTTTTAGTGGTGGAGATTCAATCACAACTGTTTCATTTTTGGGATGATGCCCAAAAATGAGATGTCAAATGGATGGACGGTGTGGATGTAAGGTATATACATCACAGTTAGGGATGTACATGAACTGAGTTAGCTCGGTTAGCTCCATCGACTCAATTGGAAAAAGTTCGATTCGACTCGGTTTGAAATTAAGTTCGAGCCGCGTCGAGTTGATTTTTTGAGCTCGGAAAAATTTTAAACCGAGTTCGAGCTTGCCCGGCCTCAACTCGACTTGGATCGAACCCCAACTTGAATCGAACTCAAATCAAACCAATTCGATGACTCGGTTACATTGATATTGATGTTGCTCAGCAAGTATTTGATGAAATGAGTTAACGAAGTGTTGGCTAGTGACAAGGAAGGTATGTATATGAAACAAATATCCTTTTTTTCTTGATTTTGATGTTGCCTACAAGGTGTTTGATGAAATACCTGTCAATAGTTGTTGTTGTTTCACATACAATAAGAAATTAAAAGTGCACTCCATGTGTTTGTGAAAATGCCGCACATGCTTGATCTTGGCTTGAACTCGGCTCGAACTGGCCCAAGCTACTAACCGAATCGAACCGAGCTGAGTCGAGTTCAAGCTGGGGTCAACTAGTGCCCGAGCTAAGTCAAGTTGTGCCAAGGTCGACTCGGTTCAACTCGTGTACACCTCTAATCACAGTGGCCCCCACGGTTAGGAGTCCACCGCCCTCAGTATCCACCCAAACTGCGCCCCACTTTACATCAGTGGGCCTAGAAAGGTTTCGATAGTGAATGTCTTCGGTCTCACTATTCACTGTGATGCGGAAGGCTTGAATCTTTTATCATCCTCATTTAAGTTACTTTAGCAAGCTACTTAATCATCGAATAAGTATGTTTGGTAAATAACATGATTAGAAAAGCATATACTTATTACTTATAAAGTAGAAAGGCATGTTTGTTTCCAACATCACAAGTAATTATCTCATAAGGCTATAAGCATGTTTGTTTCCAGCATCATAAGTAATTATCCCTTAATTCTATTTGATCCCCCTCACATCGACTATCCATCATATAGGGACCAAATTTTGATGAGGATCATTCATTGTGTGGGCCCCACTTTAGATGTGGGCCATCCATCATGTTGGGCCCACCTTTGATGTTGATCATCCATCATGTAAGGCTTACCATTAATGTTATTGTCCATCATGTGGGCCCCATCTTCAATATCCATTGACCATCATGCAGAGTTGACCTTTGATGTGAACCGTCCTTCATGGGGGCCACCTCTGATGTGGACCATCAATCATGCGAAGCCTGCCTTGGATATGGGTCACTCATCATTAAGCCAACATGTGGACTTTCCATCATGTGGGGCCCACCATGATATGGATCATCCATTATGTAGGGCCAACCATTACTAATTACTCGTCATGTGGATTCCGCCTTTTATATGGACTATCCATCGTATGGGCCCCACCTTCAATGTGGGTTGCCTATCATGTGGGGCTCACCTTGGATGTGGGTCGAGCCGACCTTTAATATGAATCATCCATCATGTGGTGCCACCTCGATATGGGTCATCATCATTAGAGCTGGGCATGTCTAACCTGATCCGGTGGATCCGACCCGATCTGACCCAATCTGAACCGAACTGACGGCCTGGATCGGTGCAGATCGAGTAGGGCCATCCAGATCTGACAGTTTTTCTGATCGAGTTTGGATCGTAGGCAATCCGGACCGATCCGATCTGAAACCTGATCCGAATGGATCCGATCGGATCCGATTCGACCAGATCCGAATAGATACATGCACAGCACGCAAGTAAGATGGCAACGAGGATTTGGTTGCTTTGGAGATGATGCTCAGCTCTGCAATGGAATCTGTTGTAGCAGAAGTTGTTTTGGCTGCTGTTGAAAATCTCTGGTTTTGCTGCTCTTGGCGATGGGCTTGCTATCAAAGCAAATTGTTGTTTTGCCAAGAGCAACTGACTTAAACGAGAACGATGTTCTAAATGTCATCGGTAGAAGCAAACCCATGGTTGCTGCTCCTGAAAACAAGGATGATGATGAGGATGATGAAGGAGAGGAACAGGACGATGATGGAGGTGAGGATGAGTGTAGGAGGGGTGGCAAAAAAATGACAAAAAATGCAGTAGCTTTCAAGGATTTCATTCATCTAATGACAGAAAAGCTTGGAGAAGGTCTTATGAACCAATCCGAATCGAGCCCAACCCGATCTGACTCGGTTTTCCTGACTGAGTCGGACTCGGATAGGATCAGGCCAGCCGTGCATCGAATCGGTTTGAGTCAGATGTCCCGGACTCGGTCCCGAATCGGATCGAGTTTGGGTTAGGCCATGTAGATTTCGAACCAAGTCGAGTTGGGCCCAATCCGATCCAACTCGGTCCGATGCCTAGCTCTAATCATCATGTGAGACAAAGCTTCAATGTCCACTTCCCATCATGTGGAGCCCACCTTTGATGTGGACCGTCCATCATGTAGGCCACGCCTTTGAAGTGGGTCATCCATCATAGCAGCCCACTTTGAATGTAAGCTATTTATCATTATGGGCTGACATTTAATGTGGACCATCCATTATGTGGGTCCACATTAAGATGTGGTCATCCATCATGTGGGGCCCTCCTATGATGTGGACCGCCCATTGTGTGAACCCACCTTATATGTGGACACTCCATCATGTGGGGCCTCTTTTGATATGGACCATGAGAGAGAGCCTCCCATGACATGGCTTATGAGAGAGAGGGGTAAGTAGAAAAGTAATAAGTCAAAAAAGTTTTAGAAAAAAAAAAAAGGAAAAAGGAAAAACACTTATTGAAATAAGTAGCTTTCAGTAGGTAAGTTACTTTTAAAATAATGCTCATATACTAACTTAAGTGAAAAAAAGTTACTTAATGACTTAACATAAGTTAAAAAGTAAGTTATTTGGTGATATCCAAACAGGCATTTAAAAACACGTACTATAATTAGCTATCTCAACTTTAATTGATGAGTGGAATGGATGTTGCAAATGCATCATAATGGATCCCATGGAGCTTTTAATTGTATAAGCAAATCCCCCTAGCCAATTAATTGAGTAAATCTCCATAGGTGTTGCCCACATTCATTTTAAACCCTTTCCCTTTGGAATCCCCTGGATTCTAACCCCCCTGGATGTGAAATCCTTTTATCGTGTTTGGCATGGATTCGGAATCACTTGTCATCCAAAAGTAGCTATGTATAGTGTATTTATAGGGGGTTTGAATTTAATTACTAAATCAACTTTAATATCTCTAATTAGTGTAAGTATGTAATGTTTGACATAATGCTTTTAATAAGCCCGTTGAAATATATACTTTGCCCAAAAATGATGAAATTCCAAGTCTTAGATGGGCCACAAGCACAAAATCACATCCGAGTGACTAACCATTAATTTACACGGACAATGTTTGGATGGCGCAGATCATTGTATTAAAGTAATTATAGTGATGCAATTGATAATTTGATTGTTTTGGGATATCATCGGTGGCACACGTGTCCAATAGATTAATAGCCTAGTGACACACAAGGACTTTAAATATAGTCCAAGCTTTCACATTGGATTTCAAACTCCCTCTCGAGGGGATTTGAAACCCCCTGTATTTGAAAGCCCCAATTACTTTATGTGCCAAACATATTAGGGGATTTGAAATCCCCTCAAAACCCCCAAATCTATGGTGCCAAATTACCCCTTAGCTTTCCTCTTTCATATGAGTGAGTTAGCACATAGTTAGCAAAATAGAATGAGAGATAAATCTGGTGTGAAAATTTTCTTTATTTAAATTGTTAAAATTACTATTAGCCTTCCTCTTTCATATGAGTGTGGTTAGCACATAGCTGGCAAAATGGCACGAGAGAAAAATCTAGTGGGAAATTTCTTTATTTAAATTATTAAAAATATGGTAAAAGCAAAAGCATAAAAAATTTAGAGATTGAAAAGTTCTCGTTTAACATGGCTTGGACTAAAAAATAGAGTGAAAATGTGATAAAAGAAAGAGATGTTTGTATATGAATCACTTACATATTCTTCTAAATTATATGTACTTATGGGATTAATTTTGAAAATATAAAAATAAATATACACGGTCATAATTATTGCAGATTGTGTTCCGGAAAAAGTGGCCGACTTGAAAGAAAGGGCGGACACTCTTGGCTCAAAGGTAAGCACTCTCGTGTTTCAGTTCCCCATCAATCTGTTTGATATTTTTTTCACACATGTCCAAGTGATGGAAAAAAAATGAATATCTTTTACATGTCCTCCTAGTTTATCAAAAGATTTTTTGCTTATGACAAAAAAAAAAAAAAAAAAAAAAAAAAAAAAAAAAAAAAAAAAAAAAAAAAAAAAACGCAACTATTATTCTCGTAGGCCCTTTAGAGGGGGATGAAATTCTGCTCTTTTTTTCCATTGATTTTAGTAGTTTCGGGAACACCTGGATTTGAAAGTTCAGATCATCTGCTAAATTTAGTCCCTTTTTAATGTATTTACCCTTTCAGACCTTAGGTTTTTAATGCATACAAGTATTTTTGTATGAAATGCCAACACACGCGCCTTCATTATGCTATAGCATATCGAATTAGTTCATAGGTAATCATTATGTCATTGCCATCTACGAGTAATAGAGAGTAGATGTGAAGTGAAGGTTCAGATTGAAGATCTTCGCGAGACGTCCCATGAATCTCGAGAATTGAGTGTGGGGGTTTAATTTTTGTTCATCCGCCCATATATACAATGGTCTCCCTATAGTAACCTCCCCAAGTATCCACCTTCTTATTCCCCCGAAAATCCAATCCTCCCACACCCGAGGCCTTTATCTTGTTGGAGCTTATATCTCATGCAATATCTCGCTTGTGGCTTTGAGTCAAGCAAAAGCCTTATCTATCATTCAGAGGCATGTTGATGATGGCCCTAATCATCTAAAATATCACCTATTTCTATCCAAGATCCCAGCATCACAATCTCATTTTTATCTAAACTGTGTGTACATAAAAAATGCTTACATATGTAACTTCTTAGCTGCGCACTTTTGTACACGTGTCATGGGTACAAAATCCAATTGGTCCATGTGATGCGACACCACATGAAACCCCTAAGGCGGTGTTTGGCGCGTGAAATTAAGTGGAATGGAATTGACAATACCACCAGTTAAATCCCACACCGTGTTTGTTTTACCAGGCATATATGCATCGAAAAATGAGATATGTACTATAGAGGATTACAAAGTATTTCATGGAATTACAGGAGTCTTTTCAAATCCATTTGAAAATTACATTTGAAATTTGAAATGTAGCATGTCATCCCGCCCATGATCTGTAACCATCCAACTAAGGAATATGTTAATGTCAGCAAGATCTGTTGCAATAGGAAAGCCGAACATGATTTCAGATGAATTCTAGGATTTAACTTTTCAATCTTTACAATCTAAACACAACACAGACAAACCATGACACCGTATCATCATTGCAAAATATTAATTTTATCCCACTTAATACCACTAAATTCCACGCGCCAAACACCCCCTGAGGCTCTACTTTAAGCCTGATCCAAAACTCTATTGGGTCATGGTAAAAGGAAATATTTTCCTCCCTTAATTTGCTTCTCTCTTTGCTATGGCCCACCATAGTTTTGGATCGGGCTAAAATTTGGGCCCTGACGGTTTCATTGGGTGTCGCATCACGTGGACTGTTCAAATACGGGGAGAAGTTACAACTACTACTAAATCATATCTTCTGTTTTTTTAGAGAAACGTACAAGTGATGTATGTTATAAGAGGGCCTCATATAAGGGTGATGTGCAAGAACTAGAACGCTTAAAAGGTTCCAAATGTGTGGCTTTATATATTAATACAAGTATTTTGATTTTAAAAAGTGAGTCCTCAACTGTCATGAATCTCATGATTGACAGTGCAATTGAAGTGCTAGAGTGGTGGGAGTCAACGAGACTATAGGATAGGTTCTTCCAGGTGTGTTTTATCATACTAACTGTGAAATTTTAGTTTCTAAGGAGAATAGAGTCTGATTTAATGGAGTTCGTCTAGAGGCACCTAATATATGAAAGTATATTTGCATAGTTTATTGAACCGAAGTATGCATACTTGGGTAAATAAATGAATAGATTATGTATGAATGTCTAGATGAATATGCAAATATTGTTAACACAGACAAGGGTACGCATGCAAAAGCAATCAATAAATGGCACAGTATGCATTAAAAAGTTGCTTATATCAAAATATCATATTATATAATTGATTCTTTATAGCGTTCTCTTGGTTGAGAGAGAGAGAGAGAGAGAGAGAGAGAGAGAGCTAGAGCGAGAGCATTTGTGCAGTTGGGTGGGGTGGCCTCACCGTGACATGACGTTTATCTCATCTGAGCCGACCATCAGAAGTTTCTACCAAGTGCTTTTAGATGTTTTAAGAATGATTTCAGATCGTGTGACCCTATTTTAGATGGTTGGACTACAAGGTACGATCCTACCATCAAATAACATCCAATCTATTAAGTGCATGCGGCATCGAACCCTTTCTATAGGTTGGCCCACCATGAGAATAGCCTAGTACAAAACCAGCCCCTTTTTTAATCATCAGGAGAGACACACCATAGGAAAATTTTCTGGCCATGGAAAAATAGCAAAAAAGAAGTGTGGTCCACCTAGATGAATAGATATTACTGACAATTGCACAAGGTGATCTCATTGATAAGGCCAACCCATTGGACGGGTTTGATGTCGCACAAAAAACAAGGTTGGAAGCTATTTGCTGCATGAACAAAAACTTGTAGTCCAACCACATGGACTTGAGACGCTCTATGTATATATGCATTCATGTTTATATATGTACACACATACCATTACTATATTCATGCATGTCTATTAAAATTATTATGATTAGGGTGTCTATTAAAATTATTATGATTAGGGGTGTACATCGAGTCGAACCAGTCGAGTTGGCCTCAGCTCAACTCAGCTCGGCCACTGGCTGCCCTCTTCTCGAACTCAGCTCGGCTTGGTCCTCGAGCCTGAATGGCCAGCTCGGCTGGGTTCGATCAGCGGCTCGGGCCAGCTCGGGCCTAGTTCGAGCCAAGATCGAGCCGAGTTCGCCATTGAGGCATTTCCACAAACACCTGGACTGCACCTTCAAAATCCATGTGTATGTGAAACAGAAGCAATGATTTTACAGGTATTTTATCAAACACCTTCTAAGCAACATAAAAACCAAGAAAAAAAAAAAAGGTATTTGTTTCATGTACATACCTTCCTTGCCACCGGCCACACTTTTTTTTTTTTTTTTTTGGGGTTAATTTGTTAATACACACCCATGTCAGTACACACACGCCATGTTAGCCACCCCCACTAGGGATCGATACCAAGACTTCAAGTGTTGAAACGAGGTATATCCACTCAATCTGCCAGTTGAGCTATGGATCTGGGTGTCCACTAGCCACACTTCGTTGAGTCATTTTATCAAACACTTGGTGAGAAACATCAATGGCAAAGTAACTGAGTCATCGAACTGGTTTGATCCAAGTTCAATTCGAGCTGGATTCGATCCGAGTCGAGTAGAGTTGGGGCCTGATCGAACTCAGTTCGAACTCATTTTCATGCTAAAAAAATCAGCTCGACTCGGTTTGAACTCAGCTTCGAACTGAGTCGAGCGAGCTAACCGAGCTAGCTTGGTTCGTGTACACCCTAATTATGATTAGGTGGCTTGCTAAGATATAAAAGTATTTAAGGTAGATATTAAAACAATAATTATTAATAGAGAACTAATTAAAGGACATATATATATATATATATATATATATATATATATATATATATATATATATATATATATATATATATATATATATATATATATATATGGGTTTAGGTACTATGCGCTCGAGCTCACGATAAGGGTCCGTGAGGTCGAGCTGCGTGGGCCCCACCGTGATGCATGTCGACCATCAACATCGTGCATTTGATGGGTCCCCTTTAAATTATGGGATATCCCAAAAATCAGCCGTATACGGAACTCAGGTGGGCCATACCATCTAAAATCATGTGAAGACATGCCAAAAACATATAAAAGCACTTGGTGGGGCCCACCTGAGTTTTGAATGCTGCTGAAACTTGGTCTGAACCCTCATCCAAGTGGGACACACATAATGGATGGGCTGGATTTGCAAACCACATCTCGGTGGGCCCAAATAATGTCTCATGAATGTTTTAATGGTGCACGGCCCCTCTCCACTTCTGTATGTGGTGTGGCCCACACAAGTCACGGATTGTCTTAATTTTTGAGACCTAGGCCCACGATGGAATGGTGCATCTGACTGATGGGGTAGATTTTCGAAACGCATCACGGTGGAGTCCACACAGCTCGACCTCATGGGACGTTAAAATCAACTCGAGCGCATAGTACATTTTTCCTATATATATGTGTGTGTGTGTGTATGAGAGAGAGAGAGAGAGAGAGAGAGAGAGAGAAATGCTCACACGCTAGCGGGACAATTTAAATGGTCCAACTAGTTGTGCATTAAATATATATTAAAATAAAAAACACTTATTTATTAACATGTAATGCCTCCTCATGAGAGTACATGGTATTAACTTTTATATAGGTACGATGGAAATACATGTTACATATCTAGTCCATTTATCAAATAAGTCATATTAATTTAATTTTATCCGTAAAAGAT
>JAJHSJ010000015.1:57910707-57972218 GCA_021015155.1 Magnolia officinalis
AAAAAATCATGCAGAAAGAAAGGAGTGGTCAACGACTTATTTCTTAAAGAAGTCATATCAAAGAATATACAAAAGAAAAAGGACAAAATAATGTTGGGTACCTCTTCAGCTAATCTCTCACCCATCAAGTCAACACCATCAAAAGTCAATCTTGAGGAGTTGCATTCACTGCCTGCATGAAAATGACAAAGGCAGAAATGGATTATACGGTCAAAAAATGACATTCACATGGAACAGTCTGATCAGTCCCAAGTCACCCTTCTATTCACCAATGACTAGGAAAAGAAGAGTGAAATTTCATAGACTACTGGTCCATGAGAAAAAGAGGAATTCAAAAGATATTATAAACATATGACTAGAGCATTGGAACCCTGTCAGCCAATTGAATTTGGAGAACACATGAAGATTCAATCCCAAGGATGAGGCACTCATCCATTTGTTAGCACTCCAAAATCCCATGATGTGCTTAAGCTTCCTTGTTATTGAAGATAATAAGAAAATAAATTCAGATATCCAGTTCGCTTATGAGTAGCACATGCATATTCACTATAACAATCACAAAGCAGTGTTTGAATTATCTCCGTATTATCGAATTATCTCCGATATTATCGTTATCTCCAGCTCATCGATACCGATAACACGGGTAGCGATACCGATAACGTAATGCCAATATTTCAACTATGTAAATTCTAAGTGTCGCTTGTATTGTCAATGCATCAATATCACCAATATTTTCGACTAGGTAAATTCTAGGCAATGCTTGTATCATAAGTATCAATGATATTTCAATAATATTGCCAACGTATTTGATATCATCAAAATTTCTTTATTAGAAAAAAAAAAAATTCATTTCAATTTTTTTCATGGGCACATGCTCTTTGTTGTGTTCAATTGTCATTGATAATTATCTCGATATTATCAATATGTAAACATTCGCGATATGAAACCGCAATCTTTCATTCCATTCCAATTGGTGATGATTTCTGGTGAACTATCATGTGTTGCTAATTTGCAATATCGATGGATGTATGAATGGAAGGTTGGACTAATTTCTTACAACAACGCATGCTTTTAAGGCCCTTTTTGCATTTATTTATTTATTTTTTTATTTTTTAAATATGCAAAGTATGTACATTTTAACATCTCCTAAAGTTTCGTTGAAAGTGGAGGTTTTTCCCATGTTTCCCCACATTTCCGGTTATCAGCGATATTATCGACGATATCGATATTGTTTCCATATCCTTGGCCAACGAAACTTGTAGCGATACCGAAACTTCGAACACTGATCACAAGGCAAAGGGAAACAACATTTCATATAAATCGAAAGGAACAAAAAAAAAACTCACGATGCACGATAACTTTATCTGGTAGCTTCTTCACAAACTGCTCTGCAGCATATCTCCAGTCATCAGCACTGAATGCATGTAAAAAGAATGACTTTGTCAGAGGCATAACTTCGTCTAGTATAGAAAAGTGATGTTAAATGACCATTCCTTGTCTTTGCTTTAATGGCAAGGATCTTGGCCTTACACCATGAGGCAGCAGTTTCACAGACTTGGTATTCCATTCCATCTCTTCAAGTAATAATAATTGCAAGTCTATTGGTTGGAAAAGAAGGGTGAATGATTTTCTTAGAGATGAATCGAGAATAGCACAACCATCCACTATGGTGGAAATTTCTCTCAGATTGTAAACCATTTTATATACATACATAAATGCATGCATGCATAGATACACATATATGAGAAGTCTCAAGTCCAACTGGTTGGACCATAAATCACTGTCCACCTAGCAGAAAACTTCCAACCTTTCATATGCATGCGACATCCAACCTGACAACTGTGTGTGAAGTTATTAGTTAGGTGGCCCATAAATTACGGTCCAACCAGTTCAACTTCAGACCCTTATAGTGTTTGTGTTTCACACCCATGTGTGCACATGCATGTGCACATTTGCACGTGCACGTACACACACACATACATACATACATAGATAGATAGATAGATATATATATATATAATATATATTATATAATATAGATATATATAGAGAGAGAGAGAGAGAGAGATGACGTTTTTATCAGTAAAGAAAAACAACAAAAACAAAGAACCCATCGCAAGTGACCCACTTGTCATTAACGACCATGGCAAAGCACGAAAACACTGTTGGCAGATAAAATCTGTTACATCAAAGCTTGGAAACAATCCAATAGTCAAATCTCACAATAACAGTACAAATGCTACCATGATGGTATCCATTCATCAATATGCTCTGAAAAGTGCATCGAATCGAATGTCTCAACATGATGAAGACATTTGTAAAGTTTGAAGGTTATCTGACAGTTGGATCTTAGTGGTACGGTCTCATCATGATGTATTTAGGTGGGGCCACTCACCAATTTCCCCTGAGAGTCACAGCAGATTCAAGTTCACGACACACCCAAGATACTTATAAAATTTGAGATTAAATAAACACACAGACTCCCACCATATGGGAACTGAGCCTATACCCTTTCATAACCGGGATTTCAATTCCAGAAACTGGCTAGGCCTGTACCTGGTTCCAAGAACCAGCCAGGCTCAGATCTAGTTCTAGGAACCGACCAAGCAAATACCTCCCGATTCTGGTCCCCTAATGTGTCAGAACTTGTTTTCTCCTTTATTTTGCAAGAATCTGACCACGGAGGCCCACTTTCCAGCTCTGAACCCCAAGTTGGCTACGCCAGCAGAATTAGAACATGTCATTTACTTTGTCGGGAGGTTAGAAAACATGATCACATTCATCACCATTTTCGCAATCACACTATTTCCCAACTATCGGACATCATGAAGACTCTAGAAAGGGCAGAAAATCAAAGCAAAAGAACCAATTAAGTCTGACTAAGAACTCAAATCAAACCCGGAACTTTCAAGTTTGCAAGTATCACGTCCCAAGATAAATGAACATGATATGCCAAAATGGTTACGTAACGGAAACGGTAATAACCATTATGTGTTACCGAGCCAAAACGGCCATTATAGAAAAATGGCCTGTAACATTCTTTTTTCAAAAAGAAAACAAGATAAAAAAATTGTTGTAACCAAGGTGTGCCGTAATTATAATGGCTACCACTGTTGCCGTTATGATACGGCCATTATGCTCTCTCTTTTTCTTTCTCCTTTTTTTGAAAAAAAAAAAAAAAATGAAAAAAAAAAATAATAATAATAGAAAAAGAAAAACTGTATCAGCCCCCATAAATGGACCATTGTGGGAACCATTACCACTGTTATGGGAGCCATTACAGATCATTTTTTCCATAACGGCCGTTACAACCCGTAACAAGTAAAGATTGGCAACGTTACCATTATGTAACGGCTGATACAGCCCCGTAATGGACATAACGGATACCCATATCATAACAGTAACGGCGGTAGCCGTAACCATATAAAACACCTTGGAACTGAAGAAGCACGGTGGAGAATGATGGGGACATCACGTGCACATGCGCACTCACACCACCACCCCTACGCATGTACATACGCAGAAGGAGGACCCCACCATCGATCTGGCTCGATGACGACGTCCAAGGAGGGCCTCCTAGCTAGAAGACAAGTTTTGGTTCAAAAAAAGTAAGCCCGATAGTCAAGAAAAGCCCATCATGGGATCTCATAATTGTGGCCCACTCGTCGGATTGATTTCATATTTTAGGTTTTGCTTATTGTTATTATTTAGAACATCATGAACACTTTAAATTTCTCTGTTTGGTTTTTATTTTAGTTTACTTCATCGCTAAGTAATAGGTTGCGCACATCGTGCGAGTTTTTGGGGTATAGGGTTTTCTTATAAATAGGCACCCCATATAGTTTTTTTCATTGATTGAATATTAATAAAAATTATGTGTTTTCCTACTCTCTGAGTTGTGAAGCCTAATTGGGTGCTAAGCCCTCCCTTCATCGAAGGGTTAACTACCGCGGTGCGAAGCCACATCTATCTCGATTCGCCCCCATCCATCGTCATCTCTACTACCCATCTTCTACCATCCTTTCTTCTCATCTCACCCCATCATCTACACTTCGAATCAATCATCTATTGCAACAATTCTCCTCCCAAAAGCAGATTTTCAGAATTTGGCCCTACGAGAGGGCTGAAACTTCGGCGGAGCACCACGCACAAACCGTACATCGGATCGAGCTGAAATTTGAGGGTTTTGGAGTCCATCCCTGACCGACCAGGGCCAAGGTGGTCTTTTTCTGAATAGTGGGCCCCACACACATACGGTCGGGATTACACACACGTGCGTCTGAGCCATTGTTGTTGTCCACACGTGCAGTACTTCTCTGGTTCGTCTCTCTCCTCTCTTTCACTCCGCTTTCACCCAAAATCCCTTAACATAACCCTAAATTACTCAAATTTCCAATTTTATGCCCCTTTTCTTACCCTAGGGTTCTCCTTGGAATTTCTAAATCCCTTGGATTAGGGACCGATTACTATGCATGTGTGGATGATTATTTCTTATCTTTGAGTATCGTTTGGTTCATAATTTTTATAAATCCAGCCCTATCATGTGTAGGCCTGGACCGGCATAGATTCCCCTTAATTGAATGTTTGAACTTTCATGTGGGATATGGAATTTGTGTAATTGTTTCTGAACTAACGTGATCTTAAGCCTGAAATCTCGCATATCATATTTAATTTTCATGTCCTGCATCAGAGAATATCGTCTAGGAACAGGCTCCTCCTACCTACTCTTCTCCCTCTTCACAATGCCTCCTTTTTATCTTTGTTGTAATTGCAATGATCAAAGGGAACAAGATTGAACATTAGAGTCGAAACTGAGTTACTCTACGTCATAATCACTCTTCTCCAGCTGCATCTATCGCGGCCTTTCCTTGAATTTCAACCTCTATACAAACATAAACAGTACCCAATCTTCTAAAACTGGCAAAGTACACATGTTGAACTACACATTAGTGTGGTCCCACTAAAGACCATGCATAGGTTTTAAAGACATCAAATTCCCATTGCTAACTCTCAAATGGTACATGAAAGAATAGCCCGACTTAACTCCTTGGAGGATGTAAAAGTCTTAATTGTGGTAAACAAATCATGAATAGAAATAATGATACTGCAGAATGGTGTTTATTGTTGGATTCTTACGCTCCAACTGTGTTACATATTTCCCTCGTCCAGCACATAATTTTGCCACCATAGCCCAACAAAATGCAAGGTAAGTGTCTGTCACATGCCAGCTAACAGGTAGGAGAAAAAGTCTTGAGGGGATGGTGTCACTGGAACCATGAAAACCCCATTTAAACAATACACCAGATAGATCGCCAGAGCTCAAGAAGAATCAAGTGTGTACTGGTTGAAAAACATCATTGTTGAGAAAGACAAGGCTTTCTGAATTACTCTCTAAGTGGAACTTGGTGAAACATTCTAACCAAGGAAGTTTGCATTCCTTATTTTTTGTTGCATACATCTTACTGTATGCAATAATGACGTTCCTGAAGATATTTCGAAAGACAGCATCCATGTTCTCAACTTCAGCATTTCCAGCAACACTCTTCAGCCTTCATACAAATCCCATAAGATAGGGCGTCCAGTTACTTCATCTCCTAAAGAGCAAGACCCAGCTCTCCATTGCTGAGTATGGAGGTGTTTGACAGAGGGTGAAAGGTTTCCAACATTGCTTGTGTAACAACCTTTCGATGGTCAAATACCAATGAAGATGCAAGAACGGGCCCAAAAGATTCGCTTTCTCTATGGGCCTATGTGAAGCAAAAATGTCCAAGGTCCATGTTGCCCACTCTATAAGAGTTAAAGACCGAATGTCACCCTCTGAAACACAGATCCCTTGCTCAGTGGCTTCTCCTTTACTCAACTTCACAACCAAGTAGGGGGTTTCTTCATTGATCCAGCTGTCAGGTTTCGAAATTCAACTAGGCCCCAACAAATAAGTATCCGAACAATCAGAAGAATCATTACAAAGAGTTCCTTTTAAAATTTATTTTTTTTAAAAAAAGCCAACTGTTTGTAGCCTTGGCACACATGTACTTCTTTCCCCTGTAGCAAGTATCCGTTGTAAGAATACATAGATCACCTTTTATTGGCTTAATTGTATCATGATGCAAATGGCAAGCAAAAGTGAAGTCTGACTTCAGAATGCTTAGGTCATTAACTTTTACTTCATAATAGACTAGTATGGAGGTGCAGTTCGAGAAGAGGTGTTTCCCTGTTAGAAAAGAATTTCTTTCTTTCTTCAGTTTGATTATGTTAGCCCTTGTTCCAAGCTGGGCCTCGTTAGGATACTCTAACTTAAGAGGGAGTGTTGAAAGGTTGATAGTTGAATAAGGCCTATTAGGCCCAAGTCTATGTAACAAGGCCAATAGACTAGGGTTTCAATAAGGTCATCTCTCTCTCTCTCTCTCTCTCTCTCTCATTGTTTCTCCCTTCCATCTTTCTTATCCTTCTTTCTTCTTCTTCTCATTGTAGCTTCGTATAGGCCCTCAAGAATAGCACCATGAAGCCGTCTAACATTCCTAATGACCGAACCAGCCCAAGGTAGAGAATAACATCCATAATAGACTAAGGAGGAACCAAGCCTAAATCCAATCACATGGGTTCAGAATATGGAACAAAACCCTCCTAGGTTTGGAACTAGCAATGGAAAATCCTCAGGATAGGTTCCTAAAACTAAACTCAGCAAGATCGTTTCTAGGATTCCAAAATCAAACCTGCCCAGGATACGTGCAGAACCGAACTCAACCAAGATCAATTCCTAAAACTAAACTCGGCCAAAATCAGATCCTGGAATTGACCCCAGCTATGAGTTGAAATTTCAATAAAGGTTCATGACACGGGACAACTAACCACTTGCTCTAAAAGCTCGAACTGATAAAGTGTGGTGAATCAATCTCTTTATCTCATAACCCAGGCCCCACATCCCATGGGTTAGGTCCTTAGCCGAACCCTCCTCGAGGGCCCCACATCACATGGGTTCCACACCACACGAGTTACCGCATCACACGAGCCGCCTACCCCAAGTGCGCCCCTGCATCCCATAGGTCACCCCACTCGAGCCCGGTGTGAAAATGCCCCTACATTAATCACCCTCGGTGAGGAGTCTCGAACACGAGACCTCCTGCTCTGATACCACTTTGACGCAGGACAACTAACCACTTGCTCTAAAAGCTTAAACTGATAGAGTGTGGCGAATCAATCCCTTTATCTCATAGCCCAAGCCCCATATCCCATGGGTTAGGTCATTGACCGAACCCCCCCTCGTGGGCCCCACATAACATGGGTTTCGCATCACACGAACCACCCGCCTCACACGAGTGGGGCACGCCTCACACTTGCCACCCACCCCGAGTGTGCTCCTGCATTCCATATGCCACCCCACTCGAGCTCGGTGTGAAAATGCCCCTGCATTAGTTCAATTCGTAAAGTCAAAACAAAAGACGAAAGAGGTTCCGAGCCAATCACATAGAACGCAGGCCTCGATGCTTTGCAAAGTTAGAATGAAGGGCCTATAGTGAAGCTACAATCCACAACATCTGAAAGCTAAAAATCTAGTAGAAATCATCATAACCAGTTGAAGGATTTCAAATCAAAACAATGACCACCCCCCCCCCCCCCCCCCCCCCCCCCCCCCCCCCCTTTTAATGCAGGACAACTAACCACTTGCTCTAAAAGCTTAAACTGATAGAGTGTGGCGAATCAATCCCTTTATCTCATAGCCCAAGCCCCATATCCCATGGGTTAGGTCATTGACCGAACCCCCCCTCGTGGGCCCCACATAACATGGGCTTCGCATCACACGAACCACCCGCCTCACACGAGTGGGGCACGCCTCACACTTGCCACCCACCCCGAGTGTGCTCTTGCATTCCATATGCCACCCCACTCGAGCTCGGTGTGAAAATGCCCCTGCATTAGTTCAATTCGTAAAGTCAAAACAAAAGATGAAAGAGGTTCCGAGCCAATCACATAGAAGGCAGGCCTCGATGCTTTGCAAGGCTAGGATGAAGGGCCTATAGTGAAGCTACAATCCACAACATCTGAAAGCTAAAAATCTAGTAGAAATCATCATAACCAGTTGAAGGATTTCAAATCAAAACCATGAAGATGATGGGAACAATTATGACAATGAACAACTCCCCCCCCCCGAGTAAAATTCATACACACTAAAACCACCATTAATTACAGTTTCAAGCCCTGAGACAACCAATAATGCAAATGAAAACTGTGCTCATCACCTTGATTTCCAACCACGAAATAAGCTCAAATTGACACAGGGAAGAAGAAAGGGGTACAAAGAAAGTAATTCTTAGTCTTAAGGAAGTCACAATGACAAAATCCTAGATGTAATTAGTCCTTCTATACATGGAAAATTTTGAGAATTTGAATCATTTTCAGAGTCCAAACTAATTAGACTTACCAAAGAAGCATCCAACACTTAAAATCTCGTTTAGAGCAGTTTGAACTCAAAGAGATTTATGTGGCACAGCTTTCAAAGATTTCATGAAAGATTTATATAATCTCGGCTCTAAGAACCAACCACACCAATTCTAGTTCCAAGAACTGACTGCAATCATATTCTGTTTTGGAAACCGAACAGAGCCAGTTTTCATTTCCAATTCCACAAACCAACAGAGCTCAATCCCAGATCCAAGAACCAACTTCAACCTATCAAAACCAGAAAACCAACTTCAGTCCATTTAGATCTAAGAACTAGCCTATTCAAAATCAGGAACCAACTTGTGAAAAGGGTACAATCTCAATCCTTGTGTACCAAAAATTCAAGGCAAAGCAAGAGTTTCAAGGAATGATTCCATGATACCTTCCCTCCACCCTTGCTCCTCCAAGGGCATTTGTTGGCAGATAAAATTTGTCATGCCAGGAGTTAAAAAATAATCCAACCGTCGAATATTACAATAATGGTACAGATGCTATCATCACATGACCCGCTTGTCAATTTGCTCTGGGAAGTGTACTAAATCAAAGGTCTTGACGTAATCAAGACATCTGACAACTGGAGCTTGGTAAAATAATTCACTATGATCACTCATCATGAATGTAGGAGGCGACAGCAATCAGCTATGACAACTCGTCCACCCACCAATTTGCCCCAAGTGTCTCATCAAATTGAAGGAGGCGACACATCCAACGTATGTATACAATTTGAGATTAGACGAACACTTAGACTAACCAATTATGGCCAAATGGGAACCCAACCTAAACCCCTTCATAACCAGGATTTCAATTCCAAAAACACGCTAGGCCTGAATCCGAATCCCAAAACTGACCACACCAGAATCCAATTTCACAATCTTTTAAGCCCAAATCTAGTTCTAAGAACCAACTAAACATATATCAATCATAATTCCAATACCCAGATGTGTTAGAACCCTTTTTCTCCTCTATTTTGCAGGAACCTGACCATGGAGAGACATTTCCAGTTCTCAGCTCCAACCACCAGTTGACTAAGTCAATGTAACTAGAACATGTCATCTTCTTCTTAGAGATGTTAGAGAACACCCTGATTCATAGTTCAAGTGGTAGACTGAGTGAAAGATACCCCGTTTCAACACTGAGGTCTTAGTTTCGATCCCTAGTGGGGGTGGCTAACAGTGAAGTGTGAACTGACAGTGGGGTGTACTAATAAGCAAAAAAAAAAAAAAAAAAAGGTGTGAAGTTAGAGAACATGGTCAAATTCATTGCAATTTCCACACCCACTCTCTTCCCCAACCGTCACATGTCATGAAGACCACAAAAGGATGGAAAATCAAAGGAAAAGTGACAAGAATCAAGTATCAAACATCATCAAGGTTTACATCACAGCAAGAACTCAAATTAAACTGAAACTTGGCTAGTGCGGCATCACGAGAGAACCTTAGTAGCAGCATGCTAGAGCATAATCCACAAGAGAATCCTCTAGTCTACCCATCTCCATCTCCACGTTTCTAATTGCAAGATTCAAAGGGTAGAATAGGATCGAATTTCATATTCAAAACCGTGTTATTCAACTTTGAGCTTCTTGCATAACCACTATTTCAGTTTAATAAACAAGTGTTTTTGATGCAGGACCGATGCGTGAACCAAATAACTTGTGAGATCAAGTAACAGAATTAAGACAATTAACAAAAAAGACACAAGCATTGCCTTAAACACCATAGATATCATGAACAAAAAAAAATACATCATGCACAATCCTAACCTAAGTTACCAACATCGTCACACGAGATGATTAAATAAAAGGAAACCAGGATATAATGGATTTAGGGACATCCAATTAGCATAGGGTATAGTTTATTTAATGGTAGAGGGCCCAATACAACCTAAGGTGAATTAGGGTTAAAGAGATTGAGATATATAGGAGTAGGGTTAGGGTTAGGATTATTGATGGGTATGGGAAAGTGAGGTTTAGAAGAAGATGAAGATCCGGGATGGGAGAATGAAGAACCTAAAGAAAATACCTGGATGGAGGGGAAACGAGATGACAGTGTAAGATAAATGGGGACCTCGCACCTCCGTTGATGAAGATTAGCCTCACGCCAATCTCCCTTCCAAATCACATAGAAGTATCTTCAAATCCCTTGAAGATAGAAGAAAAAAGCAAGAGCTTTTCTCATTTTTTATCACAAAAAACTAATGAGGGAGAGGGTTACACGCCCACCCTCTTTTTATAGCTTTAAGAAAGTTTTAAAATTACAATTAATACCTTGTTTTGTGAATTTTGACGAAAATAGCCCTAGTCTAACTAAAATCAACTAAAACACTCATAATGATGTCCAAACATAACATAAACAAAACCAAATCCTATAATGTTGATAAAATCTAAGAAACTAGTGTGGACGATCCACGATCAATGGCCAGATCATGTGATCCAACGGCCCGATTGTCACGTCTAGAGGTGTGCACGAGTCAAACCGAGTCAAGCTTGGCACAGCTCGACTCGGCTCAGCCACTAGCTGACCCCAGATTGAAGTCGGCTCGACTCGGCTCGATCCTCGAGCCTGACTGGCCAGCTCGGCTCGGTTCGGTCAGCAACTTTGGCCAGTTCGAGCCGAGTTCACCTGTGCAGCATTTTCACAAACACATGGAGTGCACCTTCAATTTCTCACTATATGTAAAATAGCGGCAGCGGTTTTACAGGTATTTCATCAAACACTCAGTAAGCAAGATCAAAATCAAGACACAAGGATATTTGTTTCATATCCATGCCTTCCTTGCCACCAGTCGACATTTCGTTGAGTCATTTCATCAAACACTTGGTAAGCAACATCAATATCAAAATAACTGAGTCATTGAACTAGTTCGATTCGAGTTGGGGTTTGATCCGAGTCGAGTCGAGCTCGGGCAAGCTCGAACTCGGTTCAAAATTTTTTCGAGCTCAAAAAATCAGCTCGACTCGGCTCAAACTCAATTTCGAACTAAGTCGAATCAAGCTTTTTCGAGTCGAGTTGAGTGAGCTAACCAAGCTAACTCGGTTCGTGTACAGCCCTAATCATGTCCCTCTGATCCAACGGCCTAGATCACTCCATAACACAGCCCATGTTCATCTTCCCAGTGTGGGGTCTTCTAGACGCTCGCATGTGCACATGGGGTCTTCAGCACGATCATGTATACTCGCATAGTCACATGGAAATCGGCGCGGCCCGCCTCCTCCTCTGATATGTACACAAGGGTGTACATGAAGTGATATCTTCATCAATTTCATTTGCATTTTGTCCATATTTTGCGTGTTTGCAACTGCGCTCTTAGAACCATGGTTAGGATGATTTTTGCCTCCTATAAACACAAAATAATAGTAGAGGTCTCCCAAACACCCCCAAAAAATTAAAAAAATAAAATAAAATAAAACATAATATAGTATGATTATTAGGATTCATGAGAAGGATATGGCAAAAGTTTTATGTTGGCTGACTATTTGACACAACCCTCTTTTATCTAGGCTTGTGACCGGCCATGAGAACACAAAACTCATACTTGTAGAGATATATATAAGATAGCTAGAAGACTAGGCATGCTTTATGGGATAGAATATTGGACAGTCAAGGACAAGGTGTTCCGATACATATATATATAATGACCGTGATCGTTATGCGTTAATGGGGTGAAACAGACCAATTGATTTTCTGGGACCGTATCAGCCATTACGGGCATAACGATTGTTACCTCCACAATAGTTTTTTTTTAAAAAAAAAAAAATTAACAACATTTTTCTATTTAAATCCATTTTTATCCTCATTTTTCACTTTTCTCATTCCAAAAACTCTCTTAGATCATTCTACAGCATATTTCAACCACTTTTAGTATAGTTTTTAGAATTAAAACCATAGATTGAAGCATTTGAGCAATAGAAGCTCCAAGGGCCATTTTTTCAAAAAATTGAGAAAAAGTGGTATTTATGCATTTTTTCCGATTTCTATTTCTAATGTTTAATTGTGATGTGTAAACACTAGAGACAACACTCTTACCAAAGAGTAAACCGTCATGCTATGATAAACATGTTCAACACAAAAATGAATACATATTTGAAATATTTACATTATTCTTGATTTTTTAGATATTTTTTAAGAATTTTTCAGGCAAAAAAAAAAAAAAAAATCACCGTAACGGAGGTCATCACACCCCCTTATCGGCCGTTATGGCCGATACCCATATTGATAATGGTGGTGACCATTACGGTCACCATTACCAACACAGAATACCTTAGAATGAGTCTACCTAAAATAAGAATATTGAGAAGAAAGAATGGCAAGACGAGGAAGGATAGAATTAGAAATAAAAACATTCAAGAGAACTTGGGAGTAGCCCTAGTAGGTAATAAGATGAGGGGGAGTAGACTTAAATGGTTTGGCCATTTCCATTGAAGATTGAGAAGTACACCAATGCAATTGCTTAAATTGAAGAATCTAAAATGGCAAGGGGAAGGACCAAAAGGGGGTGGAGATGGTAAGAAAAGATTTGACAACCTATGATTTAACCAAGGATATGGTCCTTGATAGAGTGGAAAGGCAAAATAGGATTTGTGTAGCCAATCCCGATTAGTTAGGTTAAGGCTTAGATGATGATGAACCAAAACTTAGTGCAACTACATAACTAATAAATCTTTGTTGGCACATGTGGCCATAAGGCCTTATTAGGTATAAATGTGGTATTAAATCCCATTTTGTTAGGCACTAAGAAAATCCCATAACATCCTCCCAATATACCATGGGAAAACCAAAATCTAGCAACCCAAAGAGATATATCGAATTTGGAGGGTCGTTTCACCATGGTTTCTCAATTGTTAAATCAGAAAGTTTTTTAATTAAAAATCAAGACCAATTGCCTACTCGGTAGCAATCTAAGTTAGTGATAGCTAAAAGGGGATGCTTAGTTTTCATACAACATTCATGCCATATACGGCTCCTCCAGGCAACCACCAGCCTAATAGCATACAACCACCCATTCTTTGTCATCACATCAATCTTCTCGTGTGTTAATCTACATGTGCAATGCACATGAAACAAATAAAACAACATGCAGAGAAACAGGCACCAAATTAATGTTGCATGCAGTGAAATAGTGAGGCAAAACTTCCAAACTAAAAACCCACATGCATGAGTGGTAGGCCATTTCAGCAGGCTAAATCATGGGGCAGGACAAGGGCTACATTATTATGTGTGTTCTTGGCTTCTATACCTTTTCTTAAACAGTAGCGACTCATTCATTGCATACATGACATACCCGTGCATAAATCCATTCCGGACATCCAAATTGTAGGACCCATGGTGGAAGGGTGTCCCAAAAATCACACTAATGGGATGGTCTTAACCATCCAATTCAGATTCAGACACCCAAATCCAACTGCAGAAATTGGATTGTTAAGACTGTCCAGGCATACCATCAATGTGACCTTTTGGACATGCTCCATCTGCAGTTAGGCCCACATTTTGGTGATGATCACTATCAAACTGGTAGCCATCCGAGTTCCAAAGTTTGGCTAAAACAAGAATGCTCGGGCATCCAAATTCAATGGCAGATATTAGCTGGTTAAGACCATCTGATCATTGTAATTGTTAAGATATGCTCCATGCACAATTCGTCCTGTGATTTGGATGGGCCGCATTAACTTATATGTATGCCATGTGTGGGAGTCACCACCATTTAAAATTTGATGTCAGACACACAAACTCATCCAGCTGACATAAACTGTGAAAGCCACATTCATGCCCTATCTAGTAATCACTGACGTCCATAGTTTTAGCCCAATTCAGTTGGTCAACACATGCAGGATTGCTACACTCCACAGGCTCCACCGAAACAGTCACCACAACTCTTAAGTCCATGGTCACGTTTGGATCTTCAATTGATCTAAATTGAGATAATTAAGGAATGAAAAATCCTCAAGGTTTGACTACTCCCCACTTAGAAGAAAGAAAATAACTGGTCTCAAATCACGATCCCATTCGAACTCGAAAAGAAAACAATTGAAATTATATCAAGAGACAACAAACATTTCAAATTGGGAAAAAGAAAAACGCAATCATTCACTGCCACTACATTGCAACGTAATTATCGCAATCAAAATCAATTGCACATCCAAACATGGCCAAGATTTCACTCAACGAAGCAAGCATACCTCCCGATGATACCGTTCACCATGACGACGAGGTGCTCCGGGAACTTCTCCGCTAACGTGGTAGCATCCCAGACGTCCACGCCGCCCTGCACCATCTCCACCTCAATCTTCTCACGGCGTTCCTTCCTCAATGGGGCCTTGAAGCAGCGCGCAACGAAATCCATCCGGACGGCCCGTGATCGGAAGCTCAGTTCGACGTAAGGCGTCCGGATCAAGGCAAAGATCCGGCAGCGCCCGGCGGGAATCCCGGCGCCGAGATTCGGAGTCCCGAGCAGCGAGTTGGCGCCGATCATGCGTGGGCGATCAGGTCGGCGTACCGGAATTTATGCCGGGGTAAGAGAGATCGGGAAGAGCATTTCAGGGGTAGTTCGGTAATTTTGAGTAGGGGGGCCTTTTCTGTTGCATGGAGGAGAGGACAGCTTCTTCTTCTTCTTATAGAAGGATCGAAGACTCCTCCTTACTGCGTTTCTGTCTAGAAGGGTTTTGGGCTGAGGGTGTTATTTGATACTCCGGCTACGTACGACGCTTGATACGCAGGCACTTCGAATTTATCTGATCAAATAAGATTATTTTTTCCAGTTCATGAGACATTGGTGCCCGTTTTTGGAAGGTTTAATTTGAGTTATTTTTATCCACGTAAATAATTTCTGAGTCACGCATGTGTATCATCCTTCGTACTCAGCGGGCATCGGCATGGAAGGGGCAGTTTGGTCATTTTTGTATCGTAACCTCGAACAGAGGATATGCACTCTATACTCGAGTTTTCCGTTCAGCAAGCGAATTTTCGTGCAATAGTTGCTGTGGGGAGCCTGTGCGAGGGCCCACTGTAATGCGTGTGACATCCGATCCGTCCATCAATTGAGCCAGCTCATTTTAGCTATGCTCCGATCTAGAACTCAACTGGGCCACATCTGATTCTTCCTATCCGATCTGAAACCGATCCATCTAGCCATGAGCAAAGTTGAATAGTTGGGATGGGAATGCCAACCATTGAAACCCTTCTTCTTGAGGTATGTGTTATATCCAAACCGTTCATCCATTTGTCTAGCTCGTTTTAAGGCTTGAGCCAAAAAATAAGACAAATATAAAGATCAAGTCGACCACACTGCAAAAACAGTGGTGGATTGAACGTCTACCATTGAAACCCTTTTGGGGTCATGGAAGTTTCCTATCAATATGAAATTTGTTTTTCCTCTTAATCCATGTAATTTTGACCTTATTAACAGATTAGATGGAAAATAAACATTATGGTGGGCCCTACGAATTTTTTAACGGTGAAAATCATTATCCTTACTACTAATTTTTGGTGTGGTCCATTTGAGATTTAGATATGATTTGATTTTTTTT
This sequence comes from Magnolia officinalis, assembly GCA_021015155.1. Taxonomy (NCBI): domain Eukaryota; kingdom Viridiplantae; phylum Streptophyta; class Magnoliopsida; order Magnoliales; family Magnoliaceae; genus Magnolia; species Magnolia officinalis. The sequence continues at coordinate 57,926,666 of JAJHSJ010000015.1, forward strand.
TATTGCTCTAAAATGATCTCGAAAAATGGATGAACGGTATTGATATAATAAATACATCATTGTGAGGCCCATGTGACTTTGATCTCATTTGAACCGTTACTACACCTCGGAGCTCGAGGAGAGGCGGCGCTCGTCTTTGCACGACACCTATTAGCTATTACACCACCCAATCCGCTTCCTATTCACTCGTCCATCCGTTTTACCAGCTTTATTTTAAATCATATGTCAAATTTAAAATATATCCAAAGAGTTCAAGTGGGCCCCACCGCAAGAAACCATCTATTGTACGCCTACCATTAAAATCTTAAAAGGTGCACAAAGGTTTTCGGATTAAGCGAATGAAAAATGACCATGATTCTTGGCCCTAAAAAGATTTTGACGGTGGATATCATTATCCTCATGGTTTTGTGTGGTGGGTCCACTTAAGCTTTGGACATGATCAATTTAGATCTCAACCCTTAAAATGAGCTGGAAAATAGATGGACTGTGGATAAGCAACCTACGTTTACTCGGTACGATAAAGTGCATGCAAGTTGGGACGTTTCAGTTCGTTACTACTGCACATAGGCTGACCATCTAATGGCCACTATTTGCATGTGGTTGGGATCTTTCAATCTTTTATCCTTTTGGGTGGACCCAAAGGATCAATGGTATGGATCATTGAAGCATGGGTCAGTTTGTCGGAGATCAAAACCCGAAAAGCTTATTAGTTTCCTTGGCTGAGGGTGGCCCAAAATCTCCAGAGGCAAGGGACTTATAGCTGAATCCAGACCGACCATCTACTGGGCCCTGTTAGCATGTAGTTATCGGTTACAGTAGATAACGGATTGATAATCCTAGCCTTCACTTTATTTTATTGAATGTTTAGTCATTAATGGTCAACCACTTTAGCCGTCCATTTCAGAGGCCAATGTCTCCCTGATTTTCATCCGTGTGAGAAAGGACCCACCTGATGGAGTGCTGGATCCACCGAATCTCCTGACACGTGGCAGATGTCGGGCGATGAATGCATCTACCTATTGCAAGGCGCGAAAGGCGCCTTTTGACATCTTCCGGGGTTGATCGTTACTGTGTCAGGAAATGCCCGCGCTGTCGGCATCAGTCTCTTTGTTCGCTGCGTTTATTTTTCTTGAAAGGTACTCCACATGAGTACACAGTTAATTACTCTACCGAGCTCCCATTGGATGGATGTGTGGGTCCCAACTGAAATAAGGTGGACCATGATGTATGTGTTATATACACAATATCTATATATTTTTGTGAGATTATTTAAGGGCATGGTCCAGAAATTAGGCACATCCAAAGCTTAAGTTGATAAAACCGAAAAAGCAGTAGGAATTGAAGGCTACCATTGAAAAGTTCAGAGGGAACTGAAATTTTGAATAACGCTATTATATGTTTTTTTTTTTCCCTTTATCTAGGCCTAAGTGGCTTTATGAACTATTTTTATGAAAAATAAATATTGTTGGGAAAAATATGACAAGTCCAGAGACCCAATTATGAAATGGACCAACGCTACTGACACGGCCCGAAATTCCGAGGTAATAAGTCTGACCAATGCAAAAGAACTAAATGCCTCAAGAAGAGACTTAGCTCGGATTGCAGGGAATAGAAACCCCAACAGAGACTTATAAAATCATGAGCCAAAGGCAAAGTACATAAGATGCATGAAGTTGACTCGGAAGACGAGGCAACAACATGTAAAAGGCCGATTAAAGCCTAAAGTTTAGAGTCACCTAACCGACCGTAAAACTGACCCAATTAGGTCGGTCACAAGGTCGGCTATCGGAGTAAGAGAGGATGTAGATAACGAATTGGCTCCATCTCACCCGATAGATGGCAAGCAACTTGATCATTAAAGTTGACCGAGACTAACTCATTATTAGAGTCGGTTAGGACTAGCCTACGCAAGGAAAAAACAGCTTAAATGAAAACGCTGTCTCGAAAATCTCATAAAAGGATCCCCGATCCCGAAGATCTCGGGATCGGATGGAGACCAAAAACGGATTAAAATCAAATCTCTAGGATATTAGGAAGAGAATCCCTGCACGACGAGGCCCTCTCATTCCTATAAAAACAGGAAAACTCCAAGTTCAAAGGTACGCAAAAAACTCCTCTCAAAATCCTTCATATACAGTCCTATCACTGACTTTAGCATCAGAGGATCCCCGGCTCTAGCCAGGGTCTCCTTCGTTTCTTCCTCTTGCAGGTGGTAGGACGGCAGAGGGTGAACCTGTTTTTCTGCATCAACATATTGGCGTCATCTGTGGGAAACGATACAAAAAGTCATTTTTCAAGCTCTATCGTTAAGCTTTAAGCGAGTTTCAATGGCGAGAACTAAAAGGACTGTTCAAAACGAGTCTACTGAGGTCATCGTTACTGGACCACCGGCCCTTGAAGGTCCGTCAGGTACGAACGGAGCTCAAGGGTCTCAGAACCAACCCGATAATCGACAAGGTTCTGCACCCCGCCCAGCAACCTCCTTCGACTCGGCACAATCAGCGGAACCGAGGAAACGGTCGGTTATATAAGGAAGTTCAAGAGCTCAGGACCGATCTGAAACTATATGGAGCAGATCCATTGCCAGCAAGTTCTGCCTCAATATGACAATGGCTGAGCGAATGTTCCGCAACAACTCATCGACCCTCAGCTTGTCGGTCCGCGATCCGCCCCCTCAGCCGAGTCAGCACCAGGGTCTGCCCGAGCCTACGCCCTCTCAATTCGTGACCGCCCCACTGCCAGCCTCCGATCTACGACACGAGATAGATCGGAGGAGACGTAGTAGGCCTCCGGTTGAGGGTCTGGCCGATAGTGACGAACCCTGGAAAGCCGACCTCCAGGACTTCAAGAGAGAAGTGCGGGACGAGATCGCTGACATGAAGCAAGGCGTGATACACATCCAACAAGGCCCGAAGCAAAAGCATCTCCGTTCATAGAAGAGATAATGCAGACTCAGTTACCAGAACGATTCCGTCTTCCGCAGATTATACCCTTCACCGGTAAGACCGATCCAACCGAGCACATCGAATCCTTTCGGACATATATGGAGCTGCACAATGCCTCGGATGCCGTAATGTGCCGAGCTTTCTCCCTCACGTTAGTTGACGTAGCTCGACTTTGGTTCAAACAGTTAAAACTTAAATCTATTGATTCGTTCATAGAGCTTAGCGATACCTTCTTTACCAATTTCATTGGTGGGAAGAAAAAGTTGAAGCCGCCTGCACATTTGAACAACATAGTTTAAAAAGAGGGAGAACTGCTGAAAGATTATATCAAGCGTTTCAACTTTGAGTCACTCCGAGTCCGAAAACATTCAGAAGAAACAACACTCAACTCGATCATGCAAGGCGTCAAAGATAAGCCGTTTCTGTCTTCCTTGGACAAAAACCCACCGACTACTTTGACAGAGCTCACGACTCGATCAGATAAATATGCAGATGCCAAGGAAACCCGGATCATGCGCGAAGCCGCCCAAAACGCGGCCAAAGAGTCAGCAAAGAAAGAAGTTGACTCGGCCAGTGGAAAGAAGCGTAAAGATGATCGAACGCGTGATGATCATAAGTCGGGTAAACAGCCAGACCTCAAGTTTTCAACATATACCCTGCTCAACAAGCCACAAGAGCAATTTTTTATGGAAATTAAGGGCGAAGGATTCGTCAACTAGCTAGATAGGATCTGAAGCAACCCGAACTGACGGAGCAAAAACAAGTACTGCCATTACCATCATGATCATGGGCATAATAGGATTGACTACTACCACTTGAAGGAAGAAATCGAGCGACTCATCTGAGAAGGCCATCTCAGAGAGCATGTCGAGAGAACCGGGACAAAGGAAGATCGCTCGGGTGATAACCGACCTACGGAAGAAATCCGAACCATAGTCGGTGGTCTGCGAGGCGGGGGCGACTCAAACAATGCTCGAAAAAACCATGCTAGGAGCATTAGTCGGCCTGAGTCCGAAATCCTAATCTTGGCTCGGCCTTCGAAAGAAAAGAAAAGGGAGAAATACTGCATTTCGTTCACTGATGAGGATGCTCGGGGCATCTATCATCCACATGATGACGCGTTAGTTGTCACCCTCATGATAGCAAACCGCAAGGTATTCCGCATTCTCGTAGATACGGGATCGTCTGCCAACGTACTGTTACTCAAGCGTTCGACCAAATGGGTGTCGAACGATCGGCGTTACCGCCAGATCACACCCCATTAATCGGATTCTTTGGCGGACGAACACTCCCCGAAGGAGTCATCTCATTACCGCTCATTGCTGGTAACTCTCCGCACCAGGCGATACTAATGGTCGACTTCCTGATAGTCGACCAACCATCGGTCTACAATGCTATACTCGGCCTACCCTTCTTGTGCCTTCTCCAAGCTGTGGTATCAATGTACCATCTCTCCATGAAATTCCCGACTGAGTCGGGAGTAGGAGTCGTAAAAGGCGATCAACAGGATTCACGACACTGCTATGCAACAACTGTGAAAGTTTCGGCCGAGGTAACCACGATTGAATCGTTGGACCCTCGAGCCGAGACATACGAGCGAGGCCAGCTGGTAGAAGATCTTATTCCAGTACCCTTGTTCAAGACAGACGAATCCAAAATAGTACAGATTGGTTCGTCTCTGCAATCGCCTCTGAAAGATAAGCTGATATCATGCTCCGACAATACGTCGATGTATTCGCATGGAGCCATGAAGATATGTCAGGGATCGATGCCTCAGTGATGGCTCACCGACTCAACATCGATCCGACCTATTGACCAATCTGACGGAAATGACGTCCGCTCGGCCCTGAAAGGTACGCCATTATTGAAGAAGAGGTCAGTAAGCTCCTCAAGACTAAATTCATCGAGGAGATCTACTATCCATAATGGGTAGCCAACGTCGTCCTCGTGAAGAAAACCAATGGGAAGTGGCGAGTCTGTATTGACTATACTGACTTAAACAAAGCTTGTCTAAAGGATAGCTTCCCTCTCCTAAGGATTGATCAGCTGGTGGATGGCACGGCAGGGCAAGAACTTATTAGTTTTATGGATGCTTATTCTGAATACAATCAAATTGTGATGCATCAATCAGATAAATCTAAGACTACCTTTGTCACTGACAAAAGACTTTACTGTTACTGTGTGATGGCATTTGGTCTAAAGAATGCAGGAGCAACGTACCAATGGTTAGTAAATAAATTGTTCGCTCGGTAGATCTGCCGAACCATTGAAGTATACATTGATGACATGCTCGTCAAAAGTATACACGCGACCGATCATATTGCTGACCTAGAGGAGATGTTTCTCATTCTTCGCAAATACCAAATGAAGTTAAATCCGATTAAATTTCTTGGATATTTGGTCAGCCAGCGAGGAATCAAAGAAAACCCAGAGAAAATCAAAGCATTACTTGGCATGGAATCCCCAAAAATGATCAAGGATATACAAAGGCTGACTGGACGAGTAACCGCAATCAACCGCTTCCTTTCCCGAGCTACCGATAAGTGCCTCCAGTTCTTCAAACAATTAAAGGGTCGGCAAACGGTAGAGTGGACGGAAGAATGTGAATCAGCGTTCCAGCAGTTGAAGTCATAACTCGGATCTCCATCTGTCTTATCGAAACTGAGCCTGGAGAAGTTTTGTTGTTTCATGTGGCGGTTTCCGGCACAGCCGTAAGCTCGGCTTTGATACGCGAGCATGAAAGAAAATAATTACCGACGTATTACGTCAGCAAAGCGTTGTCGCCGGCAGAAACGAGATATCTGCCTCTGGAGAAGGTGGCCCTAGTCTTAGTCGTCTTCTCGTGACGACTTCGGCCATACTTTCAATATCACACTATCGTCATTATGACCGACCTCCCACTGCGTCAGATCCTTTAGAAACCAGAAGCTTTCGGTCGACTAATGAAGTGGGCGATTGAGCTAAGTGAATTTGACATTCAATACAAGCCAAGAATAGTAATAAAAGGACAAGCTGTGGCTGATTTCATAGCTAAAGTTACACTACAAGCCGATCCATTTACCGAGCTTGGAACTGAATAATCAACCACTGCTTCCCCCGAGTCATCGCCTGACCCAATCCCCTGGAAGCTTTATGTCAATGACTCATCCAACTCTAAGGCAAGCGGGGTATGAGTCTTCTTGGAAACTCTCAATCAAACCTACATACAATATGCTTTAAGACTTGGATTTCAAGCCTCGAACAATACAGTAGAATACGAAGCCTTATTACTCGATCTCCGACTCGCAGCCAGTCTGGGAGTTACTCATCTCAACATGCTTAGTGACTCGCAGTTGGTCGTTAATCAAGTCACTAGAGTGTATCAAACACGCAAAGAGCAGCTAAAAGCATACATGAAGAAAGCCAAAGAGATGATCGATGGTTTTCAACTGTATGTTGTGACTCGGATCCCCCGAATAGAAAATGCTAAGGCCGATCTACTGGCAAAACTTGCCTTTGTCGACGAAGACGATATACCCAAGTCCGTTCCAATCGAATACATCGCTAAGTCGAGTATCGATGACCTAGTTAGCTCGACCGTACATTCAATAGATTTAGAACTTACTTGGCTCGACCCGATCGTCCAATATCTCAGTAGTGGAAGATCGTGTTGAGGCCCAGCGATAAAAGATCCGATCCTCTCATTATACCATACTTAACGAGGTGTTATACAAAAAAGGATTCTTCGCTCCTTTGCTACAATAATTGAATCCTGATGAAGCCGATTACGTTTACGAGAGATCCACGAAGGGATCTGCGGAAATCACTCCGGAGGACGATCACTGACGCGGATAAGGTCTTACGACAAGGGTATTACTGGCCAACTATTTAGCACGACGCTCGTAAGCTCGTCCAGAGTTGTGACAAATTCCAACGATTCGCGACCATTCCGAGACAATCCCCCGAGGAGCTGACTCCTATAGTCGGTCATTGGCCATTCGCATAGTGGGGAATCGCAATCATCGGATCGCTCCCATTAGGGAAAGGCCAGACCAAGTTCGTCGTTGTTGTAGTAGATTACTTTACAAAATAGGCCGAAGCCGAGACCATTGGCTAGGATAACCGAACAGAAATTCACAGACTTTGTTTAGAAGAACATTATCTACCGATTTGGGATACCTCGGACCATTATCACTGATAACGGGAAGCAGTTCGATAATAGTAGTACCGGGAGATGTGCGATAATTTCGGAATCAGAAACGTCTACTCATCCCCCCATCATCCTCAGACGAATGGACAGGTCGAGACAGTCAATAAGATCATTAAACAGCACCTCCGAACTAAACTCGACTGAGCTAAAGGAGCATGGGCCAAAGAGCTTCCTAAAATACTATGAGCATACCGAACCACTGCTCGAACGGCCACAGGAGAAACTTCTTTCTCCCTTGCTATGGGTCAGAAGCCGTCACCCCTGTCGAGATCGGGTTACCTTCAGCCCAAGTCAGCTCGTTTAATGAAGAAGACAATGAAGAATTGCTAGCTCTCAGACTCGACCTCGTGGAGGAACAAAGGGAAAAAGCTCGGCTAAGAATGATGGCTCGGCAACGCCAAGTAGCTCGGTTCTACGATGCCCGAGTCAAGATTAGGCGCTTCCGAGTAGGAGAAATGGTCCTCCAAAAAATGTTCTTAAAAACTAAGGAAGCTGGTGCTGGCACATTGGGACCCAATTGGGAAAGTCCCTATGTCGTCTCGAGCACCATCCGACCCGAAACATATCGGTTGGAAGACCTAACAAGGCAATTATTATCCCATCCATGGAATGCCGAGCATCTAAAGCTCTGTAAGCTGAGTCAAATGAATAAGAAAGTCGAGTATATCCATTCATCAGTATGCATATTATATCGGATTACATTAGTTTCTATTTTGAAATTACATTGATGGAACCACAAAGATAAAGGCAAAAAGAGTCGGCCGCGATAAGCTATGTCCCCTCTCGGTTGCAGATGCTCTCGAGCTCGCCTTGAAGCTTGGTGTGCTTAAAGTGTTTGAAGTTTGGTATGCTTGAAGTGTTTGACACCCAAAATGAAGCTCTAAGGTTCATCAGGAGCCAACTTAGGAGGTGACTCAGACTCAGCTGCTGCTGCCACTCGGAGCAACCTTTGGCGCCGCCTCAGGAGCAGCCTCAGAATCGACCTCAATACCAGCCGCAGTATCAGCAGACCTAGCTACCTTGGCCTCCAAACCGTCAGACCTGGAGGCACCTTCATCAAATCCCGAGAGATCAAGGTCAGAGAAGGCTTCCTTCATCAGTCCGACACACTTAGTGTAACCGTCCTGATACAAGCGATCCGCTCCTCCAGATACTCTTGGGATTCAAGAAACACCTTTACGGCCTGGTCCCTGGCTTCTTCTTTGGCTTTCTCAATGGCAGCCCAGGTCTCAGCCTTAAGCCGAGCTAACTTGTCTTCTGAGGAGGCATGAGCCTGACGAATTCACCGACTCTCCTCCCGTGTCTCTTTCAATAACGATGTCACGTGAGCACACTCGGCCTTGGTATCCTCGGTGGTTTTCCTGGCAAGCCCTAAGTCACCGATCATTATGCCGATCCGAACCACGACAGCTTCAAGTTGTGCTTCCGCCTCCGCTGCTCGTTTTCGAGCCACTTCAGCCTCCGCTGCCGATTATGAGCCTCTTCAGACCCACGGTAGCCCTAAGCAAACAAGGGGCAAGCTGCAAAAGAAAAAGGCAGAGTCAGATTAAAATAGAATGAATCAACCAGATAAGCGAGAAGTCCAAGTGTTACCTCGAGCAAAATCTTTGCAGCATGAGAGAGAGTCCGCCTCTAGGGAGCTTCGAAGAGGGCAGCGAATTCTTTCTCGCTCCCGTGAGAAATCGCCCAAGAGTTCATGTCCGACACAGTCCGTTGGAAAAACAACGTCTCCTGTTATGTCGTCTCCCCTTCTGAGGGCTCCCCCTCTGCTCCTCCCTCTACTCTTCCATCTGCTTCGGAACCTGGTCGGCAACAGGTCCTGGCTCAGGGGTTGCCTGAGACTCGGGAGCCACCGCGTCCACCACTTCTGCCCCTTCATCTAGGTCGGGGATTATCACGGTCGGGATCAAGGTCGGGATAGCTGGTGTGGCTTGCCCCTTAGCCTTCGAGGCCATTTTCGGCCTCTTCGGAGGACGAGTCTCTAACCGAGTCTCTGACCCCGGAGGGTCTTTCATCTTGGAAGCCGGACGGAGAATAGGCCTTGCCTTAGCCATCTCTGCATCAGAAGTGAAACAAGTTAAACTAAATTCAAAAGAAAAACGCAACCAGACACCCAGAAGTTACCTGTTACGACCGAGTCTAAACCCGAGAAAAGAAGATGCTCCGGCTGGAGAAGAATCTTCAAGACTGCTTCTCCAGATTCAGTGCCTTCAAATCCTTGATCCGCGCTAGGGCGCCTGCTCCGAGCTTCGACCTTCGCTCGGGAATGTCTGCAAAACGCGTTCAGTCAGACTCAAAGACATAACGGTATAAGGAGAAAAAAAAAAGGTCCGAGGAATGTATGTTGAGTCACTTGCTTGAGAGAACGCCCGAAGAATGCGAGGTTCAAAAAGTCCTGGCTCGGCAGTCTCCCAGCGGCCACACGCCCATAACCACCTATCTCTTCAGTGCTTGTTGGAGGTAGGAGGGTCGGTTATCAAAGGCTCGCTCTTATTCCGCCAAGCACACAAAAAGTACCAGCCGGGCTCCTGCAGATTTGGTCGTACTTGATACAAATGGAGAAACTCGTCGATAGTCAGTGGGGGCTACTCTGTCTCAGCCCACAACACTGAGCATCCAAACAAGTTCCTCCACTCGTTCGGGACTATCTACCCAGGGGCTATTTAGACTCGGGAAAGTAAATTCCGAGCGATGCCTTAGAGGGGCAGACACAAGCCGCATTGGAAAAGCGACCTGAAAGATTGTGACCATCCCAGCAGGAGGATGGTCAGGCAATTCACTCGGCAGGGGAAGGTGAAGGATGACCGAGTCCGGGACATGGTACTCGGCCCTGATCCTATCCAGGTTCGCCTCGGTTAAAACCGAGGGAACCGGACCCTTCTACTCGTCTTCGGCTTCCCCTCCTTCGGCCGCTGACTCAATAGCTTTTGTCGATCTCCGTGTGGAGACCAACTCACTGGCCCTTCGATCTCTTCGTCCTCTTCCTCCATTTCCTCCTCAGGAGGATTAGGTCTACCAGGGGCAATCGTCAGTGACGCCTCTTCACGAGAGGGACCCACCGAAGCAGGGTGCTCCACTGAGGACCCAATTGCCCTTTCCAAGTACTGAAAGGCCTCGTTGGCAACAATGGCCATCTCTTCCAGCAGCGAGGGTGATTTTGAGACGTTCCAAAAATATCTCGCTTTGCCCTCGTCACCGGAAGCTCCCTCCCAGGGGCTCTGGGAACCGTGCATTGCCATTGAAATTCAAAAAGAAAGGGAGGGAGAGACTTTGAAACTCACCGGAGATATCGATACAGACCGGAAAAAGAGCGAGCATGGAAGTAAAAATCAAAGAGGAAGAACAAAAATGGTGAAAGGCAGGAGGACAGTGAAAACGGAAATGGAAAAAAAAGAGGGCGCGCGAAAATGGGAGAGACGCGTCCCACTCCTCCTTATATAGCCTTGCCACATGGCAAGGGCATTTAAGGAGAAGTCGAATCGATGGTCGTTTCGACTCCCTCGCCCGACACGTAGCGCACGCCGATTGACGGAGACGTCGCCTTCGCCACGCATCCAAAGCTCATTAGCCGAAGAAACGCTCTGACAACTTCTTGCACATGCGACCTCGACCAACGAAACGACGCATGTCCAAGACAACACACGACTCCTGTGAACATTAAATACTCCATCATAGTATCAGTGTCCAGTCCAAGCCGACCCAAAACTCTTTACTCCTTAGCATCAACATAGCTGACGCAAGGAGTAAGGAGGCTTACTGTTGGGGAAAAAATATGACAAGTCCAGAGACCCGTTTATGGAATGGACCAACTCTATTGACACGACCCGGGATTCCGAGGCAATAAGCCTGACCGAGGCAAAAGAACTAAATGCCTCAAGGAGAGACTTAGCTTGGATTACAGGGAATAGAAACCCCAACCGAGACTTATAAAGTCATGAGCCAAAGGCAAAGTACATAAGATGTATGAAATTGACTCGAAAGATGAGGCAGTAACATGTAAAAAGCCGATTAAGGCCTAAAGTTTAGAAGCCACCTGACCGACCGTAAAACCGACCCAATTAAGTTGGTCATAAGGTTGGCTATCAGAGTAAGAGAGGATGTCGATTACAGATCGGCTCCATCTCGCCCGATAGATGGCAAACAACTTGATTCTTAAAGCTGGCCGAGACTAACTCATCATTAGAGTCGGTCAGGACTGGCCCGCGCAAGGAAAAGACGGCGTAAATGAAAACGCTGTCTCGAAAATCTCATAAAAGGATCCCGATCCTGAAGATCTTGGGATCGGATGGAGACAAAAAACGGATTGAAATCAAATCTCCAGGATATTAGGAAGAGAATCCTTGCACGACGGGGCCCTCTCATTCCTATAAAAACAGGAAATCTCTAAGTTCAAAGGCACGCAGAAAACTCCTCTCAAAATCCTTCCTATACAGTCCTATTACTGACTTTAGCATCGGAGGGTCCCCGGCTCTAGCCAGGGTCTCCTTTGTTTCTTCCTCTTGCAGGTGGTAGGACGGCAGAGGGTGAACCTGTTTTTTGCATCAATAAATATCATAATAAGCCTTAGGAAAGTTTCAACTATGGGTATTGTCATAGCTATATGTGATGTGGTCCACTTGAGCTTTGGTTATTTAGATCCATGGTGGCTACCATGGATCCTTAGTACAGGGCTTTCCATGATATGTGATTTATATTTATTTATTTATTTATTTTTGCATTTAGAGCATTCATCCATTTTTACTACTTATTTTAAGTTATGATCCAAAAGAAAAAAATAAAAATAAAATCAAACCTATGCCTTAGGTGTACCACATTTAAGAAATAGTGATGATTGAGTACCCACCACTAAAAATTTCTTGAGGGCTATCTTATTGTTTATTGGCCATCTAAGGTACTGACAAGATACAAAAAGAGGACCACACAAACCACACAAATACCAGCTTGATTCAAAACTTTTTATAGCTGACAGAATGGTTTTAAAGGTCAATTAATTACCACTATTCCTCCTCGTGCAGCTCACTTGAGACTTGGATCCATTTCATTTTTTTTGATCATGCGCTAAAATGAACAGTCAAAACATTTGGACAGCACGAATGTAAGAAAAATACATCATGTTGGGCCCACAACGAAGGATCCACCCACCTCGGGGAAGCCGATCCCAATTGGATCTGCTTTTTTAGTCTTTGGGTTCAATGGATCTACACCAACTTTCCCGCGCATGTTATGGCAAACGCAGGACATCCGATGCGTGAAAAAGGTGGGCCCCATCATGCAGATCACATGCAGCCCACTTACCAGATGGTACGTCGGATCTCAGCCATCCGTTGATTTCAATGACTCGACCCACACCTGATGAGATCATCGGTCTAATTTTCATGATGTCCCACTTATCAACGGCTTGGATGTAATAAACAAGCCACATGGTAAGATAGAATTATTCAAAGAGTGAACCCTATGGTTGATGGTCCATGGACCAAAAATGCATGAATCGCTGCTGTCAAAACATCAAACAAAATGTCAGCTGGTCATCAATTTGCAAAAGCTCATTTATCACGTGAAAAATGATGTGCATGCATGATCCTGAAATTGCCAGATTTCTGCGGCGTTTGCCCATGACATGACGCTCGACGTCCCGGGCTTTGACTTTATAACTGTTCCTAACAGCATAATAGTCAGAGGGTGTATATCTATAGGTGGCGCCAGGTTCTAAGTTGTCCAAGTGAGGCCTATGTTTCATAGATCCAAACCGTTAATATGATTTCTTCCAAGGCGAATATTTTTCCAACTTAAAATTATAGAATGAAATTTAAATTCGTTTCCTATTTAATTGGATAAATATAGACCATTAATACACTTTCTTTCTTAACCAGATATTTTCATGGCCACTAATTGAAGGGTTTGTGTTTCCCACTCTAAGATATTCTTGTAGTCTCCTCCATAGAAGATCCCATCATAACAACGGCTTGGATTACCAGAAATGGGCCATGCTATAGATATTATCATCAGCTCAAGCATGATATAATACTTCTGCTTCATTACCAGCCATATGGTGGGCAGGGAATTTTGGTGGTGACAGATCCTATCACTGTCCGATACTATTTCTTATGTAAATCTTACGGGACATGCGGTTACCAACCACACCAAAATCTGAGCCCACTCTTGAAAAATGTGGTGCAGCGGACTAGGTCAGGTCGGGGAACAATGACTTCCGCCGTCACCGTGGGGCTCAGCTTGATAAATTTACTGTATATCCACACTGTCTATCTGTTTGTCCATTTCATCTCAAATAATGGACTGAAAAATAAGGTGGATCCAAATCTCATGTGCACCACATAGCATGAAACAGTAATGATTGCATACACACGGTTAAAATCTTCCTCAAGCCCATTGAGAATGTTTATTTGCCATTCAACCTGTTGATAAGGTGGCAAAGATTCCGATAAATAAAATAAATAAATATTAGGTTGATCCAAAACTTTTATGGCCCACGAGAAGATTTTAATTGTTAATCACCATTATTTTCTGTGGGGTTGTCTATAAGAGATTTGGATCTGATTCATTTTAAGGTCAGGTCTCAAAATGAGCCGAAAAAACTGATGGACAGAGTGGATATTCAACACACGCATCAAGATGACCCGACGGTCACAACCGCATTGTATTCGGTGTTACAATCAGCTCCCACTCCAGTCTTCGGGCACGTGAAATGAAAATGTGAAAAGTCTTTTGCCGAAGGGTTTGGTAAATCTGTTATTTTTAATGACGTAAGCTATTGTATCCCGGCCTAATCGACGAGGATTGCCTTTAAAATTTCATAGTGAAATATTTCTAACCTTTAATTATTAAATTCCTTTCTTCGGTAGGAGTGGTGGCCAAGCATTTAATATTGTTTGACTTAAACACCATCTACAAGTTAGCCCATCATAGAGGTGCTCTTGGTGTCTCCTCGATATCACATCCATCTGAGCAGCAGTTTGGCATCGTAAAGGCTTGTTTGGGAGCGTGGATTTGGAAACCCCTCGATTCGCAACCCCCAGGATTGGAAACCCCTAGATTGACAATCCTCCCTGTGTGGTTGGCAACCGGAGGGTGAATCAACTTTAATTCAAAAATACCTATAAATGATATATTTATAGGAGGTTTGAATTTAATTACTAAATCAACTTTAATATCCCTAATTAGTGAGATATATAATTTTTGACCCTATGGTTGTGATAAGCCCGCTAAAATATATGCTTTGCCTGAAAACGATGAAATTCCAAGTCTCGGATGGACCGCAAGCACAATATCATGTCTGAGTGACTAACCAACGATTTTTAATCGTTGATTAATATGGACAATGTTTGGACGGTGCTAGACAATGTTTGGACGATGCTGATCTACATGAACAATGTTTGGACGGTGCTGATCATCACTAGTAGGCCATGTGCCCAATAGAATGATAGTGTACCGTGACACGAATTTACACCCGCAACTGTTGAAATGATTTTAGGTGTAATCCAAGCTCTCACTGTGGATTACAAACCCCCTCAAAGAGGGGATTGGAAACCCCCTGGATTGGCAATCCCCAGCTACTTTATGCTGCCAAACAACCAAGGGGATTTGAAGCCCCCTCTAATCCCCTCAAATCCACGCTGCCAAACGACCCCTAAGTCAGATGTAAAGAATGCCTTCTTCTTCTTTTTTTCGCTCTGAAGCTTGGAACAAGTAATAGCATTTTCTGTCAGATATTTATTTATTATTATTTTTTTATATAAGAAAGTATTGAAGAATTTGGATAAGATTTGAGGTTATCAAATCCCACTCTTAATCCATCTAAGTTTAAAGTTGAATATGAAATTTAATTTTAAACTACTAAGGGAAAACATGAAAGAGGAAAGGAGGAAAAGTCTTCTAAGACCAGCTTACTAGTGGTTGCCCACGTTGGGCCATGCGGATTCATGCCCAAAGGATCCAAAACTCAAGACCAGGAAAACAGTGGGGTAGGGAAATGCCTAATGTTGAAACTTCATTAAGGTTTACGGTATGCCATCATACCATTCCCAGGGTCCATCTTATTAGTATGAACTGAAAAAACAAATATATTAGCATAATCTAACGCTTATATGACCCTTGAATGCTTCGACAATGGGCATTCAATCCTCATTGTTTCTCGTCATGCATGCAACCCACTTGAGAGTTGGATCTATCTTATTTTTTTAGCCCATGTCCTAACATGATACGGTAAACAAGTTGATAAGGTGGATTTCTCACAAGCATCGTGATGGGCCCCACCTAGCTTCCCATTGCATGAAGTTCTTATAAAAGGCTTATGTAAGTGTAAACGCCTCCCCCCACGCTGAGCGGCAGTACCCTCACTTCTTTGGTGTAGTATTGATTTGCTATTGAATTGAAAGTTTCTTATTCACTCGGGCATAAAAATACATTTGATTCGGAGTCGTCACTAGCCAAATTAAGCTAATTAAAATTTACGACTGACTAGAAACCATTAATCGCTTAAGGGTAAAAAATCTCACAAATTCCTAACTCAAGTGACTCCCGCGGTTGGTCTGCGATCGTATATTCTAAGTAAGGGCCTCGGTGACGGAAACGGAATGAATTAAGCACCATTTCTCACCTGCACAATATGCAATCTCCACTTCACAAGATTTTACAATTTTTTGAGATTCAATGGAGTTTCGGCATTTTTATATTTGGTCATGCTTTGCATAATACATAAGGGCTGAGTAAGGGAAAATAAGAAAAAACTATCTAGCCTTATATTGCAGAGTCAAATGGCCCCGGGTAGGCAAATAAAGTAAAATGCAATGAATAAAATAAAACGTCAACTAGTCTTGCTTCGCAGGATTTAAGATACTGGGCAGACAAAAAAAGTAAGAGAAAATGAAAGAGTGAGAATAAAACATAATGAAATATAAGAAAATGCGGATATAGTTGATGCACTTGGAATGTGTGGAGTGGAATGCGAATTAAATAGAGACGGACAAATTCTTAGCTTCGATGACTTCTTTAATGGTCGTTTTTTCTCATATATCGAGCAACATGTCACCGTGTTGGAAATATTTAAGGTATCTTGGGCAACACATTTGGGTAAACTCTAACTATTAAACCCTATCTGTATTTTTCTATCTCTTTTTGTTCTCTATTTTTTTTCTCTTGCACTTTGCTTCCTTCTCTTATATTTTCTTCTTCTTTAGCTCACTTCCCTAATTCCTCTTTATCTCTTCCTTTCTTCCTCCCTCAAGTTCCTTATATAAGCATCGGCAGCCACGTTCTGCTGCCAACGACTACAACTCATTGGGTTGTGTTATGAGCGCCCATAGTTTAAACCTGAAGATATAATGTATAATATATAATATTATATATATATATATATATATATATATATATATATATATATATATATATATATATAAAGAAACATAATGATTAGTTTTTATTTTTTCTATAAATTGTTTAAATATTTGGATTTTCTTTCGTTTTTTGTTCGCTTTCGGTAATCTTAATCTTGTTGGAAAGATAATCAAATAAGCTTCCTAACAAAACTAAAATTACTTCGATTGAAATCCGTTTAGCTCATCAAAAGTACGACCGTTCAATATATGAATCAGTTGTTTGTAATTTGACCAATGTTCTGTTTTAAATGATCTTAAGCTCATTGAAAATGGTGTCTGATAAGATTTTCAATGCAATTGAAATCACTTCAATCGGATCTTGTTTGACTAGTCTAAAGTATTGCCATACTTTTTTTGACTTTGGTCAATCGGCAATGCGTGGTTTTAATAAATGAGCCTGATTTTTCTAATCATAATTTGAATTGGAGGAAACTTAAATTCATTAGGAAGATCATTTGAACACATTTCCAATGAATCATAAATCATCTTGACCGGTTAGAATTTGCTCTCAATAATACCATGGTCACTTTGTAGATAAGGACAACCATACTTTCTTCAATTTTAAAAATGTGACCTTTCACACCTCAACACAACATTATCCGAGAAGACTAAGTAGTACAGAAAGTGATCATTGGGTAGAAAGAGTTCATTTATCCATTTTTCATACATCGGTTGCTATATACAGAGAGTTCCCGGGCTATGGAGTTCGGATGTACGGTCATGACCGACTCATTACTGGATTTGGCGTTAGCCGATAAGGTCCTTTGGTTTGTCTTCGGGATGTGCTAAGTATGCTCCCAGTTCGACCCATTTAGATTTTTAATAATTTCTAAGTTAACATGAGATAATTTATTGAAGTGAAGTTGAAGCTTAAAGATTGACTTGTCCTCATTTTAGATGAGGTGTCTACATTAGGCTATCCACATTCGGCTCCACGTATAATGTTGGCATATGAGACTTTTTCGTTGGTACTGGATGGAGTGCATCGAGCACCCTTTTAGACACAATCCACATCCCCCACCCTAAGGTTTATACTAACTTGGATAACATATAATATTAAGTGAGGACTAGATGATTCTCTCAGCTTTTAAGCACGGACATCTTGATAGCAGGTTGGGATATGCATGTTGGGAGGGACTACAGTAAATTACATAAATTCTCTTTACTTTGGCAGAAAGTACTTCCCACATCCTCAAATAAAGCAAAGTTTTCTTCATCTCAAGAAGTAATTGCTAGCTATGTTTGCCTCAACTACTTGTTATATAAAATAGAGATGTGTGACTACTGTTTCCATTTTTTTTTAAAAAAAGAAGAAGCTTATTTGCAACATTCTATATTAATTTATGTATACAATATTTTTATTTTCACTAGTGTCACTTTATTAGAATATTTGAACCCGGAACAAAATTAAGGGGCTATATCATAAAGCTCACCTGGAGCAAAATTGGAATGAAAAACTTGTGGGGTGGGCCACACATCCACATCAGAAAGAACCTAGATGTCAATTGTGTTATTGAACACTTTTTACTAGAGTTGGGCATCGGACCGAGTCGGATCGGATTGGGTCCAACCCGATCCTATCCGAAGTCTCATTCACCTGACCCGAACTCGATCCGTTCCGGGACCGAGTCTGGGCCACCTGACTCAAACTGTTCCGAATTGTACATAGCCTGATCTGATCCGAGTCCGACTCGATTGGGAAAAACGGTACGGATCGGATTGGCACGGTACGAATCAGTTTAGATGTAATAACTCTTCTTGTTATCTCTCAGGTTTCGCGTGTGGCCCACACAGCATGCAGGGCATCAGATGAATATTGATTTGTTGGGATAATCGCAACCACCCAATCAATGGATTTATCTGTCCGTACATTAGGTATTTAGGTTTCGGTGCTCCCGAGGAACATGTAAGGTCTAGGCTAAAAACTGCTTTTGAAGAGGAAACCTGTGGGCGGTAATACTGAAGACATGCTAGAATTTAAATTGAGAAATGATAAAGATACAGTGGCTGTATTGTAACCTAAGATACATCCCATCTTTTCGTCGTCAGCAGATTACTGATATAAATATCAAATCCGTACAAAAAATGAGAAACAATACGATGATTTTCTCCTGTGAAAATCAGAACTGTATATGTATTGGGTATGCCACATCAGCACATGAAATGATATCAATGGTCTGCAGTAATAATGTGTCCCACCGTAAGTTTTTATCAGATTACCTTACGATGGACCAATGGTGATAATGTGGCCCACCTTTTCTACGGATAGGATAGTCGGTCTATAAGACATATCGGCGGAAAATAATGGCTTTATCATATCTTATGGTATAGGCACTGCATCTGATCATTTCTCCTGCTAGATTTGGGGGACGGTGCCGCTTCCGTCGAATTTAATTAGAGAGATAAAACGTCCTTACCAAAGCTCTTTTTAGCAGATCTTCGTCGATGCGAGGATGGAGAAGGAGATTTAACGTCCTAGATGACGACACTTGGTTGAAGGAGTTTTGGGAGGAATTGGTGCGAGATATCGACAAAACCGCGACGCAGCTAAGAGTCACAACAAGAAAAGGAGAGGAACAAGATCGGGCAGGCAGGGCAGTGCTCATTCGTTCGGGTGGGAAAGGGTAGGGTAAGAAAGAGAGAGGAGTAAAAACGATTTGTGTGGGTTAGGGTTTAGGGTAAAAATAGTATTTATACTGCCCAACTACCTGCTCCGGGTTGGGTCGGATCGGTCCGGATCATTTTAGTTCGGGTTTTTGGATCGGATCTGTCCGGATAGTGGTCTATCCAAACCCGATCCAAAAAATGATCAGATCTGGATGGACAAACTTGATCAGGCCCGATCTAGGCCATCGATTCTGTTCAGAATGGGTCGGATCGGGTCAAATATGCCCACCTCTACTTTTTACACATGTCAATACACCATGTAAATTATGGGCCCCTTCGTCAACAGATCGCATATTGAAAATCAGCTCGCTTGAAACCTAACCGCCCAAATGTTGTCCAATCAGATGCATCATTAAAAAGGAAAATAGTCAGTAGTTTGGGATCAGATCAGATGGGGCCTACATTTTAAAACATTTAGATTGACATGCATATATGCCTTGATGATTGACATAGGGAATGGTGTGAGGAAAAGATCATCATCTTCCTCACGTAGGCAAAACCTTGAATTCACAATATAAAAATGAAAATTCTAAATTTTATTATTCAATAATACACAGACTTTTCAATTACATTACTTAGCAAAACCCTAATTAGAAGTCTTACTTTGATTAAATTAGAATTATCCGAAAAAATAAATTTTATCAAAAATAAAAAGTCCTAAATTAGTCATGCTGGATGATTACTAGCATAGTTGCAAGCAATTCCTAAAAAGACTGCATATACTAAAGCTCTAAAAGTAAGGAGATAAGTCAAAATTAGATATCACTAATAATAGTAAAGCTTTTTCCAAAGTCCCAATTTTGAACATAAAAGGGAATCATTTTTCGTGAAATGGACTGATGTGACCCACTATGAGTTGGTTAATCTCGGATGACCTGCTACAATAAAGATTGATAGGTCGTGCGTTCCACGACCTGGATAAAAAGTTACACTTGTTTTACGGTCTAGACTTTAAATGACAAATTCTCCCTACTTAGAGTGAATTTCTTTGACGAACAAACTTGAGGCCTAGTTACGTCACGCCCTACACGGGAGTGGACCCAGATTTGACGGACTATTTCAACTTCTGTTCAGGCTTCTTTTAATCCAATTCTATTAAGGCTTCTTTTAGTCCAATTATACTACGAATGCATTGACGACCTGCTTTACATCAAGGATGGGTTATCCACGCACCATGGTGAACCTGTAAAACTAAAAAATTATACATAGTACATACATCAACACAACTTAAAACTACCTAAATTGTAGAACCCACTTTTTCATTAAGGATCTCTATGTAACTAAAGAACTTCCCTACCTTTGTAAGCTAGTTAAGAACAGTGGCTCATTGCCCTTCTTACTGGAGGATGATCGCGTTCACCTCCTCATAGCTAAACTCATCATTATCGTGTTAAACATACGACATGGCATGTGTATTGGACCATGAACTAGTTGACTGTGAGAATCTTCAACAATCATGAGTGGTTTGTTGCCTTAGCTTTTAATGCACTCCATAAACTCAGTCCATGAGCAAATGTCTCCTATGTCTTATTGGTTTCTAGTTAAATGGCCCGCCTTGAACTTCACCTTAAACATTGTTTGATTCCCTAGAATGTCACACATAAGATTGTAACCATGAACCGAGGAAAGACCTTACTTTAATACTACAGGCCATTTTTTTCCAATCAGGGCCTCTCCCGTCCAAATTTGTGCCGACCCTAGCCATTATTGAGTTGTCATCTACTGGTCCTAAAAGGAAAATAAATAAATAAAATTAGGTTGTAGCCCTAAAGAGGAGATGTATGACAACTATCCATATGATTAAAGGATATTAAATGAAATACACCCATTTTAAACTTGTGAAGCACGTGATTGCATACACCAACTTGATGTGACTGAACAGTACGCTAGCGTCCCCGTCCTGGATATTTCTAAAAATCGTACTCATGTACTTAAATTTTGAATTACTTGCGTTTGGATAGCTCCTCAAACTTCCCTATTTTCTGCATCTTGATGAATGAATCTTAGATCATCCAGTGTCTGATATGATGGATGGCCCACATCCAAGGTGGGTAGCGTATATAAAAAGAACAATGGCCCCACACACATCTAATGGTAGGCATTGCCATCCGAACTGTTCCATATAGCGTGGCCAAACTGAATTTTGGATCAACATGAGTTTTTGATTCCTAACTTAAAATCAGACAGTGCACCTGATGGACGGTTTGGATCTTACAAATGTTCCCTCCCTCCATGTGGCTCCACGAGGGAACTGACACCATTCTTTATCAAAATAGCTGGACTCCGAGTTTTTCTCATATTCTAATTAACACCCAAAACATGCCCTTATTGTTTAGGCTTGGTATATTAATGGTAGGGCCCGCTAAATCAAGAATGTCACATGGAAGGCTTCTTTTGGGACCACCACGTGACCCACGTTACCGCTCTAGGCTATGCCCACCGTGATGTTTGTAAGAAATCTACCTTGTCCATCCATCTTTCCATGTCATTTTAAGTTATGGTACAAAAACAATTATGCAGATTGGAAACTCAAGTGGGCCACATGAATGGAAAAAGTGAGTAGAGAAATGCCGACGTTGAAACCTCCCTAGGTCTACCGTGATGTTTATATGTCATCCATACTGTTTGTAAGATCATTTCTACTTAAATAAACTTAAAACACAAAAATATATCTAAAACTCAAATAGGCCACATGAACTGGAAAAATGAGTAAAAGAAAATATCCACCGATGAAACATCCTTGGGTCCACTGAGTTGTTTATATACCATCCATACCATTCATATGATCATTCCTCTTGAAATGAAAACACAAAAATATAACCAAAATTCTAGTGGGCCACGTGATAGGAAAAAAGTGGGCAGGGAAATGCCCGTGGGTACTTCAAAGCCATGAGCAGAGACTCGAGCCTTATGATTCCCTGTAAAAAATTTTATACTCGTTCAGACTATAATGCTTGATATGCATACACATACAGAAGAGCTCAAAACAGTGCACTGATTAGCTGCATCGGGAAGGGATGCGGATATCCTGCTTGTACATGAACCAAGTTAGGTTGGTTAGCTCGCTCGACTCGACTCGAAAAAGCTCGATTCGACTTGGTTCGAAATCGAGTTTGAGCTGATTTTTCAAGCTCAAAAAACTTTTGAACCGAGCTCAACTCAATTCAACTCGGGTTGAACCCAACTCAAATCGAACCAATTCGGTGACTAAATTACTTTGATATTGATATTGCTTACCAAGTGTTTGATGAAATGACTCAATGAAATATCGGTTGGTTGTAAGGAAGGTATGTTTCATCAAACAAATACCATTTTTTCTTGATTTTGATGTTGCTTACAAGTGTTTGATGAAATACCTATAAAATTGCTATTGGTATTTTACATACAGTAAGAATTTGAAGGTGCAGTACAGTCCATATATTTATAAAAATGCTGTACAAATGAACTCAACTCAATCTTGGCTTAAACTTGACTTGAATTGGCCTGAGCTACTAACTAAACTGAGCCGAGCTAGCCAATGAGGATTGAGAACTGAGCTAAGCCAAGTTCAAGTTGAGGTCAACCAGTGGCCAAGCCAAGAGCTCGACTCAACCCGTGTACAGCTCTAATCCCGCCAAAGCCTTTTGGAAGAAGATACTGTGGAAGGAACCTAGGTGGGGCCCATTGTGATGTTTTTAATAAATCCACCCCGTACATTCATTTCGTGATATGATTTTAGGATACTTACCCAAAAATAAGCAGAATCACAAGTAGGCCAAAAACGTGGGAATAGAGCTTCCACGGTTGAAATATTCATGGGGCTATAGGATACTATTTGTGTTTTTAGTTCATCTTAGTAGGAATGACGTTAGGCATGTTTCAACAGTAGGAATTTCCCAACCCACCTTTTCCTTAAATGCAGCCCACTTGAGTCTTGGATTTTACACAATTTTGGTCTCAACTCTTAAAATTAGCTCACAAAATGGATAAACGGGGGTGAATTTCTCATAAACGTCAAGGTGGGCCCACGTAGGTTTCCCGTGCAGGAACTTCTTAGGAAAGGCTTTTGTAGGGAATCCGCGTCCATTGGGTAGAACAGCATTTTGGGTGCCTCCGGGTTATGTGCCTACACGTGCATATCTGTATGATGAATCTAAACCATTCATCCTGTGGACCCATGGGTAGATTGATCGTCAATCAAATATTTCTTTGATCATACTATCTTAGCCATTTAAGAGCCATTGCTAGATTTCATCTTTGTGTTAATACCACCTATAATTTTATTCGTACGCACCACTGGATGTACTAAATCTAGGGGCACCTAATTTAAATGGGTGCTGATTAGGTGCGGCCCTGACTGTGGAACCGATCTTGATGCATGTGTAGTATAATCATGCCATTAATCTGTTTTTCAGGATCATTTCAGAACATAAGATAAAAAATGAAAAAAGATTAAAATCACAGGTAAACCACACTACATAAAACAGCCGTGATTGACCACTGAAATGCTTCTTATGGACCACAAAAGTTTTAAATTCATATTGATATTTATTTTTTCTCCTTCATCTAGATCATTGTGAACTTATTAACAGGTTAGATGGCAAATAAACATTACAGCTAACCCTAGGAAGTTTTTAACGGAGGACGTTCAATCACCTTTGTTTCCTGTAGTATGGTACACCTTAGATGTGTATATGCTCCAATTTTGGCCTCATGTCCTAAAATGAGCTGAAAAAACGGATGAATGGAGTAGATATACTACCCATACATCAAGGTGGGGCCATGGTCAGGGCTGGACCCTCTCACCTAATTCGCTGCCAATTTAAATAAATTGCTGCTCCAAATTTCATTGATTTGATTTCCTAACTGATTGGTGTACATTAAATGGACAGTTAAAATATGAAGTTATTCAATGCATGATGGTCCCAAATATATAAACGAATCTTTACCATTTAAAGGTTAGGATTGTTAAATAAATTTGATTTTTTTTTAAATTTTTATTTATTTTATTATTATTATTATTTTTAAGTATGTAGTGGACTTTGGATGGTTTGATACGTTTGCGATTTGACTAACTATCAACTACCACATCTTGCCAGAGTATCAAATACTCTTCCCTCTTAAAGTCACATGGGATTTCTCTCTCCCACGTAATGCAAACGACTCTCTCCGTATAACCACGTGCGTTGACATTTATACTATTCTTATTAAACAGCGTCTCAGGTCCAACCGGTTGGACTGTAACTTACAGTCCAACTAGTGGGTAATTTCAACCTTTCGCATGTGTTATCCAACCCGTTCAATGGTTTGGGCCATCATGAGAATTACCATGTGCAAAAATATGTCATATCAAGGTATGATTTACCCAGCGGATGACTTGTTAAGGGCTGTTTGGCCGGGCGAATCCCATGGGATTAGGAGGGATGGGATGGACTTTAAGGTAATGATGGTGGTGTCAGTGGATTGGTTTAAAATCCATGGGATTACTATGTCACAAAGTTTGCTGGGTCTGTTTGGCACACCCATCATATCCCGGGATTTTACCTTCCAATCAGTCCAACAAAGGGATGGGATCAATTTTAAGGTAACGATTGTGATGTCAGTGGATTGTTTTAAGATCGATGGGATTCTTTATATCCCAGGACAAGTTCACCAGGTCTGTTTGGCTAGTCATGCATATCCCTCGGGATCCCATCCCTCCTAATTCGGTGGGATCGGTCCAGCTAAACAGGCCCTAAAGTGAATGTGAAATCCAACCCTTCTAATAAGTTGGCCCTACCATGAGGATCACCTAGCGTAAAAATCATTCTAATCCACTCATCAGGTGGGACACACCATAAAAACCATGTTTATCCATGATAGGAATGGAGTACCATTATGACACATTGGCTGCTGGATGGTGCTCCATGGGCCACACAATGATGTTTGTGTTTTATCCACGCTGTCCATCCATTTTGCCAATTCATTTTAGGACAGAATCCCCAAAATGAGGAGAGCCAAATCTTAGGTGGACCACACCACATGAAATAGTGGTGATTGAACGCTCATCATTAAAAGCTTTTGGGGCCACAAAAGTTTTGGATCAAACTGATATTTGTGTTTTTCCATTCAAGATTTATGTTACCTAATCAACAGGTTGGATGGAAAATAAACATTACAGTCGGCCTTAGTTCAATCACCACTGTTTTCAGGTAGTGTGGTCCACTGGAGATTTAGATCTGCCTCTTTTTTGGGCTCACACCATAAAATAGTGATCCAAAATGTATGAATGGCGTGGATAAAATACATACATTATCATGAGACCGACGGAGCACTGTCCAGGTGGGGTGATCAGTAGGCAATTTGCATCCCTACTGTAGATAGCAAATTACAAGTGTGGTCACTCATTGATTGGACGTGGCAGATTTTTGCACAGGGTGATTCTCATGGTGGGGCCAACTAATTGGACTGGTTGGATGTCATGCACATACAAAATGTTGAAAGCTATCAGCTAGATGGACAGTAGCTTTTAGCCCAATAGATTAGACTTGACAAATTTTCCTTATTCAAATGTAACAAAATCATCTTTTAACAACTGTATGAAGATGTGGGCCTGAACTTTAATAAATGCCAAACAACTGCTTAGATGAAGTGGGCCACCTATGATGATGGTGGGCCATCTGATAGAAAGGTTTTACCATGAATTGCACATGGCCCAAATATGACCCTGATCAGGTGATCATAGCCGTAAAATCATGGCTTGTAAAATGAAAATAAGACCATTTTTACTCAACCCCATCTTGACGCCCATGAAGTATTCAAATTTAATAATAATAATAATAATAATAATAATATTATTATTATTATTATTAATTATTATTATTATAAAATTTTATCTTTATCTTATCTCTATCTTATCTCATATCTTATCTTCTATCTTATTTATATCGTTAATCTGTTTATCTTATATATACCCTAATCTTCCCTGCACCTTTTTTTTAAAAAGAGTGTGTCATAAAAAAATTTTTTTACTAACAAAAAGGCACTGAGTTATTATCTATTCTCTCATTACTTTTTTGTATATTTAATATATTTTTTACTCGATTTATGTAATGAACGGTGTGGATCGGCTATGCGTTCATTACATTAATCCATGAATATTCTGATGTAAAAATGATGGAAGTCTAAAATTCTATGCGAAGTTTCTTATCGCAGAGATTGATTTATGTACATCTGGTCGAATCAGATTAGATTTGTACAGATTATACAATCCCTAATGCTAAAATATATAAGGGCCCTAACTTTCAGATCAATCTGACCATCGAATGAGTCACATTGATCAAATTTGAAAGTGTTTAATAAGGAAAGTTTAGATTTTTGCGCAAGTATTGGTATCACTTGACATAGAAGGTTGATCCACACCATTCATCCAATGTGTAGAGGCAAAATACGCCAAAACATCAAGAATCTAGATGATCCAATTATCTGGTGGGCCACTCCTATCAAACATTTTCCATTCATTTTAAAAATCTTAAAAAGAAAAGATTTTTTTTTTTTAAATTTTGATAATTGAAATTTTAATTATTTGATTATTTAGGGTTTGACCACCTAAGATGTTAATTAAAAGTGAGCCCTATCGTGTAATATAACTAGATAAATAATAATATCATTGATAAGATCTCTAAATTCAAACCAATCTAATTACCTTGTGGATTCTACACTACTAGATTTAGATGAGTAACCCAACGTGTCTCATGATTCATTGGACTTGAAATAAATTATTTGTGATAATTTGATTGATTGATGTACTGATTTGAGTGTTTTATTTTAATATTGTATGATATGATAAATTATATATTAATATGTACCAAATTACATGAATTAGAATAATTGTACATTAAATTCACTTATCAAAACAAGTATCTATGACAGATATGAAAATGATATATTAATACATCATCTATAATTCATTATATTTGCATAATGCATTGTTGATCCTAGGAGTCCTCTCTTGAAGAAATGTGGTAGAGAGTTACCAGATGCGGGCTATGCTAAGTCTATCAAAAGGTGGAAGCCTACCCAACGGATGGATGCGGGTTGACGATCTCCAACCCAAACATATAGACGATCATCCCATCTGATGCATTCATAGATTATTGCATCCATATCATTGCGTACACTTTGTTTTTAGTATAGTTTAATTTCAATAAATATGAACCGTACTAAATTATTTCACTAAGCCTAGTTAGCTTACCTTTTTATTAATGAAAAACCGTACAGATAAACAATTAGTTGATGAGTTGGCACATGAATAAGAAGTTGTGATTAAACCGGTACACGATACACTTGAGACATGACTGTACTTGTCAAGAGAGGAATTGATCGCATTTGGACCGTTCCTAATTAATTAATTAGAATTTCCTTTGTTATGATGATCTAATTTATATATAATGAATGATGGTATTAATTGTAGAATTTTTTTAAGTATTTGATTGGTTTTATTTAATTGAATTATTATAGGTCTATAACAAGTATTCATTGGTAAGTTGTATTAACTTGTGAATGATGTCTAATTTATATTAATTAAATATTTATGTATGATGAGAATGGACAGATGTTAGTGCTCAAATCATTTATGTGAATGGACCTATTTGAAATATAAAAATAAATATAACTTTTGCATCTTAATAATCGTATAATGAAATGAAGTTAGTATACTTTACACTTTGTGTATAAGTTACGACTCGAAACTCGGGTCTGCGAGTGCACACTCTGTACTCGAATTTCGGAACGTAACGCCATCCATTTTGCATGCCTTTGATCATCTGACTGTGATGTATCCAACCATAGTTATTTCCAAATCATTTGAAATAAAGGGAGAAGTGAAACACTACCACAAGAGATGGATTTACAAGAACTTCCACATCACCATCAAATATGATATTTATTTTTCCTCCTCATCCAGGGCTGTGTGACCTCATGGACAGATTGGATGGAAAATAATAAACGTTACAATTGGGCGTATCAATATTTTAATGGTGAGAATCATTGTCCCACAGCTATTGTGGTGTGGTCCACTTGAGCTTTTGAAATGACTTATTTTTGGATAAAAATCTAAAATGATCTATCCAAATGGATGAATTGTCTGGATATAATAAATACATCATCATAGGCCCATGTAACTTTGATCTCATTTGAACTCTTCGTACAACTCGAAGCTCAAGTAGCGTCACCACTCGTCTTCGCATGACACATACCCACACCAGCTAGGTTGGTAGTGTGTGGTACACCGGCCAATCCGCTTCCATCAAAGCAGCATGCTACATTTAGGATGTGTGGGGCCATCTCCAAATTTCATGGCACTGAATATATGGTTGGTATGCTACTCATCAACTTGACTTCTATCTCAGTAGGTAGCTGATGGGATAGGTTTTCCTCCCTTAGGAATACGCACTGATTACATCCAGTTCTATTGAATTTTACACGCGTGGGACCTACAGTAAGATAATAAAGATTCTCCGAACAAAGACACGATGACTTAGAGCTTTCTACCATGGGTCCCATATGTGTATTATTGTGCACATGTCAATTTTATCCTTTTCACTTTTTGTCCCATGCGTGTAATTTGCGCATAACACTTATTTACTAAGCACATGGTTACAAAATCAAAAGTCATAAAGCCAAGGAAACGCCTTCTTTGATAAGGCGGGCTATCATTAGTCCAATCCAACCCATCTGTAACCTAAGTACTTTAAAACATGCTTTGTGTGACTCCATATAATCATTTTTGTCACCAGTACATGCCCAGTCAAATCTCATTATCTCATGACCTTACCCAAATCAGGCACAGATTAGGTATTACTTTCTCCTGTCTCGAGTTCGAAACATGTAAGGCTTAGAGGGGCACACCATGATTTATAGGTTTATCTATACTGTCTACCTATTTTTTTTTTAATTATTTAAGAATATAAGTCCAAAACGAAGCAGATCTAAGATTCAAGTAAACCACACTAGGTGATAATGTCTCTCACCATTAAATCCTTCCTGAGGCCCACTGTTATGTTTATTTGCCATCTAACATGTTCATAAGGTCACCTGGATTTGGATGAAAGCAAAACACAAATATCAGCTTGATCCAAAACTCCATGGCTTCAAACAAGTTTTCAAACTAAGTTATTTAATCCCGCTACAGGTCCACTCCTTATAATTGCTTCATTTTTTGTCCTGTACCCTAAAATGATACCCACGTATAAATTTGCACCGTAGCAAGTGTAGACACGGATTTCCTTTTAAAAAAAAAAAAAAAAAAAAAAAAAAAAAAAAAACTCTTGTACGGAGCCCGTGCTGACTCACCTTAATATCCGTGTGACATCTACACCATCCATCGGTTGCACCAGCTTTGTAAGAAAGTGAGCTTAAAAATCAGGCCAATTCGAAACTCGTGTGGCCACACCACAGAAATGGGACACAAGAAACAATCGACCGGGCTGTTATTTGTGTTCTCTTCATCCTGGTGGGACACCACATGAACAGGTTGGATGGCATATAAACATCAAGGTGGGCCCCGGAAAGGTTTTAATAGTGCACATCATCATTGTGGTGTGGTCCACTTGAGTTTTATATCTGTATGATTTTTTGGATTCATCAAGCTAACCATACTTGTATTTTGTTATTTATCAATGGCTAGACATTACTTTCTTCGGTGTGGCACACCTGATGAGTGGATAGTGCTGATTTTGACAGAAGATGATACTCACAGTGGAGCCAACCTATTGGAAGAGTTGGATTTCGCACTCAAACGATAGGTTGAAAGTTATTTACTGGTTGGACTGCAAGTTACGGTCCAGCCGGTTGTACCTGATACCTTATTATATGCACGACACGTTGTGAAACACCCACCAGTGATCGATTTACATCGATCCCACATCACGCATTTATGATGTGGGGCCTATCTTCTCCAATTTCCTTGATGTGGAATATGGTAGGCCCACCATCACATCAACGTATGATATCGATGGGACGTTGATAACGTGGTTTTCGGCCAGTTACACACCATGGATCCATTCCTCCCCCTTAGATAAGACTCCACTGTCAAGTCTGTCATTCATATGATATTTGCTAGGCTGCCACGTGCTAGTACCACAAATTAGAAACCAATCCAAGCCGTCCATCACGGGGACCTCACTACGTTGATGCCTTGACCGAGGACTTATGTGGGACACCTGCGTGATCCAATCCATCCATCGTTAGATGGTTCTTTCCTATAGTATTTCTCTCATACCATTTAAGGGCAGCAATGGCACACGTGCCGGGGCATGGAGGATCACTCACAGCCGTTAAAATCTCACCAATGGGATCAGTCCAACCACCCATTAATGACCAGAAATAGATACTAGAGAAGAGAGAGGATCTTCCTGCCATTTGAAGCCCTAATTCATCCAATGGGGTCCACCATAGTGGTGATTGAACTCCCACCATTGAAAACTTCCTAAGGCCCACTGTCACATGTTTATTTGCCATCCAACCTGTTGATTAGGTCACACGGACCCTGGACGAAGGGCAAACATAAATATCAGCTTGATCCAAAGCTTTTGTGGCCCCCTAAGAAGTTTCCAATGGTGGCCGTTCGATCACCACCATTTACTGAGTGCGACTTGGCTGCCAACCCGGAACAAACTACGTGGTTGCGACCGGACGCGGATTTCCTGCGAAAGGCTTTCGCAGGAAGTTTCTGCGCAAGAATTCTAGGTGGGACCCACCGCCATGTTTTTGGGACATCTACTCCGTTCATTCGTTTGGAGAGATCATTTTAGGATATTTGACAAAAAATGAGGTATATCCAAAACTCAAGTGAGCCACACGAGAGGAATCAGTGGATATTCAGTTAGAACTGTTGAAACATTCTTGTGGCCATAAAGCTTTTCTTCAGGCTAAAATTTTAGTATTTTCACTTCATCCCATTGGTAAAGACCTTATAAACGGTTTCGATGGCATATAAACATCAAGGTAGATCCCAGGAAGGTTTCAATGGTAGGTATTTCTTTCCCCAATTTTTCCTCTCGTGTGGCCCACTTGTGTTTTGGATCCACCTAAAATTTTATCGCTTGTACTAAAATGAGCTCGCCAAACGGATGAACAGGATAGATGTCCAACAAACATGGCAGTGGGCCCCACCCAATACCCTTGCGCAGGAACTTCCTGCAAAAGGCTTTCGCAGGAAATCCGCGTCCGTTGCGACCCTACCGTATGGCCGACCTCGATGCATGCATCGTATATTCCCGTCCTGCTAAGTGGGTGCGACCCTGACCGTATGGCCCACCTGGATGCATGCATTGTATATCCACGCCGTCCATATGTTTTTACAGCTTATTTTAGAGCGTGATCCCAAAAATGAAGAAGATACAAATTTCAAGTAGACCACACCACAGGAAACAGTGGTTATTAACCATTAAAAACCTTTTCGTAGCCACAAAAGTTTTGTATCAAGCCGATATTTATGGATATACATCGAGGTGGGCCCTACTGTCAGGGTCGCAGCCAAGTCATACTCACGTTTACTATGGTGTGGTCCATCTGAGATTTGGATCTGCCTCATTTTTGGCCCATACCCTAGAATGATCTGACAAAACAGATGGACGGCATGGATAAAATACATACATCATGGCCCAATCGGGTTCTGATAAATTCTCCCAGAGTTTAAACATGAGTAATTAACTAATTACTACTCGGACGGTCGGTGGGCCCCTCTATAAAAGGACGGCTGAATAGGATACAAACGACGACTACGATCTTCGGATGCAAGTGGATAAGAAACGAGAAGAATATCCCCCTAATGTGATAGCTGGCGTGGGTACGTTCATCAAGTACGGACCCCAGAAAGGTTTCAACGGTAGACACTTCCCTATACTGCTTCCTGTCATGCGGCCCACCCGAGTTGTAGATCTGCGTCATTTTGAAGCCCATGACCTAACATGACCTGATTAAACTGACGAACGGTGTGGATTTCTCACGAACATCATGGTGGACCCCACATGACTCCTAAACGTCCAGTTTCAACGGCGGTGGTTTCGGTGAAAACCCCGCTCCAATGGAAAAACCATGCCAAGATCCTCTCTGAATCTTCTTCTTCGAGACCTTGATCTGGATTAATCGCGACTGTCCAAAGTGTATCACACGATCCTCTCTAGGCCCATCTGGACCGTCCATAACGAATGGAACGAAGAAAAACATTCCCAATCAAAATCTGCCATTGATGGCAGTCATCTTCCCCGTCAAAACCAAACACTGTAGTTCTGCGTGTGGACATCAATTTAAAGATCCAAACCCGTTGTTCTAGGGCCCACCTGATCAACGTAAGATCATAATATGCTAATTAAGATCCAGATCACAGCTCTTCTCATGTGCATTTTTTTTCCCCTTTA
Organism: Magnolia officinalis; assembly: GCA_021015155.1. Taxonomy (NCBI): domain Eukaryota; kingdom Viridiplantae; phylum Streptophyta; class Magnoliopsida; order Magnoliales; family Magnoliaceae; genus Magnolia; species Magnolia officinalis. The sequence goes on from JAJHSJ010000015.1 coordinate 57,959,238, forward strand.
TTTGGCGCTTTCTCTAACTCTCCATTATGAGAAATAAATCCAGGGAGGGTTGTCAATGGGCCAAGCAACTTCAAAATTTTGGGCGCAGTTTGGGTGGATCCCTAACTGTGGGACCCACTGTAATGTACGTGCCTTACATCCACACCGTCCATCCATTTTGAAAGCTCATTTTAGGGCATGATCCCAAAAATGAAGCAGATCCAAATCTTAGGTGGACCATAACACAGGAAATAGTAGTAATTGAATCCCCACCATTAAAAATTTCATGGGGCCGACCAGAATGTTTATTTACCATCCAACCTACCACTGTTTCCTGTATTATGGTCCACCTGAGATTTGGATCTGCTTCATTTTTGGGATTATGCCCTAAAATGAGTTTTCAAAACGGATGGATGGTGAATATAAGGCACATACATCACAGTGGGCCCCACGGTCAGGGATCCTGCCCACCTCCGCGCCCCAAAATTTTGAAGAAGGTCAGCCCAAACCGGTCCAAAATCTAGGTCGAAGCAAAGCCAGCTTGTCAACAACCCTACATATAGGCACACTTCCTAATGGAAACCTCACAGAAAAGCTATGGCTGCAACTTGGGTTCAGGTTAGCCCCTCGACTGACCCAACCCGTGTTTGGGTCGGGTTGTCTCCTCGGGTCAGGTTAGGGTTGGAAAACTCCAACCCAATTTGAGGTTGGGTTCGGGTTGAGTAAATTTTCGTCTTGTGGGATCGGATTGGTAATAATCACATGTATTTGAATCAGGTCAGGTGGGTTCAGTTTAGGGCTGAGTATACTCTTAGTCCTATCAGGTTGAGATCGGCTCAAGGTCATTGGTCTGCTGGGTCTGGCAGGGCTTAACTCAATGGGTTGGTCTATTGGGTAAGGCTGAGCTAGGGAGTGCAAGCATGCTACATTAACCCCGATTTCTCGAGAGTGCAAGCATACTATGTGGACATTCCAGCTTCTAGAGAGTGCAAGCATCCCATGTTGGTGGCCTACACCTAATCAGGTCCAAGTGGTGTTGCCACAACTGATCAGTAATACATTCATGAGAGGTGAGATCAAGGCCATTCATCAGTTGACAGTGAGTGGTGAATGTACTCTGCCCTAGTCCAGAACAACAGGCCAGTCCAATCTTTGGGTCCACCCCTAGATCAGAAAAACATTTACTGTTAAACATGGATAACAACCATTCCACATTCAACATGTGTGGCCCACCTAAAGAGTGGACCAGTTAGATGTTTGGGATTGGGCCCGTAAGGCACATGCCCGATGACCAGCGCTAATCTCACACGCATGCAAGGGGCTTGTCTTTGGCATTCACAGATGTCCGTTAAATTGCACATTCCTCTTCCTAGTTGTATGGATAACAGATAGTGAAACAATTTACTTTATGCAAATCAATCAGAAAGAATATGGTACAGATCGGATATTGGAATGCAAATCTAACTATGAACAAAACATTAAAATCTCAAAAGAATAATCTAAGTTCACAAAATCAAGTCGGTACCTTTGGCCTTTGGCGGAATAGAAAGATTACTCTCGAGCATGAAGGAAAGGTCGGGCATCTGTGATATCAACATCTCTACATTGGCATCGGTGGATGGGGCTGATGTGCTTGCAGTGAGATTCTTACCATTGACAACTATGACTTGAGATTCAGTGTCCAAGCCAGTAATACCATCCTTGCCCTCCATCCTGCATGCATGACAATGGATATGAGGAGATTGGTGATATGTGTGAATCTTTTTTCTTCATCTTCATTTATTTATTAATATTATTATTATTATTTTGAGAATTAGTGATATGTGCAAATCATTAGCTCAAATTCATGACTGGGAGACAGCGATAATCATGAAATCCCCATACAAATGTTTCACTTTCAAATCCTGAGAAACTGAAACAACCCCTTCAGTGCATAGCTTTTGTTCATTTGTGCTGCGAGTGGTATCAATTTTGTTGAAAATATACAAGGGAGCGGGCAAGAAGGCTGACTGCAGGCTGGGCCCACATTTGAACTGGTCAGGCCAGGCCTATCGCACTGGGCCTATTCAAAATCTAGATTCTCGTGGGCATACCTACTCGTGAGACCCTCTCCACTAACACGTGGCACAGTCATGTGGCAATGGAATTTGGAACAGTTGCTATGGTGGGACCACCAGGTGAATAGGGCTAAAGAAAATCGTTGCAGCAACCTGACTGGACCTTAACCATCCCACTAGTGGTTCGAAAATTGACAGCTAAAAATGGTTAAGCAGAAGGAAAATGATGCTACAGTAGATCTGGTAGAGCCGCCTCTCCATGGTACATGTGGCAAGGTAATGTATCAGTTTGGATTCCCCGTATAGTGGGCCCCATAACGGATCACCCATGTTCCAAAAATCAATTGAATCACACACTTGTAGCTAGACGCATGTTCCAAAAATCAGTCCAATCACACAATTGTAGCTGGATGCACATTCCAAAAATCAATCCAATCACACAATTGTAGCCAGGCCCATGATCCAAAATCAATCTAAGCACACAATTGTAGCTAGATACATGTTCCAAAAATCAATCCAATCACACAATTGTCGCCAGGCCCATGATCCAAAATCAATCTAATCACACAATTGTAGCTCTCTTTTCTTCATTTTTCACATGGAAAGAATGAGGGCAATTTCATCCTATGAGGTGAAATTACACCTATTCGAGGACTAGGTTGAATCCTGGAGATAGCCTGTCCACATGTTTGCCCACCGGATCAACAGTTCTAACTGCCATGTGCATGTGATAGCCTGCCCAGATGGGGGTCCACTGGATCAACAGTTATAATTGCCATGTGCCATGTAGGTGGATATGTGTGCAACACTGCAACTCAGGCAGGTTCGGTCAGGTCGAGGGTCAACCCAAGCCCGAACTGACCTCAAGAGGATCCAACAAACAACTTGAACCGACATGAACTCCAACCTGAGGTTCCTAACGTGACTTCCTTTATACTCGGCCCTAAACTGACCCAAATACGTGACTATTCCCAACCGGACCTAACTGGACCCTAATTTAGTCAACCTGAATTCCAACCCCAACCAAACTCGAGGACCCTGACAACCCGACCTGAACTCCGGTTGGGTTAGTCAGGTCAGGAAAACCTGAAACAAAGTTGCAGGGTGGAGATGCTGTGGAACACAAGCCTCCATCTCTAAGAAGACTTCACGAGCTGCTCTGGCTTTTGCTCTATGAAACTGCACATCTGAAAACTTACGGCCCAGTGGAATATGGCATCTCTCACCAAGTTTAGGTTGTCAGTGCCATACGCTGCGGGAAAGAGAAAACATGGGCATATAACTAAGCAAAGTTTAAAAGCTTAACGGTAAACTCATTCCATCAAACAGATGGCAAACCAACAAGAGTTGAATGCCAAGACAAAGCTGAGCTGCAGTGAAATCTGAAGTGACGTAGTTAGTTGAATTCAACTCGGGGTCAATCTTTTACATGCAAGGAACCAAGCTAAGAGCTCTGGCGTGAGTTCCAAGCCAACTAGCCAAGACATTAACAATTTAAAAACCATCATCAATGGACTTAATAATAATTAGTTAGCAACAACGGCATTGTTATACTTCATAAGAAAAGAGTTCGGAACGATTAATAAGGTCATTGTAGTAGTAGATAGAGCATCATAGATACTGAAAGTTTAGATAGCATTTGGAAATAACCCAATCAACTTTTTGGTGAATCTGTCAGTGAGAGACTTTGTTTTGAACTGAAGGTGCAATTCTAGGGCGACTTGGAAACAGAAGACAGCAAGGGTAGATTCATGGTTAAGAGACTCTGAGATTCAACCTGACTCATTCAGGCCTGGGTCGAATCGGGACTCACCTGAGTCGGTGCTGAATCAACCCCGCTCACCCAAGTCAGAGGTGACTCATTGTATCAAACCAGATCGGGTCCACTGATTCTGGGTTGACTCAGACAAGTCACGTCAGACTCGTCCTAGTCTTAAAACCATATAGGTGGATTCCTTCTCCTTTCTTTTTTTTTTCGATCACAAAATAATACTTGGTTCATTTCAAGTACTACTTAAGATATAATGACTTGCCACCAAACATGCCCTTATCCATAAGGAAAACTAAGATTTCAAGTTTGGAAGCAAAAAAGAAACACAAGCATGCCATACGCACCTGTCCAAAGGGGAATTTTCCGACTGCATAGTATTTGCATCAGTAGAACCTTTCTGAATGCTCGATGTTCCTGCAATGATATCTGATTGGACAAAGCCACCAAAGTCCATTTCTTCCAAATCATCATGTACACTCATGAAATCCTTTTCTAGAGCATTTCCATTGGTAACTATATTACTGGCACCAGTTTGTGGCCACGAATTCGCAAAAGGATCTGGTGCATTTCCTGAGCTAGCAAAATCTTGCCAAATGTCAAACGAATCATGATCTTCTTTAGTTTTCTCAGCATTTGTAGTTACACTTGTGCTGCCGCTCTTCCACAGATCATCTTGAATCCAGTCGCCACTTACAGATGTATTAATCATCTCATTATTCAATTCTCCATCACTGGCCCTGCTGTTGATTTCAAACTGCCCTGTCTTGCTAGATACCTTTGCATCGCCTGTGTGCCATATATCATCTTGACCCCAGTCATCGTCATCCATGGATGAAGGCTGATCTGGATTATTTTTAAATTCCCCATCATTACTTTGGTTGCTGGTTTGGAATTTCATATCTATGCCCAAATCAGATGTGGCACCAACTGCCTCAACAGACCTAGTAAGATCAATTGGAGATGAACCCACAAACGGATCAGCTGATTTCAAGTCTACAGGAGGAGTTCCAGAACTGGCAGATTGGAACTCAGCCTTGCCCTGTCTTGCTAGATACCTTTTCATCGCCTGTGTGCCATATATCATCTTGACCCCAGTCGTCATCATTCATGGATGAAAGCTGATCTGGATTATTTTTAAATTCTCCATCATTACGTTGGTTGCTGATTTGGAATTTCATATCTATGCCTGAATCAGATGCGGCAGCAACTGCCTCAACAGACCTAGTAAGATCAATTGGAGATGAACCCACAACTGGTTCATCTGATTTCAAGTCTACAGGAATTCCAGAACTGGCAGATTGGAACTCAGCCTGCCCTGTCTTGTTAGATACCTTTGCATTGCCTGTGTGCCATATATCATCTTGATCCCAGTCGTCATCATTCATGGATGAAAGCTGATCTGGATTATTTTTAAATTCCCCATCATTACTTTGGTTGCTGATTTGGAATGTCATATCTATGCCTGAATCAGATGCAGCAGCAACTGCCTCAACAGACCTAGTAAGATCAATTGGAGATGAACCCACAAACGGTTCAGCCGATTTCAAGTCTACAGGAAGAGTTCCCGAACTAGCAGATTGGAACTCAGCCTCCCAAACAGAAAAAGAGTCGCCCATCTTACCACCTGCAGTCTCAGCCGAGTTCACAGCCATATCTGAAGACTGAAAATTCTGAAACATACTAACACTCTCCTGATCTGAAGATGTATGGATTTCTTTACTTTTGATCTGTTCAGTGGGTATTAAATATTCCTCAGCTGCACCTGTAGCCACATCTGTCATTGCATTCGAGAAAAAGTTATCGAGATCAACTCCTGCCAAGTTCAAAGAACGGTTGCTTGTATTTGGTGCCTTACTCATGATGCTATTCTGAATTTCGCCAGAGGCCTCAGGCCACCTTATCTCTACATCTAACAAATCAGACAAGACCAACTTGTTCTTTGATGCATTTCGGCCTCCACTTGATTCACTGGTTGCAGCGCCCAAAACCACAGGCTCCTGCAAAATAGCACCACAAATTCTCTTCATATTTTATAGTGCAAAAACAAAGGGAACTGTCATTTTTTAATACAGACGAACTGTTTTCTACCTTTGGTATAGTTTTCTTTTTCTTTCTTTCCTTTTTTTTTTTTTTTGAAAGATTACCTTGGGTATAGTTTTCTACTACCAAATGTAGAAAAAGGGGGTGTTTCTAAAGGCATGGGGTGTGAATATATCATTTCCCGAAAGAATCATCCAAACATAGTTTCACATAAGACATGCATTAACTGATAAAACAACATAAGTTTTAATTTCAACCATATTAGAAGAACAGATTATTGCATGTCAAAACACTAGCTCACGTAATAAGGTAAGTTATATTATGCCACCTATAATGGACGCTTTGAATGAGTGTGGTCTCTCTCTCTCTCTCTCTTCTTTTTTTTCTTTGGGTAAAAGAGAAATGCTTAAATTAAGATTGGCTATGAAGAGGCCTAGTGAAAGTCCACAATGAATCAACAAAGGGAGACATACAAACAGAAGGCTTCGGTGTCAACAAAACCCATTCTTGCCAGAAGCTTCTAATGATATGGCTGCGATCAGTCATTACATGCGGCTATCACCGCTATATAGAAGTTGTAACACCAGGCAGGGGGGCTGACACCTGCCCAGTGCCGGAAGGTTAAGGAAGTTGGTGACCTAATGATGGAATAGGTGATGAAAGCCCCAATGATTATTTTCTGATCACCTGGAAGGAACAAAAGAAACGTCTTGTTGTCTTTTTTGTATCCCATATGGATGATCCTAACTGTGAGGACATCGATTGAAAATTCTTCAATCGTCTTTCTCTAAGGAAGTAATAAGACACTCAACTTGATTATGGGAAAAGCCATCTCTTTCTCAACAATGCCGTCATCCAAAAGTGTTCCGTTATTTACTTATAAATAGTAAAGAAAGGTGCACAATCTCGATGGATTACTCCTGAATAAATTAAGAAATCCTATGTAAGAACTCCCCTTCATGTCATCCTTGCCTTCCTCTGACTTATCACCGCGACAGTCTGTTCAAGATTCTCTCAATGGTGGCAACCAAGCACGAAGGTTGCACTTATTGCAGGACAACCCAACACCTTGCAACACAAGATGACAAGAACCATGCACCACATGTGTCCACGTTCATGAAGGTGCTCCTGTCTTTCAAGAGGAATGTTGTCCAACATTCATATGGTTTTGTACAAAATAAACTTGAAAAGGAAGTATTTAATTTGATCATCTCTTTCTCGACTCACCTAACCTTTTAGGCTTTCCATCCATAAGCTTATTCAGGAATAACTTAATGAAAGAAACAGACAATTTGTTGCTAAGTATCAATAAAATACCCCTAGAAGGGGACATTCAACAAAACCATACCCCTAGAAGGGGATATTCAACAAAGCCTAGTGAGTCGGTAATAGAATTAAAGAGAAGAAGAGAAGAAGGGGATATTAAAAAAAGCCTAGTGAGTTGGTAATAAAATTAAAGAGAAGAAGAGGATATTAAAAAAGCTGAAAGAGTTGGTAATAGAATTAAAAGAAGAAGAAGAAGTTCAACAAAGACAAGAGAGTTGGCAGAAGAAGAATGGGAGGCTTCATGTACCAAATCCTTCCACCAATGCAATGGAGAGTGAATGCGAGAAAGGGACTTTCATTTTGCAGTCTCCTATAATTCAATATATAATTTGTGTGATAGAGACAAAAAATACGGAACGCAATGAATACAGCTCTAGTTTCCGATTGGGCCAGTTTGGTTGCAAATTGTTCCAATTTTGCTCCTTTCTCTCCCTCTGAATCAACTTTGTTCTTGCCATTGTCTTTTCCATTTTCATATCTTTCACAACATAAATATTGGAAAGGGACATCTAGTGTGGAAGGAAAAAGGTTTTACGAAATGCTCATATGGTAATGAGTATTCAAATTTCTGAATAAGAATCCCTCATAGGGAACTGAGTTTTAGATGTATGAATGTGGAAAGCCATGTGCAATGAAGAATGCCTATTGTTATCTCACATTCCCAGAAAGTACGGTCTACTTTCTCATCCTACAAGCAGCCTTGAATGTGCCAAGAAACCGTTAGCATGTTCCTATAAGCCCAGGGGTGCTTGACTAGGGGTGTACATCAAGTTGAAACGAGTCGAGCTGGCCTCAGCTCGACTTGGCTCGGCCACTAGCTGACCTCAGCTCGAACTCGGCTTGGCTCGGTCCTCGAGCCTGACTGGCCAGCTCGGCTCGGCTCGGTTCGGTCAGCAGTTTGGGCCAAGTTCGCCATTGCAGCATTTCTACAAACACCAGGACTGCACCTTCAAAATCCCACTGTTTGTAAAACAGAAGCAATGGTTTTATAGGTATTTTATCAAACACCTTCTAAGCAACATAAAAACCAAGAAAAAAAAGGGCATTTGTTTCATGTACATACCTTCCTTGCCACCAACCACACTTTGTTGAGTCATTTCATCAAACACTTGGTGAGCAACATCAATAGCAAAGTAACCAAGTCACCAAACTGGTTCAATTCGAGCTGGATTCGATCCGAGTCGAGTCGAGCTGGGGCCGGCTCGAACTCATTTTCGAGCTCAAAAAATCAACTCGACTCGGCTCGAACTCAGCTTTGAACCGAGTCGAATCGAGATTTTTCGAGTCGAGTTGAGCGAGCTAACCGAGCTAGCTTGGTTCGTGTACACTCCTGTGCTTGACTTTGTTAGATAGGAGATGCAAATCAAAGATGAGTCCACTTTATTGATTAGTTTGCTGAAATCTAAAAATTTTGCAAGGATCATCCTCACTGGCATATGCTGGTTTCTCCACTATTGGAACTCTGAAAGGTACAAAAGAACTTCTGTAATGGCATTCGATGATTCCAGCTAGACACCCTTTCCCAAGATGCTTTTTTTTTAAAAAAATAAAAATAAAAATTTAAACGATGATCATTTCATTAGAGAAGGGCCAAAGCCAAAAAATACAAAAACATGAAAAATAAAATTACAACTGAAAAACCCATTACAACTCTGACCACGAAGCATGAAACTGATCAAAGACTACAACATTAACTGCTTGTGCCCATTCAATTTCGCCCTGTTGAATATCGCCAATAGTTGACCCCTACAATTTCTAAAGCAACGACTGCTTCTTTCTATCCAAATGCTCCATAACCCTGCTAGCAAACACAAGTGCCACCGGCTTCCCAACTTTACCTTTACCCCCTCCATGCCAAGCTAAAAAGAACTGATTTATCGAACTTGGAACAACCCATGCGGATCCAAACAGATTGAAGAAACCATCCCATATCTTTGTAGCAAAAGGCCAGTGAAACCATCTTTTCCCAAGATGCTATTGTTGGAGCTGTTGGGATCAACCTACGACAGCCTGTTACCCAAGTTGTTACTGTAGGAGCTGTTGAAATAAAGCTTAATGTACTCCAATGGTTTGTGCCACCTCTCAAGGCCATTTGATATTTCTCTTTGACATGAGCTTCAAAACTGATCATTTGATCAGTAGAGAATGATTTTTTGGGTTTAAGGAGTGGCATAATTCAATAACAACACTTCTATCTTGAGGATTCGAATGCTTGAGCATGGGATACTATTTTGAAAGATTGCATTGTTTTTGTCCTTCCATAATGACTCGTGGTGAATCCAAATATTGCGAGCCATAACTTTTTTTATGTGACTGCGTCACACATCATCACAAAGCCAAGATAGAAATAAGTACACATCCGTACTCAAACTGAATGAGGAAAAATGGAGTTCAAGATACCTTCCCTCACCTAGCGGGTCCTAGGACACGAACAAATAAGTTGGTTGATATCCTCCACCATCTGTTAACAAAGTGACAAGTGGTACTGACCTGCATTCCTGACTATAGCAATATGACTTTAATTTGAATTCTTTACTTTCCATAAGAACTGAATTTTGGAGAAGGGAGGAACTAAGCTCTAGTCCATGGGAATGCAGGCTTAGTATTTGGAAGTGGTTATGATTCAAGGTTGATAGGCCAACTTAATTGAGAAGTCACCATCTTTTTTAGGCCTCCAGATGACTTCGTTCCCCATAGGCTAAGTCAGGAGTTCAACATTGAGAATTTTTCTGGCAACATTTGAGGACCACTTATGATCATGTCCACTTTCCATTTGGAGCTATCCTGCGAGAGTTGAAAACAACTTCAACCAAGTCATTGAGACTGATTTCCTGAAAGGGATTATGATGAAAGAAGAAGAGAGGTGCCCATTTGTGGGACGATATTTTGATTTTTCATAGTTGTCTACTACCCAAAAGTTTCCTCAGATAATCAAGACCTTTATACTTAAGGGCTTCTAAAAAAAATAGGAATCATTAGAATTAGTTTTTGCATTGAGGAAGAAATCCATAGAGAGACATTCAGCCTTAACCATTTTGACCCAGAGATATCCTCCATTTTTAGAATACACCATCCTAGTTTAACCAAAAGAAATGTTCAGCCATCACCATTTTTAGGAAACACCATCCTAGTTTAACAAAAAATGTCACGTTAATCTCCTTCAAGGTTCTGAGACCCAAGACTCCATCCTTCTAGATCTACAAGTTCTTTTCCAGTTGATACGATGGTTTGCATTCTAATTAGTAAAGTTATTCTAGAGGAAATCACTTTGGACCTTTTCCAACTTAGTCATGGTCAAGTGAGATATTCTAAGAACTGACATCAACTGTGGAAATCTAAACCATAATCAATGTTGTAAGCATGAGCCTGCCTGATGGAGAAAGCGAACTGGCTTTCTAGCCATGATTCTTTTTTTCCTTTTCAATGGATTCCAGCCCTGGAGTTTGCAATGAGCTTTTCTGAAATGGGTAAATGGGGAAATTTATGAAATACCAAAATTTATCAATTTTTTTGTGTGCTTTTAGCATGTATTCAATGGTGTACCAAAATATTCTTTTAAAAAAGTTGAAAAACAAGAAAAATTGGAAGAAAAAAAGTCGCAAGTTGATACAACCCATATTTTTTAGTATCGCCGATTCACCTCCATATCGTGCATTGGGGAGGACCAGTGCAAATACGCTATGGCCGATATGAGTCGTATAATTGTATTGTATGTGATTTTTAAAATCATGATTGCTAAAGTTGGCAATTGGAGTTTTCTTTGGGTGGAGTGAGGCTTCAAAGTAACCGTTATGGTTGGTTACTTTTTGCATTCTCAAAGTTCCGAGGCTTTCCTACTTTGCGTTTGACTTGGTGTTCATGGAGAAGTAGACCACTGACTGGTGAATTTGACGCTAGGTTGAGAAAAGTGTTTCAACATGATTTAAAGAAATATGGTATCTCTAGGATAAAGAGAAAGTCAACTTCTAGACCATTAATATGAGCCAATGGATAGTGCATATCCTTGACTTAAACAAATACCTTTGGCCATTTACAGTTTAACACTAGTTCAAAACAATGGGTTTTCAACCTCCTATAGGAGAAACTAGGAAGCTTTGGTCAAAACTTGAAGTCCCCTTGGGCCTTTATAGGAAACTTCAACATCATAACTTCAACTCCAATGAGTCTGAAGGCCACCCCTTAGAGAGAAACAAACAAATTAGCTTTCGCAAGATGATTGATGGTTGATTGGTTGTGGGTTAATGGGTCTTGGCTTTGTACCACACACTTTGGTCTAATTATGGACAAGGTCTTAACTCTTAATATCTTTTTTCTTTGAATGACAACTCAAGGTCTAATATCATTACACGATTAGATTGAGTTCTGGTTAACCTCAATGATAGATCTGCTCAGGGAAAAGAAGTTTTCCACCTCATCAAGGCTGGATATCATTACCCAATATCTGACACAAACCCAGTGACAACTTGTAGACAACATGCCTTCAGATAGGAAGCCAATGGGTTATGGGTCAGTCACTAGAATTTAGGAACCTGAAAAGCCAACACTGGCTAAACTCAAGGACGGTCACCAAAAAGTCCAAGATATTACCAATGGAATAAAGTTGTGGAATATCAAGTAACTTTGGTGATATCTATGATAGAGTCAAGAGGGATAGGAAGTAGACGAAACTAAAAAGACCTTCATATCCAACCCTAATCCACTCATATTTAGCCCAAGGAAGCTTCTAAGGACAACCTATCATAGCAAGCAAAGGAAGCAATACTCTTCTGGCTCCATTTTTGAAGCAATGGATGGGTAGGATTACATCGTGGGTTTTATTTGCTTTGAGAATAAGTAAATGAACATGTAAAGATTCTTTTATGAATAGTTATTATGAATAAAAAGGTTAGTTTCTTAGGTTATGGCACGTATTGCTTCTTTTTTGGTATGTGCTGTCTATGGTAGAAGAAGAGCAGGGGAATATTTTGGTTACTAGAGTAGCAGCTAGTACGTTGTTGGATATCAATCCACAATATTTTAATTTCTATTGAATATGTGATGAAATTTTATGGTTTGATCTTCAAGGGAAAAAGGTATATATCCGGATCAAGATTCTTTCTTTCAATTTGGTTGCATCACGAGCAGATACAAATGCAGATCCATACTGCAACCTACTATGGCAGGAGATGCTAGAGGACATTGACCACCTTTTCTACACAATTTCCAATCCATGGGGCCAAGTCACATAAAACACAAGTGCACGCTAAGGTATATTTGAATACACAATATGGCATCTATGGAAGGACAAAATAACACAACCTTTCAAAATATTATCCATGCCCAAGCCTTACCATCATTGGGATAAGAAGAGTTGTTAATGAATTCTATAACTCAAACTTTAATAAAGTATTCTCTACCAAACAAAAGAAAATCACTAGGATCAAAACAAAATACCAAATGGACTTGAGGGGATCCAGCTAATCAAGTGGGTTAGACAACAGGGGAGTACACTAAGCTTAATTTTGAAGGCTCCCAAAACTGCTTGGGGAAAGGCTACATAGTTAGAATCATGAGAGAGTGGAGAAATGGTCCAATGTTAATGAGGTGAAGTCGTTAATGGAAGGGTTAATCCTTGCAAAAAAAAAAAAAAAAACTAAATATCAATAAACTGAACATTGAAGGGAACTAACTTATCTTTTTCTTTGAATCTCCTATTCAATAGAATCATGACCCTTGGGCTTATAGGAACAAGCTAACGGGTTGTTAGAGAATTCTAGACTCCTTGGAAGATTGGAGAGCAACCATACACCCAAAGAAGGAATGTAGCAA
>JAJHSJ010000015.1:57972318-58227587 GCA_021015155.1 Magnolia officinalis
GATCCCCGCTCTCCCTCTCTCTCTCCCCCAACACAATCTCTCTCTCTCCTCTCTCTCTCTCTCTCTCTCTCTCTCTCTCTCTCATACATTCTCTCTCAGGCTCTCCCTCTCTCCCTCTCATAAACATTCAAAATGCGTAGTCATTGGCTTCTCCCCTTCCTCCTTCTCATCTCCACATCCGCCAACCCATCACCATCAACAGTAACCATAAACAAATCCCCTGCTAAGCCGCCGGACAACGAAACAATATACAAAATCTCAAAATCCTTATGTTGGGGCTGCGTCGCTGAATCCCTTCAATTCCTCTTCGCTCACAACTTAGTAAGAGCCAGACACTGGGAGCTTCCACTCGCCTGGGACTTCCAATTAGAGAAATACGCCCGTTGGTGGGCCCATCAACGCCAGGCCGACTGCAAGCTCGAACACTCCTTCCCTGAAGACGATTTCAAGCTGGGAGAGAATGTCTTCTGGGGTGGTGGCTCTGCCTGGACCCCTAACGACGCTGTCTCCGCCTGGGCTGAAGAAGAGAAGTACTACACGTACGCCACTAACACGTGCCAAGATGACCAAATGTGTGGCCATTACACCCAGATCGTCTGGAAGAGCACCCAACGGTTAGGATGTGCTCGAGTCGTTTGTGATGATGGAGATGTGTTCATGACTTGTAATTACGACCCCCCAGGTAATTACGTGGGCGAAAGACCCTATTAAGTCATGTTTACCATATGGTTGAGCTGTGTGGGCCCCACATTGATGATTTTGTACGATCCAATCCGTCCACTGCATGTATCTCCTCATGTTAGTCCTTCATCCCCAAAATCATCCTGATCCATTACTCGAGTAGGCCACAAATATAAAGAAGGTACGCCTGCCACAAAAGCTTCGATATGGAATGTGGGGTCCAAGGTATGAAGGGACAAGCGTAAAATCAAGCTATTTCAAAACTTAGGTGGGGCGATAACAAGTAAATATATACGTTGTAAGTGTGATTTCACATTAATGCATGTGGTGTGGCCCACCTGAGTTTTTGATCGAGATGACGGTTGGCGGTTAGAATTAATATGAGGATATACACCAGATTCATGGTTCGGATCTCACTTATAAAAGTTGGGTCACACACATCTCGAACATACGGTAAGCACCATGCGTGATGCGGGTCACCGAATTCTATCAATAATAGTCCATGCGTCAATCAATAAGTTGGATGTGTTGAAAATAGTGGACCGCTGTCTTAAATAAAATAATGGTTGAGATGTATTTGATGAGAGTACGGTTTCTCATATTAGTGTCTGCAAATATGGAGGTGGTTGTAACGTTATAGTGGTATTATTGGATATGATTTGTGAAGTTTGGAAATACAATATGCAACATTTGGGAGCTTGGTTAGATGATCTGAACCGTGGATATTGTCTTATATGGATCTGGTTTGATATGAAAAAAATTAAAAAAAAATCTTCTACAACAATGAAAGTCCCACCCCTTTGATCAACAGCCAATAAAAAAAGTCAAGGCAGGTCGCGAAGATTGAAGGTATAGATTCTCATGGCACCGTCCCATGCATGGTTTGACGACGGACGCGGATTGGCTACTCCCCCGGTGCTCCGTGGGACCCACCATGATGTATGTGTTTCATCCATGCCGTCCATCTATTATTAAGGATCATTTTACAGTATGAGACAAAAAATGAGTTATATCCCAATCTTAAGTGGACCACATTACATGAAACAATGTTGAATGAGCGTCGACCATTAAAAAACATTATGTGGCCATAAAAGTTTCAGATCAAGATGATTTTTGTTTTTTTCCTTCATCTGGACCTCTATGACCTAATCAACATATTAGATGTGAAATAAACAGTACAGTGGGCCTTAGGAGGATTTTAATGATAGATATCCAACCACTATTGCTTTCATGTGGTGTGGTCCACCTGAGATTTATATACCTCTCATTTTTGGAACCAAGATATAAAATGATCTGTAAAAATGTATGAACGGAATGGATGAAACACATACATCATTGTGGGGCCCACAGAGCACCGACCATCAGCCCCAGGGCTGGTGTCAGGGGGAGTAGCCAATCCGTTTCCTTTGACGACTGGGCCGAGGCAACTCAAACTCGATTGAGACTGGTACGGTGCAACCCTCACCGTGGGGCCTACCTTGATGATATATTCTACATCCACACCGTCCATTCGTTTTTCCAAATCATTTTAGGTAATGAGCCCAAAAATGAAACAGAGCCAATTCTCAAAGTGGACCATACCATAAGAAACAATGCCTATTGACCAAAATTTTGGATCAAGCTGACATTTGCTTTTCCCCTGCATCCAGGTTTATGTGGCATTATCAACAAGTTGGATGATAAATAAACACCACGGAAACATTATAACAGGCCTTAAGAAGTTTTTAACGGTAGGGCATTCAATCACCTCTGTATGGTCCACCTGATATCTGAATCTTTTTCATTTTTGAGCTCATGCCATCAAATGATATGGAAAAATGGTTAGATGGCGTGGATAGAAAATAAATACATCAAGGTGGGCCCTATAGTAAGTGTCAAACCATCTTGGGTGAGGCTTGGGCTGCACCTAATCCGCTCCCTCTATTGAGATATGAGTCTTTTAAGCAACTCTCTTTACAAAAGTATCATTTCACATGATTTTATTAAAGAGATCTCAATTCTAAATACGGGTGCAAATGGATTGGGCTGACCTCATAGGTAATTGGGCCCAACCTAACCTTTGGGTGGGTTGAATCCAAAACTTTGACTTGAATTATCAACAGGGTCAAGACTACTTCCTTCCGGAATAACCTAAACTGGACTCATTTAAGAGAGACCTGTTTGGGTTATACCAAATGGATCTAATCTAAACTTAAGTGCCTGTTTGGTTTTCCATTTACCATGGTAGTTGGTTGTAAAGAAGTTATGACGACTTTTTACTTGTATTTGTAATGATTGTCATGGCTCCAAATGACTGCTCTCACACGTTTGTTTTTTACCATTTACATGGTGTAATAGAAGAAAATGCAGTAGCCCTATGTTTGATAAAACCATACAAGCCTTAAGAGAAAAAACAGTTTAGGGTCTGATTGTTAAAAAAAGAGTTTTAACACAAAGGTCATAGGTTAAGTATCCATTGTGGTGTAGGTGGGTGTGAGTGTGTAAAAAGAAAAAGAAAAGGAAAGAAAAAATAGTTAATTAAGCACGTATGGTTCCCCTTTCAAACTAAGCAATATATCATTAGTTTAATGTATTTTTTAGATCCTCTGCTTACCATAAACAGAGATTAATATTTTCCTTCTATCTTTGATGATGTAGCCCAATGACATTACAACAAATAGAAAGAGGATCCAGATTCTTTTCTAAAACATGGTTGCCTTCAAATTCTTACAGCAATTTAAGGTGCAATATTGTTGATGGAGAATATACCAAAACTCATACTAATTAACCTATTCTAGTACATTAATTTTACTTGTTGAATTCGAACATCTTACAAGTATAATTTTTACCATTGAAATTATAGTCACCACTAATTGAATGGTTTTGAAATATTATCCATAAAAACTCAATTGTAATTTCTATATCTGATCTAAACTCAACACTAAAAATAAATAAATAATAATAATAAGTAAATAAATAAAAAGGCATAGCCTATATCAAGTCAGCTGCTTTATACTTTTCACTAAGCATACCTGAACTAAAATTTAATGGGTTAGATTTGGGTTCAAAATTCTAACCCATTTTTTAAATGGGTCAACCCTACTTATAAAGTGTTGTGAAATTACATTCATGGCATACCAAGCATAGCTCCATATTGGCAAATCTCTCTGTCCACAATTTCTTAGATCGATTATATCTAGGAGATTTAAAATTTGCAGCCTTTTCCAAGATATTATCTAGAAAATTAATCTCTTACAAATAAGATAACTTAAAAACTATGATTATTATCATCTAAAAATATTTTTAAAATTATATCGGTTTGCTTATAGTGACTAGTTTGAAATTTTAGCTAAATTCCTAATTAATATAGCTGTAATTTTGCAATAAAATTGCAAATTTGAAAACTGCCAATATTTCTTATATATCCCCGTATTATCTCAATAATATTGTTTTGATTATCTATTACAAAAGCATTGCAAGATTTTTAAAATCTCAATAATATTTGTCAAGCATTGCAAGATTTTTAAAACCTCAATAATATTTGTGACTGTTCATATCATAGGTATGATTTAGATGCATACTAGTAAAAATTAGGATCCTTACTCTTGCTCCAGTGGTGGACTCTCAGGAGTTTCAACATCCAATCAAGGGTTCGATTATCCATGAGTGGTGAAATCCTACTAAGGCATGAGTGTGCGTGCGTGTTGGAGGGTTGATTAGTTGTTACCTGGTCAGCACCTTATCCTTACTATGTGGGGCCTTCCTTGATAATTGTGTTATATATCCACGCGGTCCATCTGTTAGCTTATTTTAGTATGTAATCACAAAATTTAAATACATTCAAATTTCATGAGGACCACACCACTAGAAACAATGGTGAATGACCATTAAAAACCTTTTGTGGGCTATGAAAGTTTTGAATCAAGTCGATGTTTGTATTTTCCCTCTGTCTAGGTCTGGTAGACCTTATCAACGGTAGGATGACAGGTAACATTACGGAGGCCTTCCTTTGGTACGGTACACCTGAGATTTAAATCTACTTAATTTTCGACCTATCCTAAAATAAACTATAAAAATATTGGGAGGAAGTGAAATGACTATATTATCTACGAGGTATAGATTACTGCGTCTTTCCACTTCAGAAATTAAAGAAAAAATTGGTAGGCTATATGAATTTAGATTAAGTAGAAAATGTGAACTCAGGCTTAAAATTTAAGCCCATTTATTAATGGGATCAGGTTCAGTAGTGTGTAGGAGTCAGCCCAGCTTAAACTGGACTCAGCCTAGTCCATTTAATGTTTGAAGGGCATTTTTGTAAATATCATAATAATCCGGCACACACGACAAACAACTAGATCTTGCACAAAAGAGGGGGGTTGAGTTTTTGCTGAGGCTGGATTCGAACGTGGGTCATGCATAATCATCACGATCAGTTTGGGGCCGTTTGATTTGACCGGGCATGGGCGTGGGTTTTAGGATGCAGGCCAAGCTTGTACAGACCTCAGCCCAATATGAACTGAGCCCTTTGACAGCCCTAATGCTTACTGTTGGTCCCTGGCTGATACCACAGCCAAGGTGGGAGCGGATTAGGTGAGAGCGCCGGTACACGTCGGTGGATGCCTGACTGTGGGGCCCACTGTCATGTATGATACTACAGCCACGCCGTCCATCCCTATTGAAAGCTAATTTCAGGGAATGATCCAAAAACTGAAACAGTTCCAAATCCCAGTTGGACCATAGTACAGGAAACAGTGGTGACTAACCATTAAAAACTTCTTGTAGGCCACAGAAACTTTGGATAAAGATGATATTTGTGTGGAATATTCATCTAGGTGTTTGTGACCTTAACAACAAGTTGTATGGAAATTAAACATTCTGATGGAATCCATGAAATTTTTAATGGTGGAGATTCAATCATGACTGTTTCCTGTGGCATGGTCCACCTAAGATTTGAGTCAGCTTCATTTTTGGGATAATTCACTAAAGTTAGCTTTCAAAATAATTGGCCGGGGTGGATTTAAGGCACATACATAACTGTGAGCCCCACTGTGGAACCGGGGTCTCACCTAATTCGCTCCCAGCTAAAGCTAGGACCGGAGCAAGCCAAGCTCAACCATAGCCTGCCCGGAAACGGATTGGCTACTCCCCCTTAGCGTTGGATTGTCTCATTTTTGTGCCCTTAAAATAATATGAGAAAACAGATTGAGGGCTTGAATTTACAGATACATCACGGTGGGCTCACCCACAGAACTACCCGTTCGGAGCTTTGGAGGGGCAGGTTGTCCTACCCCACCCGGACAGTAATCCATCGGTGCAGGGATCTGTGGAGACCCACGTTCACCGATTTTCTCGTATCATTTTAAGGTATGAACCTAAAAATAAGGGCGTGTTTGGCCGGGCCCATCCCATGGGATTGGATTGTATTAGGGTGGATGGCAAGTAATGATGGCTGTGCCAGTGGATTGCTGGCAATCCCATGAGATTGCTATATCCAGGGAATTCACCACTGAGTATGTTTGGCTCGCCTGGCCAATCCCGGGATTATGTCAGCTAATCCTGGGATTGCTCCATCTAACCAAACATGTCCCAGGCAAAATAGTTGGGATTAAGAGGGATTGGTAATGATGGTCATGTCAGTGGATTGCTGGGATTGCTATATCCAACATATGCCTGTTTGGCACGCCCGGCCAAATCCCGGGATTGCTCCTTCCAATCGATCCTAATACAACCTAATCCCATCCACCCTACCCGGCGAAACAGGCCGTAAGGCAGATTCACAGATCCAGTGGACCACACCAAAGTAAGTTGCACTGATAATGACACCCACTGTTGAAACCTTTATAAGGGCCAACGTAATGTTTTTTACCATCCAACCTATTAATAAGGTCATGTAGACGTGGATGAAGAGAAAAAACAAATATCAGCTTGATCCAAAACTTCTCCAACTCCCGAGAGGTTTTTAATGGTGGACGTTCAATCCCCCCTTTGTGGTCCACTTGAGCCTTGGACGTGCCTAATTTTTTGGTTGGCATCTTAAAATGATCTGATAAAAACGTTGAACGGAGTAGATGAAAAACTTACATCATGGTGGGCCCCACAGAGCCCTGCCCGGACGGACTACCGTCCAGGCGGGGGTAGGACGCAATCGGCGTCCACGATGACAAAGACATATCTCTAGAGTAGGACAATCCTAGCTGTCCAATGGCCTTCAAGTGGACACGTAAGATACAAATATACCAACAATACTCGTTCAACTTAAATATCGGGCTGCGCTGACTGGGAGATTAGACTTTGAGAGAACAGTGACAAGCTCCAACCATGTCACGTGACATCAGGGCCAATAATACAATTGGCCCCGCATGTAAAAATTAATACCAAAGCAATGGGCATGTGAAAAACTTCAATACTTTGGACCTCACCGTAACTCATGTATTTTATCCAAGCTGTTTATCTATTTTTGCAGATCAATTTAGGGCATGAGACCAAAAAAATGACAGATTCATATCTTAGGTGGACCACATCACAAGAAAACAGTGGTGATACAACGTCCACCATTATAAACTTTCCCAGGCCTACCGAAATGTTTATTTGCCATCCAACCTGTTGATTAGGTCACATAGACATGAATAAAAGGAAAGTACATATATCAGCTTCATCTAAAACTTTTATAACTCCCGGTGAGTTTTTAATGATGGGCATTCAATCACCATTGTTCCCTATAGTGTGGTCTACATGAGATTTGGATCTACCATTAAAAAATGACCCTTTAAAATAGATGAAAATTTAGATAAAATACATGTATCATAATGGGGCTACAAAGCACCATCCAGTAGCCATAGGCTTTCAACAAGAGATGGTTGGTGAGCCCACCATGATATTTGTGAGAAATCCACCTTGTCCGTTCATTTTGAGTGAGGTGGATCCAACACCCAATGGTTCGTACGGGGAAAACAAAGGAGATTCAGTGACCATCCTTTAAACTTTTTTATGGTTATAAAAGTTTTGTATTAGGCTAATTTTTTCATGTTTTTACTACATCCCATTATAAATGAACTTATAAATGATTTAAATAGCATATATACATTAAAGTGGAGCCTAAATGTTTTCACCCGTAGGAAACTTTTTCTCCAGTTTTAAAGCAAAATGGATGTACCTAGTTGATTTCTCACTAACATCACGTTGGCCTCACATAGCATCCCAACGTATTCCGCAATACATTAGTAGCGCAATCCACATCCATCAAAACTCAGCAACAAAGCAATGTAATGCAATTAAATCGTCCAAACTATGATACCATGTATGCATGGATTAAAAGGCCCACGGAAGCAGGCCCCACCAGTCTATAAGGAGTAGGCAAATTTGTGTGGGCCCCTCTGTGATGTATCCATGCAATACATCTGTTGTCTTGTACCATTTTAAGGTATGAGCTCGGAAATGAAGCAGATCCAACGCTAAACTAGACCACACCTAGAGGTGGGCATCAAGTTGAGTTGGACCGAGTTAGGGTTGATCTGACTCAATTTGGTTTTGAAATAGGCTTGACCCGAACTCGACCTGACTCAATACCAAGTCTAGCATGCCTAACCCGATCCGAGTCCAAATATGGCATGCATTAATCCAAACCAAGTCCGACCCAGTCATAAGTACCGAGTCGGGTCGAGTTGGCACCGAGTCAAGTCAGGTGCATCAGGTATCTATGGGTTGAAATCACAACTCAAGACCTAGATTCACTTACTAGAATTGTAGCCTCTTCATAAGCATCTTAGATATGACAATTTTTTTTAAAAATATATAGGTACGAATTGAGTTTTGAATTGAGCCGAGTCGGTGCCGATTTGGATTTTGAGTCAGGTCAAGTTATTGGGTAACTCGAACTCAACTCGGTTTGAGTTCCGATTGGATGAAGTCAACTCGATTTGGATCGACTCACCCACTCAAATCGGATTGAGTCGGATCTAAAAGAGTCAAACATGTCAAGTTTATAGAGTCTGAGTTGTCCCATACCTAGCTCTAACTACACCAAGGGTGTGTTTGGTTTGTGGAATTGAATGGTATTAAATTGTATTAGATAGGATTAACATTATTATTGCACAATGATTATATGTTTGGAAATACCATGGTATTGTAGCCGTCTAATCCTATGTTTGGGATAATTTTTTTGTTAATGTGTTTAAATTACTAGGTTAAGTAAAATCATATTTGGTGGGCTATGGAATTGTAATCAACTAACCAAATTCACAATAAATGTAGTCTACTTATACATAACTTGTATGCGTATATAACTACAATGTCAGGCGTGACGAGTATATATATATATGAATGAATAGAATGGATACATGCATGCATTAATGTGGGGCCACATGTGTATTGGATTTCAAAATCCACATAAATCCTGTGCGAGACCATATGCAATTTGGTGGTACTAAATGCAATTCCATCCCACCTAATCCCAACCTTTCTAATAGGTGGATGGAATTGCACCAAACATATGCGATTATATCCCATTTAATACACGTAATCCCAACCTTTCCGCTAGGTGGATGGAATTGCACCAGACATGCAATTATATCCATTTAATACCGTGCGCCAAATGTCTTAAAAATATCTCTTGCATTTAATGCTTTATACATTTAATGTAGCCCACCTTACCATTCCATATGGTCCACGTAAAGGTGGGATCTACCTGATTTTTGAGTTCATACCTTAGAATGATCCAAAGATGTAATGGACGGCATGGTTAAACGGACACACCACGGTGGCCCACACAAAAATGCCCGTTCCTTGCTAGAGACGGGTGGGGCCGTGCGCAGTCGGCTTCAAGGCGGATTGGATACTACCCCGTCCGGTTGGGACGCGCGCATACTGCGAAAGCTTTCGCGTGAAGATCATGCGCTTGTCAGGGAAACGGACTGGCTACTCCCCTGCCCCATCCCGGTGGCTGCTGGTCGGTGCTCTGTGGTTCGTACCAAGATGTATGTGTTTCATCCATTCCGTTCATCCATTTTTACAGATCGTTTTAGGATTTCATCCCAAAAAATGAGAGGGATATAAATATCAGTTGGACCACATCACAGAGAAAACAATAGTGATTGGATATCCACCTTTAAAATCCTCCTAAGCACACTGTACTGTTTATTTGACATCCAATCTATTGATTAAGTCATACAAACCCAGATTAATGAAAAAAACAAAGATCAACTTGATCCAAAACTTTCATGCCCCAAAAGTTTTTAATGGTCGACCTTCATTCAACACTGTTTCCAGTAATGTGATCTACTTGAGATTATGATATACCTCATTTTTTATGTCATATCATAAAATAATCTAGAAAATAGATGTACGGAATGGATGAAACACACATCATGGTGGGGCCCACAGAACACTGATGGCAGGAGGAGTAGCCATTCCGTTTCCAAGAGAAATTTGCGGCTGTGGACCCCACCTTTTATCCAAGTATTTTTTTGGAGCGATGCAAACTTAACTTGCAAACTTAGACCTGTACGTACTGACAAGCGGAAATTGAGACAAAAATGCCCCTCCTTTCACGGAAACGGATCGGGTACTCCCCTGCCACCGGCCAATGGTGGATGGTCGGTGGTCTGTGGGCCCCACCATGATGTATACTTTTCATCCATTCCGTTCATATATTTTTCCAGATCATTTTATGGTATGAGACCAAAATTGAGGTATATCCAAATCTCAAGTGTACCACATTACAGGAAACACTGTTGAATGAGCATTGACCATTAAAAACTTTTTGGGGGCCCACTGTGATGTTTGTGAGAAATCCTCCCCATCTAAGTTCATTCATAGGGTCACAAAGACCTAGATGAAGAGGAAAAACAAATTTCATAATGATCGAAAACTTCTGTAACCCCTAAAAGGGTTTCAATGGTAGACGTTCAATTCCCCACTGCCTTTTACAGTCTGGTTCACTTAATAGTTGGATCTATCTTATTTTTCGTTTCAAGCCTTAATATGAGTTCGCCAAATAGATGGACGGTTTGGATATAACACATACCTCATAAAAGGACCCACAAAAAGTGGTGGGGATTACAACAGGAAAAAAAAAAAACTAGGAACCTATGGCTACGGATTATAACCGTAGCCATAACCACAGCCCGTGCTTTTTCGATATGTCCTTTGCTATGTATCAAATGTCTTTCAATATGTACTTCGATATGTATCGAAGGTCTTTCGATATGATCGAAAAAGGTTCAGAACTACCAGTGAGTTTGCTTAAAAAATCTTGCAATTGTCGATACATATCGAATACACTTCATGTTTACCCCGCTGAATTTCATGTTTCCCCGGCTGAATTTTATGTTTGTCCTGCTCAATTTCTAGGTTGCCCCGCTGAATTTCGTGTTTGCACTATTGAATTTCATGTTTGCCCTGCTCGATTTCTAGTTTGCTCCGCTAAATTTTCAATTTGCCCCGCTGAATTTCTAGTTTGCCCCACTCAATTTTGAGTTTGCCCTGCTCAATTTTTAGTTTGCCGCTCAATTTCCAGTTTGTCCCGCTCAATTGAGCTGAGCAAACTGAAAATTAAGCGGGGCAAACTAGAAATGAGCGTGGCAAACTGAAAATCGAGCGGGGCAAATCGAAAATTGAGCGAGGCAAACATAAAATTGAGCGGGGCCAACAAGAAATTCAGTGGGGCAAACATGAAATTGAGTAGGGCAAATTAGAAATTGAGCGGGGCAAACAAGAAATTGAGCGGGGCAAAGTAGAAATTCAGCGGGGCAAACCAAAAATTGAGCGGGGCAAACATGTACATTAAACAAATACCTTTTTCTCTTTTTTTTTTTTTTTGGTTTTTATGTTATTTAGAAGGTGTTTGATAAAACACCTATAAAACCATTGTCTTTGTTTGTAAAACAGTGGGTTTTTTTAAGTTGTAGTTCAGGTGTTTGTAAAAATGCCTCATGGTAAGGGCTGCATCACTCTAGGTGAGGCTGGGGTGCACCTAATATACTCTTGAAAATTGGGTGGTTTTTCACTTATAGGATAAGACGTAGCAAATCGTTTGCATTCTCTTTGCTTGTGCAATCGTTTGCATTCGGCGGGGCAAACTGCCATTATTAGCAAGGAATAGATGTTTAATTGACCTATAAGTGAGGGAATAGAAACTTTACAGACATCGTTTTCTGATAGTCAATGGAAGAACTAATTTTATGAACTAAACATCTCTCTTACGTTGAAAAGTTATTAGATGTGAGACAAACAAATTGTTTCCTTTTAGTATTCAAATTGAAGGGAAAAAGCGAAATAGCATGGAGCTATAACAAATCAAAGCATTAATAAAGAAACCTGAATTAACAAAGAAGAGAGGGAGACTCTCAGGGCCATCTGTAAGGTCTCGACCTCGGCACAGGTCGTCACATCCACTTTCGGCTCCGCAGCTTGGGCCTGGATCTCGGCCTTAGCTATCTCGAGCCTCCGACCTGCCTGCTCGACGTGACCCCTCATCTTGAGGAAAGCTTGGCGGGAGGCGAGAAGTCCAATGACACCCTGCAAAAAGGGAACAACAAGAACTTAGTCGACTAAAAAGAAAAAATGCATAAAAAAAAAGAGTGACACACGCCTTTACCTAGATCAACATCGACACTACCCTACCTAGCAAGGGTTCATGTTACAAGGTGAGCATGGATCCGATCTCCTCTTCACTCACATGGTGGTTGCTCTGTTTTAGCAAGGAATCTATGTTCTGGTATGTGTCTTATTCTTCAATTTTTAGTTTGCCCTGCTCAATTTATAGTTTGCCCTGCTTAATTTCCGATTTGCCCCGCTCAATTTATAGTTTGCCCCACTCAATTTCTAATTTGCCCCGCTCAATTTCATGTTTGCCCCCCGCTCAATTTCCGGTTTGCCCCGCTCAATTTCTAGTTTGCCCCGCTCAATTTTCAGTTGAGCGAGACAAACTGAAAATTAGGGGCAAACTGAAAATCGAGCGGGGCAAACTAGAAATTCAGCTGGGCAAACTAGAAATTTAGCGGGACAAATTAGAAATTGAGCAGGGCAAACATGAAATTGAGCATGGCAAACATGAAATTCAGTAGTGCAAACTGGAAATTGAGCGGGGGCAAACATGAATTCAACCGTGCAAACAGGAAATTCAGTGGGGCAAACTTGAAATTCAGCGGGGCAACCTATAAATTGAGCGGGACAAACATGAAATTCAGCCGGGGAAACATAAAATTCAGCGGGGTAAGGTTTTGGCTTTTAGGGCCTGTTTGAATACCCCAAAATAAATTACTTCGTATACGTACAACAGTAGATAAGTAGCTTATTTGAAATAAGTAAGTTCGGTTTAAGATCAATTATAAGTAACTTTTTTACTTAAAGTTACTTAATCATTTCAGCTTAAGAAGTAGAAACCAAGATAAGCTACTTAATGCATAGGTAGCTTATATCAAGTTACTTACAATCTAAACTCCCCCGTATCGATACTATTTTTCCAAATTTTATCTCATATTAAGGCTAAAGTAGTTGACCTGATGGAATCTTGGAAAATAATCAGGTTGGTTGGCTAAAGTAGCTTCTCCTACCCAAAATCTTATAGGGTACGTCAAGTAACTAATTTTGCTTTAGAAGATATTCTTGTTAAATAAATAAAGAAAGAAATGAAAAAAAAAGAGAGAAAATTTTTTTACATGCTTATATATACATATTTATATAAATATGTATTAGAGAAAATTGTAGGTAGAATAAAGTTCTCCACATTAAAAAAATAATAATAATAATAATCGCATAAATATTTATGGACGACAGTTATAGCTACTGCTATAATCCGTAGCTATAGAGAAAAATCAGCTTCAATACATATCTAAGTGTATTCGATATGTATAGAAAATTGCAGAATTTTTTAGGCAAACTCGCTGGACAATTCTGGACCTTTTTCGATCATATTGAAAGACCTTCAATACATAGCAAAGGACATCTTGAAAAAGCATGGGCTGCGGTTATGGCTACGGTTATAATCCGTAGCCAAAGGTTCCTGGCTTCTTTTTTTTTTTTTTTTTTTTTCTTCCTGTTGTAATTCCTACCGCTTTTTGTGGGTCCTTTTATGAGGTATGTGTTATATCCAAACCATCCATATATTTGGCATACTCATATTAAAGGTTGGGACGAAAAATAAGATAGATCTAGCTATCAAGTGGACCACGTTGTAAAAGGCAGTGGGGAATTGAACGTCTACCATTGAAACCCTTTTAGGGGTTACGGAAGTTTTGGATCATTATAAAATTTGTTTTTCCTTTTCATCCAGGTCTTTGTGACCCTATGAATAAACTTAGACGGGGAGGATTTTTCACAAACATCACAGTGGGCCCCCAAAAAGTTTTTAATGGTCGACGCTCATTCAACACTGTTTCCTGTAATGTGGTACAGCTGAGATTTGGATATACCTCATTTTTGGTCTCATACCATAAAATGATCTGGAAAAATATATGAACGACATGGATGAAAAGCATACATCATGGTGGGGCCCACAGACCACCGACCATCCGTCATTGGCCGGTGGCAGGGGAATACCCAATCCGTTTCCATGGACGGAGGGGTATTTTCGTCTCGATCTGCGTTGTCAGTACGTGGATGTCTAAGTTTGCAAGTAAAGTTTGTATTGCTCCAAAAAAAATTATTTGGATAAAATGTGAGGTTCACAGTCGCAAATTTCTCCGTTTCCAGCCAGCCGCCCGGAGATTGCGTGGTGTTAGTTGTGACACATAGGAGCGGATCAGGTGAGATCCAGTCTCACCCAACACCGTGCGGCCGTTACCGTGGGGCGCACTGTATGTATTATGTATCCACGCTATTCATCGTTTTTTTCATATCTTTTCAGAGCATTATCTAAAAATGAAGCGGATCCAATTATGAGGTGGACATAGTAAACAGTGGTGATTGACCATTAATGGGCCACACAAGTTTTAGATCAAGCTCATATTTTCTTTTTCCCTTAGTATAGGTTTATGGGATGCGGATTGCGTCTTACCCCATGTGGGGCCACCGTGATTTAAGTGTTTTATCCACACCGTTCATTGTTTTTCTCATGTCATTTTAAGGTAAGTGCAAACTATAAAAGAGGCAGGTAAAGGGCTTAATTGGATCACAAAGTGGGGATCTTTTGGTGTGGTTTACTGGAGCTATGTACCTACTTAATTTTTAGGTTCATACCTTAAAATAATATGAGATAAGCAATGAATGGTGTGGATAAAACACTTACATCAAGGTGAGCCCCACATTATCATCCAGGTGGGGTACGATGCAATCCGCGTCCAGGTTTATGTGACTTTGTTAACCTATTAAAAGACATTAAGGTACGACGCTAATAAAATTTTAATGGTATGATATCCAATCACCACTGTTTCCTATGGTAGGTACACCTGGTGATTCTATATGCTTCGTTTTTAGGATAATGACCTAAAATGACAAGGAAAAATGGATGGATAATATTGATATAAAATACCTACATCAAGGTGAGCCCATATCGTGGGCCACACCGTCTTAGGTAAGTCCGGGGTCTCATGATGTATCTGTTATATCCACACCATTCATCAATACCCACTACTTTATGTTGTGTGGTCCATTTGAGATTTGGGCCTACCTTATTTTTGAGGCCGTATACTAAAATGATCTCAAAAAATGTATGGATGGTGTGGATATAACATATACATCATCGTGGGCCCACTAAACTTGGTGACATTAACACACACCAAAGTCTACGTGCGCACACAGCGTAATACGCTTTCGGACAGTCAGCTGTGGTAGTTACTGACAATGTAAGTAATGGGATTGGGCGCTGAAGTGACGTCACTAAGTTGTGTGGGCCCTACCGTGATGTATGCGTGGTATCAACACGGTCGAGATCATTTTATGGAGCGAGACAAATAATGAGGCAGATCCAAAGCTCAAGTGGATCCCACCACAGAAAACAGTGGGAACGGTAACATCCACCGTTCAAAACCTCTTACGAGCCATAGAAGTTTCCTATCAAGCTTATATTTTTGTTTTCACTTCCTCTATCTCTATGCTAACTTATGAATGGTTGGATCTCAAAAATACATCATGGTGGGCCCTAGAAATATTTCAACGGTGCCCCCACTGTTTTCTGTGGTGGGGTCCACTTGAACTTTAGATGTACCTGCATTAAATGATCTCTCCAAATGGATGGACTGTATGGATACAACAAACATTTCGCTACTGACATTGTCAGTATCTAATCCACATCCGTTCCCAATTGGCGCGGACTCGGTGGATCTCGTTTCACCAAGGTTGGTGGATCTATGGCCGTGGGGCCCACCGTGATGTATTGCCTTACATCTATGGCGTCCATCTGGTGGGACCCACATATCTTGGTGACGTCACTTCATTAACCATTTCGCTACTGACATTGTCAGTATCTAATCCACGTCCGTTCCCAATTGGCGCCGCTTCGGTGGATCTCGTATCACCAAGGTTGGTGGATCTATGGCCGTGGGGCCCACCGTGATGTATTGCCTTACATCTATGGCGTCCATCTGGTGGACCCACATATCTTGGTGACGTCACTTCATTAACCATTTCGCTACTGACATTGTCAGTATCTAATCCACGTCCGTTCCCAATTGGCGCCGCTTCGGTGGATCTCGTATCACCAAGGTTGGTGGATCTATGGCCGTGGGGCCCACCGTGATGTATTGCCTTACATCTATGGCGTCCATCTGGTGGGACCCACATATCTTGGTGACGTCACTTCATTAACCATTTCGCTACTGACATTGTCAGTTTCTAATCCACGTCCGTTCCCAATTGGCGCGGCTTCGGTGGATCTCGTATCACCAAGGTTGGTGGATCTATGGCCGTGGGGCCCACCGTGATGTATTGCCTTACATCTATGGCGTCCATCTGTTTTGATCATTTTAGGTCATGATCTTGAAAGTGAAGCAGATCCAAATCTTAAGTGGATCATAATACAAGAAGCAATGGTAATCAACAATTAAAAACTTCTCATGAGCCACAAAGTTTTGGATCAAGCTTATATTTGTTTTTTCCTTCACCCATGTGTGACCTTATCAATAGGTTGGATGGCAAATAAACCGTCGGACGGCCAATGAAGTTTTTAATGGTGGATTCAATAACGACAGTTTCCCATAGTATGGTCCACCTAAGATTTGGATTTACCTTTTTGAATCATGTTATAATGAGCCGTGAAAATGAGGATACATACACTATGCCCACGGTTAAGGATACACCGGAAACGGATTGGCTACTCCCCCGCCACCAGCCAATGGCTGATGGTCAGTGCTCTGTGGACCCACAATGCTGTATGTGTTTCGTCCATGTTGTCTATCTATTTTTTCAGATCACTTCATGATATGAGTCAAAAAAATAAGGTATATTTCAAACTCAAGTGGACCACATTATAAGAAAAGGTGTTGAATGAGCGCCCGGCCATTAAAAACTTTTTGGGGCCACAGAAGTTTTGGATTAAGATGATCTTTGTTTTTCTCCTTTACCTGGGCCTGTATGACCTAATCAACACAATGATGTCAAATATACAGTACAGCGGGCCTTAAGAGGATTTAAATGGTGGATATCCAATGGCTATTGTTTTCACGTGGTGTGGTCCAACTGAGATTTATATACTTCTCGTTATCGGGAACAAGCCCTAAAATAATCGGTAAAAATGGATAAAATACATATATCATGGTGGCCCTATAGAGCACGGACCACCCGCTATTGGCTGGTGGCATGGGGAGTATTTCCGGATACGTCTACCTTGGTGGCTCAGGGGATCCAACCAAAATGTGGCCGTACCCAATGGGTTGGTAAAACGGATGGACGGCGCGATATACAACACATTCATCAATGTGGGTACACACGGTAAGGCTAACAATCCCAGTCGACGTTCGAAGGGAGTACGACCAATAAAGGAAAGAGACCAATACAAAATTTATGGGCATCTTTCCAGCATTGTTTTGATACCTTGAGGCTTACTCAAGCTTTAAATACGTCTCTTTCGTATTGATATCCTCACGTCTCTAGATGCATACATTATAGAGCCTGTATTGTGCAGTTTCCCAGCTACTATTCTCCTTGCGAGCATAAAGATGAGGTGGCTATTCATATTAATGATTGAAAAGATTAAAATTGGCCGCTTGTAAAATCAAAGACATTTGGGACCTATTTGTTTTTTAATTTATAATGTAAATAGCAGTGTAAAGGGATAATTATTACTTACACTTCTATTTACAGTGAACGTATACATTCAACGTATGATAACTTGATGTTGATTGGTAAGTTGGAATGTTATTACACCGGTGTCATGCTCCGAAATTTGGTGCATGAGTATGAAAATTTTGATGTGGAGTTTCTGGTGTGAACCTAGTAAAAATATATGTGAGCAAGTTCCCATATGTCCATGTAGTCTAGTTAACATTCACCTATGATCAATAATTGGAGTAGCTTTAAATCATAATTATAAAAAATTAAGTAAAGATAACTAAACCTATAAATATATAACTAATATTTTAACTGTACAATTCCAAAAGTGGTGTATGCTCATATAGGAATTACACAAGCCACAATATACCTTCAACAAAACCAAACTGAAGAGTTCGCTGAACTGGGTACTCCAATATATATACATGTTCAAAATGAATAAAGTGTTGTAAAGTTTTCTGCTTTTTTTCAAAGTTAAGAAAAAACATGATGGCGGTGGTGCATGTTAGTTTAAGTCTACTCGTTTGAGATCTCAGTGGTACTTGCATCAATAACAAGCTAACAGTGAAATGTGAACTAACAGTGGGTGTACTAACAAGCTAACCAAATAATAATAAGAATAATAATAATAATAAAGAAAAAAGTTACACATGTTATCAACACAATCAAGCATAGGTAATGATAGCATAACAAAACAATTGATTTCTTAAACTACTTCATTAAATGCATGTATATCATGATATACGAAGCATGTCTCTGGAATAACATAACGAGCTCAAATGGTAGCACTGACGCAACCCGCGAGGAACCATGCACCCAATTTCATCCAAGTATCCTTACGACGGTAGCACTGATAGAACCCTCGGGCAACCAGGCAGCCAATTCCATCCAAGTATCCATACGACCATAGCACTGGCATAACTCTTGGGCAACCTGACGCCCACAACTATTCACAAAGTACTTATCGAAATGTAATATGGCCCGTGACCACCATTACCAACAAATGTCATGATATGCATAATTAGTCAATTCTTTATTAATCTAAATTCAAATAACAAAATTGGTGAAGTTGAGATACCACAATTATATCATAAGTCACTAATCCGGATCACATGGCTCATTGCGGCACGTAACAACTCCTCACCAGTGTCCCTTAATCCAATTTAGGGTTTGTTACCCAAAAGTCCAACTTACACAATCAAATAATGGTAATAACTCATCGCCCAAGGACATTCACAAATAATGTAAGGGTCGTCACCCAAATATAAATGTGATGAAGGCCCGTCACCCAAATCTATTAATAATACAGTAGGCTCTTAGCCTTCATTAGTGCTCAATGGTTACTATAGGGAGGCTCATTATCC
The DNA here is from genome assembly GCA_021015155.1 of Magnolia officinalis. Classification (NCBI taxonomy): domain Eukaryota; kingdom Viridiplantae; phylum Streptophyta; class Magnoliopsida; order Magnoliales; family Magnoliaceae; genus Magnolia; species Magnolia officinalis. The sequence continues at coordinate 57,991,545 of JAJHSJ010000015.1, forward strand.
AATTTTTTACCAATATGGCAAGTTCGATATACAATGCTTTACCAATATGGCAGGCACATCACCTTAACATAAGCTAACAACTCAGACATGATGTCTCATACCAGCATGCTCAGCTCTTGAATCTTTGTAAGATCGTAACACACTAATGGTTATGAATGAATTTAAATCACTAGTAATAGGAGTATCCCAAATTGTATTGAATGTTATACAATTACCAAGCATAAAAATAATTTGCTCTGCATTACACCAATCGGATCGACTACAGAGAACCCCTGACAGATTTGGCATTGGGTGCAAAGCATCTTGCGCTGCAAAGCATCTTGCGTATTTCTAATTATTGTCGATCGTTTGTGTTCAACCTTGGTCGACTGTATAAGCCTGGGATAGCTAACCCAAAGTAGGTCATCCACTTAAGCGATTCGTAGGGCTCGATCCACCACAACAATAAATCAGATTTATCAAATACATAATTATAGCATTCCTCCAACTAAGATTAGGATGGTTACGCCAATTTGAATTATACGTGTTTCCCATTGGTTGCATAACTGACCTCTGGTATTTATTTATAGCATTTGCTTAATCATGCTCACGCGTGATATTTTGTACAACTGAGATTATTGGACAGTCCGTTGTGTCATGGTTTGTACCACCACAAATGCTACAAAAATTACCTCAGGAAGTGTTTGCTTTAACCATATCAACCTTCCTAATTTCCGAGGCTTTGACCTTTCTAGCCAATGCAGCGAATTTTGCATTAAGGTCGTCTTCCTCTCTTAGGACATACATCCCCGCTTTCTCTCTAGGAATGGGTCTAGTTTGGTCTGATTTAGCAGAGACATCCCATGTTTACGTATTCTCTGCTAACATATCTAGAAAATCTCAAGCCTCATTATGATCTTTATCAAGAAAGGTTCCACCACACATCATCTCTATGAACTGACGGGTATCTATGGTGAACCCCTTTCGGAAAGCATCAATCACGTGCCATGGTTCATAACCATGATGTGGACAAGTAATTAGAATGTCTTTGAAGCGCTCCCAAGCTTGAAAAAATAGTTCATTCCCCTTTTGGGAGAATGACATGATTTCTTGTTTTAGTGCATTTGTTTCGTGCCCGGGAAAGAACTTTTTCCAAAAACTCTCTACTTAAGGCTTGCCATGAAGTGATGGTATTAGGTCTTAGAGAGTTGAACCATACTTTGGCCCGATCCTTTAGAGAAAATGAGAATAACCTAAGCTTAAGTACACCTCAATTGCCATTATTTACTTGTAACGTTGCAATTACTTCCTCAAAGTCCTTGAGGTGCGAGTAGGGGCTTTCAAAATTCAAGCTATGAAATTTAGGAATTAATTGAATCACACTTGGTTTAAAATCAATGTTCCCTGTGTGAGCAGGGAACATTATATAAGATGGTAAAGTTGATCTCTCAAGGTATAAATGTTCACGTAAAGTCCGTGGTTGGTTTAACACATTCCTATGAACTTCATTTTCATCCTCAAGAGGAGGATTATGTTGATTTTCTCTATTTTAACTTATAGTTGGATCTGACAGATTTGGATTTGATTATCAACTAGGTCTGCCGTGGAATCTAAGTGATGTTGAGTGCCTCTTCTAAGTGAATGATCAAGAACTAGAACTAGTCCGCCTTCGGAGGAGAGTCGATTGTTTTGATCCCTACTCCAACAGGACATAAATCATCTGCACCACACAACAAAATCACTAATTCAAATAGCAAGTATGATACTTAAAATAAAAATAAAAACTTAACCAACAACCCAGTCGACAGGGCCGACCGTGAGGGTTCAATCTACAAAGCAAAATAAATCAACAACCCAAGCCTTGATCACTTCGATTTTCTTCATTCTTCACTTGGTTTTCTTAGATTTTTGGCATGTGAATTCTTCAATCTTGGTCTCCTAAGATCCATCCCTTGTCTTAGTGATTCTTGAGCATCAAATTTATGCTTTTTAGCGCCCTTTTTCAATCTAAGCTCTTAAATTCACTTTGTAACACATACATGAGTAAAATAGAATATTAAGTTGATTCATGTTCATAAAACCAAGATGTAAATGAGAAAAATTATGCAACATTTGAGTCTCAACAGCGTGTACACACCATAACATACATTAAACTTCCTACAGCTGACGCGTAGGGTATCTTCTGCATCTCTTCCACCTCTGTCTTCGTCTTGGGACACTGCCTGTCGCTCAATCTGAAGTGACCATCCAGTGGAGTACTGACCAGCTTCACTACATTCATATTGAATTGCTCTAGGACTTTCTCTATCTGCCGCTCTTGTGACAGCCAAAGCTTCCTGCTGCTTCTGTCACGGGTTATCTCCATTCATAGGATCTGTTTAGCAGGACCCAAGTCTTTTATCGCAAACGACTTGCCCGACTCCTGTTTCAGCCTGTCGATCTTCTTGATGCCTTTTCCCATGATGAGCATGTTATCAACGTATAATAGCAGAACTAAGCAAACACCATCTGAGAACTTGCGCGTGAACACACAGTGGTCCGATTCCGTTCTGTCATACCCATGCTTCAACATAAACAAGTTAAACTTCTTGTACCATTGCCGTGGAGCTTGTTTTAGCCCATACAAGCTCTTCCTCAGCCTACACACCGTATGCTCTTTGCCCTTAACTTCGAACCCCTCTGGTTGGTGCATGTAGATCTCTTCTTCCAGGTCACCATGGAGGAAGGCAGTTTTAACATCTAACTGCTTTATCTCCAGATCCATGCTAGCCGCCAACCCAACCAATACCCATATGGATGTCATCTTCACCACTAGTATAGAGAATATATTCTCGAAGTCTATGCCTTTCCTCTGACCAAACCCTTTCACCACAAGTTTGGCCTTGAACCTTGTATGTGAATTCTTTTGCTCAACCTTCTTTCTAAACACCCACTTGTTGCTCAAAGCTTTCTTATCCTTAGACAATTTCACCATATCATAGGTGTGGTTCTTATGCAAGGATTCCATCTCCTCTTAAATAGCTTTCAACTACTCTCCCTTATGCTCATCGGCTAGGGCCTCAGAATAATCTTCTAGCTCTCCCCCATCAGTGATCATAATGTACTCATGCAGGAGTACCTCTTGGATGGCTGTCTGTCCCTAGATGACCTCCTCACCTGTGGCTCAATAGGCAGATCAAGTGGGGGCTGCTCTCCTAGTCCATCTTCTGAAGGAACTCCCTCGTCCTCTGCACCTTTCTGTACTCCCCCGTCATCAGGCACTGTTGAGGATCAAATATTGCATATCAGACCCCAATTACTACCTGGATTTACGAACTTGACACTGTTTAAACGACCCGATTTAATCATGTTTGTGATGCAGAGTGTATTTACGAGCGTGGGCCGAAAAAGATGCTAAATGCATAAAATTGACACTCTAGAATCACCAAGGTAAGGGACGGACTTCAGGGGACCAAGATCGACGGAAGTGCATGCCAGATATCCAGGAAAATCAAGAAACTGAAGCTCAAGTGACCCGAAATTGGTCCAGAATGCAAGATCACATGGTTCTCGCCATCCGATTGACACAAGACTTCATATATGTGATGGAAGCCATAAATTAGCCGTACATATTAAATTTTAGCAATTGAAGATCTCTGGAATTGGGCCAACGGACAGATCAACCCCTTAATTCACTAAGTGGGGCCTACCTGTTATCTGCATATGCTTCAATTTTGGTCTCAACCCCTTAAATTAGTTGGGAAACTAGATGAACGGTGTGGATTTATCAATAGCATCAAGGAGGGACCCACTTTAAGTGAGTGCGTGTGCACAGCACACGTACACTCACCATGCACCAAAACAACCAAAGTCGGTCAGCGTGCGCTGACCGACTTACTTCTTCAAAACTCAAAAACGCAACAGTGTGTTACACACGTTGGCCATTTTTGGCTAGTGGGCCCCACCCATCATCCAAATAAGTAATCTAGACGGTCCATTAAATTCCCATGGTCTTTCTTATCCGAGCCTAGGTGACGGAATTTAAGAAGTCAACGTCGATCGCTTTTCAAGCGTCCAAACAGATGACCGACGGTGCAATAAACTAAACTGTGGGCAACCACGGTTTTGATCCAAAACCGATCAAATCTTAACGGTTTTTCGTGGAGACACCAGTGGACGGAATGGATTTCTCCATAAACATCAAGGTGGGACCCACCGACTTTCACGGCGTTAACGCGGAAGCTCCGTCTCGCAACAGAACTTGCGATTCTTCTTTGTGGGCCACCATCATGACGCGATGTTCTGATTCGGGCCGTCTATTAGAATTCCACGGGTCAGCTGGCCAAGGCCTAGGTGTTATATTTCCAAGAAACAGTGAGGATATGATTTCAACCCTTCAAACGAAGGATGGATGGTGTAATGCAAAACTCCGTGGGCCACACCAAATTTAAGCCATAACACGTCATTCCCGATTGGTTTTTCAAGGAGAAGCTGTTGGACGGGGTGGATGTCATAAGGAATTGCAATAATGGGCCTCACCATCAACTCAGCGCAAGAGACTTGCGGTTGCGTTTTCTGGGTGCGTAAAAACTACGCACGCTGCAGTTGTGCAAACAGCTGTCCACCTCTTCAGCCACCGATCTGGGATAGTTATAAAAGGAGGAGAGAGAATAGAGGGAGGGGATCCTGAGGGTGCACGGCTGGGACGTCAGGAGTAGAGAGAGTAATTCAGTTATTTATTTATTTATTTATTTTTTTGTTTTTAGTATACTTTTTGAGAGATTATAGCCTCATCATGTTCATGTGTGGCTAAACCTCTTAACTAGGGCTAAGAGGTGAAGCTTGTAGCATGTTGGGGGACTCTATTTTATGCCTTTTATTTAATTAAACTGATATTGATTTTAGTTTAATTAAGGAAATGTGTTTAGTTTTTAATGGTCTATTGTGACTAAAATTACAATGGGTCTGCGATGGCTTTGAGCATGTTCCTTTCCTTTTTATGTTTATGACGTCAGGAAGCCCTGTTGTTCACCATTGTCTCCTGGGCATGATTGGATGTCAGTACCCTTCCTAACCTTCATATCATGTTGATTGGTTGGTAATTAGTTTAATTCTGTTGTTTACTTTGTCTCATGGGCATGGTTTGGTGATGGAATCCATTCTAATTCATATACCTTTCATCTCTTTAAAACTATATCAAAGGAAGTTCAGTTGATTTTCATGGTTACATCCTTCAACTGGATGAAGATGGGACTCTAAGTCTAGCTGAGTTCTTGAAGCAGGCATAAGATCTCCCTGATCTCTATAAGTGGATCCTCTGAATCCCTAGTTTCCCTTTCCTGAATTCTTTAAATTTTAGTTTAATTATTCACCATTATTCCCTTAAATTACACTTGAGTTAATTACATCTTAGTCTAGTTCTAGTTCTGTTTAATTTTAGATTACGTACAAGTGTCAGTCCCTTAGGATTCGACCTCGGTCTTACCGAGATTATTACTACATCACAACCCTGCACTTGGGGAGTGAACAAGTTTTTGGTGCCGTTGCCGGGGACTAACAGCTACGTATTTCTGAAATTAATTGATTTTTAGAATTAGCTTAAGATTAAGATTTTACTAACTTTAGTTTTAGATTTTTTTTTTCTATTTGATTTTTAGAACTAACTTTCCTGTTTTGTAGGGTTTTTGATAGATCTTCTAAATTGGTAACTTTGTCCTAATTTCTTTACTTTCTCTATTCTTTAGATTAGGTTTTATCTTCTAGAGACTAACTTCTTTTATTTTCTTTTGCAGGATCTTAACATAAGAACTTCTAATGTGTTAACATCCTTCTAACTTCTCCTCTTACTTTTTGTACTGCTGTCGGAATTTTTCTGTTATTTTCTCTAGGATTAGATTCAGAGTTAAGGTTTCATCATGTATATAAGTGAGTGGGCACGTCCGTATGTTGAGATAGCTTATGGAAAACAGCCTATGCCTCAAATTTTTTCTGAAAATATCTTCGAGAACCAATCGGAATATAATGCTCCACCGATTAAGAAGTCTTTCGGTGATTATCTGCAGGAGAATAATTGCGTTCCACGAGTTAAGAAAACAGTACGTGATTATTGGAATGATGACGCGTATCAGCTCCCGACATATGACCCGTATGATTTTGATCAGTGGAAACAGAAATATTTCGAAGTTGAGTCAGTAAAACATCATGGTAATAACCCTCATGGATTAGCCACTTTTGAATATCCACCAGAATCGATCCAAGAGTAATTATCTCCGAGTTACACAGACTATGTTACTGGCATGAGGAAATTATTAGAAGCACTTGAATCACGCCTTGATAGGCTAAGGGAGGCTAGTTCATCTCAACCACAACCCAATCCAGAAATACAATGCGAGGAAAGTGATCCTCACTCGCTTTTGAAGAACTCTGGAATTTGGAATGAAGAGTTGAATTACATTAATGAGCATTGGTTCAATTTTTCGATGAGTCGATCTTGATAACTGTTCAAAAGAATGGGGAAGAGACATGGCTGTCTTTCAAATATAATAATGATAACACACTTCAATCACATGACACACTAGATTTCAATGATGAAGAAGAGGTTAGTTTACGCGAACCTCAACCCATTCTTGGTGTTGAATGTGAGGAAAGTGATCCCATCCCAAGTGTGCACTGTACTGAACTAGAATATGATGAGTATCGGGATGATGATTATGAATGTGCAGCCACAGTTCCCCTGAAATTAACCTCAAGTTTGGTCCAGGACAATGATCCAGAAGTGCACGAAGGGAACGGTCAAAATGAGCTACTCCACTCACCTGACATGTCTGATCTAAAAGTGGATGAGCTCCTTACAACCAACCCTTCTATCTCTTATGAGATATGTTTGGACCACTCCCCTAAATTGAATGATGATATGATTTGGGAGATGGACGAGTTACTCGATATGACTCTGGAATTTGAAACCACCCAATTGAGACCACCATTTAAACTGTTGACTATTGACGATTCAATGCCTCTTTTGAGTAGTATCAATGAACAGAGTCCGCACATCAATGCTTCGTATACTGACCCTCAATCTGTCTGTGCAGGGCTGGAGCAAGAGAGCACACCTCCGTTTACCTTTAAAGACGATGGATTTCTTGGGCAGATCATCACGAGCTCCAATGTGGAAAATAAGTCACACTCAGCTGAACTTCCCAACTCTTGGGATTGTTTGGCACACTTCGCAGATTCAAACGATTCCATGTTAAAAGATAAAGTGGATGCCTTGCAAGACGACATCTTGGTAGTTATCACTGACCGAGAGAACCCTTATTCTGAAGCCCCTTCCTTCCCTGATCTTAAACGTCTACCATTAAAGGAGGAGTTGAAAATTGAAACGAAGTTTGACACTTCAGAATGTGTTGAGGCTATATCACTTCTTGCGAAGTTTTCTAAACTTTATCTACTTGTAGTCTCTGATTCACCATGGGATACTAACATTAAAACTTCTTCTGTCACAGGTGAATCGTATATACTCTGGATACCTCAAGCAATTAAATGGAAAATTTCTTATGAGGTATATAAGTCTCTCTGGAAAGTCGTGCTCCAGGGCGCCCAAGCCTATTGCAAAAAGGGCTTTTGGATGATCTTGTTGAGAAACTTACTGAGAAATTTATCCAGATACTGGCCGGAAGAGGAACCCCGCGGCATGACTCAGTAGTTTTTTCCCTGCTTTCATAGGACTAGGGTAGTTTGTTTTATGTCATTAGGTTAGTTTGTTTTATACGTTGTTTAAGATAGTTTGCTTTCATGTTTACACTCTCGTGCTGACTTGCTCTCACACTACGATCTTTTGAAAAATCTCTCTCGATTCCTTCATTCAGGTACTATCTTCCCATCACTTCTCATTTACTTTCGTTGTCCCATGTGCATTACATGCTCATATATCTTTTACATTGAGGACAATGCAGATTTTAGGTTGGGGGTGGGAGATTAGGTTACCTAATCAGTGTTTTCTTGGTCTTGAGCAAAAATTGTGAAAAATTTTTAAATTTTTCTGGATTTTCTTGTGAATTTGAAGTGATTTTGACGGCATCTTTGATTTATAATTATAAGATAAGTGATGTTGATAATTTATGACTCTTAGATTCAATTATCTGTTAGATTTCACAGTTAAGTTTGAATTATTAATCCCGGATTAGAAGTTTTAAACATTGATAGAATCATGATTTCACATGTCACATCTCGCTTACACAATGAGGTTTCAGTTCAATATTGAAGGATTGACTTGGTAATCATTAAGCATGAAAGGAACTAATCTGGAGAATTTGTCCATCCTGTTCAATAAGAAAAATGAAAGAAAAAGAAAAATACCCAGCTACAAGATAGCTGCCTGTGGAAAGGGTTGGGCGAACGAACTTCACCATAGGTTTGCTCCCTATAGGTGCAGGTTCGAGTCCCCATGGTTACCATTCGGAACGAGTTAGGCGATTAGTTTTCAACATAGGTTTGCTCCATATAGGTGAGGATCTGATTCCCCTCCTTAGCGTTATTTTTAATGGAAAAATCAAAAGATGATAAGAATGAAAGGATGATCTATGAGGCATGTTTTGGTTTAAACTCTCTTGATGGTTACCAATGATATCATGAAACGGAGAAGTGACTCTTAATGATGACAAGTCGGGACTACAACATACACCCATGGAACTCAATGTTTAGAATTATTCTGACTAATGGATTAATACAGTGCACTTGACAATGAAGTTTACCGTGTGCTTGAGGCCAGGAGAAAATGATGCCCAACATTCATGAATCTTAGAATTCTAGGATCCGGATTATTCCTCACAAATCACCCGAGTTTATAGAAACTGTCCTGGAATTCTCAACTTATTTTTTCGCATATTTTACTCGGGACTAGCAAAATGTTGGTTGGGGGTTGTATTGAGGGTCAAATATTGCATATCAAACCCCAGTTACTACCTGAATTTACGAACTTAACACTGTTTAAACGACCCGATTTAATCATGTTTGTGATGCAGGGTGTATTTACGAGCGTGGGCTGAAAAAGATGCTAAATACATAGAATTGACGCTCTAGAATCACCAAGGCAAGGGACAGACTCCAGGAGACCGAGATCGACAGAAGTGCACGCCAGATATCCAGGAAAATCGAGAAACTGAAGCTCAAGTGACCCGAAATTGGTCTAGAATGCAAGATCACATGGTTCTCGCCATCCGATTGACACAAGACTTCATACATGTGATGGGGACCATAAATTAACCGTACATATTAAATTTCAGCAATTGAAGATCTCTGGAAGTGGGCCAACGGACAGATCAACCCCTTAATTCACTAAGTGGGGCCTACCTGCTATCTGGATATGCTTCAATTTTGACCTCAACCCCTTAAATTAGTTGGAAATCAGATGAACGGTGTGGATTTATCAATAGCATCAAGGAGGGACCCACTTTAAGTGAGTGCGTGTGCACAACACACGTACACTCACCATGCACCAAAACAACCAAAGTCGGTCAGCGTGCGCTGACCGACTTACTTCTTCAAAACTCAAAAACGCAACAGTGAGTTACGCACGTTATCCGTTTTTGGCTAGTGGGCCCCACCCATCATCCAAATAAGTGATCTGGACCGTCCATTAAATTCCCATGGTCTTTCTTATCCGAGCCTAGGTGACGGAATTTAAGAAGTCAACGTCGATCGCTTTTCAAGCGTCCAAATAGATGACCGACGGTGCAATAAAATAAACTGTAGGCCACCACGGTTTTGATCCAAAACCGATCAAATCTTAACGGTTTTTCGTGGAGACACCAGTGGACGGAATGGATTTCTCCATAAACATCAAGGTGGGACCCACCGACTTTCACGGCGTTAACGCGGAAGCTCCGTCTCGCAACAGAACTTGCGATTCTTCTTTGTGGGCCACCATCATGACGCGATGTTCTGATCCGGGCAGTCTATTAGAATTCCACGGGTCAGCTGGCCAAGGCCTAGGTGTTATATTTCCAAGAAACAGTGAGGATATGATTTCAGCTCTTCAAACGAAGGATGAACGGTGTAATGCAAAACTCCGTGGGCCACACCAAATTTAAGCCATAACACGTCATTCCCGATTGGTTTTTCAAGGAGAAGCTGCTGGACGGGGTGGATGTCATAAGGAATTGCAATAATGGGCCTCACCATCAACTCAGCACAAGAGACTTGCGGTTGTGTTTTCTGGGTGCGTAAAAACTACGCACGCTGCAACTGTGCAAACAGCTGTCCACCTCTTCAGCCACCGATTTGGGATAGTTATAAAAGGAGGAGAGAGAATAGAGGGAGGGGATCCTGAGGGTGCACGGCTAGGACGTCAAGAGCAGAGAGAGAGAGTAATTCAGTTATTTATTTATTTATTTATTTTTCTGTTTTTAGTATACTTTTTGAGAGATTATAGCCTCATCATGTTCATGTGTGGCTAAACCTCTTAACTAGGGCTAAGAGGTGAAGCTTGTAGCATGTTGGGGGACTCTATTTTATGCCTTTTATTTATACTAAACTGATATTAATTTTAGTTTAATTAAGGAAATGTTTTTAATTTTTAATGGTCTGTTGTGACTAAAATTACAATGGATTTGCGATGACTTTGAGCATGTTCCTTTCCTTTTTATGTTTATGACGTCAGGAAGCCCTGTTGTTCACCATTGTCTCCTGGGCATGGTTGGATGTCGGTACCCTTCCTAACGTTCATATCATGTTGATTGGTTGGTAATTAGTTTAATTCTGTTGTTTACTTTGTCTCATGGGCATGGTTTGGTGATGGAATCCATTCTAATTCATATACCTTTCATCTCTTTAAAACTATATCAAAGGAAGTTTAGTTGATTTTCATGGTTACATCCTTCAACTGGATGAAGATGGGACTCTAAGTCCAGCTGAGTTCTTGAAGCAGGCATAAGATCTCCCTGATCTCTACAAGTGGATCATCTGAATCCCTAGTTTCCCTTTCCTGAATTCTTTAGATTTTAGTTTAATTATTCATCATTATTCCCTTAAATTACACTTGAGTTAATTACATCTTAGTCTAGTTCTAGTTCTGTTTAATTTTATATTACGTACAAGTATCAGTCCCTTGGGATTCGACCTCGGTCTTACCGAGATTATTACTACATCACAACCCTGCACTTGGGGAGTGAACAGGTACCACGTGAGAAATAACTGGATCCATGTCCTCTAGCTCACCTAAACTAGGCTGGTTCTTCTCTAGCTTACCAATGTCTTCAATACACTGATCTTCAAAGAATACCACATCTCTGCTCCTGACGAACTTCTTCTCGGTCGGACACACACTGTCTGATCTTTATATTGAGCTTGGACCTCTCATCCTTTGGTACGTGCACGGATGCCCTACGTCCAAATACCCTGAGAAGACTGTACGATGGATCCTATCCAGTCCACACCTTCTTAGGTACTTCTCTATTCAATAGGGCTGATGGAGACCTGTTTATCAAATACACTACTGTGTGCATTGCTTCTCCCCAGAACGTCTTGGACAATTTTGCATGGGATAACATGAATCTGATTCTCTCTATAATGGTGTGATTCATTCCCTCAGCCACATCATTATGTTGGAGGTCTTGGGAACCGTCTGTTCATGCCGTATACCCAGGGACTTACAATACTCATGAAAGTCACCAATGTATTCACCACCATTGTCAGTGCAGATGCACTTCAATGATCTACATGTCTCTCTCTCGACCATAGCATAAAATAATTTAAACACACTAAAGACCTCGTCCTTGGATTTCAAAGCATAAGCCCAAACCCTCCTAGATGCATCATATATAAAAGTGATAAAATACAATGCCCCACCCAAGGTTTTTGTCCTCATAGGACCACAAACATCATCATAAATCAAATCTAATGCATGCACTTTATTAACATGAGAAACAGATTTAATAAATGAAACTCTATGCTATTTCTCTAGTAAACAATCAATACAGGTTTTGAGAGGTATGCTTGTCACATCTGAAAAGTGCCGCTTTATAATGCCCTGACTTTTCAGGACCCGAGTATATGACTCGTTTCCGAAAAACACAAGTGTTAACCTTAAAGGATGGTCAAATTCGAGTATATTTTTTTCAACTATTAGAATAAACAGATGAGCATAGAATGGACAAGTAAGCATAAAGAAAAATTTCAAATTTCATTTAGAATATACGTGTAAGACCCGTATCCTAGTCTGTACAGTTCCGTTGACTTTCGCGGTCCACCCGGTCGAATTCGGGCAATCCTCGACCCGTATCCTACGTTTGCGCGCGATCCTAAGTCGGGTCCTGCATACCGAAGTCGGCTCGAACCAAAACTTGTATCATAGCGACTGCGTCATCGCCATGGTTCCAATGCCGCAACTCGCGCACCGACCTGATACCCAGGCTAGAAGATGTCGGCGTGGGTTCATTTCGAGGAAAACGACGCACGTTGTGAATATCGAGGGAATCTCTACGATATGTCCCATCAATCAATGTCAAGTACAACCATACCTCAAGTACAACAACCCATCCCTCCCTTTTTAAAAGTCAACTCTCTCTCTCCCCTCACCACCCTCTTTTACCCCATTTTCAACCACAACCATACCTCCTATCACCTTTTCCTTACAACCACCACATCACTCCATCACCTCTTATCATTCCCATCACCTCACTCTCTCTCTCATTTCTAAAATCTCCCAAGCAACCCAAACTCCATACGTCCAAGCTCCTCACTCCCAACTCCAAGTGTGGCACACTCTTCCCACCTTCTCATCTTCCATCTCAACCTTCCAATCATCATATACCACCATCAAACCCCATCAACCTCCATTAAAAGGCAAGCTAAGGAGCATAGGAGCCTAAGGGAGCAAGGAGAAGGCGTAGAGGTGGGTGATCCACCGTTAAACTCCTTTTTTTAGGGACCACTTGTTGGTGGGACCCATCTTTGATGTATGAGTTGTATCATGTGGGGCCCATAGTGGCGGGGCCTCACCATCACCGTCTCTTGTCTCTTTCTCTCTCTCATTTGCTATGGGTCTGGTCCACTAGATCCACACCGATCATGGACCCACCATGATGGATGTATTTAGTGATGCCGTCCACCTGCCTTATCCATGCCATCTAGTGGGCCTGGATGATGAGAAAGCACAAATATCATGTTGATTTGATTAGGTGGGCCACGTTCATGTGGGACCCACCTTGAAGTGTGGGCTACATGGCATGTGGGACCCACCACAATGCTGTGTATCCATGTCGTCCAACGTCCTGAACGATGGACAGGCGTGGTGACTAACATGGAGTGCGTGTGCTGACATGGGTGAGTACTACCAAGCTAAAAAAATATATAATATAATAATAATTATATTACACTTTTTGGTGGGCCACTCATGCAAGCCTCACCTTGATGCATGTACTTAATCCAAGCCGTCCATCCTTTTCCTCAGATCATTTTAGGCGTTGAGCCGAAAAAATGATCTTAATCCGAATTTCTGGTGGGCCATAGTATTGCAAACAAAGTTTTTCACCGTTGAAATATACCCTGATGTTGCTGTGCACCAAAACCCATTGAATATTGGGCTTGATAGGTTGGTATTGAGCCATAGGAGCCGATGGTCGGGTCGGATCTACCTGATGTGGGCACCACCCAGGAAATTCCGTAGAAAAATAAAAAAAAAAAAGAAGAAAGAAACAGCAGCCGCTGAGGCTTTTGCTGCAGAAGCGCACGCAGGCAGCACCTGCGCTGGCTGCCTGACGGATGGGCAGGGCTGGGCCTCATGGCCCCTGCTGTGGGCCCCCACCATGATGCGTTTCGAACATCAACACCGTGCATTGGGTGGGCCTCCCCCTGGCTACGGGCCACCCAAAAATCAGCCGTATACGGAACTCAGGTGGGCCACACCGTCTAAAATCATGTGAAGACATGCCTAAAACATATAAAATCACTTTGTGGGGTCTACCTGAAATTTGGATGGGGCTGAAACTTGGTCTTAACCCTCAGCCAAGCGGGACACACATAATGGGTGGACTGGATTTGTGAACCATATTCCGGTGGGCCCCACACCCACCCCCATGTCCACGTGACCTTATAAACAGGTTGAATGGCAAATAAACATTACAGTGGGCCCTACCCAAGGTCCACGTGACCTTATGAATAGGTTGGATTGCAAATAAACATTACAGTGGGCCCTAGGCCCATGTGACCCTTAGAACAGTTTGGATGGAAAATAAACATTATGATGGGCCCTAGATTGGGTGGAAAATAAACATTATGGTGGGTCCTACTTAGGACCCACTTATGTATGTATTGTGTCCACACCTTTCATCAGTGTGGACCTCCACCATGGAGTATGTGAATTATCTATGCCTTCCATCCCTATGGGACCTACCATGATGCATGAGTTTCATTCAAACCGTCCAACCATTTTGGAGATTATTTCAAGGCCATGTGACGAGGCCCATCTTGGTGTATTTATGGGCCGTCCATTGAGGCCCACCTTGATTTGTATAAGGCCCATTGTTGAGGTCCATCTTGATGTATTGGTGGCCCGTTGTCGAGGCCCACTTTGACATAGATAAGGCCCATGTTGTGAGGCCATTGTGATGTATGCAAGGTCCATGAGTTATGGCCCATTGCAATGTACGTAGGGTCCATTGGTGCGGCCCATGGATGCGACCCACTTGATGAATATAAGGCCCATATGATACGGCCAATTGATGTACTTAAGGCCTAATGGGTGCAATTAGGTCCATTGCAATGTGTGATTCCTCCGTGGTGTATATAATAACGGGTAGTGTCTTGGGAACAATGATGGTTAGATGCCCACATTGTAAGGATGATGTCGGTTAAATGTCCGCATTGTCACTCTTCCTAAGGCCCACTGATAGGCCCATACTTGTAGTGGGTAGGCTGTCTAAGCCCATCTTCACTTTGCTCAGAGCCCATCACTATATAACATGTTTAGTATAGATACATGATTCATGATTACATGCATCATATGTATGCTTGATATGAGGAGTGATTGATCATAGCATATGCCTTTGGGCGGATTGTTTATGGGCTCCGTGATAGACGGAGTTGCCCGCGGTACGCGCAGGATTGTTGCATGTTTGGTAGGGTGATTCATGCACTTACATTTGTGTGATAATGATTAATGTATGCCCTAGCAACATCAGGGCCATAGCCTCCACAGACACTTCATGGATGGCTGGATTGGATATCAAAAATGTTTGGTTCTAGCATACGGGCGTCATAGATGTCCCTGAGTGATAATCTCTAAACCCGATGGTACTAGAGGATGATTCCAACGTCGAGACCGAGTGGATATATGAGCGCACGAGGGCCGAATACCAGGAAACTGCGTCTTCCACTGTGTCGTGGTCGGTTGGAAAGGGGTGTGGCCTTACTCGGTCGAGGGTAGAGGGCAATACTAGGTTGAGTTTGACCAGCTCGTGAATGGATCTGTTATCGTCATGCCGGATAGGTATTGACAGACTATTGGCCAGGGGGATAGTGAGGTTTCTTACACTCACTTGGACTGTGCGGCTAGGAGAGCGGCAGTGCCACTTGGAGTGTACTAAACCCCGGTGATTATCCAGAATGAGAACTGTATTGATGTATGATGAGGATTGGCATGCTTGAGTTGCATCTCGCATACCATGGCCGTATTATGGCCGATGACATTCATGTTCTGCACCGCATAGCCTTGGTACGGCTGATTGCATTCATGTATTCATCAGTACAATTCCGCATTACTCTGACCTTGCATTCTGAGCACGCTCATATTACGCACACACTTACACCACCCTCTAAGCTTTCTATAAGCTTATGCACGATTGATGCGTGCAGGTGAAGCCAGGACGCAACCGTAGTCTCACCGCAGTTGGAGCGTTTAGCCGAGCTTCCGAAGTTTTTGTTATTATCATTATCTTGTATTTCCATTCACACGCCTTGTACTCAAAGTTTTTGATCATAGTGAATTTTGTGATGGTGTTCTTGTGGTTATTGTTCGTGAGTTATGCTCATTACGAATCAAATTGATTATTAGAAATCCTCCTTGTAGCATCCCAGGATCAGAACCTGGTATATGGGTGCCGGGAGCCGAGAATGGGGTACTACGGAGGCTGTCGGCGCCGGATTCGGCAATTGAGAATTTTGTGAGCCCGGTTTCCGAGTTCGGAGCGTGATAATACGAGTGGTTGCCCATAACGACTTATACAAACCAATGTCTCCAAAATTAACAAATACAAGAATTACATGCTCCAAGACATGAGAAATAGTAGAATGCAAGTAAATTTGAGCCGCAAGACCCCTCAGCTTCTCAAGGTAGATACATTCATGCAACCCTGACACTTGAACCCGGCTCCTCATCAGCCTGAACCTGAAAATCACTTAAGCCACCTGTGCTACCTATACAGTTGTATTTATTTGATGGATTAGTAGTCAACTCAGTGTGAATTCCTCTCAAGACTACACACCGCCGCATTAGGTAAGCATAGTTATAAAGTAAAGCATACAAAACAATACACGATGCAGGTCTTATTAGATGCATGGATGCGTGAAGTATGTAATCATCGCCCTGGGGATGCTCATCCGTGCAGACAGTGGGCTCGTCACCCATGCAATCATCGACCCAGGTAAAACATTCAGACGATCTGTGCTTCGCGTAAAACATCCAGACAGGCAAATACGTACATCACGTATGATAGCAATAGATGCTGGTCTGTGCCATAAATGCATGATTAGTCAAACCATTATTAGTCTGTTTACAACCAGCAGGTTTAATAAGCTCAAAGGTCACTACGGGGAGCTCAGAGCCCAGCGTAGGCCGATAACTCGGGCATAGTGTCCCATGACCACCATTCCCGACTCATGAGACTACCACCTTAGGATGTTTAATGGAAACCCGTCGACTAATGGCCAGTCATATTACAATATATAAGGCTTACCATCGCATGGTTGCACGGTATAAAACATCGAACCCATATAGGAAAAATACCAGAACAACCACATAGGGTGATATCAAACAAGCCACATAGGGCAATTATCAAAACAGGCCACATAGGGCGAGTATCAAAACCATACGATAAAAGACCATCCTTGAAAACCATTGGACACAACAACCCTGGATGGTAGGCCCACATCAATGGTCAATTTAAACCACCATTCAATAACCACTAAGTCGAAGGTCCATTATAGTCAGGTTACATCCCAAGTATGGGTGTACATTTATAGGTGAGAGTTTTCCACTGATGTACCAGTTTAAATTCTAGAAGCAATCCACAAGTAATCCATAAGCATAAGAAGATATGCAGAATAAATATTAAACATGTGATCAAGCAATTCAATTCCAACAATTAACACATGTGATTTATAAGATGGAGATGTCAATTATCAATTGAAATAAATAATGAAGACTATAACTTAAGATAATGGGAAAATGAAAAGCTCAAGGAGAAGAATCATCACCTTATAGTTGGATCGCCTACCAGCATGGCTAGGGGACGTGTGGTCCCTTATAATCGAGTTCTATATGAATTAGGAAATTACATGGTTAGATTGAGTTCTACACACTATTTATAGTTGAGATTATAATATAGGGTTTGGATTATTTATCTTAGGGTCTTAATGTAGGATTAGTGTTTTCATCTTAGGGTTTAGTCTTAAACTTAGATTCTAGAAATTGAATCCTAAATTATTAATATTAATATTATTATTATTGTACAACTGATCGAATAATATTTATTATAGGGGTATTAATCCATCAATATTAATAATGATGGTTCATAAGTTTGTATTTAAATATACTGAACTTATCTAATACTCTTATAATGATTAATAACTTGTCCACTTAAGGTGTGTAAATGTATAATAATCATAGTTTTGTTTATAACATTCAATGCTAATATGAAGAATCAACCAATGGTTAATCCTGCTTAGTACCCTGTTTATGGTTAAAGCCCTAACCCAGGGTTTGGATTACCTAGGTCTAGGGTTCACCCTTGAGTTTAGGTCTATGATAAATTTTTTAGGATTTGGATTATAGTTGGCATATGATAATTTACCATATTAATTTAATAATTGAAAAGTAATGGTTAACATTACTGTTATAATTAACGTTAGCCAATTTATTAATAATAATCATTATGATGCTAATAATGCTATGATCTACTATTTATGATTGTACCTAAGAATGATAATTAAATGACTAATATTTAATAATGATAATTTTGTTTGTAAGCACTACTATTAGCATGGATAATCTACCAATGGTTAGTTGTGTTTAATAACTGCAATTATTATCGTAATACTAATGATAATAATAATAACTGTCAAGTATTAATAGTGGATCTAATCGTGATAATAGATACTATAATTCGCCATTAAAGCATTCATAATCATTTGTTGGGCCCACCAAGTTGTGGTTCACAAATAATCCAACCCATCCATTATGTGTGTCTCACTAGGTTAAGGGGTCAACCCAAGTTTCAGGTGCATCCAAATCACAGATGGACTTCGGCAAGAGCTTTTATATGGTTTAACATGTCTTCACAAGATTGTAGATGGAGTGGGCCACCTGAGTTCTGTGTATGGCTGATTTTTGGGGGCACCCCATATATAAAGGGGACCCATCAAATGGACGGTGTTGATGTTCAACACACATCATGGTAGGGCATGTGGTGGGGCCATGGTCCTGGCCAAAATCTTAAGCATAAGGAGGCAGCGTCCTCTGGAAGTTGACGACATGTTTCATATTTATCCATTTGTTCATTTTTTTATTTTCTGGTAGTTTTTGATAGGTGGGGCCCACATCAGGGGGATCTTCTCCGCCGGTTGAGTTCCAGGGCTTGGGACAGGTCCAATGAATCCAATATTGGTTAAGTTTTGAAGCACAGAAACATCACAGCGGGCCCTAACAATTTACCACTATTAAGATAGTCTTTTTGTTGGTGTGGCCTACCAGGGAGTTGGGTTGGCTTCATTTTTTGGGTCAACGCCTAAAATGAGCTGGAAAATGGGATGGACGGTGGAGATTAACATACATCTAAGTGGGGTCCCACTTCAAACAAAATGGATAGACGGTGCTGAATAACACATGCCTAGTCAGACCCACGGAACGTGGTAACGTCAATATAGCAACAATATAACTGCTATACAAACTCCAGCCAATCGGCTTTGCACATCAGGTGGGTCCCACGTGGGGCCCACCTTAACATAACAATATATTATTATTATATAATATCATAACATATATATATATATATATATATATATATATATATATATATGTCTGTGTGTGTGTGTGTGTGTGTATATATATATATATATATATATATATATATATATATATATATATTTAAAAGGAGGGTCCAGCGTCCAACATCTAGGGGGCTAGACGGCCTGGACAGGACACCATCAAGGTGGGGTCCACGAACTGGACGACCCGGATGAGAGACACACATTAGGTGGGCCACACACGATTAGAGAGAGAGAGAGAGAGAGAGAGAGAGAGAGAGAGAGAGAGAGAGAGAGAGAGATCACTTGACTCGGTTAGGCTTGGAGCTAGGACAAGGAAGAAAGCTGGCCGTTAATGGCAGATTGACGTCGGGGATGTATCTCCTCGAACCGACTCTTCTAGGCAGTCCAGATGAATCCCATGGAGCTCGTAGACAAGCTTTTTCAAAGCTCAGGGAACGTCTGGGTGGTGGGTTCGAGTGGAGCAAGTTTCGGCTGATCTTCTCTCGAACTACTGTAGGAGGTGGAGAGCGACTATGTCTACTAGCTCCCTCTTCATTTATGGAAAAACCCTAGCTCTCTAGGGCCATCAGATGAAAGTCGACGGTGGAGATTGAATCTGCCCGAAATCGTCTTAAAAAACAGTGGGCAGGAACCGCAACCGGCTATTGGTTTTGCTTGAATGCCCTAAACCACATTGCTTTGGTGAAGGGCTGAGATTTTTCCAACCATCGGACGATCTAGATTGAAAGGGATGTGTGCCTGCGGATTGCCAGCCAAGGCGCTGAAGGTTTTTATGTTTGGAAGAAAAACAACCGTACACACTGTTTCTGTCGGAATTTGTAGCCATGCACATGTGTTCCAGCAAGCTGAAATGGGTAGGGTTTGGTTAGCCGAGGGCTCTCCATTAAATGGACGGTTCGGATCTTGCACAGGGCACGGTGGTGGGCCACACCATCAATAAGCGTGGGAGTGAAACTCGCTGTCACGCCTAGGGTAGTCGTCCGCTGTTACGGACGAGTGCCTTTTCTTTTCAAGATGTTTAAAATAGTGGGGTTCGCTTGTGATGACTTCCGGGGATCCATTCCGTTCACCGCATTCCGCACGTTGTGCTGACCCTTGGCCCCAAATTTAAAGTAGGTACGATCTCCAGGTGGGCTGCACGATCGGCCAATGCATGGAATGGTATTCACCGTTGAAACAATCCTCACTCATAAGTATGTGTCATGCATCCTTAATTACAAATTTGTAATCAATTCTTCAGCCACTTTCCACTATCAGTTATATCTGATTGCACCGTCCAAATGTCCTGAAATTTGGCGGATGTTCCTCATTTTTCGTTCTCTTTTCATCGGTCAAGTTTGGGCCCCGATCTCCGGAGGATGTCCAAGATACTCTTTTAAATGACCAACACACTCTGTGTTTCAGAATGTCAGTTGTACACATCTAGTTAAACTATTACCTGGTAGTTTGGTCACATACTTTAGGATCTTCAAAATGACCGATTCATCTTAATATTTGGATGGCCCATTTGACGTATCCAAACCTGATGTGTGGTAAGATGACTTGCTAAAAATAAGTAAACTTGGTGGTTAGTATTCTAATCACGTATTTAGGTGATTGTACGATCAATTTTGTAAATGAATGAACACAAATGGGTTTTTAGAGCGATCAAGGGGCCGAACACGTATACTGTTGGATTCGAGTAAATTGTTCACATGTGTAAGTTCCTCAGATTGTAATTCTAATGGTAGTTTAAGCATATCCATATGGGGTGAACGAGATGGACGGGTCAGAATCTTGATCTGGTAAATGTATGAACGGATGTAGAGGTCAAGTAGCTAATTTACTACAATCTAAGGGCTGAAATTCGATGTGTATGGTTAATTTATGATAATTAGGCCTGGTATATAATTTCATATGAAACGGATTATGGGAACTATGTGATCAAGGATTCAAGGGTCTAGGTCAATGACATTTTCGTAATTATTGCTAATATGTGAGTTTTGGGAAATCCAATGGCTCTATATGGTTATAAGCACATTTATAAGAAGTTCTTATAAAAGAATATATATCTAAATCATTACGGATAGAGAAGTATTCGTCTTGTCATTCATGAGAAAGTACTTATGTCAAATCACGTGATTGATAGTCTCGTCTTGAAATCAATTGCCAGATGGTTGAATCTATTGAATGGAGGTAACTCCCAGTGGTTAAGTTTGTGTCAGGGCAAAGATATAAGGCTTGAATAGTTGGATTAGTATCGTACACGTGTACATACTAAGTAAATTACTTGGTAACGCTCGAGAACTTTCAATACTCGGGTATTGAAAAGTTCGGGGTGTTACATGCTTCCTTGCTAGTACCTGAAGCCCTTTTTCACTCATGTGGCCTAGACGCCTGTGCCACATGTCAATAGCTGAATCTTCCACTGCGTTCAACACACCCTTGCACGCACTGATACTTGCCTTATAAAGGGTGCAACACTTCTTTCCTGTGACTGCGATCAACAAACCCTTGATGAGCTTCCATCGCCCACCAGCAAACCAGCTTTCATAGCCATCGTCATCCAACATTCTTGTCGACATCAAGTTGAAGTGAAGGTCTGGGATATGCCTCACATTCCTGAGAATCAAATTGCAACCCACGTCGGTCTTTACACAAATATCACTGACCCCTGCGATCTTCGATATGCCAGAATTTCCCATCTTCACGGTCCCATAGTCACCTAACTTGTAGCTTGTGAAGAAGTCCCTGTGTGAAGTCGCATGAAACGAGGCTCTCGAGTCAATCACCCAGTCGGTGTCCTGACTCGTAGCCGTGAGACAAACATCATGATCTACTGAAAGAATAACTACAACGTCGTCATCTGAAGCGACCACAGTGGAATCTGATTCATCTTCTTTCTTATTTCCTTTTCCTTTTTTGTCGTTCTTATTCTTACGACATTCATGTTTATAGTGGCCCTTCTTGCCACAATTCTAGCATTCAACATCCTTCCTGGTGCTCGACTTGCCTCTTGATTTATCTCTGGCCTTCTCGCCCTTCCTGTTCTTTCCTCTCCCCCGTACCCCTGAGACTTCCTCCTTGTCTCCTCATTGAAGAGACAACTGGTTACCTGTTCCATGGATACCTTTCCGTCTTGCGCGGAGTTAATTAGAGACACTGCCAATGTCTCCCAACTGTCAGGCAATGAACTAAGCAATAACTAAGCTTGCAATTCATCATCCAGGACCATCTTCATAGCGGAGAGTTAGTTTACTATATTACTGACATCATTCATGTGCTCAGCCACAGAACCACCATATTTAAACTTGAGATTCACAAGTCGTCTTATCAGGAAGATTTTATTATCAGTTGTCTTCCTCTCATACAGCCCTTCCAATTTCAGTCATAGGCTAGCGGTTGAGGTCTCTGTAGACATATGGTGGAACACAGAATCATTCAGTCATTGTCTAATAAACCCCACCGCCTTCCGGTCCAATTTCTTCTAATCATCATCTGTCATATCCTTTGTTTTTGCTGATATGCCTAAGATTGGAGCATACAAGTCCTTGCAATAAAGCAAGTCCTCCATCTTAACCTTCCATATAGTCCAATTAGAACCATTGAAGCTGATCATCCTTGATGAACTACCTTCCATAATTCAAACCGATCCCACTCCATTCAATGAACTTAGCTTTGATACCACTTTGTTGGGGGCCTTGCACCCAACCTTAGGATCCAGCCTCCCAAAACAAACTAGAATTATGGGATAATAAAGCAATGAAATAAATTAAAGCACAAACCACACAACACAAGAGATTTTTATGTGGAAAACCCTCAAAGAGGTAAAAACCACAGGACCTCATCCAGATCAACAATAGGCTCTCGACCGGTCGAGCCTGGGAGGAAAATCCCATCAGCTCTGTGGGGCCTACTGTGATGTATATGTTTTATCCACACCATCCATCAACTTTTCCATATCATTTGGGGGCATAAGATAAAAAATCAGGTAGATATAAGGCTCAAGTGGACCACACTGCATGAAATAATGAAAATTGGACGCCAACCATTGAAAACCTCCTAGGGCCAAAGAAGGCCATGATCAATCTGATCAAGCTGATATTTGTGTTTTTCCATTCTCATCTAGGTATGTATGACCTTATGAAGAGGTTATATGGGAAATAAATGTCACATTGGATCTTAGGAAAGTTTCGACAATAGTTATTCAATATATGCAGGTTTCTATAGTGTGGTCCACGTAAGTTTTGCATGTGCCTCATTTTTGAGCTTATGCCCTAGAATGATCTAAAAAAGTTGATGGATGGTGTGAATCTAATACATAAATCATGGTGGGGCCTAAAGAAGGTCCACATGTTAAAAGTCGGATTCTCTATTAGGCAAACTATTCTTAAGAGAAAAAAAATATCCGTGGTAACACCATTCCCTGTTAAGCAAGATCCGGTCCTCAAAAAAATCAACTAGCACTTTATGAATTCAACGTTAACAATCCATACTTAACATTGAGCACAATCTCAAAATCTCAATTCCACGTTAAGCAATATTTTTCAGAGTTATCGAACAGGTCCTGAGACGTATCCAAAGAAGTGGACCACACTGAAAAAAGTAGCAGGTGATTGAAGGTCTACCACTGAAAGCCTTAGGGATTACGGAAGCTTTGGATCTACGTGATATTTGTTTTTCCTATTTTATCCAGTTCCGTGTGGCTTTATAAACCGATTGGATTGAAAAAAAAAAAAAAAACGTTATGGTGGGCCTTACAAATGTTTTAACAGTCAGAATCATTCTCCCACTTCTGTTTGTGGTGTGATCCATTTCAGCTTTGGATATGACTCATTTTTTATATCATGTTCTAAAATGATCTGGCCAAATGAATGAACGGTGGGGATATAATAAATACACCATTTCGAGCCCATATAACTTTGATCTCCTTTGAACCGTTCGTACAGTTCGGAACTCGAGGAGCGTCAGTGCCCGTCTTCGCACGGCACGTTTACACACCAGCCAGGTCGGTGGCTGCTGCTGTACCAGCCAATCCCTTTATGTCGCAGAAGGACATCGAGCGTCAGACCCAGTCATGACTTTCCCGCAACACCTCTATGGCACGTGCCATCAACCGGCTCACCCTCTCTCTCTCTCTCCCCAGAAAGCCAAACCTACTGCTCGCCTAACAGAGCACTCACTTTCTATAAAGCCTCAGTCTCCGATACCCCTTCCCTGCTAAACCTACGCACCCTTCCTAAACGTGCGTACCCCAAACCCCATCCCACCGATGTTCGCTCCCAAGAAACCCCATGTCGCGATCTTCGCATTCCCCTTCGGGACCCACGCCGCCCCTCTCCTCTCCCTCTCCCGCCGGCTCGCCGCTAACGCCGCGGACGCCAGCTTCTCCTTCTTCAGCACCCCCAAATCCAACGGCTCTCTTTCATCGATCTTCGCCGCATCCGCCCCCCTCCCCAATCTCAAGATCTACGACGTCTCTGATGGTGTGCCCGAGGGCTACGTTCCTCTCGGTAAGCCGCAGGAGGACATCGAGCTATTCCTGAAGGCGACGCCCGGTAATTTCAAAGAGGCGTTGGAGACTGTTGTGAAGGAGATGGGGGAGGTTACCTGCGTGCTCACCGATTCGTTTCTGTGGTTCTCGGGAGATATGGCGGAGGAGAGTGGCGTGCCGTGGGTGACGTTCTGGACAAGCGGGGCTTGTAGTATAGCGGCGCATTTTTATACGGAGCTCTTCCGGCGCAAGTTAGTGACAGGAACTGATGGTAATCGCTCAGACACCAGCTCTTTCTTATTCTCCTTATATCTGGGTACCAGGACCGCTGATCTTGATGGGCCACCCTATTAGCCATCTAGATGTGATGCGTTAGTACGGACTGCTGCTTTAACCGTTTATTTTATAGGCAACTGATCGGATGGATATCACAGTCCAATCCCCTTGGAATCCGGTTCCTGATCAGCAGCTTGTAACATGAGCGGTCACCATGTGGCGGCTTACCAGAACAACGGTCCTGATCAGCAGACATATCTGCTGCGTGTATTGCGAGTATGCAATTGCACGGAGCTTCTTTGCGGCGACCTTTTTTTTTTTATATATAATCACGCGGCGTATAAGTTTGATCGTGATTCTGTACGGCACGCATTTCGGAGATCTGGGCCTTTCATCAACTGGGTTACGTCGTGATGATGCGATGTGGTCCGGTAATCAGGCAGGTCAAAACATTTGTAAAAAAAAAAGGGGCGATCTTAAAGAAGTCAAGTAGCAAAAGTTCACAGTGCGCGCTGCCTGATGAATGGCCTTGATATCTAACACGTGTGCCATACTCACGGATCCGTGATTTGTATTACGCGCCACAGGCCGTTTCATCGATGATAAAAGGTTTAGCTACTGACAGTTTGAGCAGCGAGACTCGTTGCTGAAGATACGTCACCAAGTTCTGTGGGGGCCACCATTATATATATATATATATATATATATAGTTTGAGCAGCGAGACTCGTTGCTGAAGATACGTCACCAAGTTCTGTGGGGGCCACCATTATATATATATATATATATTATATATATATTATATATATATATACACACACACACGTGTGTTGTATCCACAGAGATCATTTTAAGGCGTGATGAAAAGAATGAGGCAGATCCAAAGCTTGAGTGTACCCCACCCTACAAAACAGTGGGGAGATTGACGCTCACCGTTGAAACCTTCCTAAGGTCCACCGTGATGTTTATTGGAGATCCAAATACAAATATCAGTTTGATCAAAAACTTTTGTGGCCGTTAGAAGTTTTTAATGGTGGCGTGACTCTCTCCACTGTTTTCTGTGGTGGGGTCCACTCGAGATTTGGATCTGATTCGTTCTTTGCCTCATCCCCTAAAATGATCTCTCCAATGTGTGGACGGTGTTGATACAAAACATACATCATAGTAGGACCCACAGAACTAGGTGACGTCACTTCAGTAGCGAGTCTCGCCACTCAACCTTACGTAGCTAATCCGCGTCCAGCATGCGGGGGCCCTTGTCTCCACCGTTGGATGACATCCCTACATGACCTGATGACTGGGCGGAATCGATAACATGTGTGAATTAACGGTGGAAACCAGGCACGGATGGTTGTGTGAAGCGGACGCGGATTGCGTCCTACCCCCGCCCGGACGGTAATCCGTCCGAGCAGGGCTCTGTGGGGCCCACAGTGATGTGAGTGTTTTATCCACGCTGTTCAACGCTGTTTTCAGATAATCTTAATGTAAGAATCAAAAAATGAGACAGGTCCAACGGTTAAGTGGACCACAAAATGGGGATTGAACGTCCACCATTAAAAACTTCTTAGGAGCCGGAGAAGATTCGGATGAAGCTGATATTTGTGTTTTCATTTCATCCACATCTACATGACCTTATGAATAGGTTGTATGGTAAAAAAAACATCACATTGGCCCTTACAAAGGTTTCAACCGTGGGTGTCATTATCAGTGTAAGTTCCTTTGGTGTGGTCCACTTAAGCTCTGGACCCGCCTCATTTTTTGGTTTCTATATTAAAATTATCTGAGAACTTTAATATATCTGAAAACAGCGTTGAACGGTGTGGATAAAACACTCACATCACTGTGGCCCCAGACGGATTACCGTCCGGGCGGGGGCAGGACGCAATCCGCGTCCGTGTGATGCGGGCGGTATAACCTTCAAAAGTCAAAAGGATTCAAAACCGTTCGGGAAAAAGGAAGGGCTGTCAACGTGCCAGGCCTGGGGTAGGTCTCCGCGACTCCGCCTGGATTTTGGGAAACGGATTGGCTACTCCGCCTGACACTTGCTGGTGGTCGGTGCTATGTGGGCCCCACCATAATGTATGTGTTTCATCCATGCTGTCCATCTATTTTTACAGATCAGTTTACGCTAGGAGACCGAAAAAGAGCTAAATCCTAATCTCAAGTGGACCACATTGCAGGAAACAGTGTTGAATGAGTGTCGACCATTAAAAACATTTCGGGGGCATAAAAGTTTTGGCGATTGGATGTCAAATAAACAGTACAGTAGGCCGTAGGAGGATTTTAATGGTGGATATCCAATCTCTATTGTTTTCATGTGGTGTGTTCCACCTGAGATTTATATTCCTCTATTTTTTCCTATCAAGCTCTAAATTTGTCTGTAAAAATGGATGAACGGAATGGATGGAACGCATACACCATGGTGGGGCCCACAGAGCACCGACCACCAGCCACGGGGCTGGTGTCAGGGGGAGTAGCCAATCCTTTCCCGGATTTTGAACTATTTCCGGCCGGCCAAATTTAAAATTCGGAATTTTCAGTCCCGAGCCCGGCCCATTGACACCCATGAAGAGTTAATAGAAGCCGAACCCCGGGCACAGAAATATTCCGGTGCTCGGAGCTGTGTGGGGCCCAGAGATGTATATGAAAAATCCTCTTCGTCCATCTGTTTTGCAATGCCACGGTAGGACAGGATTCTAAGAATAAAGCATATCCAAAGCTCATGTGAGCCATATCACACGAAACAGGGGAATTGAACGGCCACCATTGGATACTTTGTGGGTGCGATGGAAGTATTGTATCAGGATGATATTTGTACCTACAGTTTATCCGAGTGGTAATAACCATATGAACCGTTTGGATGGCATTTAGACATCATGGTCGTCTCCAGGAAGGTTTCAACGATGGGCGGCTCCGTTCCCACTTTTTGGCCTAGTGTGGCCCGCATGATCTTTTGATCCACCAAATTTTTAGACTCTCATCCTATTGTGGTCGGTCAAAACTGATGCACTGAATGGATTTGTCACGTGCATCCCTGTGGGCCCTACACGGCTTCTGACTACGGGAACTTCTTGAGAAATCCACACAGTCCAGCTGCAAGCAACCTCTTGTGTGGCCCACTTAAGTTTTGGATCCACTTAATTTTTTTAGTTTCATACCCTAAAATGAGCTCTCAAAATGGATGGACGGTGTGGATTTCTTACAAACATCAAGTTGGATCCCACCTAGCTCCCGGCGCAGGAGAGCAGCGTCCGTGGTTAGGTAATCAGTTCTTGAAATGGAGGAAAAAAAAATACACATTTGGTACATTTAACTAAATGGGGGGAGCGGATTAGGTGTGGCCGTACGGGGGCCACCTTGATGTATCTATTTTATATCCTGGCTGTCCATCCGTTGTGTCAGATCATTTTGGAGAACTCCACCTGGCCCATCGCCAACAGCAGCCTACTAGTAAATTAAACCCGCCACATGGTATGTGTACCGAACAGATTGGGTGTGCCCCGGCCTCACTAAAGATGGTGCCACCCTAACTGTGGGTCCCACCTTGATGTATTTATTGTATATCCAGTACCTCCATCGTTTTTTAGATAAATTTTGAGCATGAGTCCAATAAATGAAGAAGATCCAACTCTCACTGGACCATGCTATAGGAAACAGTTTGAAAGTCCTATTATTAAAAACTTACGAGAGCCCATTGCAATGTTTATTTGCCTCCAACCGCTTGATAAGGTCACATAAACGTGGATGAAGGGAACAAATAATTATCAGTTTAATCCAAAACTGTTGTGACCCATTAAGGGTCAATCACTACTATTTCTTATGGTATGGTCCACCTGAGAATTGGATTTGCTTTATTTTTTGGATTATTCTCTAAAATGGTATGAAAAAACAGATGGACGGTGTGGATATAGAAGACATACATTAAGATGGGCCGACGGTAAGGGCTAACCGTCTTGGGTGAGGCCGGGCCACACCTAATCCCCTCTCGGTAGTGTTGGGGTCAATCCAATCCTGTTGGTACGGGCAGAGATAGTAGATCCAATTCTCGGAAATGGATTGGCTACTCCCCCTGCCACCAGCCCCGTGGCTGGTGTTTGGTGCGCTGTGGGCCCTACCATGATGTATGTGTTTCATCCGTTCCATTCATCCATTTTTTAAGATCATTTTAGTGCTTTATGCCAAAAATTAGAGGTATATAAATCTCAGGTGGTCCACACTACATGAAAACAATAGTGATTGGATATCCACCATTAAAATCCTCCTAAGGTCCACTGTACTGTTTATTTGAAATCCAATCTGTTGATTTGGTCATACAGGCCCAGATGAAGGGAAAAAACGAAAATCAGCTTGATCCAAAACTTTTATGGCCACCAAAATTTTTTAATGGTCGACGCTCATTCAACACTTTTTCCTGTAATGTGGTCCACTTGAGATCGTAATATATCTCAATTTTGGTATCAATCCGTAAAAGTTTCTGTAAAAATAGATGGATGGCATGGATGAGACACATACATCATGGTGGGACCCAAAGAGCACCGACCACCAGCCATTGGCTGGTGTCAGGGGGAGTAGCCAATCCGAGAGTAGCCAATCCGTTTCCGAGATAGTATCCCATCTGAGCAAAACATCAGCCCCATCTGCTTTGCGGGCGACACTATAAAAACCAATTACAAGCCATAGATAAAAGAGAAAAATACAAGTGTGGTCTACTTGATGAGCGAATGAGGGAAACGCATTGGACGGGTTGGATATTGCATTTAATACATGGAAATTGAAAGTTCTTCGTAGGTTGATCTGTTACTGGCATAGTCCAAAAAACGGTTGGATTTGACACCACGTCTCTTTTATATTTGTTATCTGACGAACGAACGGCTCTTTTTATTCGTTTTATTTATACTTGCGCTGACACGTGGCAGTCCTGGCGACGCGGCGAGACGAGCCACTGGACTTCGTCCCGGCCTTCTCCGGGCTGCGAGTGTGCGACCTGCCGGAAGGAATCGTCTTCGGCAACCTCGATTCCCTCTTCTCGCGCCTCCTCCACCGCATGGCCGAGGAGTCGGCACGTGCGACGGCCGTGGCCATCAACACCTTCGACGGCCTGGATTCCACCATCCTGACCGATCTCAAGTCTAAGTTCCGCAGCTGCCTCGCGGTGGGCCCACTCTCCCTCATGTCCCCGCTCCCGCAAGAGACCGACGCTCACGCCTGCCTCGCGTGGCTCGACCGCTTCGCCCACAAACCTGCCTCCGTGGCGTACGTTAGCTTCGGCACGGTGATGACGCCCCCGCCCGCCGAGCTGGCGGCCCTGGCCGAAGGTCTGGAGGAGAGTGGGGCCCCCTTCCTGTGGTCCCTGAGAGAGAAGGCGAGGGAGGGATTGCCAGCTGGATTCCAGGAGCGGACGGCCGGGAGGGGCCTCTTCGTGTCGTGGGCCCCGCAGACGATGGTACTGGGCCACGTGGCGTTGGGGGCGTTCGTGACGCACTGCGGGTGGAACTCGGTGATGGAAAGCATCACGGCAGGGGTGCCGATGATCTGCCGTCCGTTCTTCGGGGACCAGAGGCTGAACGCCCGGATGGTGTCGCACGTGTGGCGGATCGGGGTGGAGGCGGAGGGTCGGGTGCTGACGAGGGACGGTGTGGTGGGGTCCATGGAGCTGGTGCTTAGGAAGGATGAAGGGAGGGGAATGAGAGAGAGAGCTTGCGCGCTGAGAGACATGGCCAAGGAAGCAGTTGGAAACGGCGGGAGTTCTGTCGATAGTTTCAATAAGCTTTTGGGAATAGTCGTCTCTAGGCGTTAAAAGGCTTTTTCTTTTCTGAAGAGATGCAAATTAGGTTTTTCGCCCCTTTCATTAGAAATTATGAGTTCGAGATATTTGAATTTTACACCGTATGACTATGTGTAAATGGTTAATACTGTGGTACTCTTCACACGTGACTGTTATTTGCACTAATAAAATGTAGGTGATACGGCACGTCAAGAGTTATATCCGTGTAACCCAACAATGGTTATTACTTGTTCATCGCTGTTGTCGACCTTTCCTGCAGGAATCAATCTTAGCAAATTAAGTGTGATCAGCGTTGTGTATTTGAAGATCTGCGAAAACACTTGAAAATGATTTTATGGTGATACAATTATTTTCATAAAAATACAAAGAGAATTTTATGGTAATA
This sequence comes from Magnolia officinalis, assembly GCA_021015155.1. NCBI lineage: Eukaryota > Viridiplantae > Streptophyta > Magnoliopsida > Magnoliales > Magnoliaceae > Magnolia > Magnolia officinalis. The sequence goes on from JAJHSJ010000015.1 coordinate 58,022,680, forward strand.
CAGCTAAAGCATGGCCAATAGAGATGATTATGTATATATGGTTATAAGCAAGCTATAAAGTGTCTAATAGTTATTGCAACAATAAGAACATGAGAATAATCTAGATGGTTAGGGTAAAGCTATAAATAAAAGGAAATTCAATTGAAGAAATTGTCTCATACCAACTCAATCAAATCCAAACATTATCCTTTTAATTACCAGTTCATTACATTTCTTAGTGTAATCATTCTACTTTTCTATCAAGTAAATTACATTTCTTAGTGTAATTTTTTACATTTCGCTTGTTGTTTACATTTTATAATGTAACTCGTCGCGTTAATCGAGTAGTTGTTAGTCTTAACTGTAATTTGAGTCTACGCTCATACGCTGTATTCAATTCTTCACTCGGAAAGGTGCTTCACAACCATTCTCCGCGATCGACTACAAAATCCCTTTCCTCATTTCTCTTTTATTTGTATTGAAAAAAAAAATCCTTTCTTTTTACGAAAGGTAAAGGTGTGGCCCATCATCAGAGAACGAACCCTACCCTCTGAATATCGCCTGATCCTGTTTACACATTGAGCGAATGGTTGAATAGGCGACCGATCTCATTCGATGTCAGTCATATATTGTGTATCTTCCTGTCTCGGTGCTTGGGATCATAATTGTTCGGTTTAAATTGGGTTGCAATTCAATTCTAGCACGCTCGCATTCAAACTGTCGAAAACCAGTAGCAACAAGTTTTGGCACACCCGGTCGGACCATCTCGAACTTACTGACGTAACTTTATCAATTAGAATTATGAATAAAAGAAGCAATCAAATTGCTAGGGTTAAACCCTCTACACCAACCGTACTGCCTCCAACCGAGAATGTGATGGTTCAAGCGGCCCCTAAAGCATTGAATCTGGACAATAGCCCGACACTTGGCATCGGGAATCAAGAAGGGGCATCGACCTCTCAGACCATTTCTCTGAAGGAAATGATATGGTTGTACTGAAATATATAACTGAGTATCCAGCATGTTTAAGAATACAGAAATGCCCAAGTTAAGCAATTCCGTATTCAAACTGAGAATACTAATAAATATATGGCTAGTCAGATTGAGGCCATGCATCAATTGATGACAATGATAGCCGAACGAATGACAACGACAGTGTAGTATAATGCTGAGGAAAGTTTAATCTGCAATGTGGCTCAACCACCATTTGTGCCCCCTCAGGGGAATCTGCCACCAATTCCAATTCAGGAGACACGGAATGCTCCATCTCCTCCTGAGTTTAGACAACTAGAGTGGGAGGCTAAGAATTTCGTTGGTGTACTGGGAGGTTATAACCCTAAACAAATTTCTAGGAATCCGTTGTTCCAAGAGAGTCCAAACCGATTCGATCCCAATTCACCACTAGTAGTTGAACCCCAATGAGTGGATCGCGACCAAATCATGCAAATGGTCCAGGAAGTTGCAAGCCAAGTACTTGACCACAATATTATTCTGGTTTACCATAAGTGTAACGCCTTGAAAATCGGGGGTCGAGCAGAAGCTCAGCTCCCGAGTTCCAACGCATCAGTTATGCAACATAGATAATAATGATTAAATGTTGTCTGTATTAGCACATTAAACATGAATGAGATTATACTAAATCAACATAACATACTTTAGAGACAGTTAAATTACGCAAGTGAAAGACTGTGATAAATATATAGAGCATATAAATGATTATAAGTCCCCAGAGTATGAACGTGTCGCCAGGTTAAATAATTACATGTTTAGTTCCAAAATGTACAAAATGATAAACTGTAATGTCGTCTAATCCATATTCTTGTAGCCCCGGTGACGCAACTCCAGATCTACATAGACATGCCAGAGAGTTGCAGATAAGAGAACTCCTCCTCGTCGTCATAGAAGGCAGGCTTTGTCTCGTAAGCCTTGTCGTCATCTGAAACTACAACAGAGTCTGGTTGGTGTTTTAAAACACCGTACCAGAGTGAGAGTGAGTGATCAATTCGGTGGAGTTATAAGGCAAAGGTTAACATGTTATCAATTCAGTCAAGCAGTAATGATAAAACAATACAACAAGCATTCCTAAATATTCTAGTTGATGAAAGGATGATATGTATTAATGATGTATGCTCTCGCTTGTACTCCCTCTACGACATCATCTCTCGATCGCGACATGCAACACTCTCACTGTGTTCAACTCCAATGCCAAAGGCACATGCAATGCGGTGCATGTGCGTGATTAGCCAAGTTCTTAATTAGACATTTTCATACAGCAGATTTGGAAAGCTAAGGTACCTCCCTTTATATCATTGACCCAAACAATGATCCATCTAGGGTCGTCAATCCTAGTTAATCGCATACGATGGCAGTTCCAGGTTGCTATGGAGAGGCTCATCACATCAGCGCAGGGCTGTTTTATACTCGAGGTAACTACGAAAATGCTTGTCACTTTAGCGTAGTCCTAGTATATACTCGAGGTCACTACGAGAGGCTCGTCACCTGATCGTAGGCCGACAGCTCGAATACAATGTCTCATACCACCGTATTTGGCTCACGAGTTGGGTTTGCTCACTGGACACTACGGGGAGGCTCGTCACCCCAGCGTAGGCCGACAACTCTACCACGGTGTCCCATACCACCATGCTTGGCTCATGAGTCTTAACGGATCGTGGTACTAAGGTTAAACGGGCTTTTCACTGGTAAGTTTACCTTAGATTCAAGCAGTAGCGTCCATACATGGTGAACATACATTAGGCTAATCGGGTTACTTGACAAGTTTGACTGGTACAAGTGTACGTTGAATTAATCGACATGGAGCGCATACGCACTCTTTGTGGCTTAACCACTGTCGATAATCATCGTACGACTCGGATTCATCGAACGTATCCGTCGTGGCTAAAACAGTTCGACCACCGATCGTAAACCATTGCTGATTGCCTGGACTACATTGTAGCCCCAATCACACTCCAAACAATAGCATTCACATGTGATGGTCAAAGGCAGCATGTGACAACCAATCTAAATATAAATCTCATTTGAGCATTTCAACAAACAAATAGTACACATGTTATCATATATAAGCATTTTATTCATAAATCACATAGTAATAAGATAGGTTAGATAAAGAAAACTGTAACTATAGATAAGGGAATTGAGAATTCTATCTCAACACCCTCATTAAATATATTTCAACAAACATTTTCTCATTCAGACATTTTATCAAACATGTAGACTACACATATCACATACATGTAATAAATTAGGTAAAACACATATCATAGTAAATCCTTTCACATAAGAGTTGCCACACGTACAACAATCATGTATTCCCAAGCAACAATCATGGCAAGCACAAATCATAATTCCATATTCATACAAACATTTAAACAAACACATGAAATGCATTATTTTCAAGATAGTTCATATATATGTGAAATACGCGGAAACATCGTATCTATGCATATTTGATAGCAATCAAGTCAGTCATAAATCATTAACTGACATTGAAAGTCTTGAAAACCATAACCTAATGTTTATAGTCCGCACCTTCCGTCGATATACTCGTATCGAACTCAGTTCGAACACTACGTCTTCGTCTACGTCACAACGACAACCTATAACATGAAATATGTTAGCTATTTCACCATTCTACCTATTTGAATTTCTAAAACAGATTAGAGTTAGGATTTCTTACCCAAAAACGGAATCGAAATCATCGGAATAGCGATACGGGTAAGATGATTCGGCACGTGGAGTGGTGGGATCGAATCCCAGCAACTATCCCTCACTCTCTCTCACTTTTCTTCACCTTTTTCTCCTCTTTTCTCTCTTCTCTCTCTAAGGTTTGGAATTTTGAATGGAATGAGAGAGGGGTGGGTTAAGACCCTTATATAGGCCCAGAACTGGTGTAAATGGCCCCAGGGCCATGGTATACTTATGTTATAGCCAAAGAGTGGCTGTTTCGGTCCAACAGAGCTCATCTGGAAGCCTATTTCCTGCATACGGTATAGGAAAAGTTCCTTGACATTCGATCTAGATCAGGTTAAGTTTTCGGTCCGATCGGATTTATGGATCGACCGTGGAGGACCTGTTTCAGTTCAATGGCTATCGACACTCGATCAGGGTCACAAGTACACAGACCTGTGTAGAAAAATTTTCCTGTTCCAAGGGTGTAGTTGGGTTAGAATCTGACAGTCTGAAACCTTAAATTTGGCTTACAAGTGAACAGCTCAATTGACTTAAATTTGAGTTCATTTTCTAAAGATATTCGCGTTTCTCACACACTTCGCTCTGGGCTTAAGTTGTGCATTTTTGGATATTATTGAGACTTGATTTCTGAGATGGTTGTCAAGCCCTGTAAGCCGGTCATAACCATATAGTTTCACGTTAATCGGACTTTTGACGCGCAGTCCAGGTCCGATATGGAGTTTTAAGATGCTCCCGAGAGCAACTGGGTTTTGAGATTGATCCTACTTTTTTAGGTAATGTAGAGTTAGCGATTCTACTAGTTTTGGGTCTTACAGATCATATAGACAGCGGTTCAAGTTAATCTACCGATTAATTCATCTTAGTACTTAATTAATTTCGTCTAATTTTTAAAGGATTCGGTCCTTAGCGATTTCTGCTTGAGGCAGTACTCAGGTCTTTGTACAGATTTTTTCGAGACATTACAATCTATCCCCTTTAAAGAAAAATTTCATCCTCGAAATTAGTACCTTTTCATACTCCTCGAGAATCTAAGGGTAGTTCTTTCAGACCTCGGCTTCTGTTTCCCAAGTAGCCTTTTCCTCAGTGTGGTGTGTCCACAATATCTTCACAAGCGGGATAACCTTACTGCGCAGCACCTGTTCCTTCCTATCTAGAATACGCGTCGGTAGCAGTACATAAGTAGCATCCTTACTCAACTGTACCTGCTCCCATATGATAATGTGAGAAGGGTTATGAACATATTTCTTCAGCATAGATAGGTGAAATACGTTGTGCACGCCTACGAGTGGTGTGGGCAAAGCAAGGCGGTACACTACCACACCCACTCGATTCAGTATCTGGAATGGGCCAATGAATCTCGGTGTGAGTTTTCCTTTCTTTCTAAATCGGAGGACTCCTTTTATGGGGGAAACCTTAAGAAACACATGGTCCCTAACCTCAAACTCTAGTGGTCGTCTCCTCGTATCGGCGTAGCTCTTTTGTCTGCTCTATGCTGCAAGAAGTCGACGCCTGATAATGTTAATTTTCTCTGAGGTCACCTGTACTAACTCTGGGCCAATCAAACTCTTCTCGCCAACCTCTACCCAGCAATGCGGTGCTCTACACGGACGCCCATACAACGCTTCATAGGGGGTCATACCAATACTCGCTTGAAAGCTGTTGTTATAGGCGAACTCAGCATAAGGAAGACAGTCATCCCAATTGTCTTTGAAATCAAGCACACAAGCTCGTAGCATATCTTTCAACACCTGATTCACTCGTTCCGTCTGCTCGTCAGTCTGTGGGTGGAACGAGGTACTGAACTTCTGTTTCACACTCATTGCTTCCTAGATACAAGTTAAGAAGATAGATGTGAATCGCGTGTCTTGGTCCGACACGATCTCCATAGGAACTCCATGCAGACGTCAAACGTACTATCTCCTTGATGTACAACCTGGCCAAATCGTCTACTGAGTTTGAGACTCTAATAGGGAGAAAATTAGCCGATTTCATCAATCGGTCCACAATCACTCAAATGGAGTCATGTCCCTTCCTCGTCTTCGGTAATCCTGAGATGAAATCCATAGAGATGAAATCTTATTTCCATTCCGCTATGGGCATGGGCTGAAGCAGTCTAGGAGGTCGGCGATGCTCTGCCTTGACCTGCTGGCACATGAGACAATGGGACACATTGCTATGTGGGCCTTCATATTGTCCCACCAGTATAAGCGCTTCATATCTCGATACATCTTCATACTACCAGGATGCATCGCCATCCTCGAATTGTGAGTAGATTCGAGAACTTCCTTTTTCAAGTCATGAAGATTTGGGACGCATAGGCGGCCACGATAACATAAACCCCCATCCGTACTAACTCTCCATTCTGACTCTTCACCATCACTAACTTACTTTCTCAACTCTGCCAACCCTTCATCTTCCTCCTGAGCTACAATGATTCGATCATCGATAAGTGGTTGAACACGAATATGTGCGATGCTCTCGAATGGCTCCTCTACCGTAAGTTTCTGCTCGAAGTCTCGCACAAACTCTACCATATCCCATTCTGATATCATCAGCAGAGCCGCAAATGTTATCGTCTTCTTGCAGCTCAACGCGATTGCCACAAAGTTAGCCATGTCAGGATGGTAGGAGACATCGAACTTGAAGTCCTTCAAGGTTCCATCCATCGTCGCTGCCTCATATTCAAGTCCCTCTGTGTGAATATGTACCTGAGGCTCTTGTGGTCGCAAAAAAGCTCGAACTCCTCTCTATAGAGGTAATGTCTCCAGAGCTTTAATGCAAAGATGACGTCTGCTAATTACGTTTCGTGAGTAAGGTAGTTTTCCTCGTGTTTCCTCAACTGTCGCGATGCATAGGCAATCACTTTGTCCTTCTGCATCAGAACACAACTCAAACCAACACGAAACGCGTCGGTATATATCGTATACTTGATCCCTTGCTGTGGCAATACTAGCACAGGGGCGGACATCAACTTGTCCTTCAGTTCTTGAAAAGCTGCTTCTGCCTTCTCATTCCAGACAAACTTAAGATCTTTTCGAGTCAGTTGAGACAATGGCCTGACTATCTTGGAAAAGTCCCTAATGAATTGACGGTAGTAGCCAGCGAGTCCCAGAAAACTTTTCACTTCTGTAACCGAACCGGGCTGCTCCCAGTCCTGAACTGCGGTCACCTTAGCAAGGTCCACAACTATCCCTTCCTTGGACACCACATGTCCCAAAAACTTCACTTCTTTCTTCCAGAAGTCGCACTTCTTGTACTACGCAAACAATTGGTTCTTTTTAGCATATCAAAGACTGCTCATAGGTGCTCATCGTGATCTTCCCGACTCTTAGAGTATATCGGGATGTCATCTATAAACACGATGACGAATCGGAATAGATACGGCCGAAATACCCAGTTCATCAAGTCCATGAACACGGCCGGTACATTTGTGAGTCCAAACGACATCACAAGAAACTCGTAGTACCCAAAACTAGTCATAAAAGCTGTCTTCTGCACGTCTTCATCCCTAACGCACAACTGGTGATACCCTGACTATAAGTCAATCTTTGAGAAATACTGCGCCCCTTTCAACTGATCGAATAGATCATCTATCCTGGGCAAATGATACTTGTTCTTCACCGTCGCTTGGTTCAGTCTGCGATAATCAATACACAATCGCAGTGATCCATCATTCTTCTTCACAAACAACACGGGTGCTCCCCAAGGAGATACACTCAGTCGTACGAAACCTGAATCCAACAGGTCATCAATCTGTCTCCTCAATTCCTCCATTTCATATGTAGGCATGCGATACGTGGGTAATGAAATGTGTGTCGCACCAGGCACAAGGTCGATAGTAAAATCGATCTCGCGCTGGGGAGGTAATCCAGGTATCGTCCTAAACACTTCCTCAAAATTCTTAACTACTGGTATGTTCCCCAAAGTCGGACCATCAACATGCTCCAACAACGTAGCGTAACAACTGATGCGGTAGTACCAACTGACCTGCACTAGGAATGTAAAGGTCATGACCTCAGGTCTATGGGCTGTCACCACCCTAGCATCACAATCGATCTCTGCCCTCATCTTGGTGAGCTAATCCATACCGAGGATCACATCTTAATGACATAGCGGGGCAATAATCAGGTCGAAGAGTACGGTTCTGCTCCCTAAATCTATCGCGTAACCCTTACACATCTTGGTAGTATCTGAGAAGGTTCCTGTGGTGGTAAGGAGTCTCAACCCAACCATAGGACTAGTTTCCAACCTCAATCACTTGACTGTCGCGCACGATAATATAGAGATAGTGGACCCGGTGTCCACCAATAAGAAGGCTGGTGTACCTTGGATATGTGTCGTGACTTCGAAAGCCATCGGTGCTGTAACTATTGTCTCGGATGCCTCAGCTGCAAGTGAGTGCACACGAGCCTGTTGAGAATGGTTCGACTGCGGCACCATGGGCCGTTGAGGCGGCCTAAATCGAGGTGCAGGTGGCCTATAGAAAGGCTGTGCAGGTAGTACAGATCGTAGAGGTGAAGCCGAGATAGCTGGGGCATCTGACGGTTGATCTTCTGAGGGGGCATAAAGTCGTTGTCCCTCATCCTAGCCAGAAGCAGTAAGTGTCAGCATAGCCCAACCTCTTGCTAGGTGCACCTTTGTCCTGCATACACACAGAATAACCCTCAAGGTGCGAGATGTTTTGTTAAATTTCTGCTTCACGAAGGCCTGATTCTCTTCAAGCTTGGCTTGGGTCTCTCTGACCTCTTGTCGTAGGGCAACCTAGCCCTCCTCGATCTGAGCCAAACGGGCTTCTAAAGCAGCCTGATTACTGTCGCGTTCCTGCGTAGCAGGAGGAGAGCCCTCATCAGTGTCTTGGGCCTCCTCTTCTTCCTCTTCCTCGATTTCTTTCTCTATCTCATCTCCGCCTTCTTCGTCACTCCCTTCCTCTTCACTTTCCGTCTCATCCCCACTCTCATCCAGTCGGGCTTGACGTTGTCGTGGCCCAATATTCATGTTGTTGAGGGTAGTGTCGTTGATGAAATGGATTGGCGCATGCTTCTCTGAGCCAAGTCTGTAGCCGAATTCACGAGCAAGCTTACATATAAGTCGGCTGAATGGGAGTGAAATGGTTGTCCTAGGAGAGTGTGCAGTCTGAACTATCTGTAGTAATACATAAGTAGGCAAGCACAACTTATCTCCTTGCCCAGCCCTGTATAGGAAGTCTACCATCAGACGCGTGCATTCGCTGCGATTGCTCCACTTGGGATACACATTGTGGGTGAAGATGTGGAAAAGTAGGCAGAAGTTAGGAGTCATTCTGGACGCGAAGAGGCAATTGCCTGGATTCCAGTGGACCAGTTGGCCACAACAAAATCGCGTGCGGTGATCTTTTTCACACGCACTCCTGGGGGCTCTTCTCACTAGCATGAACCTCGACGCGCGGCATCCTCATGATTCGAGCTATCAAACCAACATCAACTGTGGCTTCCTGCCTTCCCACGGGAATTATGAACTGTAAAGGCTCCAGCGATGGCTCTCATATATGGGCATAGAAGGCTCAGATAGTACTCTCATTCGCACGTGACTTGCTCTCAAATATGAGATCCCATCCAGCGTTCAACAAATGATCCATTGCCGGATAAAGCCGAAACAGTTTCTTGTCCACGTGTTCTTCAAAGAGAACCCTACGGCTTTGAAATCTTCCATGTGACATATCCGCCAGTAGAGCCCTTTTGAGAAGAAGATGGGATCGAGATTCCGCTTCGTCCTTATCTCCCGATCGACACTTGAACTTGCTTCGACGCCCTTCTGTCTCCTTGAACAGGTAGGGCGGCTAGGCCCGACTTCGTCCGTGGAAGCCCTCTTCTTCCCGATAAGAGAAAGGAGAGTGGAAAGGGAGAAAATCACCACCACGAGCTCGAAAAGAGCCATGAAGGTGAAGGAAACTTGGGAGGTGGAACGGGTTGGTGGATTTGGAGATGTATGAGACACAAATATGGTTTTGTGTACTCCAAGGGGAGGAAATGAGGGAGATAGAAGATGGGTTTTGATGAAGATGGTGGAGGGGTGTATGCAATGAAGAAAAAAAAGAAAATATGAGAATGAAAGGGATATTTGAGAGAGAAAAATGGAATTTTTGGGAGGTTGGAAAGCTTGGAGGGGTGTAAATGAAGGAAATGAAGTAAATGGGGAGGAAAAGGGGGTCCCCACACGATTTCGTGGGTCCCACTAGCTTGTACATGTGTCGGTCCGACCGGCCCGGACTGTGCGGACGGCGAGGTCTCGCTGACGAGGCGATGCCATCGCCGCTCGCTGGACAGGGGAACAATAGCTCGCCCCAGGGACAATGGCATCCCCCTCCCGGGGTGTCGGAAATGCACGGGGTCCACCTTGGTTCCTCCCGTTTTGTACCGTTTAGGCCCCGGAGTCCGTTTGAGCCGTTTCGGGTTCCATCTCGCGTATATTCATGCGTTTCAGGTTGTTTAAGTGTGGAATATGTCAAATTATCATCTAAACTCGTCGATTGACGGACTAGAGAGGAACTGGAATCACCTCACATGATCACAGATGCGTACGGGTCCTGTTTCAACGGTCAGTTTCGCTCGTTGGCGAAACTTGGAATCCTATGATCATTTCTACGTTTTACTGCTCCACTTAAGTCAAGTACGTCAGTGTGCGTCGTGTGTCTATAACCCAAGCCCAGTTTAATCCAAATCATGCTTTGATAGCAACTTATGCAACATAGAAAATGATAGGCCCAGAACTGGCATAAATGGCCCCAGGGCCATGGTATACTTAGGTTATAGCCAAAGAGTGGCTGTTTCGGTCCGACGGAGCTCATATGGAGGCCCATTCATATGGTCTGGGGAAAGTTCCCTGACATTGGATCTAGGTTAGGTTAAGTTTTCGGTCTGATCAGATTTACGGATCGACCGTGGAGGACCTGTTTCAGTTCAATGACTATCGACACTCGATTAGGGCTACAAGTACACTAACCTGTGTAGGAAAAGTTTCCTGATCCAAGGGTGTAGTTGGGTCAGAATCTGACAGTATACAACTTTAAATTTGGCCTGCAAGTGAACAGAGCAATTCACTTAAGTTTGAGTTCATTTTTTAAAGATATTCACGTTTCTCACACACTTCGCTCGGGCTCAAGTTGTGCGTTTCTGGATACTATTGGGACTTGATTTTCGAGATTGTTGTCAAGCCCAGTAAGGCGGTCATAACCGTATAGTTTCGCATTAATCGGACTTTCGACACGCGGTTCAGGTTCAATACGGAGTTTTAAGATGCTCCCGAGAGCAACTGGGTTTTGAGATTAATCCTATGTTTTTAGGTAATATAGAGTTAACGATTCTACTAGTTTTGGGTTTTACAGATCGTATAGAAAGTGGTTCAAGCTAATGTACCGATTAATTCAGCTTAGTACTTAATTAATTTTCGTCTAATTTCTAAAGGATTCGGTCCTTAGTGATTTCTGTCTGAGGTGGTACTCGGGTCTTTTTACGCATTTTCCCGAGACGTTACAATAAGCCTTATCTTGAATGGATTAATCGACAAAATCCGTTGCCACGGAATTATCGACAAGATTTTACCCTCTTTTCAAGTGATCTTGGTCAGTCGACCATCGAGTATGTTGGTTGATTCACTATGAAGTATGATGAGTTAGCAAATAATAACTATCATAAACTGCAATTATTCAGTCATTCATTAACGGTTGTGGCTTTCACATGGTATTTCAATGTATTGCCAAATTCGATTCATACTTGGCAAGAAATGGAAGAAAATTTTCATGCACAATTTTTCTCTAAGAATTTGGAAATAACTATGGCCGATCTCTCCCGTTTTTACGGCTAGCGGGAGAAACCTGTGAGAGCTATATTACCCGGTTTAAAAGGATAAAAAGTCGATGTAAGGTTGTTATGACCGAAGCTGAATTTTTTCAGCTTGCACAAGACGTGCTCGAGTACAAACTTCATAAGAAGTTCATTGGGACAGAGTTCATGGACATGTACGACCTGACTAGGAATGTTTCCAGGTACAAAGAACTCGTTAATTGAGACATATTATAATAACCCAAATTATGAAATCACAATTGTCGAAATGGTAGATAAGAAGCTACTCATATGTTCGGCGTTGGTCAAGACGGAATTGACTGCATTGACCGCACAAAAGGCCCAAAAAGTTTACACTTTTGATATCATGCAGGCCAACAATATTTTTGAAATTCTGTTGGATGGAAAGTTTATCATATTTCATATAAATCATAAGATACATTCGGCTGACGAAATACAGAAAATGGAATGCTATAAATAGCACGGAACTCGTTCCCATTCAACTAATAAATGTGTCATATTAAGGAACATAATCCAGGACAATATTGATCGCGGGCTACTGAAATTCTTTAAGAAGTGTGAGGAAGCGATGTTGATCAATACAAATCCGTTCCCGCCTAGTCTTGAAGTCAATATGGTAATGGAAAACCTGAGAAGGGATAATCAACAACGATTAAGGGTTAATCTTAGCTCAACCAGCCATGAAAGCACACTGCAACGACCAGGGCAAGGGCGACGTCGACCTTCCCATCCGATCAATACTCGGTCGAATGCAATTCGACAAAAAGGTCGAGGCTCACGACAGTGCGATCAATGTGCCATGAGGACTATTCCAGGATGAGGTGACCCACCTCAACCAAGGTTACAAGGCCAATACATGGCTCTGCGGACTAAAGGTAAAAGTAAACATCGACCGTAGGAAGCACCTTCACCATTTGGTCGTTACTCTCAAAGAGAAATGTCAAAGGAGGACATGATCTTCATCCAGTATAACCAGAAACTGTGGGAAAGATTTTAGGTTGGGCAAGAAAATCCTGGATTCTATGATCCTATCAGCCTAGATGATTTAGATGCAGATAGTACTAAGTAACTTGTGGATACAAATGATCTAGTCTTTACCAGCGAGTACCTTACATGAGCCCAAGTTGAAGACACCACTTATTAATCGGCGCCTGACGAAGGTTCTCAATGGCAGAGAAGAGGAGTTGAAGGGGCAAGCAATAACATGAGGCCTACACCTAACGATTAAGGAGAAGATGATGATATTGAGATTAAAGAAGTACAAGAAGAATATGCTCGACCATTAGACATGAATGAGCAACTTGTGCGGGAAAATGATGAAGAAACAAAAGAATGTGAAGTGTATGTTGAAGAATGGGATGACTTTGACGACGACGATGATGATAATGATGGTGGTAATGTGACACAATGGAAGAGAGAACAATACATATAGTCAATAACTTACATAGTATAGGTGATATTATACAAATTAGTTTGAAAATTGATGGGAATAGTTAATTTTTTATGAAGAAAAATAAAAGATTTTTTTTCAAACATCTCTATTTTTTTTTAAAATAAAAATAAAATTGTGTGATTGTACAATCACATAGGTGATCACACAAGTTGGATGGCATAAATAATCAATTTAACAACATTGATTACTCAGTACGCAATCTAATTTCCTTTCCCAATGCATTTGAGTTGTGTCTTACCTTCAAGTCTCCAAAAGATAGAACTTGGATTCGGTAGTGACCCCTTCACTACCAAGCTTGGTATTGATCTTCCGGGTAACCTAGAGATCTGTAAATGCTATAGTGTAAATTTAGCACCTAAAGAGTTGTTAAATTTTGTCGCGCCTAACCATTTAGAATTTGTATCATGCTTTGAGTTGATTTGATCAGGTTCGTGCATTTTAAAGTTGTTTGTGCATTTTAAGTTGTTTGCATCTTCGTCGAACTTGCCAACATTTTCAAGTTGAAGAGACAATTGTTGAAGTTCAAGTTTGAAGTTCAAATACTGTACGCTAAAGACTCAAGAACTCAAGCGTAACTTAAGCTCAAGATCGAGAGATCGAACTCAAGCTTCACGTATTACAAGTAATCAAGGTTTTTAAGCAAATGATGTTTCAATTGTTCTAACTCACAAACAAGGTATGGATGACCCTAGATTGACCATAAGTTGTGTCATATTCATTGCATATTTTATGTGGGTCATTTTATATGTTTATAGGTCATTTTCTCAACTAGTCTTAGTCTTTGTTTGACTAGTCCCAGTACTGGATCGACCAGTCCAAGGTTTGTTGCAATTTTTAGAATTTTCTGTTGGACTCTCGACTAGTGTTGGAAACTGCTCGACCAGTCGAGTGAACAGTGCTCGACGGTCGTGCAGTGCTCGACTCAAAGTCCAGCAAGCTTTTCTAGTCCCACTCGACCAGTCGAGTGCATTGTTCAACCAGTCGAGTAGGCCACTCAACCAGTCGAGCAAGCCACTCAACCAGTCGAGTAACGACCTTATCTTATTGTACAAAACAATTTGAAATTTTGTTAGTCATTCGACCAGTCGAACCGACCCTTAGACCAGTCGAGTGAACAATATTTTCAGCTATAAATAGAGTACGAATTTCAGAGTTTTTTCATTCATTAAAAGCTAAATCAAGACACCACTCTAAGAGATAATTTTGTGAATTCATTAAGCTATATTGTGCTCATTTTAGATTCTCTTTATTAGCTTTTGTAATTTGATTTTATGATCTTCATTCCAATCGTATATTAAGAAGGGATTTGTGTTTTACCCTTTCTTGAGATCAAAATCAAATCAAGCTAGCCCAGGTTGATTTAATTAAAAATCATTTAAAATTAGAACTTTTTCATCTGTGAGATTGAATATTGAACATCTTCGTCTACATCGAATTGGTTCTACCGGACTTCTTTAAAAGGAGAATTTTCAGATAAGTATCATTTATATTTTGTATCTTTTATGGTTTGGTTTATGAGGTTGTGCCAGAAAATCTCATTTTGGTTTTGTCTGAGGTAATCCAGAAAATCTCAGAGTGTGGAGTTTTTGTAATTGTGTAAGCCCAACTAAAGACACAATTGTGAAGGTTTTAAGGTAAACCCTTGAAAACCTTTTTCATAGTGAACACTAATATCCCGAGGGAGTGGATATTAGGAGTAGAGTAGTTGTGTGGTTGTTTTCTTGCAGTTGATGTACGCACAAACGAACCACTATAATTCCTGGAGTTGTGGTGGATGATTGAATGTGCTTATGTGATTGAATGTTGTAATTTACTTTAAGCATTTGTGGTGAATAATGTAATTTATTTTATGCACTTATGGTGAATGTTGTAATAACTTAGTTTATTTTCTTTGCCTCTTTATTGGTTTGAGTTTTTGATACTTACAAATGTTCTAGTAAGGTTGTCCTGCTATAAGCCTTTGGTTTTTGGTGTTAGGTTGTCCTTAGAACTAAGTTTGTATCAACCTTTCAAGACTAGCACATTTGAGGTTGCTATTTACTTGTGCTTCTTTATTATTTGATTGTACTATCTTTCTTTTAATTCCGTATTTATTTTTTAATTTAGCATAGTCCTATTCACCCCCCCCCCCTTTAGGATGTTTAGCTCAGCCTTTTCAAGATCTTGCATACTTTCAACGTCGCAGACCTGACCAAGTATCATGAATCGAAGCCGGATGAGAACTTAAGAATGAGTTCTTTTGAAGTACGGGAGACTGATGTAGAGTAGGTTGCGGCCAATTTTATAGCCAAGATCGACTAAAGAAGGTCTGATCGGAGGCGGAAGTGATCCGGACTATCAAAACTTTAAAATAGGCATATCTCGCAAATCGGAATGAGTTATTAGATGTAACATATATAATTTTGGGGTAGGAGAAGCTACTTTAGCTAACCAACCCCTCTATGCTAGGTTGTACATTTTATTACCGTTTTTATTATTTATAGTAAGTTTTAGTTCGATCATAACTTTTGGTCCATTAAATTATGGGAGTTATGTCCAACATGAAAAGTGCTTAGAAAATTAGGAGAATAACATGGTTCGGCCAAATAGGACACTTACTATTTTTGGCTGAAAATCATGAAGTCTAGTGGAAATCATGACCGTTTATAAATAGTATGTTTATTATTTATAGTAAGTCATGATTTTAGAGAGTTTGAGTTGGAGTTTGATTATGAAACTTCTTCCTAGGTTTCATATAACTATTTAAGGGATTGTAAACTCATTTTTTTATCAATCAATTTATTTCAAAATTTATTAGAATTTATTTCTATTTTTTGTTTCTCCTCGTGGATTTGAATAATCTTTATGAGGAATCTAGAGAAGCTTCGTGGATTCGGAGAAATTATCCCATGTGGAAAATGATGCTCGATCTGATCACGTCCATCCCTACGTCACAATTTCAATGAGGTGTTTAATAGCCACTATTTCCTTTAGCGTGGGCCACTTGAGGTTTGGACCTGTCTCATTTTTTGACTCATGGCCTAAAGTAACATGAAAAAATGGATATACAATGTAGATAAAACACATACATCATAGTGGGGAAGCATATGGTGTGTTGTGGTGGTGTGTTGACATCACCAAGTTCTGTTGGCCCTACCATGATGTATGTGTTATATCTACACCATCTATCTATTTGGCAAGATTATTTTAAGTCAAGAGTAAAAAACTAAGGCAGATCTAAAGCTCAAGTGGACCACGCCACAAAAAGCAGTTGGGACAATGATTCCTACCATTGAAATCTTCCTAGGGCACACTATCATGTTTATTTTTCATGAGGTCACGTGGACCTGGATGATGAGAAAAAAAAATTCGGGCTGATCCAAAACTTATGTGGCTCCCAAGAAGTTTTCAATGATAGACATTCAAATCCCACTGCTTTATGTAGTGTGGTCCACTTGAGCTTCAAATCTGACTTATTTTTGGGCCCATACCTTGAAATGATCTTGTAAAATGGATGAATAATGGATATAACATACACCTCATGGTGGGCCCACAGTTCTTGGTGACATCAACACAACACGGTGGCACACCACGTAATACTTCTCGTTGAGGTGGGCCTTATAGTGTTTTGACATAACAACTGTTATGGGTAAAAATGGACTAACCGGATGAACAGACTCAAAGACTATGGATTGCTTGTGGACCGAAAAATCACCTCGACCTCGCCCTCAGGTACCAACCTCTGTCTCGGAGGTCGACCTCGACCAAAGACCTCGACCTCTCGGTTACCAACTTTAAAGGTCGGCCTTGGATATCGGCTTCGATCTCAATTACCAACTTTGGAGGTCAACCTCGGATACCGACCTCGACCTCGATTACCAACATTGGAGGTTGGCCTAGGATACCGACCTCGGCCTCGGGATATAAATATAGTTATTATATATAAGGATAAGATTATCTTCCGAGATATTCACTACAAAGATAGGATTATCCTCCGAAATATTCGCAGCATATAAGGAAATCAATCATGACACTTCGGAGGAAGATCTCTTCCGCAATACCAATCCACCATAGAGAGACATTGCCATATACGACACCGCCCCCAAAAGGCAATAAATAAGGACTCCACCTACGATGAAAGGTACGCATACAACACCCGATTCTTCTACTGCAAGTCCATATCATGACAAAGGTATCGGAGGGTCTCCGGCCTTAACCGACGCCCTAATGTCTTCAATTATTTCATAATAAATCACAGGTACTCCGGCAAGCAAGAGTTGAGGAATGATCGACTAGATTTCAACATCAATAATTTGGCGCCGTTTATGGGAATGACATCAAAGCCGTTTCTACTTTACCAGAAAACCACAATGGTGAAAGGAAGAAAGAGAGCTTTCGCCACCATTGCTGCAACTTCTCTTGCACGAGCGGAACAGTCCGCAAACCAAGGAGATCCGCCTTCCCAACTCCACTCTCATTCTACGCTTGCAGGCCCTGCGTAGCGGTCCCGAAACCGAGGAGGTCGGCTCGTCTCTGGAACATCAAGTTGAAGCATTGACCAGTAACATTAACCAGATAATGCATATTTTGGAGAGACAAAACCTACCTCTTAACTAGGAGATAGATGTATGGGCAGCCATTGAGATTTTATACCACCTCAAGTACTAGTCGACTCATAGAGGACCAAGCAACATCCTGGGCAGCCAAGCTATGCACCCTCCCACATCTCGGGAACTACAACGCCCGCCGACTCCAACTTATGCCACACGTTAGAGAAGAAGTATGGAAAGGCTCCCGAGGCAGTAGCCAAGAACGAGAGCCCCCGAAAGGCAGAACTCAAGGAACTGCGGGGTCAAGTAGGCGATATCCATTAAGCCTACTGCGCTCAAATACCGACATTCGTCGAGGCTATGCTGGAGGAGACTGAGCCGCCATTTACCAACGACATTATGGGAGCCCAACTCCAGTTGAAATTCCAAATGTCGCAAATCGCTCTCTACTACGGGTTTGGCGACCCTACTGAGCATTTGGAATCGTTCAGGGTATTAATGGAGCTCCACGGTGTGTCAAGCTCGATTATGTGCCAAGCCTTCTCCCTAACTTTATTGGGGATGCACAAAAGTGGTATAGGTAGTTGAAGTCGAGATCCATCAACACCTTCACACAGCTCGACAAAGCTTTCATCACTCAGTTCATTGGTGGGAAAGATAAGAGAAAGCCAACAACCCACCTCCTTACGATCACTCAGAGGGATGACAAACGCCGCTAAAAGACTACGTCATCCTTTTCAACACTGAAGTTGTCCATGTTGATGGTTATTCCGACCAGATAGCTTTGGCTACCATGGTGGCCAGCCTTAAATGACGAAAGTTTCTCTTCTCTATTGGTAAGAACCCCCTAACTAACCTCGTCGACCCTACTTAACCAAGCTCAAAAATATTCCAATGCCGAGGAGTTCTTTAGTTCATGAAGAGCTACTCGGGAAGAAAACAATTCGGCTGAGGATAGGAAGCGAATGAAAGAGGGGGAGCCCTCTACTATTAACGCCAAAAGAAAGAAAGAAGATCACCAAGACCAAGGCCAGTGTACCTCGACATCAGATACTGAGGAGCGCATCGACTGACTGATCCACTCGACTAACTCCCTTTTCAAAAGGAAAAATGTGCTCATGATCCTACTATTATGTTTTCTACTGCTTTATGGGCTTTTATAATAAAAGGATTTCCCAGGTTAGGGGAAGAAAATTCTTTTAAATGATTTCTCAACTATTTGAATTATACGATTTACTAAGGACTTTCTTTAGTACAAGGAAAAAATAGTCCTCAACCAGTCGTCCGACCCTTAGAGAAAAGTGGTCAGACCACTAATTGACAATGCTACTCGGACTACATGATTGACTACGAGGGCTTCCCTTAGTGCAATGGAAGAAAATCCCCCACTGTGAATTCTACTATGAAAGAACTCACCAGGTCAGGGGAGGAGAATTTCTTTCAATTTCCTACTATCCGATCTTACGATCAACTATGAGGACTTCCCTTAGTATGAGGGAAGAAAGTCATTTTGCCAATCGAGTGCTCAGCCTACTACTATGGAAACGACTGAGACTTCTCTTAGTTGAAGGGAAGAAAAGTCTTCTATTAATTCTACCATATGTGATCTACCACTGAACAATCGATTTATCGATCTTAGCCCTTGTAAGACCCGTATCCTAGACCGTACTGTTCCGTCGAATCCTGCGATCCTTCTCGTCGAATTCCGGTAAGCTGCGACGTATAATCAAAGTTTGTGCGCAACCCTAAGTCGTATCTTGTAGAATTGAGTCGGCTTAATCCGAGACTTATACCATTATGACTGCACCGTCGCCGCAGTTCCGACGTCGCGTCTTACGCACCAATCCGATACCCTGACCAGAAGATACGGGCCAACGTTTATTTCGAAGAAATACCGCGCATTTGCAATCCTAAGCGAATCTTTACAACATGTCCCATCAATCAATCAATCAATCAATCCATCAATCAATTACCTCATGTCAAGTACACACACCCATGTTTTCTTTCTCCACAAGTCAAGCAACCACCAAGTCAACTCTCATGCGAGTACACCATTACCTCACCCATCACTCACATCCATCACCCATCTCTCACTTTCTCTCCTTACAACTTTCTTTCTCTCTCACATTTCTCTTCACACTTCTCAAGCAAGCAAGAGCATCACATGTCCAAGCTCTTCCATCAGAGAAAAGTGCATGTGTGTGGCCCACTTTTCGTCCCAAAAATCCATCATCTTAGCCCTTCATTTCTCATCCTCTCCATCAAAGTGAGACACAAGGAGACCGATGTTCCAACGGACCGAGAAGATCGAACGATGGGTGCTCTATTAGGCCTAGATTTCTTTTTTTTGATGAAGGGCCAAGTGAGGCCTACCAATTAATGGTATGGATCTCACTTTGGACCCTAGGTGTGGCCAATGGCCCACCTTGATTCTCATTATCATTCCATGATGGGGCCATTCTCCATGGACCCCATCATGATGTTTATTTTCCTTGCATTATAAGAGGTCATCTAGACCGTCCATTTTGGGTGGAGCAGGATCTACATTGTTGATCTTCGATTTGATGGGCCCACGTTTAATGGGACCCACTTGACGTATGAGTGCTTGCAAGAGAGGGCTCATAGTGGCGGAGCCCTCCATCACCTGTGTCCCACTCTCTTTCTCTCTCTCTCCCTCTCTTTTTCATTTCTTTTCATGTAATGATGTGGCCGTGTGGCCCACCCGGATGGACCCCACCATGAAGCATGTATTTTAGCCAATCCATTTGTAGGTGGGGCCCACTTTATGTATGTGTTGTACCCACACCACCCACCATTTGGTGGCCCACGCTGGACGTTGTTAAAAAAAAAAAAAAAAACAGATATTAGCTTGGTTTACCAAGCTTTGGAGTGGGCTGCACATGTAGGCCCCACCTTGACGCATGAATTCAATCCAAGCCATCCATTCCGTTCCTCAAATCATTTTAGGCGTTGAGCTGAAAAATTATGATGATCTGAATTTCTGGTGGGCCATAGCATGGCAAACGATGTTTTCTACTGTTGAAATTCACCTAAGGTTTCCGCCCACCACACTACCAGAAAAAAGGGCAAAGGCTACGGACTAAATCCGTAGCCATAGGCCTATGGCTACGGATGTAGTCCGTAGCACGACCGTAGTCGTAGGTCCCATAACAATAGGTCTGAAACCTATGGCTACGGATTGAATCCGTAGCTATAGATACCAATAGCTATGGATAAAATCCGTAGCTATAGAGATATACTACGGTTTTAGTCCGTAGCATGATCGCAGTCGTAGGTGCTGTAACAATAGGTCTGGAACCTATGGCTACGGATTTAATACGTAGCAATTATATCTGTAGCGAAAACTTCAAACAGCTACGGATATTATTTGTAGCTAAAAGTCTGTAGCAATATGCCAAATTTAATAAAGGCTACACCTGTCAGATTATTGGCTACGGTCAATATCCGTAGCTATTTTGTACATTAAAAAATTACATATAATCATTCATTCAATTACCACCTGTACAATCATTCATTCATTCAATTACAATAATTCATTCATTCAATTACAATCCTTCATTCAATCAATTACAATTACAATCCTTCATTCAATCAATTACAATTACAATTACAATCAATTACAATCCAATTCATTCAATCAATTACAATTACAATAATATTGAAAATACAAATCTTTGGCTTCATTAGAGAAATGTGCTCGACTTGACCATGAAATTTCAACAGCTTCGTATATTCCATCATCCTACAAACAGTCATATCATTCATAAATTAGAATGCCCATTGGGGAAAAGAAAGACAAGTGAAAGAAGTGCATCATGTATAACCATTTTTTTCCTAAATGAATTAAAAAAAAAAAAAAACTGAAAGAGGAATGAAATTGACACAAAGAAATGGTCTCACCATATGATTATAGGTTTTGGTTTAGGTTTAGGTTATAGGTTTAGGTTAAGGTTTCGGTTAAGGTTTAGGGATTTGAGTTTAGGTTATAGGTTTTGGTTTAGGTTATAGGTTTTAGTTAAGGTTTAGGTTTAGGTTATAGGTTTTTGATTTGAGAATGGGTTCGGGTTTAGGTTATAGGTTTTGGTTTTGGTTTAGGTTATAGGTTTTGGGATTTGAGAATGCGTTCGGGTTTAGGTTATAGATTTTAGTTTTGGTTTAGGTTATAGGTTAAGGTTAAGGTTTAGGTTAGGTTATAGGTTTTTGGATTTGAGAATGGGTTCGGGTTTAGGTTATAGGTTTTGGTTTTGATTTAGGTTATAGGTTTTGGGATTTGAGAATGAGTTCGGGTTTAGGTTATAGGTTTTGGTTTTGGTTTAGGTTACAAGTTTTGGTTTAGGTTATAGGTTATAAGTTTAGGTTAAGGTTTAGGTTTAGGTTATAGGTTTTCGGATTTGATAAGGGATTCTGGTTTAGGTTATAGGTTTTGGTTTTAGTTTAGGTTATCGGTTTTGGTTTAGGTTACATGTTATAGGTTTAGGTTAAGGTTTAAGTTTAGGTTATAGGTTTTTGGATTTGAGAATGGGTTCGGGTTTTGGTTATAGGTTTTGGTTTTGGTTTTGGTTATAGGTTATAGGTTTAGGTTATAGGTTTAGGTTAAGGTTAAGGTTTAGGTTATGGGTTTGGGATTTGAGAATGGGTTAGGGTTTAAGTTATAGGTTTTGGTTTTGGTTTTGGTTATAGGTTTTGAATTAGTTCTAGGTTATAGGTTTAGGTTATATGTTTAGGTTTAGGTTATAGGTTTTGGGATTTGAGAATGGGTTTAGGTTTAGGTTATAGGTTTTGGTTTAGGTTTAGGTTATAGGTTTTGGTTTTGGTTTAGGTTTAGGTTACAGGTTTTGGGATTTGAGAATAGGTTCGGGTTTAGGTTATAGGCTTTGGTTTTGGTTTTGGTTAGGTTATAGGTTTTGGTTTTGGTTTAGGTTTAGGTTGTAGGTTTTTGCATTTGAGAATGGGTTATGGTTTAGGTTTAGAAAATTGGTTCGTGTTCGGGATTGGGTTTAAGTTTTGGTTTTCAAGTTTAGTTTAGGTTTAGGTTAGGGAGTTGAGATTAAGATTAGGTGTAGGTTTAGCTTTAGAGAATTGAGTTTAGGTTTTAGGTTTAGGGAAAGGTTAGGTTTAGGTTATAGGTTTTGGGATTTGGGAATAGTTTTAGGTTATAGTATAAGTTTAGGTTAGGTAATTATAGGTTAAGGTTTAGGGATTTGAGTTTAGGTTATAGGTTTTGGTTTCAACTTTGATTGTGCATCCAAATGTGGCCATAGAGAATTAGGTACATTGATACTTATGCTCACTCTCATTCCAACACCACTGAATGCTCAGTGCACTCACTCACATGCTGATGGACAGGGTGACTTTGTTGCACGTGTGTGAGATCTGGGCCATTTGTTAGGTAGGACGCACAATAAGCATACCCTAGACCAAAATCAATCATCCATCCATAAGATAGGCCACATGTGTAAATACAATATTAGCCATTGATCACTATTTCTTACCATTCGTCCAATGGGCCACACACGTATATAGAACATGGGCCATTGGTTTTTCCCCTTCATAACATGGGCCATTGGTTTCAAGTCGAATTAGTGAATTTTAGAACTATGATCTCAATGAGGCAACCTTTCAGGACAGAATGAATGAAAAATGCTGATTTGACTTTTGAAAATAGCTAAGGTATAACATGAGTAAAATGTATTGCAGGTCCGAGGGGGAAGATGCAGAGCTAAAAGATGACTAGTCGGAAGGAAAAAGCAATTAACATGAGCAATATAATGTAGTGAAATCTGGAGGATGATGTGTGCACCTGAGGAGGCATTCCTAGCTCCAAGAAAAGAGGACCCGTAATAAAGCCTCCCTAAACCAAGCAGTCCACCCACTATCCCAGCTAATACACCGTAGTAGTAAGTAACCAGCTAATGGACTTTCCAGTTTGTCCCTTCATCTCCCTTGGATGCGATTACTCTTCTACCTTTGTATAAGCTAACTGCCTCACGTAGAGACACCCCGACAACAACTAGGATCTGAGAGATATCAATTGACAGACATTTGATACTCCAATACATTAAAAACCAGGCTTCTCAGGAGCATTCATTTCTGATCAAAGTAATCTTAAAAACTCTTTGAGTTGCTCGGTCAGAAAATGTGCAGGTTGAGTTGAATGGGGCCCAAGTACTAAAAAATTATGGAAAACAAACTATAACATATTCTTGTAAACTTGTAACTAAAAAGAGAGAACATTCCTATCTGTTGTCCCAAATGTAAACAGTGTAATTCTTTTTGCCTGGGACATGTTTGGTTAGACGGAGCAATCCGCTGACATCACCATCATTACCTTGAAATCCACCCAATCCCTCCTAATCCCATCTTTTTTGCCTGGGACATGTTGGTTAGACAGAGCAATCCCAGGATTGGCCGGTGTAATCCCGGGATTGGCCAAGCGAGCCAAACATACTCGGTGGTGAGTTCCCTGGATATAGCAATCCCATTGGATTGGCACCAATCCACTGACAGAGCCATCATTACTTGCCATCCACCCTAATACAATCCAATCCCATGGGATTGACCCGTCCAAACACGCCCTCAGCAACTCGGGCTGAGTTTGAGCCAAGATCAAGTCGAGTTCGCCATTGAGGCATTTTTACAAACACCTGGACTACAACTTCAAAATCTCAATATAAGTAAAATAAAAGCAATGGTTTACATTACAGATATTTTATCAACACCTTCTATGCAACATAAAAACTAAGAAAAAAAGAATATTTGTTTCATGTACATACTTTCCTTGCCACCAGCCAACTTGGTGAGCACATCAATAGCATGGTAACCGAGTCACCGAAAACCCTCAACTGATTTCGAAAACAGAGAAAAGAGAGAGAGAGAGAGAGAGTGAGAGAGACTGAGAGAGAGAGAGAGAGAGAGAGAGAGAGAGGAGGAGAGAGAGAGAGAGAGAGAGGAGGAGAGAGGGATTGAGAGAGAGGAGAGAAGAGAACGAGTGACAAGAGAGACGAGAGAGAGGAGGAGAGAGGAAGAGAGAGACTAACCTTCAACCAGTTACAGTGAGACCTTCCAGCGAAAAACTCTCGACGGATCTCGGGAAAGTAGGTTTTGAAAACGGAGATGGGTTCGGAAACAGAGAGAGGCGAATGGGCGAGAGACGGGGGAGAGGGGAGGGAGAGCGGGAGATCGAGAGATGGCGAGAGAGAGAGAGAGAGGAGAGAGAGGAGGAGAGAGAGAGAGAGAGAGAGAGAGAGAGGAAATGGAAATGGAAATGTCGTTTTCGGAGGTGTGCGCGGGCGGGAGAAAATGGAAGTGGAAATGTGTTTTATTTGGGGGTGGGGCGCGACGGACGCGACGGGCGATAGGGATGGTTTGAGTTTTAAAACGTGGGGCCCACCATGATGTATGTTATTTATCCACTCCATCCAATAATTTTAAAATATTATTTTAAGGGATGTTGCAAAAAATGAGTCAGATCAGATTTGTAAGAAAACCACACAACAAATTAACAATGGAAATTTAATTTTTATGATTTCTTATTGTGTGGTCCACTTATACCTTTAATCTACAAAATTTTTTTCCTAATCCACTGAAATTATATATCCGAATTTATAGACGGCTTAGATCAAACACATATATTTTAGTGAGCCCCATGGAGCCCCTTAAGCACCATGAACAGGAATGAGGAGGAAGGATTTAGCTACGGATCAATTAGGCTTTTGGCTATGGTTTAGATCCGTAGCTAAATTACTACGGATTAAATCCGTAGCTAAAGGCCTTCACATTCCATAGCCTTTGCTCGATTTTTTGGTAGTGCCAAGACACATTGAATATTGGACTCATTGGGTTGGTCTCGAGCCGTAGAATCCAATGGCTGGGGTGGATTTTGCGGATGCGGGCCCCATGTGCGAAAAACCTTAAGAAAACAAGTTTTCAATAATAATAATAATAATAAATATCAGCAGCGTTGCTGCTGTTGCTGGCAGAGGACGAGCATCGTCCTCTTGCTGCGGGTGCAACGGGCAGACAGGACTAGGGGTCCCCTACGTGGGCCCCACCATGTTGTGTGTTGAACTTCAACATCGGGCATTTGATGGGTCCCCTTCGTATATGGGTGTCCCCAAAAATCAGCCTCATCCAAAGCTCCAGTGGCTCACATCACAGGAAATAGTGAGACTGAACGGCTGCCCTTGAAACCCTTTTCTGGGCCACAAAAGTTTTGGATCAAGATGAAATTTGTTTTTCCTTTCATCCAGGTCCATGTGACCTTACCAACGGGTTGGATTGCAAAAAAACATTATGGTGGGCCCCACATGGGACTCACAATGATGTATGTGTTTTATTCACACCGTCCAGGCAGACGGTGGAACCCACCACGGGTGTGCGTGTTTTATACACGCCGTCCACCCATTCTGTAGGGGCGGTGGGTCCCACTGCTGTTGACATCAGCAAGGTCTGTGGGACCCATGTATGATGTATGTACACCACACCGTCCATCCTTATGGGACCCACCATGATGCATGTGATGCATCCAAGCCATCTAGCCCCTTTGAAAGCTCACTTGATGGCATGAGCTAAAGACAGAGTCAAATCCAAAGTTCAAGTGGACCCCAACATTTACTATAGTGGACAATGACGGCCACCGGTCAAAATTTCTA
Source organism: Magnolia officinalis (assembly GCA_021015155.1). Lineage (NCBI taxonomy): Eukaryota > Viridiplantae > Streptophyta > Magnoliopsida > Magnoliales > Magnoliaceae > Magnolia > Magnolia officinalis. The sequence goes on from JAJHSJ010000015.1 coordinate 58,048,859, forward strand.
AGGGCCATAGTAGTTACCTATTAAGCTAATATTTGTTTCCACTTAATTCATCATTATGTTAACTTATGAATAGGTTGGATGGGAAACATATGTTATGGTGGGCCTTAGGAATTAATGGTGGAAATCATTACCACCACTTATATTTGGGTGTGGCCCATTTGATATACATAAGGCCCATGTGATTAGGCCCATTCGATGTAATTATGGCCCGTTGTTGATGCCCACATTGATGTGAATGTAAGGTCCATGTTATGAGGCCCATTGTGATGTATTCAAGGCCCATGGGATATGGCCCATTGCAATGTACATAAGGCCTATTGATGCGGCCCGCTTGATTTATATAAGGCCCATATGAGGCGGCCCATTTGATGTATCTGAGGCCTATGGGTCGAGGCCCAATGAGATGTATATAGGTCCATTGCAATGTGTGATTCCCCATGGTTTGTGTAATGATGATGTTTTATGGCGGGTCATGCCTTGGGAGCAATGATGGTTTGATGCCCACATTGTAAATACAATGTTGGTTAAATGTTCGCATGTAACTCTCCCTAGGGCCCATTAATAGGCCCATACTTGTCGATAGTTCATCACTTTATAACATGTTTAGTATAATTTCATGATTCATGCCCATACACATCATATGTATGCTTGATATGAGGAATGTTTGACCATAGCATAAGCCGTTGGGCTGAAACATTTACGGGACTCCTTATGAGACAGAGTGCCCCACATGATCGCGTGGTACGCGCAGAATTGCTGCATGATTGTACGGTGTGACTCATGCATCTCGCATATGTGTGACTTGATCACTGCACGCCCTAACGACATCAGGGCCGTGGCCTCCACAGGCACATCGTGGATGGTCGTATCGGATACAAAAAATATTGGCTCTAGCATTGTGGGCACTTAGGATGTCCTTGGATGAAAATCTCAGAACCTTTTTGGTACTAGGAGATGCTCCAACGTCTAGACCGAGTGGATACACGAGCGCCTGAGTGCCTAATACCAGTAGGCCGCGTCTTCCACTGTGTCGTGGTCGGTTGGAAGGGGGTGTAGCCTTATTCGCCTGAGTGAGGGGGCTATAAGCTAGGCTGAGTTTGACCAGCTCGGAAATGAGTCCGTTATCGACGAGCCGGGTAGGTATTGGCAGACTACTGGTGTAACGCCCTGAAAATCGGGGGTCGAGCATAATCTCAACTCCCGAGTTCCAGAACATCACTTATGCAACAAAATGAATGATGATTGAATGTTGACTGTATTCGTGCATTGAACATGAGTGGGATTAAGCCAAAACAGCATATCATACTCCAGAGACAGTTAAATTTGCAAGCGGAAAACTGTGATAGATAGATAAAATATATAACTTATGATGAGTCTCCAGAGTGTGATAACATTACCAGGTTAAATAAATACAGGTGCAGTTCTAAAATATACCAAATGTGAGGAAGTGTAATGCCTCCTATCCCATGTACCATAGCCCCGTCAATACAATATCAGGTCTTCATTGACCTGCCAGAGAGATACAGATAGGAGAATTCCTCCTATCAACATAGAAGTAGTCCGACTCTGCTTCACAAGCATCGCCACCACCTGAAACTCAACAAATCTGGTTGGTGTGTACAACACCGTCCCGTAACGTGGGAGTGAGTGATCAACTCAGTGGAACAGTAAAGCATAAGTTATCATGTTATCAAATCAATCAAGCAGTAATGATAAAGCAGTACAAATCAAGCATTCTAACTACTCTTGTTAAGTACAAAAATGATATATGACATGATGCTGTATGCCCTTGCCAAACCACCCTCAAGCGACATCATCTTACGTTCGCGAATGCTAACTCCCTCAGTGCGTCACATCTACAAAGCACATGCGGTGCGATGATGCTCATGATTACCAAGTTTTTATTAGTCCATTTCAAACAGCAGTATTGGGAAACTAAGGTACCTCCCTTGTATCATTCCCAAACATGATCCATTCTAGGGTCGTCAATCCTAGATAATCTCATACGATATTATGGTTTGAGAAGCGTAGTGAAGGCATCGCAAAGGGCTCGTCACCTGTCAGCGCGGATACAGATCTCACCGTATGCGGCTCAATTGCTGGCCGTCAGCTCGAGTACAGGTCTCACCGTACTCGGCTCAATCACTAGCTGTCAGCTCAAGTACAGGTCTCACCGTACTCGGCTCAACTCACACTCTAGTTGCTGTGAAAGACTCGTGGCCAATCACAGACCCTTGGAGTGTACTCGATGATACCACGGAGGACTCGTCGCCCGTCAGCACGAGCACAGATCTCACACGTACTCGGCTCTCGCCGAAGTATCGACAGCTCGAATACAGTGTCCCATACCACCGTATTCGGCTCACGAGTTGGTTGCGCAATGGTCACTACGGGGAGGCACATGGCCCCAGCGTAGGCCGACAGCTCGACCACGGTGTCCCATACCACCATGCCCGGCTCATGCGTCTTAGCGGATCGAGGTACCATGGTTAAAAAGGGGTTTCATCACTCACTGTAAGTTTGGTACCCTAGGTTCAAGCAGTAGCGTCCAAACAGAGTGAACATGCATAAGGCAGATCGGGTTACTTGACGAGCTCGACTAGCACGATCGCCCGTTGAGCTGCACGACATGAAGTGCATAAACAACTTCGTGTGGCCTAGCCACTGCCGACAGGCAACGCACGACTCGAGTTCGTCGAACACATCCCACGTGGCAAATGAATCTCAGCCACGAGTTCAATCTCGTTACCGATTGCCTGGACTATAATCATAGCCCTAAACACAATCAATTACAGAGATATAAAGCAGTAATGGATCAGGATTCAAATCATACAATCAGTTTGGTATTATCCGTTTAGGGCTGCCAGGGCTGTTGCACGCACTCGTTGCTCCGCTCCCCCATCACCCATGACGGATCATACAACATAAATATAAATTTAAACATATGCATTACATAGTTAAAATCATAAAACAGTTGAGCATGTTATGAAGCACAACACAAGCATGAGTTTGTACATGTTCAAATCCTAATCACACAACTATCAAAGGAGATCATACACATAGTGAAAAGAGGTTGAGAATCATATCTCAACACCCTTATATATTACAATTTGTCAACTACTACACATTCAGACATTTCAAGAAACACTTAAACAAACATACATCAACATACATAACATATGTCGATCACATAGGCATTAGGCCAAATCCTTTCGCTAGGGAGTTGCCCCAATCATAACACGCGTACACCCACGACGGATAGTCATGGCACGCAGGAACCCAAGTTCCATATTCATTCAGCTATTTTCACAAATACTTGGGCCACACATTTTAGCACATATAGTGTATACTGGCCATGGCGTGATTTAGGGCAAATCCTTTCATCAAAGGGATATCGCCATTACAACAATCATATATCCATCAATTAGTCATGGCGAGCACGAATGAGAATTCTATACTCATTCAGCCATTTTCACAAACACTTAGAATACACTATTCCAACATACATAGTGTATGTTAGCAAACATGTATTAGGGCTATTCTTTTCGCTAAGCGGTTATTTTATCTGCGTATACCGTATTCATACAACATTAATCATGACAATTACATTTCCAAAATCCGCACGTATGCGGAATTTCCAGAATGCGCAATTTCAACACATGACATTTACACATGAACATGTATTTTTGCGATCCCTTTCGCCAAACTAGCATTTTATCTACACATGATATAATCAAACATTAAATAAACATGTCAAACATTTTCCCAAGAAAAATACGTATATGGTATTTCTACGTATATCTAGAGTATGTGGAAATCCATATTCTTTATCGCTAATCGAAACAGGAAACGGAAAGCACTTTGTACATGTGCATTTGCATGCAGATCATGAATCTATCATTATCTGACATTGAAAGCGTTGAAAAACGTAACTTATACGCTTAAAGTCCTCACCTCAGCCCTTGGAATTCCAACGAATCAGCAAGGGTGATGGAGCTTCCGTATACGGGAGTTTCCTAGCCTAAAGAGCGTATCCGATTAGCCTTTGCATAACCTACCACTAATCAAGCTCAAATCAGACTTAGGGTTAGGGTTTCTTACCTTCAAATGGGATGGACACCGCCGGAAAATCCCCTGGAATAGGGCGGTGTAGGCCGTGGGAGGAGTGGAAGCAGCAGGAGGAAGATCGGCCTCGATCTCCAAAACTTTCTCTTCTTCTCTCTTTCTCTCTAAGGGTTTGGACCCAAATTCGTATGGCTGTGAGAGGGGCTGTTCTAAGCCCCTTTTATAGCCTAGAACAAGTCCAAAATAGACTCACGTTCAAGGGTGGCTGCATATATAGGCAGTTCGCCACTTTCCAAGCTCAAAAGGGGTGTTCTGGTAGCCCTCTTTAAGCCAAACGTCAGACTTAAGCTCACCATCTACGGATCTACGTGGGATTACGTTTTCGACTCGATCGGATTTCCAGATCGCACGTGGCGGACCACTTTCAGTTCAACGGTCCGTGGGCCACGATCAGAAATTCTGAGTACATGTAAATGTTCCTGAAATTTTTCTTAATCCGAGGGTGTAATTTGGTCTGATTCTGACGGTCAGGTTGCTTAATACTGACGCGCAACCGAAAGATGCCAGATCACTATTCCAGATATTTTTATTTGGGTGGGAATAGTGTTTTTCACACTCCCTCGCTCCGGATCGAAATAAATGGCCGCGGGACATCGGAATCGCCTGATTTTTGAGATGATTGTCAAGCCCAGTGGGGCGGTCCTGGTTCCTTAGCTTCGTGTTAATCGGACTCCCGATGTGCGATCTAGACCTAATACGAAGTTTCGTTTCATTCCCGAGAGCAGACGGGAAATGAGTTTGGTTCTAAACTTTAGGGAAACCTAGAGTCACTGATTTTGCAAGTTTTGGGTCTTGCAGATCGTATTTAAAGCGATCCCAACGGATTTCATGGCTAATTGAGTTTGCACTTAGTTAACTTTGTTAAATTCCTAAAGGATTTAATCCTAATTGTTTTCTGGTTGAGATGGTAATTAGGCCTTTGCAGTTTGTATATAAAGTGATCCAAGTTTTACTACTTAGCTAGTTTAAGATAGTGTCTAGGGCGAAAGTGCTTTTGAAAAATTGGAAGCACAAGGTAGTGAAGGGGGGATTTGTGAAGAAAATGGTTTAAAGACGGGATTTGAGGCTTTCAATTGAGCGTTTGAAAATTTAATCAGGTGTTAAGATTGACCCAATGCCTAAGGATGTCTAATCCCAGGTTGACAAAAATCCGGGATGTTACAACTGGTCAGGCGGATAGTGTGGTCTCTTCCACTTGCTTGACTGTGCAGTTAGGGAGGAGGCAGTCAGTGTGAGGTGTATTAGACCCCAGTGATATCCAGAGAGGAACTGTACTGATATGTGTACTTGATGAGTACTGACGTGCTTGTATTGCATCTCGCATATGACATTTGGCTACATAGGCCTCGCATCGCATGGCCTTGGTATGACCGATAGCATTCATGCCTTGCATCACATAGCCTTGGTACGACTGGTTGTATTCATGGACTTACCGCATATTTTCGCATTACTAAGATATTGTATACTTAACACTCGCCTTGCGCACACACGTACACCACCCTCTAAGCTTTTGTAAGCTTATGCACGACCGTTGCGTGCAGGTAGCGTTGGACAGCAGCAACGCTGAGGTAGGAGTGCGCATCTGACTATTTTGGAGTTCTTGATTACCTTATATTTCTCTTTCCTCATTGTACTTAAAAGTTTTTGATATAATGGATATGTGGTGATGTTGTTTTGTGACTTGGTTATACTTGTGGTTATACTCCATTAAAAAAAATCATACTGAAAATCCTCCTTGTAGGATCCTAGGATCGGAATCTGGTGTATGGGCGCTGGGAGCCGAGAATGGGGTACTACAGAGACTGTCGGCACCGAATTCGGCGATCGAAAATTTTGTGAGCTTGTTTTTTCGAGTTCGGGGCGTGACAGCCCTACTCAAACCGACCTCTTGACCTCGACCTCTTCGGCGCAAGTCATCACACAACGTTAGTACGTACTAACTTCTCAAGCTCCTGAAGAACGCTCGGAAGTTGGGAGGTTACTGTTATGGGTAAAAATAGACTGACCAGATGAATGAACTTGAAGAGTATGGATTGCTTAAGGACTGAATAATCACCCTGACCTCGCCCTTGGGTGCCAACCTCGACCTCGACCTCGGAAGTTTACCAACTTTAGAGGTCGGTCTCGGATATCGGCCTCGACCTCAGTTACCAACTTTAGAGGTCGGCCTCGGATACTGACCTTGACCTTGATTACCAACTTTGGAGGTCAGCCTCAAATACCGACCTCGACATCGGCCTCGGGATAGAAATACAGTTAGAATTTATAACGATATGATTATCTTCCGAGATATTCTCTATAAATATATAATTATCCTTCAAAATATTCACAGGATATAAGGAATCAATCACGACACGTTCGGAGGAAGATCTCATCCGCAATATGTATTCACCATAGAAAGACATTACCATATACGACACCGCCCCCAAAAGGGTATAAATAAGGATTCCGCTTACGGTAAAATATATACGACACCCGATTCTTCTATTACTCCTACAAGTCTATGTCATGACTCAGGCATCGAAGGGTCCCGACCTTAATCTGCGACCCATTGTCTTATCTCATTTTATAATAAATCATAGGTACTCTGGCGATTAGGAGTTGAGGAAGTATCGATCAGATTTATGCACCAACACAGATGTGATGGAGCTCTCGTAAGTCATGATCATTATTTATTTACTAGCATTTATAAGACTTAAATAGCAAACCTAACATGGATAGAAACCGACTCGTATAAAGCGTTGATTTTAAGCAAGGAAGCTCCCGCGTATAGAAAATAAATAGATGATGATGTAGACCAACCACAAAGTAGTAAAAATCATAGATTACGTGCTATGCCTGCCTCTTTGGAGCTTAGGCCGGGGAGGCTCTAGGGCCACTAATGGTCCACCATGATGTTTGAATTTTATCTATACTGTTCATCTATTTCCAACATAAATTTAAATTATGACCCAAAAATGGAGAATATCAAAGGCTCAAATGGACCACACAGTGGGGATTAAATTCTTATCATTGAGAATTTTTTAAGGACCGCATAAGTTTTGGATCAAGATGATATTTGTTTTTTTAATTCACCCATGTATACATGACCATATAAACAGGTTGGATGTAAAAAACAACAACAAAAAACAAAAAACAGTGGAACATAAAAGGTTTCAATGGTGGGTGTCCTTAGCATTACTGCTTCACATGGCGTGGTCTACTTGAGTGTTGGATCTACGGTGGCCCCTCAGTAGCCCTCCAGACTTTTCCTGTCCTGAGCTCCGAACAGACGGGGCATTACCTAATCCACGCCCAGCAGGGGATCCGGATTCGTTAAAAATAGGTTTTGCAAAGCAGATTGCGTACAACCCCTGGCCGTAGGGAAGTTCCCGTATGGACAGAAGCTAGTTGGCCACTACGATGGTGTTTATAAGAAATCCACCCCATTCATCCGTTTTGATGGCCCATGTTAGGACACGAGTCCAAAATTAAGACGGTTTAAGATACAGTTGAGATTGTACACCACCATTGAAACATTCATTGGGTCACAGAAGTTTTGGATCGGACTAATATTTTTATATTTTCACTTCATCCCAGTCCGAATGACCTTATGAACGGTTTAGATAGCATATAAACTTCATGATGGATCCCTGAAATTTTTCAATGGTATGCCTTTCCTTCCCCCACTTTTTCCTTCTCCACAGGAGGCCGAGTTGAGTTTAAGATCTACCATGTTTTTGAACTCACATGAGCTGATAAAACGGATGTATGGTGTGGATTTCTCGTTGGCATCACGGTAGGCCCCACATAGCCTTTGCGATCGCAGGCCATCTATAAATATATACGTCGCATACATCCCAGCCGTTGTTCCCAACTACTTTCAACCTCAATGCACCGTTGCTCAACCCGCAATACGCTATTCGCACGTGAAAATTCCCGCGCTCCCACCAGACATTAGTGGCCCAAATGCCAACCGTACACTCCTTCACTACAACAATCCCAAACCTACCCGCGATAAGGAAGCGTACTAAGTGGCGTGCCGCACACCGCTACATCCCAAACTTACCCCGATTGGCTGGTGTACCACATATCAGCTATATAGCTGATGATGTCAGCAAGTTCCGTGGGTCACATCATGAGGTATGTGTTATATCCTAACTGTCCATTCATTTTGCGAGTTCACCTTAAAGCTTAGAGCCAAAAAATAAGGCAGGTCTAAAGATCGGGTGGACCACAGTGCAAAAAGCAGTGGGTATTGGACATCTACCATTGAAATCCTTTCCGAAGTCAAGAAGTTTCGGATCAATATGAAATTCGTTTTCCTCTTTATACGGATATTTGTGACCTAGTGAATAGAGTGGATAGAAAATAAATGTCATGAAGGATCTTATAATTTTTTAAACAATGAAATTCATTATCCTTTGGTAGAGGCTATCAAAGCTTGGGTTATGATACATATCTTTACTCATGCTTTAAAATGATATCAAAAAATGGATGAACAATGTGGGTATAATAAATACATAATTGTGGGGCCATATAACTTTGATCTCTGTTCATATTACTCAGAGCTCGAGGTGGGTCGGCAACACTTATTTACACCCGCCACATAGCTGGTGTGTGGTACACCGACTATATAGCTTGTATATTTATGTCAACAAGTTTTGTGAATCTGTTCATAAAGTATTTGTTATATCCAAACCATCCATCCATTTTTTTGAGCTTTAGTAAGGGATTGAGACAGAAAATAAATATATCTAATGATCAAGTGAACCACACTGGAAAAAGCGGTGGGGGATTGAACGTCTCCCATTGAAAACCTTTTGGGGTCACAAAGGTTTTGGATCAATATGAAATTTGTTTTTCCTCTTCATCCATGTATTTGTGACCATATTAACAAATTGGATGGAAAATAAATGTTATGGTGGGCCCTACAAATTTTTCGGCGGTGAAAATTACTATCCTCGCTTCTATTTTTGGTATGGCTCATTTGAGCTTTGGATATGATTATTTTTTTGTAATATGCTCTAAAATGATCTCCAAAAATATATAAACGGTGTTGATATAATAAATACATTATTGTTGTTGCGCCCGTATAACTTTGATCTCCTTTGAAACGTTCGTACAACTCGATGAGCGTCGGCGCTCGTCTTCACACGACACGTATCTACACTAGCCATATATCCGCTTCCATCCATTTATGCCATGATTTTCGACCATAGAATTTCAATTCACACTGTTTCCCTTGGTGAAGTCCACTTGAGATTTGGATATACTTCGTTTTTGGGCTAGAGCACTCAAATTATCTCTTAAAATAGATGGACGGAGTGGATAACATATGTAAATCATGGTGGACCCCACATAGTTTACTCAGTAAGCTTAGCGTGCTAAGGTACTCAGTACGCAATCCGCGTCCTTTCCGCTAACCGTGGGGCCCTCTTGATGTATGTTTTCTACATTCATACCGTTCATCGATATTCTCAGCACAATTTAGAGCATTTTTCAAAAAAACAATGCAGTTACATATCTAAAGTGGACCACACAATAGGGGTTGAATATCCACCGTTAAAAAAATTCCCAGTGTCATAAATTTTTTTGATCAAGCTGATATTTGTTTTTTCCTCTTCATCCAGTTTTTTGTGAGGTTACCAAGAGACTGGATGGCAAATTAATATTACTGTGGGCCATAGGTAGTTCTTAATGGTAGGCATTTAATGATAATTGTTTCCTATGGTGTGGTCCATTTAATAATTGAATTTGCTTCATTTTTCAGGAAATAAGCTAAAATGAGCTGGAGAAATTAATGGACGGCGTTGATATATAATACATACATCAAGGTGGGTTCCACCGTTAGGGAAACACTACTGCGTTGACAGATCAACCGCTTTCTGTTCTATAAACCCGCCGACCTTTTATCCTTCTTCACTGACAAACCTACGCACACTCTCTTAACGTGCGCACCCCAAACCAGATCGCAGCCATGGTCACTCCCAAGAAACCCCACGTCGCGATCTTCGCATTCCCCTTCGGGACCCACGCCGCTCCTCTCCTCTCCCTCTCCCACCGGCTCGCCGCTAATGCCGCGGACGCCAGCTTCTCCTTCTTCAGCACCCCCAAATCCAACGGCTCTATTTCGTCGATCGTCGCAGCATCCGGCCCCCTCCCCAATCTCAAGTTCTACGACGTGTCGGACGGTCTGCCTGAGAACTACGTCCCTCTCGGTAATCCGCTGGAGGCCATCGAGCGGTTCTTGAAGGCGACGCCAGGGAATTTCTCAGAGGCGTTGGAGGCTGTGGTGAAGGAGATCGGGGAGGTGACCTGCGTGCTCACCGATTCGTTTCTGTGGTTCGCGGCAGATATGGCGGAGGAGAGGGGCGTACCGTGGGTCCCGGTTTGGACAAGCGGATCTTTTAGTCTCGCGGCCCATTTTTATACGGAGCTCCTCCGGCGCAAGTTAGGGACCGGACCAGATGGTAATCGATCAGACTCCAGCTCTTTCTTGCTCTTCTTATTTCCGGGTATCAGGACCGTTCATCTTTGGTCGGTCACCTAATTAGCGTGCTTTAGTCCGAAAAAATGGCTGTGATTTGAGAACTCTTGGTACGGACCTTCTTTAACCGTTCATTTTTCAGGCAACTGATCGGACTGATATCACAGTCCAATCCGCTTGCCGCTTTGTATGTGGACGATCAGCACGTGGTGGCCCACCAGAACAACGGTCCTGATCAGCGGACATGTTTGTCGCATGTCTTTTTTGGACGCTGATTGCATCACTCTGCCAGTAGCGAGTCGATAATAGACGGTGCTCTGTGGGCATTATCATGATGTATGTGTTTTATATACACCGTTTATCTATTTTTCCAGTTCATTTTAAGATATGATCCTAAAAATGAGGCGGATCCAAATTTCAGGTGAATCACATCATTTATTGAATGCCCACAATTAAAAGCATTCCGTCAGCTGCAAGAGTTTTGGATAAGATGATATTTCTGTATTCCTGACCTGATTAACAAGCTTGATGGCAAATAAATGAATAATCATGATAGCGAAAGTTAAGAAGTTTTTAACTTCCCTTTCAATTATCCCCATTTTCTTGGGTGGGTTTTCCTCATTTTTTGATTCATGCTGTGATATACTTGAGATTTGTATTTGGCTTATTTTTAGATTTATGCCTTTTTTTTTTTTTTTTTTTTTTTTTTTTTTTTTTTTTTTTTTGAGTTCATGTTTTAAAATAATAATCCAGATGTAAAGCATGGATAAAAACATATATATTATGATGGAGCCCACACATTATTGTCATGCAGCCAAGTCACTGTTGGCAGTGTCAGTGTATGTGCTGTGTCCCATCCCTTCTTCCATGTACTTTATTATTTTTGTTTGTTTTTTTTTTTTTTTTTTTTTTGAAATTTAGGCATATAGATGGCAAATAAACATTTTAGGCATATGCATTTTAGGGTATAAGAAGTTTTTAATGGGTAATTGCCATTGTTTTATGTAGTATACTCCACCTTAGATTTGAATTTGCCATTTGAACATTTTACTCAAATGTGCATATTTCAATCAAATAAGAGTTTATTTATTTATTTTATTTTGAAAATATCATTTTACCAAACATAGTATTGAAAACAAAACTTAAGAACAAAAAATCTTTGTTAAAATAATTCTTACTTGAAAAACTTTTATTAGATTAGAGTAGAGATGACAAACAAGCACGTGAGTTGTGATCTTGATTCAGAAAGCAGCTGCTCACGTGCGGAATACGTGTCAGAGATCTGAGTGTACAGCATGCATTTTGGAAATCTGGGCCATTCATCAGGTAGGGTACACCATGAAGATGCGATGGACTAAAAACATTGGTCTGAAAGAAGTCCTATGGCTATAGTTCACAGTGCAACCTGCCTTATGAATGGCCTCGATATCTGACACGTGTGCCGTATTCACGGATCCGTGATATGTATTCCGACCCTCAGGCCCTTTTACTGGATGATAACGGGATTGGGCTTCCACTTAACTGGGTTTCGGTGGTATGTGGGGCCCTGCATCACAGCTACAAATCATGGGCTTGTTTCCACCGTTGGATGGATCCAGGCTATTCACTGGGTAGTACGCACTTTGAATATGCCACGTACCAAAGTTCAGGTGGTGCACTCACCAAGTGAGCATCACATGCACTAGAAATATAGACCGTTAATTTTCTTCATACGGGTTTGATTTTCCTGATAAGCGGCCAACAATGCCTCTTTGGTTAAGGCATCGCATCCGTACATTACCTGATGAATGGGCATGCATCAACGGTGGAAACTAGGCACGCGTGGTCGCTGTGATGCGGGCCACAAGCTACAAAAAAGATTCAAAACCTATTTGAAGATTCAGTGCACCACAATGCAGTAAGGCGTTAATCCTAACTAGGGCTGTCAATGTGCCGGGTAGTCCCGACGGGCCTTCGGTCTTGGCCGGTATTAGGCCCGGTTTCAAGTGGTGTATAAGTCCCGACGCTCGGGCTAAAATCATGAGCCTAATTAGAGCTGGGCACCGGACGACTTGACTTGTCCGACTCATTTAGACTTGACTCAACCCGAACCGAATGGGTGAGTCGGTCCGAACCGAGTAGGCTTCGCCTAATCCGAACTCAAACCGTGTCGAGTTTGAGTTACCCAGTAACTCGACTCGACTCGTCCTGAAACTTAATTCGATCAAACTCGACTCGATCCAAAACCCGACTTGACTTGGATTCAGGTATATATATAATAAAAAATCCTAATTCATAAGTATTTCTAAACCTACTCTCTCTCCCTCTCTCATCCTCCTCTTTCAAGCCCGCCAGCCACACACCACCATCACCACCCTCATCCTCTCTCTCTCCTCTTCCAAGCTCAGCGACCACCCACCACCATCACCACACCCTCCTCCTCTCTCTCTCCTCTCCACTCCCTCCCTCATTTTTCAATTCGACTCGGTGCCAACTCAACTTGACTCAATACTTTTGACCAGGTCAGACTCGGTCTGAATTAGTCCAAGCCAAACCCGAACTCGGATTGGGTCGGGCATGCTAGACTTGATATTGAGTTGCGTCGAGTTCGAGTCAAGCCTATTTCAAAACTGAATTGAGTCAGGTCATCCCTAACTTTGTCCAACTAGACTCGATGCCTAGCTATGAGCCTGATTTACAATCAGGCCGTATTCGGGCTTATCAACCCGAAAGCCCATAAATGTAGCCTTGCTCGATAGGTCTTGTCTAAACCTAATTTACTCCCCTTTCTTTTAGTCTCTTCCTCTCTCTCACATGAGGCACACCAAAATCTCATTTATCCATGGAGATATTCAGGGCTCGGGCTCAGGTGGACACGGGTTGGACTTTCTATAAATATCCCGGGCTGGACTCGAGCTGAACAATTTCAGCCCGTCACAGGGCCGGCTGGGATTTGGGCTTAGGTTCAGAATTGTAGGCCGGGCTTTGACAGCGCTGGTTCCGGTCCTATCCCATCTCATTGACAGCCCTAATCATAACCACGTGATGCAGGGGTATCAACAGGCCTCGTCAGGACCGGTCCGAGCTCTACTAAGCCTGGCCCACACTTTCTAATGTTTGGTAGAAGTGTTGCCTGGGCCTATGATGGGATAAAATAATCCAACTCCAGTCCAGCCCTCATTGTTTTACCACGCTTGAGCCTGAGTCCAGCCTAAACCCGAGCCCAAATCACGAAGAGAGTTGGGTTAGGGTATAAAAGAGCTGAGAGAGATGATTTTACTCTGGAGGAGGAAACGAGAAACTCTGATGAAAACCTCGACGAGCAGATTTCACAGCTTAGGCAGTGCCACCCCTCCCCAAGATCACTTTTCTCTTGTAATTTTCTAGATTTTATATAAAACCCTCGCCAGGGAGGGAGGCTCGATAATGATTAAAGGAGATAGATGTATTATTAAAAAATTTGCAAGCTTTCATAACCGGACCTCGACAAGCTTCTAAGCTTTTGGACATTTAACATCCAAGCTTGGGCCGATTTTAAAATGGACTTGATTTTTTATTTTTAAGCCCAAGCCTATCCCTTGTGCCTGATACTCCAATTCGAGCCCGGCAGAAAGCCAGACCATCCGATGGGCCACACCCCTAAATTGTGAAGCAATGGTCTAATGGAATGAGTGCACCTAAACCTTAACGTGTACACAGTTGCATTTGCAGTCGCTGGCATTGCTTCACTTATCTCGAGTGTCCATTAGATCCAGCCTAAAAAAATAAAATTATTATGATCGGATGATCAAAACCAGCCAAGGTCTTTGAGGTGTACCTATCCCGATTATCACCTCTAAGTAGATTGCTTGTGGTGGGGGGATATCAGCGTGTGGCTATCTGGCCCAAGCTCTGTGAGGCCCACCATGATGTATGTGTTTTATTCATATGATTCATCCTTTTTCAGCTTATTTTTGAGAATGAACCCAAAAATGATGCGGATCCAAAACTTAAGTAGACCTAGAGCTGTACATGAGTTGAATTGAGTCGAGCTTGGCACAGGTTGGCTTGGCACAGCTAGTAGCTAACCCCAACTCGAACTCAGCTCAGTCCTTGAGCTTGACTGGCTAGCTCAGCTCAGTTCAGTCAGCAGCCCGAGCCAGTTCGAGCCGAGTTTCAGCCTGTGTGATATTTTCTCAAACACACACAGTGCATTTTCAATTTCTCATAGAATGTAAAACAGTAGCAGCAGTTTACAAGTTTTACATCAAACACTTAGCAAATAACATCAAAATCAATATACGAGGGTAGTTTTATAATATAAAGTTTTTTTTAGTAATTTGTTTTGTATCCATTCCTTCTTTGCCACTAGCTGATCCCATGGGAAATGTATGCACAACTCAGCTCGAAATTTTTTCAAGCTCTAAAATCCAACTTTACTTGGTCCGAATCCAATTTTGAGTCGCGGCAAGTCAAGCTTTTCCGAGTCAAGTGGAGCTAGCTAACAAAGCTAACTCGACTCATCTACAGCTCCATGTTTACCACACCATAAAAACCAGTAAGAATTAAACTACTACAGTTGAAACTTTCTAAGGCCACCGTTTTATTTACCATCCAAACTTATTCATGGTCATGCAGATCTAGACGAAGGGAAAACACAAATGTAAGCTTGATCCAAAACTTCAAACTTCTGGTGGCCCTTAAGAAGTTTTCAACGGTAATCACTCAATTCACACTGTTTAGTGCAGCGTGGTCCACTAGAGTATTGGATGTGCTTCAATTTTAAGCTATTGCCACTAAAATGACCACAGAGTGTTGTTTGAACGCCCACCATTAAAAACTTTTCAGGGGCACAAAAGTTTTTGATCAACCTGATATATATATTATATATATATATATATATATATAATATATATATAATATTATATATATATATATATATATATATATTCCCTTCATCCAAGTCTGTATTACCTAATCAACAGGTTATATGTCAAATAACCATTACGATTGGCTCCAAAAGGTTTTTAATGGTGGACATTCAATCACTACTGTTTTCTCATAATGTGGTTCACCTGAGATTTAGATCTACCTCATTTTTGGGATCAAGCCCTAAAATTATCTTTCAAAGAGGATGGACGGCGTGGATAAAACACACATCATGGTGGTGTCCACATAGCCCCGACCACTAGCCACCAGGCTGATGGCAGTTGGCAGCCTCAGTAGCCAAACCGCGTCCCGTGCCAGCTCCTTTTTTAAAGGTTAGGAACGGCTAATTATTATTATTTTAATGTTACTTTTTCTGACACGTGGCAGTCGTGGCGACGCGGCGAGACGAGCCACTGGACTTCGTCCCGGGCTACTCGGCGATGCGAGTATGTGACCTTCCCGAAGGAGTCGTCTTCGGCGACCTGGATTCCCTCTTCTCGTCTCTCCTCCACCGCATGGGAAAGCAGTTGACACGTGGTAGGGCCGTGGCCATCAACACCTTCAACGGCCTGGATTCCACCAACCTAAACGACCTCAAGTCCAAGCTCCCTACCTGTCTCCCCGTCGGTCCTCTCTACCTCATGTCCCCATTATTACAACAGACCGATCCTCACGCCTCCCTCACGTGGCTCGACCGCTTCACCCATCATCCTTCCTCCGTCACTTACATTAGCTTCAGCTCCATGATGACACCTCCGCCCGCAGAGCTGGTAGCCCTGGCCGAGGGTCTCGAGGCCAGTGGGACCCCCTTCCTGTGGTCCCTACCGGATAAGGCGAGGGAAATGTTGCCAGCTGGATTCCTGGATCGGACGGCTGGGAGAGGCCTCGTCGTCCCATGGACATCGCAGCCAGCGGTTCTATGCCACGTGGCGTTGGGGGCGTTCGTGACGCACTGCGGGTGGAACTCGTTGTTGGAGAGCATCATGGGGTCTGTGCCGATGATCTGCCGTCCGCTTTTCGGGGACCATATGTTGAACGCTCGGATGGTGTCGCACGTGTGGCGGATCGGGATGGTGGTGGACGGTGGGGTGCTGACGAGGGATAGGGTGGTGGGGTCCATCGAGCTGGTGTTGAGGAAGGACGAAGGGAAGGGAATGAGAGAGAGGGCTCGCGCGCTGAGTGAGATGGCTAAGGAAGCTGTTGGAAATGGCGGTAGTTCTGTGGAGAGTTTCAATAAGCTTTTGGAAATAGTAGTCTCTGGTTGTTGAAAGGGTTTTTCTCTTGATATTTTCTCAAGGGATGAAAATTAGTTTTTTTTTTTTTATATCTTCATTAGAACTTTAAGAGTTTGAGATATTTGAATTTTATGCCTGTGTGTTAGTGGACTAGTGAGTGTTTACTACTTAAGGCTAAGACTCCTTTACTTGTTATTGTCCTATTCACACGTGGCTCTTATATACACTAGTAAAATGTAAGTGCCATGCACGTGAGAGTATTTCCGTGTGACCTGTTGGAAAAAATGCATTGGATATTCTGGAAAATAAAAATAAAAATAAAATGAAATAAAATTTAATTATTTTGTTTCACTAGGTTGAATCATGTAAAAATACATGTTGTCCTTAAAGCGTGATTCGCCCCCCTTATCAATTGCTCATGGGTTACAGGTGAATTGCTGCCAGTATAGGACAAGCCTGTTTGGATCTGGTGTGGAATCAATAGTGGGTGTGTTTTAATAGTATTCTAAACTAAGATGCTATTTGGAGAATTGATGGAAAGGGAGAGGTTTGTATTCAAGATGATGAAATTTGGATCGGAATGGTCCATTTTATATAGGCGCCAAGGAGTGGACCATTGCTAGGTGGCCATCAATGGTTCAAAACGTTTGAAAAACATTTTTGACCGTTGATAATTAATTTTAGCCGTTTCTGATCGTTGGATTGGAAGATCTGACTGTTGGATCATCATGACCCGTTCGTTTACGAACCGTTGTGGCTTTCAAGGCAGCTAGCCATTTTAAAAAATGACTGACCATTTCGGATCAAAGATCTGACCATTCGTAGTCGCATATAAAGCCCCGGCTCATTTCAGATCTATCGCACTTAGGCTCCTACTAAACCACTCGCATCGCGATCGCAATGGCTTGCGGCGGTTCGCGTAAGGTCACGAGGGAGCGGCCACTCTGCGACACGATGCGCATGTGCAAAGTGCGCCAATTAGCACCACTACAGCCACACTACCCACACCTTAGCTCGTGCTCGAGCGTGCACATGCCTGTGTTCCACGTAACCCGAGCATCTCAATCTCCAAAGTTCAAGTAAGAATACTACACACATCCACATATAAAGCCCAAATCTTCTCATATCATTTCCGATGTGGGACAAAAAGCACACCACTCTTTCCATTTGACATTTCCAAAAATCGTTTTGGCAGCAAAATCCCAAAATTTTTAAATATTTAAAATTTTGAATTATTAATTGTTTCAAAAAACCACAAATTTCAACATGACCAACTCTTCCATGTGTGGCCCATCTCACAGAAAACTTAAATGGATGAATCTAACGATAGAAGAGTGTTGGATGGCACTCGCTCATCATGAGGACCCTACATGGCTTGAACCTATGCTAATTACTACAGACTTGTGTAGTCGGGTGATGTGCAAATTAGGTGTCATCTATTAATAGCTAGCATACGTGGAAAGGTAATATTGTAAATTAGGTACCATCTATATCTTAGCACACGTGGGAAGGTGATATTAATGTAAATTAGGTGCATCTTTCCATACGATATGCTACTCCTTACTATACATAATGTTGCATTAAAAAAACACATGCACATTATCTATGCAAGCAGTAGAAAAGCATACAAGGAAATGAGCCTAACTGAAAACCAAAAGACAAAAGCTAAAAGAATAGACAATGCTTGAAACTTTACAAGTTTAACATATGTGCACAAGCATTGATAGGATGGTTTGCTTTCTCCTTCATTAAAAAAAAAGAAAGTATAAAATATAAAATGTAATTTTCTCATTCTTTCACTATATAAAAACCATTTCATCAAAAAATTGACCATAAAATACCTACTTTCTGCTTATCCTTACATAGACCATACCACAATAAAGATTATTTAAAACCTAATGAAACTTGGCTTTATAGGAACATGTGTATGCATGCACACACGAGAGGATGGGATAGGGTGTCTCCTTATGGGATACGTGTTATGGGAATATACACGCCACTGTCATAGTGCAGTACTAAGAAGTCACCGCCTCAATGCTTTCCTACTTGAAGAGTACTTTATCTAATAACTGAACAAACACTCACAATAGTAACTACCCATTCACCATTATTCGCTAGGTAATGAGAGGTCCAAGAGAAGTACTATATCAAAAAAACTTCTTTCTTATAATAAGCTTCATTAAAATATCCACTATGTTGTCATTGTTGTAGGTAAAAATATTAGACTGACCAAACAACTGGAATAAGATAGAAATAACAAGGGAAATGGCTTGGACATGAGGTCAGATATTAGCTTGACCTCAAATGCCGACCCTGACCTCTGCGACCAATTTGAGTGACAACCATGAATGACAGCATCGGTTGCCTAGTTGATGCCCCACAGTCTTGTCAACCTCGAGGACCATCTTCGACCAAGGGCCCCGACTGCAGAGGTCGGCCTCAGCTATCGACCTCGACCTTAGATATCACAAGGGAGGAGGGGAGATCCCCTTCGTATACAGGTAGGATTATCCCCTTGAGATCTTCGCTGATGATCACACCAAAAAAAGCGCGATATATCCCGAGAATGACTCATTATATGATATGTATTTATCTAGCAGATTCACTGCCAAATACGTAAGTAGTGTCAGAGGGTTATAAATAGGGACCCTCCTTACATAAAAAGGTACGCTCAATTACCCTAGCCTGACTACACCCATTACAACCCTACACTAACTTAGGCATCAGAGGGCTCCGCACTACAACCGGGACTTCTTATTTCTCTCTGTTTTACAGGTGTGCAAAAGGGTGACAGGGACAACAAGAATATTATAGCATCAATATTTTGGTGCCGTCTGTGGGAATCGACAAAGAAACCATTAAAGATCATCCATTGTGTCTTCGTCTACCCTACTATGGCTAAAGGAAGGAAGAGGGCTTTGGCTGACATCACTTCACCACTCCTTGCACCAGAATAACAGCCTGAAAATCTCCACAATTTACCTTCAGAGCATCATACTGACCCTCCTCCTGCGGTGGCCGCGTAAAGGCCCCGCAACAGGGGAGGTCGACTCAACTCCTTAGAAAATCAGGTCGAAGCTCTAGCTGGCAACTTCGACTGAATAATGTAGATACTGGAGAGGCAACAATCATTTCCTTATCGTGGTGCGGAAGCAGGTGCATTGATCGAGTTGTCTTGACCTCCCCAGATACCCCACGACTCTCACATTATCAAGCAGCGACCAGGGCAGCATGACTAAGCTTCCACGCATACCGCGGGAACCACTGCGCTTGCTGAGTCCGACTTACACCACACTCTATAAACAAGGAGGCGTGGGAAGGCCCCTAAGGTCGTGAGGTCCCATGGGAGGCCGAGCGCAAAGAAATTTGAGGACAGCTTGGTGACATCATCTAAGCATACCGCACCTAAGCCCCGACCTCTGTTGAAGTCATATTAGAGGAAACGAAGCCTCCGTTTACCAACGACTTCATGAAGTCCTAACTCCTGTCGAGGTTTCGGATGCCCCAGATCACCCCTTACTTTGGATTCGGAGACCCAATCGAGCATCTTGAGTCTTAAGTCTTTCAGAGCCTGGATGGAACTTCGCATAGAGCTTCAAGTTCGGATATGTGTCGAGCATTCTCACTAACTTTGTCAGGAGTGACACGAAAATGGTACAGACAGCTGAAGCTGAAGTCAATCACCTTATTCGCCCATCTCAGCAAGGTCTTTATCATACAGTTCATCGGTGGGAAGGACAAAAGGAAGCTGGCAACGCACCTCCTCACTATCACCCAAAGGGAAGATAAGCTGTTAAAGGACTATATCATTCGCTTCAACAAGGAGGCGGTACAAGTGAACGACTACTCCAACCAGATAGCTCTAGCCGCCATGATATCCAGTTTAAGAGAATAGAAGTTCCTCTTCTCGATTGACAAGAACCCGTCGACTACCTTGACCGACCTCCTTCACCTAGCCCAAAAATATTGTAAATTAGGGACCATCTATCTATAGCACACATGGGCAGGTGATATTGTAAATTAAGTGCATCTTTCCATACGATATGCACATTCACATAATGCATGATGTTTGGTGCAGGGAAAGACATTATGAGTTCGATTACTATCTTCCTCAAGGATAACTACTCCGAATCTATGGAGTTTTTCTAGATTCCACGGAAAGATTGTTAGAGTTCACTGGGAAAGAAAATAGAAATAATTTTTAATAATTTGAAATAAATTTATTGATAAAAAAAATGAAACGACAGTCTTTTAAATAGTGAACTCAATCGTAGGACAAAGTTTTAGAATCAAACTCCAACTCAAACTTCCTAAAAAAATGTGACTTACCATAAATAATAAACTTACTATTTATAGACTATCATGATTCCTACTAGACTTCATGGTTTTTAGCAAAAATAGTAAGTGTCCAATTTGGCCTAATGACGTTATTCTCCTAATTTTTCTAAGCCCTTTTCATGTTGGGCACAACTCCTAAAATTCAATGGATCAAGAGTTATGATCGAATTAAAACTTTCTAGTTGTTGATGCTACAATCTGGTTATCCCTGTTAGCCTATTGTGTACCTGCAAATTCAAGTGACAAGGGTGACACCGATTGTAGTTGGGAGCCTTCCGATGTCTAAGCTAGCGTAAGCACACAAAGGGCGTAGTCGAGTTCGGGTGATTGTGCCTATCTTCTTCTATAGGTAGGGTCCTTATTTATAAACCTTTGACATATCTTCCATGTATTGTAATTAGTCTACTATGTAGATACGTATTATACAAGGGATCTCTCCTCGGGTGTCATACCCCAAAATTCGAGTACAGAGTGTGCACCCTCAGACCCAAGTTTCAGTTCGTAACTCATAAACGAAGTATACTAATTTAATTTTTTAATCAATTTAATCAGAGATGATAATTACATTCAATCTAAGTTCCACCATAATTTCAATCACATATACGTAACACTTAGCACCAATCAACCAAGCATATATAAATTTTGACAACCCTTAAAATAAAAAAAACCTTAAAAATCATTCATTTATTATATTATCATACTATAATTAAGTTTATTCCGTACTAACATTGTTTCAATGAAATAAATCTAAATAATTTCTTAAAATCTCAAAATCAATATCGATATGCATTATACGTTAATCAAACTATGCTAACAAATAAATCACGTAATCAGAAATGGTCTAATGCCGCCACTTCATCTTCAAAAAAGTATGGCCATATTTCACATGTATCGTGTTCAGGTATGGTGGATCCTTCCGTTTCTTATGCCACATCGTCTGCTAATGGCTCCTCTGTACGGTTTTTCCATCAATAAAAAGGTAAGCTGGCCAGACTTAGTGAAATAACCCAGCATGGTTCATAATCATAGCAATTAAAATAATACAAAAATGTATGTACAATGATATGGATACAAATGGTGTATGAATACATCAGATGGGATGATCATAATACATCAGATGGGATGATCGTCTATCTACTTGGGTTGGAGGTCGTCAACCCGCATGCACCTGTTGGGTAGGCTTGGGCATAGTCCGCGTCTGGTAACGCTCTACCAAGATTGACATTTCTTTCACGGAGGGCCCCTAGGATCGACCATGCATTATGCAATTGTAATGAATGATGGATGATATGTAAATGCATATTTTTCATATTTGATATAATTGTCTTGATCAGAATATTCACATATGAATTTAGCGTACAATTATCATAACAAAACACTCAAATTAGTATATCAAACAATCAAATAATCACAAATGATTTATTTTAATTTTAATGAATCATGAGACAAGTTGGGTTACTCACCTGTACTTGGTAGAGGTAAATTCATCGAAAACCGTACATGTCTAAATCTAGGATCCCTAATGAATAATGTAAACAAAATCATAAATTGATCTCATCCGTAGTCTATTTATATAGTATAGATCGGATCTGATGCATCTAAAAATTTATTGATTAGCAAATATAATGATCGCAATTTAATTTGATCGGTGTGGCCCACTAAGTGGTTAAATCACTTAAAATTTTGAGGCCTTGATATATCTTAGCCTTTGAAATTATATGATCAACATGTATCTAATCTAATTAAACCAGGTGATCCCACACCAATCTCTGTAGCAAAAGATTTCACCTAAGATTTACTATTTTCATCATATGCATCAATAGGCCGATGCGATGAACGTGTAGTCAATCTAACTCGTTCATTGCATAGATCTTAATTAATAATTCTTAATTATGAGAAAATAAAATTAAAATATCCATCACTAACTTGTATTAAAGGCGACTTAAGGTTTTCTCATTTCTCTCTTGTCTTTTCGCTAAGAAGCATTTTGAAAAGGGGAGTTTTTTTTTTTTTTTTTTTTAAAAAGCTTCGGATCCAATTCTAGAAGTTTCATTAACAACCAAAGATATGGCTTGGATTTGATGATATCGAGTGGTTAGGATTCAACTCTTCCAAGTTTTCACTCAAAACAATCCACCAACTAGAAAACATACGTAAAGACTGCCTAAGGATGTATTTTGATTTAATTAGGGTCCAGAGACGATGGAAAACGTCTCAAATGGATGGTTGGGATTAGATAGATGAGTTTAGCCTAATAGACAATTATAATTAACTCATGAATGAGTCAGATTAAAGATCAGGAGCATCTCCTGAAGATACGGAGACTCGATCTTGAATAGGGAGGGAAAATAGGTAGTTTCATTTTCAAGATTTGTTTATGTGCTGGATAAAGCTATTATTTAGGGGAACTGTTTCAGAGGACTTCTTTCATACATACACGTGCTTTTCTATTGGTGGCATTCACGATTATGTTATGAGAAATCCACTCCGTCCATTCACTTTACCTATCATATTAGTACATGGGTGCAAAGATGAAGTAGAACTAGTACTCGAGTTGCTAGAAATAGTGAGTAAGAAAACTACGGTTGAAACTTCTCTATCCTCATTATTATTATCATTACTTATTTATTTATTTATTTACCACTATACTTCATACATGTATGTGCACACGTGTGAAGGTTTAAAACATTAGGTGACGTGTGTAGGTGAAATGGTGAAGCCGTTTCCTATCAAGAATGTTTTTCCATTGTTTAAAGTTTTTAAAAAAATGGATGATATAACTCATACAGAGACCGGATGTCAATCTTCCTTTATTTTTTAACAAATATCTTCCAATGCTCATAAATCATGTTCAAACCATCTATTTGTGGCAGAATTTCACTAACGCCCGCTATTTTGCGTACCCTATAAACATGTTAAGTTTGGGCCTTGATCTCTCAAGGATGACCAATATGCCTATTCAATGGCTTACACCCATTTATAACTCAAAACAATGTGTATTGACATTCTATGTAAAAATTAACCGATAGTTTTGATGTATACCCTATGATCTTCCTGATGAATGGTTCATTTAGACATTTGGGTGGTCCAGTTGGCAGATCCGTAAAACAGGTGGCCCCACTAATGAATAGTTTGGATTGATGCGGTCGTCAAAGTTTAGATGGTTAAACTTTGAAAACGGTAGATGGATGGTATAGTTTGGTTAGCTGACAGTTTGATGTATGGCTGGGAATCTAGGATGGCTGGTGTTAGGAGATTGGCCAGAGCATATCAATGGGTCTACCTATTGAATGGTCTAGATAATGGGTAGTTTAGATCCACTGCAAAAACATAGATTCACCACAAAATTTGGCATTTTGAAAACAAGTAAGAGTTTTAGATAGTATAGGCTTTAAAACAAGCGTGTGTGGCAATGCATATAAATAGGGATTGTGTTTTATTTAAATTTAAATTTCTTTTATTATTATTTTATTAGTTTTATTTTAATATACGAAAGATGACGTAATTCACTAATTCACTGGAAAAGTAATAGTGTCCAGAGACTTTGGGTTCCTTAAGCCTCTTATATACTCAAAATTTTAGATCGTAGATGGCCATAGTTTGAACTGTCTTATTTAAGTAAAACTTGACATCCCACTTCAGTTTGACGTGCTCTATCTAATGAGCTCAACATTGACCAATAATTTCTAATGGTGACTAAGATTTATTTTAACGGGTCTCACTTAATCATGGTCCTTAACGAAGTGTGTAAGTCCTATGTATCAACTAAATTAGTGAATTTAAAGTGTATACTATGAACTTTAAATTGAATAGTTTTTTTTTTGGTAATTAGGTGAGCCACTTGACGAATACAAGTGTGAATCCGAATTATTAGGACTAATCTGTATATTAGGTGATGCATGGTCAGTTTTTATGAACACACACGTAAAAGGTGGGTTTTGAGATAATTTCCACATGTATGCCTAAGCTAATGTAAGTGTACATATTCGCCTGCATGTTGTACATGCACCCAAAATCTCGGGTTGTTACACCCGGTATATAATATTTATCTCGACATGATCCTCGGCGAAGATCTCGGGAAGGGAATCCTTTTCGTATATGGAGGGGATGTTCCCTAATGGTCTTCCATAGTGGTCAGATCCAAGGCTGAGGTCGATTAGCCGAGGCTGATCTCTAGGTCGTTTGATCGAGGTCTTGCTAACTGAGGTCGACAACTGAAGTTGATGATTGAGGTTGGGGTCGAGTTTTGAGGTTAGGGCCTTTAGTCAAGGTTAGATCGGCATTCGTAATCATCCATTGGTTGGGACAGTGAGATGTCACCTAGGCGATCGAGGTCACCACTTATGGTTGGTGCTTGGATTGGTCGCGGAGGTCACAATTGGTATATGAGGCCGAGCTCTTGCCTGATCTCTCATCCGAGCTGTTGGTCTCTGTTGTTTCTATCTTATTCCGGTTGTTTGGTCAGTCCAGTTCTACTCATATCACTATTTATAGTAAAAATGAAAATAAAACAAACTTTTGACCGTTTATCCAATGGAATCTCACAAATTTGGCGTGGGCAAAATCATATATGATACATCAAAAAAATCATTCCAGTTTGCGAGATATGACCATTTTAAGGTTCTAACGATCCTGATCACCTCCGCCTCTGATCAAGCCTTCTTTGGTCCATCTTGGTCATGAAAGTATCTGCAACCCGCCTTACATCAATGTTGCATAAAAAAACACATGCACATCCTCTATGCAAGCAGTAGAAAACCATAAAAGGAAATGAGCCTAACTGAAAACCAAATGACAAAAGCTAAAAGAAGAGACAATGCCTAAAACTTTACATGTTCAACCTATGTGCACAAGCACTAACATGGAGGTTTGCTTTCTTCTTCACGGAAATAAAAGAAAGTAGAAATGCAAGATTTATCTCTCCCATTCTATCATTATGTAAGAATTCTTTCACCAAGAAATTCACTATAATTAAGAATACCCTCTTTCTACTTGTGCTTCTTCTTATATAGACAATTCCACAAGGGAGAGAATTATTTGTAACCTAATGAAACTAGGCTTCACAGGTACAAGTGTATGCATGCACTCATGAGAGGATGGGATAGGGTGTTTCCTTATGGGATATGTGTTATGGGAATATATATGCCATTGTCATGGTGCGGTAAGAAGTCACTGCCTCAATGTTTTCCTACTTGAGGAGTATTTTATCTAATAACTTCAAACACACCCAATAATAACTACCCATACACCATTATTCGTTAGGTAACAAGAGGCCCTAAGAGAACTATTGTACCAAATTGATAAGCTTCATTAAAATATTCACTACATTGTCATCGATATGAATATTTTATAATTAGATAAGTTCATGTTTTACTACATTGATCATAACAAAGTGATATTGAATATTAATGTACTTGATCTAAGGATGAAATACTGAATTCTTAACCAAATGTAATGCACTGTGAATATCATATAGACACTTATGTTTTGGTTGAATTCCAAAACAAAACTTGCTTTTAAACTCTTTCCTAAAACCTAGCTAAGGTCTCCACTGTTAGCCAAAAACATGCTTGCCTCTTGTATCGTTATGTACGGGGTATTGTATTTTTTTAAAAGACATTTCTACCTTTGAACAAAAATCCTAAAATACCTCTCTCTCTCTCTCTCTCTCTTCCATGATCTCGCCTTAGCCCGAAGGCTCCCTCTTCACTCGCTTAAAGAAAGTGGGGATAATGACACCCACCGTTTAAACCTTCCTACGGCCATACCACCGTGGATATACAATGCATACATCAAGGTGGGGCCTACAGTCAGATCCCACCCACATGGCTAGTTCTGGAACCGGACATCATAAGAAGTTCCTACCAAAAAGCCTTTCGCATAAAGTTCCAACATTGGGAAGTTAAGTGGGGCCCACTATCATGTATGTGAGTAATCCACCCCACCCACTAGTTTTTTGAGCTCATTTGAGGACATGTGACAAACAATGAGTAGGATCCAAGACTTAAGTGGGCCATTCAAGAGGGAAAAGTGAGAAAAAAATGCCAACCATTGAAACCTTCATGGGCTCTACCTTAAAGTTTATGTGCCCCTAAGGTCATCCACACTAGGATGAATTGAAAACATAAAAAAACTTATCCTAATACAACACTTTTGTGTTCATAAAATATTTCAATGGTGGTCATTCAATCTCCATCGTTTCCTCACAAGCAGTGGGTGTTGTGAGCAGATACATGGCTAACCCCAGCAAGCAACATTGTGAGATAGTGAAATGGTTACTTCGGTATATTTGAGGTATAGTATACTTCGTCTTGACGTTTAAAAGTCTCAGGACAAGTTGGTAGGATATGTGGATACATATTACGCAGGTATTGTGGATAACAAGAGATCGACTTCTTGCTACTCGTTTGTGTTAGTGAGTAGAGCAATCGGTTGGATGTCAAAGGTTCAATCTGTGATGACTCTTTCCATAATCGAAGTAGAGTATATGGTAGTGACGGAAGCATTCAAAGAATGTGTTTGATTGAGAGGGATGGTAAATCAGCTTGGGCTTCAACATGAAGTCGTGTCGATAAATTGTGATAGCGAAAACACGATTAATTTGGTGAAGAACTCGATTTACCATTCTCATAATAAACATATTGTTATTCATCATCATTTTATCTGACGGGTGCTTGAGGAAGCTTGACTGACTCTTGAGAAGATCCACACAAATATTAATCTGATAGACATGCTTAAGAAGGTGGTTTCTACTGAGAAGTTCAAGTTCTGTATGACTTCTTCGGGCTTGACGATGACTTAACAAATGCAAAGTGTGCACGAGAAGTGACGATGATGGTGGAGCTATGATGGAAGCAATTAGAGATGGAACTTGGAGGTATGGTTCGTGATAATTGAAGACATGATGGAGATTGTTATCAAATGTCTTTAATTTGTCTCTAATATGGGTCTGTCGGTGGCATCGACAGACCACTCGATCCCATCGAGTAACCCACTCGATCCTAGCAAGAAAATTCAATTTTTTGACCTTGTTCGCTAGATAGTTTTTGGGTCCAAATCAATCTGATTGAAGATAGCTTTCATCCCATCGTTTATATAAACATATTTCTCACTTGATAATTACAAATTTGCTTCTGACTTAATTAGAAAAGTTTTCTCTATTGAGATTGGGTTGGTCTAGGACAAGGCAAACAATGTTTTGGGCCTAGGCCCACCAAATGACTAATTTTGAATAGGTTAACACTTGGAGCTGGGTTCCAACCCATGGCTCATTGGTAGATAGAGTGCGTTTCAACACTTAGGTCATAGATTTAAGTGCTTGTGGTGTGCGCACACAGCCAGTGTTTCTGTAGATAAAAATAAATAAATAAATAAAACTAACTTGTAGCTCAAAACTATGGTTTGAAAACTCCTAATTAGTTAGCACGATCACAAGGCATGTCATTAGGAGATTAGCGGTCTAACCCGGTTGACTCAATGCAACTTGGGCCATGTCATTTGCCCAATTGACTTTTGTTTGAAATAAAAGTTAACTGAAGCTATTGAATTTTAAACTCATAACCTTAGCTAATAACACCAAAGATCTGTAACCAACACACCATGGGCTGCCCATTATATATATAATAATATATATATATATATATAGTATATATATATATAGTATATATTATATATATATTATATTTTATTACAATCATTGTCAACATCTAAGTCTTATATATTCTAACTATATTCTAACTAATTGGGGTGGTTACGCTTATTTTGACCCATGGCTCTTCATTAGATAGAGTGCGGGGTTGATTCAAGTGCCCATGTGGGGTTTGTGCATCCTTTTCTTTTTTTTTTTTTAAAGGAGGTTCATTGCACAAATCATGTTCCACCATTAATCCCATCTGTCATGAATCAGATTCTCAATTTAACCATCAATCATAATGTATGTTCTTACTATTGGCACTCAAAATCATCTTTTGGGTTTTTCCTTGTTTTTTTTTTTTAAATTTGTTTTTTTATTTTTTATTTTTTTTATAGCTTTTAACTCACACTGCCTAATATATTATATCTTTGTTGCACATGGTTAAACCATAACAGTCTATTTTTCATAATTTTATTTTCTGTTGGTGTTATTCCTAAGTTTCTTTAAATGCATTTATTTCTAATTCTATTCTCGTCTTACTACTCATTCGTCTCACTATCTTCATTTCCATGCACTCATCCTTGATGGCCCTACATTGATCCCATAAAGCATGCTACTCTTTATTACTACGGTGAATATTTTTAGTTATTAAGTGAAGCTTAGACAACATAGAAAAATCATTCTAACCCATTTAAAACCAGACTTAGGAGTCATGGTGGTGACCCCTCGTCGTTGTCTTGTGCCCCAAAATGATGTATGTGTTTTATCCGTGCCATCCATCCATTTTTCTAGCTCATTTAAGGGCATTATCCCAAAAATGGGGTAGATTCAAATTTCAGGCGGACCATATCAAAGAAAACATTGGCGATTGAATTCCCACCTTTAAAAACTTCCTGGGGCTACAAAAGTTTTGGATTAAGCTGATATTGGGGGCTCCAAAAGTTTTGGATTAAGCTGATATTTGTGTTTTCTTTCATCCATATCTGTGTGACCTAATCAACAGGTTAGATAGAAAATAAACATTACAATGGGCCTAGGAAGTTTTTAATGATGGGTTCAATCACCGCTGTTTCCTGTAGTGTGGTCCACTTGAAATTTGGCTCTGCGTCATTTTTGGCTTCATGCCCTGAAATGAGGTAGAAAAATGGAGCTAGAGCATGGATAAAACACATACATCATGGTGGTCCCACAGCACCGACCAGTTCCGAGGTCACTACCCAATCAGTCCTTTTATTTATACCGGTCAAGTGCGACAGAGCATGTCAGCGTCTGTCACCTACTTTAACGTATGGTTTAGATTGACCCTTCTATTGTTGCCCAATCAAAAATCAGTTGGGGTGATTTTTCAATGAGGGTATGAACACATGACCTGCTCACCTACTGGATGATTTGGACCTTTGCACGTGCCATGAATTTGCACATGTGCAGGTTGGGAATAAATGGTTTTTATTTAAAGACTGGAAAACTCTTTTCAGGTTTGTAACTCAAAGGATAAAAATAATAAAAAAGGATAAAAAGCCATAGTCCAAACAGACCTTACAGAGAGAGCCGAGTCAAGTAAAGACTGAGTTGGAGTCTTGAGTCGACCCAACCCAATTACACTCCGAGTCAGTCGAGTTTCACCTTCAAGGATTCTTGAACCATAACCCAAGGTACAAGTTTCAAGGATATTATGAGATTATAAAGGATATTGATGAATTTTCCCACTATAAAGATATAAATACTCGTGGCCCATCATACATGGCCCACCATACGTTGTGTGCTAGGTCTCAAAACTCAGGAGATTATGAGAAAATGCAATATTATTAACAAAATTTACATTATCAACCCAAGTGCTAAAACCCAACTTCTCAGTTCCTTTTTATAGCTCACATCCCATTTCATACTCTTGAAACATCCCCTCTTGCTGAAGAACAGAAGCTGAATTCCAAGAATTCGATGATGGTTTCATGTCGAGATCACTAGCCCACCAAATCACGGTGTCCGTCGTGCCGATCATTTCTTTGAAACAGTCAAATTCATGTAGTTGATCTTCCTGCCTGGTGCAACTACCCTGTTTGCCGGAAAGTACGTCATTAAGTTCAGATTGCAATTCAGCTGCTGTTTGATCTACACCCTTTAATTTCGACATTGTAGCTTGAATGGGACTCATTGGCGATGAAAACCCGTTTATGGAATTTTCTAATTCTTCTTTTGTGGGATGGATTTGAGCCATGGAAAGGTCATTGAACGGGCCATTCTGAGATGGCTCGATTGAAGTAGTGGGAGTTTGTTGTATTGAAGAACCACCATGATCGGCGAATTGGGTGTTGGAGATCCTTTCTCTGATGGCATGGAACTTGGGCCACAGTTCAGGGTTGTTGTAGAAAGAGAGAGGATTTTGGCAGCTTTGCAGTTGCATGTGGAGTTGCATTCTTTCGAGTACCGACGAGCTTAAGGCCGGTGAATGTGGATCGTCGGTGCGTTCATGATCGACGGTGGAGATATTGCGAGTCTGCAGTTCTTTTCGCCTTCCGAGCAGCTTCTTCTTCAATCTTGTATTCCAGTAGTTTTTAATGTCATTATCTGTTCTTCCAGGTAATTGAGCTGCAATAATGGACCACCTGATGTATGCCAATTTACATACCATCAGCATATAAAATAAAATTAAAAATAAAAAGTGCATCTGTTGATTGATCCTAACCGTCCAAATGATAAGTGATGTCAGGGATGGGCCATTGGTTCAAACGATTCAATCGATGCAAGTTTTCTTCACCATCCAAAAATGGATGATGGATATGATAGTTATGAATTTGTAATCAGGACAAGTTTTGGGATGTAGCTCGACTGAGTGTTCCACTAATTGAACGGTCTAGATCCACAGCCAAGAGAGATGATAGGTGGATACCGGACTGCCTAGAAAATATGAGGGCACCCAATCTGGAGGACCCTATAATGGATTAATATAACCACATTTATTTCAAAACGTTACTTTTAAAGGATACTGATTGTTGGGGACCATGGAATCGATGGCATTGAAAGTCTGCTCGATGGCATCGAGCTGTGTCATCGACAGACAGGTTGATTTACATATTTAAGACATCAGTCAACACTGATTGTATGTCTATAATCATCCCATCTATGATTGTTTAAAACCATTTTCAATCCAAGGGTATGGACAACAAGATGGACGGTCACAGATAGAGAGAGAGAGAGAGAGAGAGAGAGAGAGAGAGACCTGCTTCCAATACTGATGTAGAGACTGCAAATGATCTTGTCTTCTTCTTCAGAAAATCCTCCATGTCTGATATTAGGCCTTAAGTAGTTCAACCATCTCAGTCTGCAACTCTTCCCACATCTTTTAAGGCCTGCACATTCATTTCTTTAATGTGAGAGAGAGAAAATTGAATCCTACACGTTTACGAAGGGACCATTCTACTTGTAACTGATCCAAACCGTCCATTTTGTAGGGTAGCGACGGATGGAAAAGATCATTTATGAATGTGGGTTTTTACATGGTCGTCCATAAGGAGTTAGATAGACTGAATGAACGGTACAGATCAACAATTGGACTCCTCATGTATAGTACCAATCTTGTGAGGAAGATCAATCCAGAGAGAGAGAGAGAGAGAGAGAGAGAGAGAGAGCATACCAATCTTGTGAGGAAGAGCAATCCAGTTGCCACCAGTGCCATGTTCCTCGATAAAAGCTTTTAGCTTCGCATCTTCTTCTGGTGACCATGGCCCCTTCTTCACATTTCCTTTGTCACAACATGGTGCTCTACCCATCTCTCTCTCTCTCTCTCTCTCTCTCTCTCTCTCTCTCTCAAACACCAACTCCCCTCAGGTCGAGAAAAATCAGAGGAGGAGACTTAAGCTTTATAGCAAGTTGAGAGAACAAAAGTCTCTCTCTCTCTCTCTCTCTCTCTCTCTCTCTCTCTCTCTCTCTCTATTTTCAACGTTTTTCTTTCTTCCAGGGATTTTTTAAGCGAGGTTGACTCAGGGGTATTAGTTTATTACAACAGAGACTTCGATACTCTGGCTGAGTAGGATAGATGATGCGCGTGCACTTAGAAATAACTTAAAAACTTCATATATCGCATGCAAGTAATTCAAATTATGGTAACCGAGTAATGAGTATTAGTTCGGATGTATCTCTAACCAAAATTTAAGATGATTTGATTATCTGACAATTGATTGGTGGACATTTGATTAGACGGTTAGAAATGCAAATATCAAATGGTCCTGTTTCGAGATTTGTTCAATAAATCTGATTTTGTGACTATTACTTAGCAACCGTGGGTTACATAATTTATGGCTTTAATTTGAATTAATGCTTGACACGTGTACAATTTCTGGGGGCCTGCGTAGCAAGCGTCATATGGTGACAGAGTATCAAATAACTCTTGTTTACATTTGAAAGTACCTGCTACCTAGCGCTGAAAAGCAACTTCGTTAAGTAATGAAGCACTTAATATCCGTCCACCTGGCACACGTGAATGAGATCAGTACTGTTCATCTAGTGTCCCCTGCCCTTGATAGCTCTGACGTTAAAATTCACACAATTCAGATGATCCTAGCCTTCGATTTGAGGATTTATTTATTTATTTTATTGAATTATGACCGTTTCGTTGGACTTTTTTTGCTGCCCATTTATAATTCTTAGAGTCCTAAAATTATCGGCTAGGATTGTCGTATTTTTTGGTATAATACACATCCGCAATAGCGTCCATAAGTTGAACGGTCCGGATCCCATAGATTTTGACAATTTACAATTTACAGCACATTCAAACTTCCTTCTTTAGGTATAAAAAATTTTAAAAAATAAAAATAAAGCTTCCTTCTTTTTGGTAATATGTTAAATCGTACGAACGCTAGTATCATACGCACAATAATACCCAAATCTCACACGGCTCCGAGACACGTGGCACACGTGGTAGCACGATATCACATAGACAGGCAAGCTGTATGGAATCTGAACTGATCACATCGTAGGGCCCATCAAGGATGGCCCAGCATTAAATTTCATTGGAGGATGATCCCAACCATTCAATGGAACGAGTCTTGACGGAGGAAAGGGACGGTTGGAAAAGACCGTTCAAATTAATGGACGGAAGTCCAGCGTTCAAGAAATCAGGATAACATGGTCTACATGATTTTTTGTATGATGGAGCCCCACTGAATAGTTATATTCAGTCAACGGAAGCCAACGATTGCATTGGTGGATAGGATCTCCTAAATCAGGAAATGTTTGGACATCGATTCATCCAAAGTGGTCCACTTCACACCAACGGTCTGGATTGGTGATCCGTAGGTCCAGTTGTTACAAATTAAAACTCTAGTACGTTGTGTATATCCTATGCCTGAGGGTTGTGTAATTGCTTGCTTATAGATAGTAAATAAATGGAAGAGAAGCCAAAGTTGAAAAGTAACCCAAACCACGCCCCACATAGCTGATATCTCAAAGAGAAGATGCTCCGGCGGAGTATGTTAACTCAAACACATGCACTGCTACGTAATCATCTCTGAACGGATCTAACACAAATTAAACGGCCCAAATTGTAGGAAAGATTTCAGATAGGTTGTAAAACTGGAATCAGATTCATTGAAAGATTCTAACTTATGATAAATGGGCGTCTGTAGATTTGATTCAAACCGTTAAAATTTTTAATTTTACTATGTAATAGACGCCCACCAATCGGCGTCTGGGATAACAGATCAGTTTAGTTTTTCGTTATTTAAGATCCATATAATGTGGGACAAAAATTAGTATGCCACATGTGTAAGTCGCAGATATCCAGAGTATGAACAATCACACTCTCCAGAGTATCGAACATTTTTTCATAGTGAATGGAGAAGAAACCAATGGCAACTGTGACCCATTGACCTCTTTTTTACCGCAAAATTCCCCCCCGGAACCGACGTTTTACCAAATAATGCCTCCACCAATTGAAATTACACTGAGAAGAAAATTACAAAAATGCCCTCATTTAACTTTTTCCTCTACAAAGAAGTAAAAGTGTAGCGTTCTGGGGCCCACATGGTATGTGTGAAAAATCTAACCCGTCAAACATATAAACCACGCCATGTTGATCACCCAAACAAATAATCAGATAGATTAAATCATCAAATTGGGTACAATTAAATTTGGATGTTTTGAGTGGTGTTTGTTAGTTTTTATGGATTGGCCTATTTTATCATTGAATTTTCTATAATTTATTTCATATAATAATAATACTAACTGACTGGATGTTACCACATATCATATGGGCCCAAGTACAATTCTCGATCTTCACCTTACATGCTATGGATTGGGTACTATCCCCACCAAGACCTGCTCTGTGAGCTCACTATGAGGTATTTTTTAATCCACACCTTCCATTCATTTTGACAGATCATTTTAGATGATGAGCCTAAAAACAAAGCCTATCCAAGAATCAATTGGACCACATCTAGAGGAAGTAGCGGTGATAATGATACCCACCCTTGAAATTTTCTTACAGCCCACCGTGATATTTATTTGCCATCTAATTTATTTATAAGGTCACATAAACCTAAATGAAGCGAAAACATAAATATCAACTTGATCCGGAAATTCTGTAGCCCTATCATGTTGAATCAACGGTATGCATTCAATCCTCACTATCTGTGGTGTGGTGCATTGAGCCTTCCATCCAAATCATTTTTAAGCTTATCACCTAATCTATCGAAATGGATGGATAGCATGGATTTAAAAAAATACATTAAAGTGGGCCCCAAAGAGCCCTTCTTAGAACCGTCCGTCTCTAGGAAGGTTCTGGTGGGGGCAGTACCCAGTAAGCGTCCCACTTTATTAAGAAAATATAATAAACAAGGGCAATAACGTAATTTTAACTTGAATAAAATACTTACAGTTAATATCGGCTCTGTTTAAAATCTTGGGTAGAGACAGTGAAAATGCCAAAGCACTAAAATCCATTGGGATTTTGTGGTAAAATGCCATTTTAACTAGAAAATGGTGAAAAAATCAAGAGAAGTAAAATCGTTTTGGATTTTCTTTTAACTAGAGAATGGAAAACCAAAGGCCACGGTGTTCCATTGACCTCGTTTGGCGTGGAAGTCAAGACTCCAGTGGAAGTTCACCACCATTTTGAAACTAGTTTTGATATGCACCTCTTACATGAGGCTCACATGTACCGCTATCCAGACCGTCCAAATGTGGAGGCTACTGCTTATATATGGAGGCAATTTTTAAAATTACATTAATTGATGATTCTATCCATACCTTTCGACAAACAATTAAATCAACGGTTAAATGCAAATATCCAAATTTCACAGAAAAATCAGATGGTTGGTTATCATCTACTCGTTGTGGTATTTAGGTTACTACATGCACAATACGATCATGCCATACGATGGATGAGTTACCGGGCACTTTTTTAAATGGTGGTGAACACTTAGGAGTTTGCAAGAGAGAGGAGACAGAAAGCCTGCATTTGAGAGGTGTATCTCATTGTCTTTTATTGGACGGGTGGAATCTCATGAGAGGGATTTCATCATCAAAGGAGACCATGGACCTTAATATCTGTGCTAATGAGATCTGGTGAAGATAAGAACGGATCAAAGACAGGTAGATATGGATTATTGATTGGAAAAAACGTGTAGTTTAATAGGTAGGATGGGCCACTTGCGAGTTTGGTGATCGGAGCCGTTCGTTGAGTGGGCCCAAATGGTTTATTTTCCATCCCCTATAAGTTAGACCAAGCAGATCATCAGGTTGGCCACGTGTACTAGAAATGAAGAGGCCTGATTTTGGGGTCATGGCCGGATTGGGTAGTCACCGGCCCCTCCACTACCTAAGTCGGTGGTGGAAAAGGTTTGTGGGCCCGACTATGTTGTATTTGTTTTATCCACGCCGTCCATCTATTTTTCCAGCTCATTTTATTGCATGAGATAAAAATTGAGGTAGATCCGGAGCTTAAGTAGACCACACCAATGGAAACAGTGGGGATTGAGTGCCTACCCTTGAAAGCTTCTTTGGGGCATAGACCCTTTTGATGAAGCCGATATTTATGTTTTTCCCTTCGTCTAGGTTTACGTGACTTTATCAACAGGCTGGATGTCAAATAAACAATGCTGTGGGATCCCAATAAGTTTTCAACGGTAAATGTTAAATCCCTGCTATTTCACGTGGTGTGATCTACTTGAATTTTGGATATGGCTAATTTTTTGTATAATATCCTGAAATAAGCTGGAAAAATGAATAGACAGCATGGATAAAACATATACATCACGGTGGGGGCCATAGAGCATTTCCACCGACTTGGGTTGTCGAAAGGGTCACTACCCTAACCGAGTCCCTGGTAAGGGTACTCGCGGGGCTATGTTATAAAAGTCAGGCAATTCAAATCGGAGCACTCGTTAGATGGGCCAAAATGTCCCTGATCAACGTTCCCATTGAGTGTGGGTCCTTAATTTTCGGCTATTGAATATAAGCATTGAAACCCACTTGATGAACGGTCCTGATCTTGCAATATGTCCATGCAAGTAGGATTTGCATGAGAGAGAAACGATTAAAAAAAAAAAAAAAAAAAAACCGTAAATGACGGTGTAAAGAGATGAGAAAGGACGAAAGAAAATTCCCTGAGAAAGGGATGCTTTTGTTTTCTTGTATTAGCCAATCACCGTTCATCTCCGTCTCCATTATTTTATACATAGAGGTTGGACAACCCCACACGCACAATTATACGTAAGGCACGTGCCAACACGGTAAGCGTGTGGGGTGTCTGGACGGTGTATAAAGTGGCCCCGCTATGAAGATGAACACATGCAAAAGCCACCACAATCAACTCATCTGGGCCACCCTATATATAAAAAGGCCGGTTTAAATGGCATACTGACCGTCCGTAATCAAAGTAAACGTGTGGATGTACTGATCGGTGTACCAGCCTGATTTATTTATGGGACCAACTTCAATGCAGGGACCACGTTATGCATCGATCAGATTTACCGTACGATTTTTCAGGGTAGCACGTATGCATCATGTAAAGCTACGTGTGGGTGTAGCAAATATATATATTGGTTGCGGATTGCGTGTGAACCCAACGCCTCGTACCTAAGTGGTTTAAGGACTCTGTCGGGCCCACCGTGATGTATATATTTTATCCACGCCGTACATCCATTTTTTCATCTCATTTTGTGGCATGAGACAAAAATTGAAGCACATGAAAAGCTCAAGTGGACCACACCACAGGAAATAGTTGGAACTGAATTCCTACCGTTGAAAAACATATGGACGGTATGGATAAACACATATACATCACTGTGGCCCCCACAGAGTTCTTACACCACGTAGCTACGTAGTGCTGCCGTGCTGGGTTCACTACGCAATCCGCGTCGCAGTCTAGTCGGCGAAGGCCACTCGCAGCCGCCGAGTTGCATCTTTACATCTGGGCCTTTATTCAGGTAGGCCCCATGTGAATGTTCCCAAAAGTCAGCTGTCCACTCATCAGGTGGGCCCCACTTGTACTTCAACCCCTACCCTATTTTATTTTTCATATTATAGTACTTGGGAAACACGCCTAACGACTTTATCCACCTAATTCTTAGGCCAATACGGTGGGGCCCACCTGACGAAGGGTCCAGTCCATCTCATGTGGGGTCCACCTGAGAAGATGTCACCGACCCGAGCCCCACTCCCTTCTCCAGGCAATAAAAAAATGCCAACCTCTCTACTTCTTTAACCACCCCACCCAAACCCTCTAGGCGGAAACGGATTGGCTACTCCCTCCGGCCACCAGCCAATGGCTGATGGTCGGTGCTCTCTGGGCCCATCATGATGTATGTGTTTCATCCATGCCGTCCATATATTTTTCTAAATCATTTTATGGTATGAGACCAAAAATGAGATATATCCCAATCTCAAGTGGACCACATTACAGGAAATAGTGTTGAATGAACATCGACCATTAAAAACTTTTTGGGAGCATAAAAGTTTTGGATCAAGATTATCTTTGAGGGCCATTAAAAACTTCTTGTGGGCCATTATCTATTAATGGTTTTGATCAAATTAGATTGGATAAGCAGTTGTGTTTAGGTGGTGTTTGTTTTGACAATTACATAGGTAAATGGGAGTTAATAGCTAATAATGACCTTTGAAGGGTAATTGTTTAAGAGAAAATTATCTAGGTAATCACACCTCCAAAATATCATCAAATGCGTGAAATTAGGAGGGATTGAATATCGTTGAAATCCATGGGTCCCATAATAATGTATGTGTGTGATCCACACCATCCATCAGTTTTACCATTTTATTTTGGGGCATGATTTAAAAAAATGAGGCAGATTATAAGCTCAAGTCGACCACAACACATGAAACAGATGGTTAACTACATTCGCCATGCAAAATTGAAACCTTCCTACGGCCCATAAAGATGTGTATCTAATCATCCAACTTGTTCATAAAACCATGCTACATATATGAAAGGCCTATACAAATATCAATTGATAAAATTTAAAAAAAAAAAAAAAAAAAAAAAAAAAAAAAAAAAAATTTCTCTATGTTCAATTCCCACTATTTCCTATAATATTGTCCACTTGAGCTTCAAATTTACCTCATTTTTAAACTCATGCACTAAAATAAGCTAACAGGGGATAAGATACATACATCACAGTGGGCCCCACAACTTCTACATTTGAAAATTGTACCAATGTAATATATTCATACTCTTTATAAACAATCTCCTCATCAATGTCAACCTTCGAAGTGTTGCTGTAAATACATGAGTAAATAATCATTATCCATTTACCATGAATTACACTAGTAAATGAAAAATCAAACTCCCTATTAATATATCTGATCATGCCTATGGGCCACACATAAAAGAGTTATTGTACAACATGTATATCATCATGGAGTCTTTGTTGTTTGTTAAGTATAGAGATTTAAAAGAGAGTAGTAAAACATTCACTATTGACACTTGGACAGGTCTATGGTCAAAAGTTAGAGCATTAATTCCAATTCAGCAAGCAATAGCTTTATAATTGGCTAGGTTGGCAAGTGTTTTACACCTAATGGTACTCAAAAATGTCATTTTCATGGACGTTTGCAATCAATCAATCAATCAGTAGAAATCCTGCAGTAAGAGCCATAAAAAAAATGTCACCTGTCAATGGACGGTCTAGATTCGATGGGCATGAGACTTGTTGGGTAGTAGAGATGGTTCACTTATCATGTTTAAGTGGCTGTTTACATTCATTCTTCCCTCCAAGCGTGCTGATGTGGCAGATGTGAGCTAGATCTGGTCCATTTATTAATTAGGTGGCCCACCTTAGAAGTTGCCTGGTCCTAAAATCAGCATGGACCACTGATCAGTTGAGCCACAAATTTGCATTTAATGTAGACCACTAGACATTTTTCTAACCGTCCATGTTTTCTATATTCATGCAACTTTCCTGATCTTTCAGCCACAACACGTTCACAGTGGACCTGACCTGATGAATGGCCGAGATCTTACACGTGTGCCGTATTGTACATGCCACCGGGACCCCCTCCACCTCACATGCACAACTCCCTTAGAAAAGTTCACTAAGAAAATCGAGGAATAACTTGTTTTTTTTTTTCTCCAACTTTACTTGTGAGCGTGTGGGACGTAAGTGTCACACGTGTAAACATTGACTCCACAAAAGTCATGGGCAGGTATGTTTTTTCGAAGGGACCAATGGTGTCACGAGATTGGCCATATATGATTTCCTTCCCTACCAAACCTGGATTTTTCTTTCAATAGAAAACTATCATCATATGGACTTCTCATGTTGTTCACATACATACTTAGAATAAAGTCAATCTACCGTTGAAAAAGTGTTAGTCATCCACACCTCATATATAATAAGAAAACCCACTCCAATCTTTTATTAGTTATGCTTAGTTGCTTACCACAAAAATAATACTGTGACAATATAATTTAAAAATCTGACGACTTTTCGCCGTGAATTGATCAAGTGATATTATCTCAATGACGCTTACGACATTTTCAAAAGCTCATAGGTTTTTATTTCATTGTTTTAACACCTTTCACATTAGCGCAATTAAGGAAGTTTTTGGAAAAATAAAAACACTGCTAATTCCATTTCTATGGAGAAAATGTCACTTTAGTGTAGTGAATCCTACATAGAAGGCATGGGGACCGCCAAACGATTTTGTAGGCTCCCCCACCCAAATGGATCATTAAAATTTGACATGATTCATTAAATCATGCATTGAGATTACATTAAGCTATTGAAGTGTTAAAATGTTATTTGAGTCTTTAGATATTCTTAATTAGTGAGCTTTTTTAGGTGCCTTGGCCAAGGTAAGATTTCCTACAATACAGCCCCACCTATTTATTTAGAATACATCCTAACAATTTAATTAGGTTCATTTTTCAATGACGATGGACCTTAATTGGATGGGAGAGTCAAAAGATCAAGACTTTTAGACTAAAATATTTCAATCTTTTAGCCATTTGACTCTTTTTCTTTGAACATGGATAGTCTTCTTTTTTGAAAGATAACTGCAAATTTCATTAAAGAGAAAAGAAAACACGGATAGTGATCTTGACCTTTTGATAAATAAAGGATTTAAAATTTTCAATCTAAGAAATTTTCAACATCCCCTGTCCATCACAGGGCCCATCATATTAACAGTTTGGGTCATTAAAAAGGGCACAGTACTCCATTGGGTCAAGTCACAGCTGAGTTGGGCCAAGATTGCTACCACCGACATTAATATTTCATGCAAAGTCTATTATATAGAGAAAGGGGAATGCTCATCTCCCATAATATGAGCCCAAAATCTGAACCCTCCATGTAATGCAGCACTCCATGAAACTCCAAGGCCCAACTTTTACCCTGTTTCAAAACTTTGGTCAGCCATGGCAAAATGAAACAATTTCCTCCCTTAATTTGCCTCTCTTTTGCCATGGCCCACCAAGCAGCATTCTCTCTCTCTCTCTTCTCTCTCTCTCTCTCTCTCTCTCTCTCTCATATATATATATATATATATATATATATAATATATATATATATATATATATATATATTGGAAATGGTTCTATGTGGTCGACTCCATGGAAGTTCCCATGTGATGTTGAGTTGTGTGGGCCCCACCGTGATACGTGTCGAACATCAACACCGTGAATTTGATGGGTCCCCTTTAAATTATGGGATATCCAAAAAATAAGCCGTATATATAACTCAGGTGAGGCATACCATCTAAAATCATACGAAGACATTCCTAAAACATATAAAAGCACTTGATGGGGCCCACATGAAATTTAGATGTGTTTGAAACTTGGTTGAGCCCTCATCCAAGTGGGATACACATAATGGATGGGCTGGATTTGTGAACCACATCTAGGTGGGCCTAACAAATGATTATGAATGTTTTAATGGGAGGGTAAACCCTCTCTACTTTTGTATGTGGTCTGGCCTACACAAGTCATAGATTGACTTGATTTTTAATCCCCAGGCCCAGCATGGAATGGTACATCTGACTAGAGGTGGGCATCGAGTTGAGTCGAACCGGATTGGGTCCAACTCGAGTCGATCCGATTTTTCAAGAACCTGACCCGAACTCAATCCGATCTGGGATTGAGTCCAGCAGGGTGACTCTATCCGATCCGAATCCTTGCTGGCCTAACCCGAATTAAGTTCGACTCGGTCTGGGAAATTGAATTGAGTCGAATCGAGTTGAGGAGAAAGGAGAAGAGAAAGAAAGAAATGTGAGAAACCAGGAGATAAAAAAAAAAAACAATAAGAGAAATGAGGAGAGAAAGAAGGATAGGAGGGAAATTAGGAGAGAAAGAGGGGGAGAAAGGAGGAGAGATGGGTGGGTGTGATGCCTCCTTCGGGTAGAGAAAGAGGGGTTATGGTTCATTTGGTTCG
Organism: Magnolia officinalis; assembly: GCA_021015155.1. NCBI lineage: Eukaryota > Viridiplantae > Streptophyta > Magnoliopsida > Magnoliales > Magnoliaceae > Magnolia > Magnolia officinalis. Next base: position 58,091,426 of record JAJHSJ010000015.1, read on the forward strand.
AAACGGGTAGAGAGATGGGTAGTAAAAAGTAAAAAGTAAAAAAATATATATAAAAAACTTATATATAGGACCCGACCGAATCGAGTCGGATCGAATCGGTCCGGATTGACCACGATCCAAACTTGATCTGATGTACGATTTGATCTGAGTGGTCTTACTCGATCCGCACGGATCCAGGCCTTCAATTCGGTTCGGATCAGGTCGAATTATATGTCCAACTTTACCTGACTGATGGGGTAAATGTTCGACACACATCACAGTGGGGCTCATACAGCTCGACCTCATGGGAACTTCCGATGAGGTCGACCGCATAGAACCATTTCTATATATATATATATATATATACCAACAACAAAACACTCCCTTATTGTAGCAAAATCTCCAACATTAGTTGCTAAAGCAAATGCACGCATTCAGGCCTATAAACAACAAGCCAAGGAATAACACTAACATAATCCTCCAAAAACAAGGTCTCCAAAGCTGACATTGTCTTTTGACAATTTTATTCCATGGGTAGGAATAGAATATTAAATGAAATTGCTAAACATGAACATGCATAAACAGATAACGCACATACACACACCTCATCCATCAAATACACATTTTTTACCATCCAAGCTTCCCATCAGGTGGGCCTCATTAATTGTTTAGGTCACAAGTTGTCCACAACAAAACAAATGGGTAGCTAGAAAATTTTGTTTAGGTCACAAGGAATGAAATAAGTGACTATTTTTATTGGAAGATCTAATCAAGACGACCCACCTCAAGGAAGGCTCCAATCTCACAACGTGGACCATTAGCACGTGTGCTTGAATATAGATAGCATATGACCATCTAAGGTCGTCAGACACCTATGATAGGGCACATAGGTATCATTTAATCAACCTCATCTCTTCCATGTATAACATGGGATAATGCCGGAACAATTACTTTTGTAATTAATTATTTTATTAGCGTAAGTAACTTTCAATATTTAAAGGACATGGGAAGATATTTTAAAATATAGCTAAGATATTTTAAAATTTTAAAATTATGATTGCTTATCAATGTACATCTAGCATTTTTCTTGCATAAGATCCATTGACGGTGGAGATTTTGACTTCTTTCATTTTGGGCCATGTACATACACATAAAATATAGAATAAGGAAAACCTAGTCCATTTTATACTCATATGTAATTTATTTATTTATTTTAAAATTTTTACCTAAACTAATTGCACGAGAAATTTCTTCTATTTCTACCAATATATTCTTTCATTTATTCTTTTTTTTTTTTTTTTCGTTATCTTTGTAATTGATAATGGGTTTCTGTTATTTCAAGATTTTAATTTTGAAAATTTGTCCTGATTTTTGTTTCTCTAATAGATTTTGTTATAATACGAGATTTATGGTTAGTGTTTTATGATTTGGATTTTTGCCTTTCAAGTTGTAATTGGGTTTTTACTAGGGTTATGAGATTTTAATACTAGTTCTTCTTTTCTTTTCTTTTTATTACCTCTCTTTTTTGTACTGTATTTGTGTTATTAGTTATTACTGGAATTTAATATTTTAATGCCCAGGGCTTTCTGATATTCTTTTCATTTTTATGGACTTGTAAAAAAAAAGTTAATTTTTAATGGGTTTTTACTTTTGAATTTTAACAAGTCACCTGATTTTGTCAGAATTTTATTTGATAATACTAGTATTTTTAAAAAAATATATAACTTTCTTTAATGGTTTCCTCTTTTTTTGAATTGTAATAATTAATATTTTTTTTACAAACCATTTTCTCTCCACATGCGTTGCACATAACACACGCCTAATACCAAATTAAGGAGAATTGACCTGAGAATTAAGGAAATAATTACAAAGGAGAAATATTGTTTCTTTTAAACCATATGTAAGGGTTTTGACGTGCCCCTTCTTCTTTCCTGCCAACGTGTCATTCCTGTAACGTATCCGAGCCATATAAAAGGTGGTTTATATCCTTCTTTTCTTTTTCTTTTTTTCTTCTACACACGCACTCGACACACACACCCACCCACGCCATAGTGGGATTTCACCACCTATGGGTATAGAACCCAGGACCTCATGTTGAAACTCCTCAGAGTTTACCACTCAGGACTTGAACCCAGTGTGGTCTACCCTACACTATTCAACTACTCAGATTCGGTGGTGAACCCCTTTAGCACCGACCTCAGTACGGTCAAAGTTATATGAGCACTACTGTAATGTATATGTTTTATCCACGTAGTTCATTCATTTTTTGAGCTACTGGTAGTGCATGATCCAGAAAAATGAAGCACATCCAAAGCTAAAGTGTACCACCCCACATGAAGCATCGGTGATAATGATACCCACGGTTCAAAGCTTCCTAGGGCCTAACAAGATGTTTATTTTCCATCCAACCTGCTCATAAAGTCACATAAACCTGGATGAAGAGAAACACAAAACCAGCTTAATCCAACACTTTTGTCGTCCGCGATAAGTTTTCAACATTAAGCTGATTAAGACTTTTGTGGTCCGCAATAAGTTTTCAACATTAAGCATTTAATCTCTATTGTTTCTTGTGGTGTGGTCCACTTAAGCTTTGGATTTGCCTCAATTTTTGGATGATATCCTAAAATGATATGAAAAAATGGATAGACCGTATGGATAAAAACATGAATCATGGTGGACCCATAGAGAAGTATCTATTTTTTTGTCAAGTTAACATAGTTACATGTGAAATTCTCCCATTAAAAACAAACATCCAAATGGACCTCACCTATAATATAATTTCATTATACGGCCCAAAAAAAAAAAAACCAGAAATTTATGCAATTGATCCAATTAAAGCTGGCCACTTAGGCCAGCAAGCAGCCCTCCTCATACCAGCAAAACCCAAATCTAAGGATGAAATCAATCCAACTCCTCGGACCCAATATCTACGGCCCTCGCCGCTGCTATACCTGCTGCATATAATGCCTGATAAACGAGCCACACTAGGCCCATGGGCTAGCAAAAGCACCACCACCATCACACAAAACCAACGGCTACCCTCTTAAACGAGAGTGCCACCCCACTTGATCGCCCTGGACATGCATGACCCACCTTGATGTATGTATTATAATTAAATCCACTTCGTCCATCTGTTTTTCATATCGTTTCAGGGCATGAGCCCAAAAATGAAGTAGATTCAAATCTCAGGTGGACCATACCATAGGAAACAGTGGTAATTGACCATTAAAAACTTCTTGTGGGCCAAAGACTTTAGATCAAGATGATATTTGTTTTTTATCCCTTCATCCAGGATTGTGTGACCTTATCAACAGGTTGGATGGCAAATAAACAGTACGGAAAATTTACAGTGGACCCTACAAAGAAGAAGAGAAGAGGGACCAGGTTCAGATGTTGGGCCCTGACTTGGGTTGACTCTCAAGGCCCAGAGCATCAACACTGTAGGTGCATCTAACGAGGGTCTTGAGTGGTAACCCCACATGGCTATTCAAATGGACAGTTGCAATGGAATTAGCCCACCGTCCAAATTCAATGGGGGAAATCAGATGGTTATAATCATCAAACAGCAGTGATTGCTTCACTCCACAGCCGTTAATTTGATTGTTTGATCATGGCCCACAAAAAATGGTGGACCAATTAATTATTTTCTAAATTGAATTATAATCAGTTAATTTTTAGGAAAGCGAAGAAGCTATGCAATACACTAGACGAACCAAAGGGTGGCATGTTAATCATCCTTTCTGGACATCCAGATTGTTGATTTTGATGGGTCCAATGTTGATGGGGCTGCCCCAAAATTCACCCAGTCATTTAGATCCTAACCGTTGAATGTTGACTATTGCTGTAGTTTCTTTTCAATTGATGGTCTACTTCTAGGCCACTGTTTGACTGGTCAGGATTGGTCCAGTCGGGAGATTTTTGGATCATCGTCCCACCTATTAGGCCCATCAAATCAATGGTTTAGATCCCTGAACCATTGGGATCCTCTCGTACGGAAGGATGGAGGACGCTTCTGACTTTAGTTCACAAATCGCATGGTTAATGCTGCTTTTAGGGAAACTTGAAACAAATTTCATAGGATTGGTAAGTCAAGCTAGAAGTTTAATCTATAATACATTATGGGCCCCACCATAATGTATGTGCTATATCCAGACCATCCATCCATTTTGCAAGATTATTCTAGGTCATGAGACAAAAAAGATGAGGCGGATCCAAAGCTCAATTGGATCACACCACGCAAGGAAGTGGAGATTGAACGCCTACCATTGAAAACTTCTTGGGGCCAAAGAAGTTTTGGATCAAGCCGATATTTGTGTTTGGGTCCTTATCCTCGATCGCCTTGGTGGTAGACTCTTAGGAGTTTCAACATCGATCATGTCTAGGGTTCCAATACCCACAGGTGGCGAAATCCCACTACGGTGTGAGTGCGGGTGTGTGTGCGCGTGGGTGGTGTAAGGTGTGTAAAAAAAAAATTCCTCATTTTTGTGTTTTCCCGTCATCCAGTTATGTGTGACCTTATTAACAGGTTAGATGGCAAATAAACATCATGGCGGGCCCTAGGAAGGTTTTAGATGGGCGTCATTGTCACCACTACTTTATATGGTGCGGTCTTTTATCATTTGAGCTTTAGACCTACCTAATTTTTGGGCTCATTCCCCGGGCCCTTCATAAGAAACTCATTTATAAGACCTTTTTCTCACACAATAGGTACTCAAACCTATGACCTTAGTATTGAAACTCTTGCGAATGTACATCAAGCCATGAGTAGGGACCCTTTATAGAGTGGTAAAGCTTTAAAAGTTGGACATTCACTACACCAAAATCGTCATTTAGAAACGGTTTAAAACCGTTCCTAAATGCTTCAGGAGCGGTTTCAAACCGTTCCTAAATGAGGCGTCGCAGAAAAACAGGAACGGTTCAGAACCGTTTTGGGTACCGTTTCAATTTTTAGAAACAGAACTTTAGGAACGGTTTTAAACCGTTCTGGTGCCAACGGTCACAGCATTAGGAAAAAATATTAGGAACAATTTTTTTTTTTGTTTTTCCCAGAGAAACTTCATTGATGGAAATCCAATGATAACATCTGTTGCATCCTTTTGTTGAAGCGCATACATCTAAACCTCAACAGTAAGATTACTCTATTAACAAAATATAGAAAAAGAAAAGAAAGCAGCAAAGACCATCCTAACACCAAAACCAAAATTACAAATTTGAAGAAATTTTCAAAAGCTCCATTAGATAAGAATTACAAAGTGGGGCCCAAACATTCATCCCAACCCAATCGATCCTTTTTTGGAGATTTTGAAGGTTCCTCAGACTTCTTAGGCAAGAGAACAGAGTTTATGTTTGGCAAAACACCACCACTTGAAATTGTCACACCAGCTAGCAATTTCCCAAGCTCCTCATCATTTCAGACAGCCAAAAGAACATATACCTTGGAATGATGTGGGACTTCTTATTGTCTCTAGCAGCATTCCCAGCCAGCTCCAAAACCTCAGCTGCCAAGTACTCAAGAACAGTAGCCAAATAGACAGGAGATTCATGCAAGCTTATGCCATCAGCCTGTAGTAGTTGAAAGATCATTAGATAAAATACAAAATCACAGTTGCCAAAAAGTATTATTCTCATAATACAAAAGGATTTATGCATACCAGGGCGGGTACCTGTAGTAGTTGAAAGATCATTAGATAAAATACAAAATCACAGTTGCCAAAAAGTATTATTCTCATAATACAAAAGGATTTATGCATACCAGGGCGGGTACGATGTTTCTGTCAGCAATCTTCTAAGCATTGTAAGCATAAGATTTGGACATCTAAGTAACATTAATCAGTGCATGCTACAGATGCAAAGACATGACTCTTTCAGGTACGCCATAAGTTATGTACAGGAACGCTTACAACCAGCTTGAAGATGCAACTAACAGGACATTTTCATTTTTCAGCTGATGGCAAGAGACGTAATGATGCACAACCAACTTAAAGATGCAACTAACAGGACATTTTCATTTTTCAGCTGATGGCAAGAGACACAATGATGCACAACCAGCTTGAAGATGCAACTAACAGGACATTTTCATTTTTCAGCTGATGGCAAGAGACACAATGATGCAATGCACCTCTAATCGAAGGGGTCAATTCAAGGATATGCTCGCTTGCCATTGCCATCCCCGTGCGAAGGCATGTAGGACACATGACCTGCAACAAATGAAAACCAACAACATCATGAATTATGACAAAGCAATCCCAGCTGTGTAAAACATAATGAAGAAGAAACATGTGGACTGAATGTTAACGATCAGTAGAATGAAGCAATGACCCAATATAAAACTTGTGCTTGAACAACACTCCATACATCTAAAAATTGTCATGTTGGGTGCACCTGTCAAAATCCACATTGGCAAACAATAAATGGACATCAGAACAAAAAAAAATTAATGTTTGCAGCATGTTGGATTTTGATGTTTGCCCATTTGGGAATATAGGTTTCTCGGGGTGGGTGGTTGCATTAAAGACCATGGTGGAAATAGCTTGATAGAATTCTCTGCAGCAGCTGGAGTACAAGACTCCCAAATTTGCAGAGGCTGCTACACTTCTCCAAGTGACTAGATTAGTGAAGTCAAGAGGTCTGCTCCATCAATGCATGTGTGATCAACAAGCAGTGAGTAATGGGCAAAGTCAAGGATTACAATAAATCTAAGATGTTTGAAATAATTATGGGATGCTCTATTTATTTTTATTTTTTTAATTTTTGAGAAAGGTAACGTAACTTTATTAAGAAACCCCACCAAATCAAAAGCTAGGCTGGAGAAAGATAATTACTGGCCGAAAAAATATATAAGACGAGGCATTTACTGAAGATATTAGAAAAGGCTATAAACAAGATTTCGTTAAAAAAAAAAAAAGAACAAAAAAGTAGATACTCCTACCATGGAAGAATTATCAAACTCAAAGACTTCCATACCTCTGTAGCAATATTCACAGCACCGCCCACCTCAGCTAATAGAAAAGGATCTCACTATCATCATCATATCTTACCTAGGATGCAAAATGAGAATTAAAAGTTGTCAAAAAACAACAGTAGATGATTGGTGCAGGCAATGCAAAACAATCGACAGCCTAGATCACATTGCATCATGGAACGTGTCCAATTTTTCTAATCAAAGAAAGTTCAGCACAATTCAACTCGTCAAAATCATTTTTCTTAATGGAAAAATGTGAATTAGATGAAAGATGCTGACAGAATTTTCCAAAAAGAGAATTTGTAGCACACAGCAAGTACAGCTATTAATGAATAATATTATAAGGGAAGCAAACAATACCAGGTGTCCTATTCTCCTAGATTTATCAGATCTGCCTATGACTAGAGTAGTAACAAACCTTCAGCATATTGGGCTGATAAGCAAGATTACTTTGGCATGGCTACAGAACATGAGATTTACAGTGGATAACGTCCTACCTATTAAGTGCTTGTGACACCCAATCCTTCCAAGTGTAGCCAGATGGATATTTAAGCAAATTCATTTAGGTCAAACTTAATGGTGACACCTTTCTAGTTGGTTGACAATTTTAAAGTGATGTAACAAGGAAATCCATTTCCTAAAGGTTTTGTTGTGCAAACATGCACTGACGTGGTGCTCAGAAAACTTGAAAACCTTTGATAAGGTAAATTCATCTTAAAGATTTTGTTGTGCAGACAGGCACCGAAACAGTGCTCGGAGAACTTGAAAGCCTTTATTTTATCTTTTATTCTTACATTTGGCTCTATTTATATAATTTTACATATTTATGTAGACATGAATTGGTGTAGTGAGTAGAAGTGCAGGTTGCAGGAGACTGTAAAAGCCACATGGTATTTTATTACCTGGTCCCAGCCCAGAGTAAGGTGCGCATCAAAAAGTGGGTGTGATAAGTAGGCATCATGATTCTTCAAAATGATAGCTTCTTATATAGTACCCATTTGGGAATTAGATCCTGCAAATTAGGCATGCCCCATAACCTCCACATCAGATTCTGTCACACAGGCAGTTTCCTGCATAATCACAATTACTTTAAGTTGGAAAAAGAAACTAAATGATTGAAAATTGTGATTGAAAGGAGAAAAGAGCTGCTAGCACCTTCAAATCTGACATGGAGGGCATGGGTTGTCAAAATTGTGATTAGAGCTTAATCCTGATTCTGCAGGATCCCTGTCCAAATGATAGAAGCATGATTTCACATGAGCCAAAACCATGTCATATAATATTCTTATAATAAGCAGTTCCAAAGTCACAAGGGTGGGTATTTGGACTATTAGAACTTACATTAGACCCATTTTTTTGGCAAATGTGATGCTTGATGGTTGCCCCAATTGCTTGTTGTGTAATCTTCACAGAAGAAATAAAGGTAGTATATGAGCAAAGTTTTTTTCAGCATAGCATATCCAACCTGGATGCATAGAAAGATTATTAAATTGAACAACAGTTCATGAAACGACTATAGTATAATAATCATGAAGCAAGTAACAATGTGTAGAACTTTTTTTTTTTCAGAAAACCCATCTCAAATTCAACCGGACTTGCCATAGAAATCCTATAAGCCAAAAATCCAGGAGATACTTTGTATTCTCAATATTTCTACAAACATCCAAATGAAACATAACACAATTGAAACAAAAGAGAAATGGTAAAGATGATAGACCTATAAGTTGCTTCCATTGATGTTGCATTGTGAATGCTAGCATGATAGTCCTGAACATGACTGAAAAGTATGCAGTATTAAAGTTCAAAGATCAAACTAAAAGAGAGATCGGGCAAAAAAAATTGTAATGTTCATTTGAGGCTACTCCCTCAAAATAGAACTATAAAAAAATTCCAAGTAAATCCTATATCGAGAGGACCCTAGCATCCTGGTTTGAACTTCTCATTCCTCCTCGTCCTAGACTCCACACCATAAACTCACATTCAAACACCTGCATAGAGATTAGGGACCCACAACATTACCTACGTAGGCCATTTAATTCATTCCACTCTTTTGACTCCACGCCTAGTTCCAATTCTTCGCCAAAAACCCCATAACGTTACGTGGTACCAGGTATAATCCTGATATGTATTCTAAATAAAGGTAATCCTTGACACAATAACATATCTTATATTAGCTTGTTATTTGAGAGCTTAGTGATTAAGTTGCATCTTTTGCTTCTATCACATACTCAACGAGACTTACCTCACAGATTTTTCTTCAATGGAACCCATCAATTCAATGCACTCGAATTATCCAATTCTTGTCATGCAACTATAACTCTTCATGTTATGCCACCCTAATATGCATTCCCTGTTCTACACTCCTTACCAGACATGAACCTTATCAATGTTGTTCACACTGCAATATCTAATCATGTTAGTCCAAGTGCCCACTCCTAACACTTTTGCTCCATTAGCCAACCAAACCAATTCAGTCATTCCCCACCATCACTAAAAACCCATGCAGGATCGTATTGGTTGTTTTTAACGACTTTATTTCGCCACTTTTTTTTTTAACAAATCGCCAATTCATCCTTTCCATCCACCTAAAGTGGTTAATGTTCTTCACATCTTGACCATCTAGTCAAGAAGACCTACAACCACCATAAAGTATGCATTCATTAAAGTAAATCGAAAAAACTGATTTTGTGTACAAAAAATAAAATAAAAGTTTCATTTCATGAGGAACTCCTGCAACAAAAATGAAGAATGAGAAAAAATTCCAAGTAAATCCAGTAGATTTCAGGTGAAAGAGGAAGACAGAAGCATAGCTATTCATAGTTTTACCTCATTTAACTTTTCCCACACCAGACCAGGCTGATTTGCATAACCTTCGTCAGTAATTAAGATGTAGAGTTCACCATTGAACTGCAAAACAGGGTAGGAAACAGTTTGAATACACTGGCTCATTGAATTGCAATATCACAATAAAGAGGAAGTAATCATATTATAGTTTCATAGCACAAATTGCAATTACATTACTTTCAAATTCGACTTGTAAGGAACAAGACTGTAAGTTGAGTTTGAGTAAAACTGAATATTCACAATTCAATACATCCAAACATAGCCTAAATCTTAGAGAAACTGAAAGTGTTTCCATTACCTGATTGCTAACAATTGGAATCCCATTTTCTAGGATTATCTGTAGCCTTTTGGTATCCATTACGTGTACAAAGCCCCATTCACAAAATGAGCTAGATTCAGATAGGCATGCTATGGCTACAAACAGATGCATGAAACTCTTTTGATAAACTTGACCTTTTCTCTTCAGTTCTTTGGGGATCTTCCCATACTTTCTTGCGAAATTTGATGGAGTAAACACATTCACTATAACTAGGAATTGCCTGGATGTTTCACTTAAAACTCGATGATGAATATTAAACCTGCTTTCTGTGGGAGATTCTGTGGCACGTTTTAATGGATTGAAGGCCACTGGATCTGCATGGCTCGAGAAATAAGGCATCAAATTGATTTTTTCTTTTCTTTTCTTTGAAAGGCAATGCAATTTTGTTGAAGGCACAGCAGAGGCAAGGAATCAATGCCAAAAATTACACTACAGAGAGCCAAAAACAATATAAACAAAGGGCTTAAGCTCCATTTGGTTTGAGAAAAAAATTATATTCATAAAGATTGATGTGATGACCAAATGGAGCCTAAGACTTATAACACTAAAAGGTATGATAGGAACTCTTACACTACAAATATGATGACCAAGTGACCACCTGTAAAAAGAAAGAAACAAAATGATTTTACAAAGTGTGTTGGTGCCAAAAGGATGGAGAACATAAATAAATACTCACCAATCACATTCCATTCCAGCTCCAGATGGAATACCGAATATGCACAAAAATCATCTAAGCAGAAGCCAAGATCATCCACAAATGAAGGTTAGCAAGATATTGAAAATTAAATTAGAGAATGATTGAGTGGGTTAGCAAACTTCAGCCAAGTTTTTCAGAGCCATACATTTGTTTTGTTAATTGTGGCCTACCTGAACGGATCAACATGACTCTTGGGTGAGGGCATCAATATAGTGTTGCCATTCTTATGGGTGGATTGGATCTCGGGCCTATTGTGCTATGTTGGCACATGTTGGGCTTATACATGAGCTTTATTGCACACTCATGTGGGCCTAGCAAAGCTCATGATAGAGATATCTATCACTGAACAAAGACTGCACGCCTATTTCCATTATAGGCTATATACACAGCCGTATGGATCTACAAGACATTAAGGTTTTGTTTTATATTCCCAAATATACCAACAGCTGCTCTTGTCCCTTATAGCATTTTGTTTTATCTTCCCAAATACACTGACGACAGCATCTGCCATTTCCCTGTGATACAGTATCATACCTTTATGAAATGGAGTTCGAAACTAGGTGGAGGGAAAGAGGAAGAATAAAAACTAGGTGGAAAATATTGCAATTGAATTGGCTACCAAAAAGTAATTACACAAGTATTCCTATAACATATATGTCCACTTTATTTCAATCATTTTTCCATGAGCCTAATGCATTATTTAGGAACTCGATGAGTCAACTCAGAACACGACTATGACAACTTGGATCAGCATGAAAGTGTTCCAGGTTCCTATATGATTCAGGTTGTTACAAGACTTGTTGGGTTTTCCCTAAACTTGCCAGAGTTTCGGACTGTGGACCTGGTGAGTTTTGTATTACTTGACGGAGTTTACTAAAGTGAAAAGGTTTGATTAAAAAATGTAAAGGTTTGAACCCACCAACTCTAACATAAACAAAGACCTTGCCTGAGTTTTGTTACAAGCCTCACTAGGTTCTCTCTATACTTGTTTGTGTTTTGCACTAACTTGTTAGACTGACCTAGTTTTATGTTACTTGGGCGCATTCTGCAGAGTGAAAAGCTACTGTGGTTTTTTTTTTTTTTTTTTAAAAGAACTTGTGAAGAAAGAAACTTGATTACAATGTTACCTCATAGCCCACCTAATGTGCCTGAGTTGCAGTGCAAACATACATTTTTAATACAGCTGGTGTTCATCCATATGTTAAATTGTATGGTGTTTGTTTAGTATCTTCATCATAGATGGTGTTATAACACTATTCTGCCTGGGGAAAATAATGGTTTCTAATACCAAATTGTTACAAGTGTCTGACCTAAGTTTTGAATCTCTCTTATAAAGATGTGAGCTTTTCAAGGTGGGTTGGGTTGCATTGTGAAGAAAAGCTTTTCAAACAGTCAAGCTAGCATGCTCCCTACACAAGTACAGTCAAACACCAACATGCTAAATGTGCCACTTCAGCATGACAGAGAGATGGGATGTGTGTAGGCAGAGAGCAGATGGTTTATACACTTGATTTTTGGTGGTAGTCGATACACATGATCATGGTTCTGTGTCCACCTAAATCTGAAAATCATGGGTAGGAAGCTTAACAGAAACATCAATATGATCAAATACATGAACTTAGCGACAGTGCAACTAAAATAGAATCGACTGAATAAGATGTCAAATCCAAACCATGAAATATAGTTACATCATGTTTAGGCATGTACCCACATCACTTGGTCCCCTTGATTCGTAGGAACCATTCCCAGATTCTGAGAACCACAGCAGTTTTAAGTAATTGATATGGGCCAGAGAAAGGTCAGCAAAATGAAAAGCATTCGGCCGTAGCACCATCAATGCTCACCTTCTTCCAGGCTCAGACGTCCCCAATCGGCTCTCAAGAACGGTGGCAGCTAGAAGATCGTCGACAGCAAGATGGCGACACTGAGGATGAGCGCGGCCACACACCGGAACCCGACGAATCTCCCGATCCAGCACCGTGACGGACCACCATTTCCTTCGGAGAGTGAGAGGGAGATCGAGGGAGAGGGAGATCGAGAGAGAGAGAGAGGGTCGAGATCGGAAGAGGGAGAGGGAAATCGAGGGAGAGGGAGATCGAGAGAGAGAGAGAGAGGGTCGAGATCGAAAAAGGGAGAGGGAAATCGAGGGAGAGGGAGAGTGGGAGTGAGATGGAGATCGAGAGAGAGGGTTGAGATCGGGAGAGAGAGGAGATTGAGAGAGGGAGACGGCGGTCTGCGAAATGAAGTTTTAGGGCTTTGGCGTAAGAAAATAGGTTAAATCAATCGGTAGTCTGCGGTACATATAGATCATCGTACCTCTTAGGCCTTGTGGGGTCCATTGAGAGGTACCTAACTGAATCCATTCCATCCATATGTTTTAAAATAAAATAATAAAACAACATAATAAAAATTAATAAGATCCAATACTCAATTGGGACACACCAATAAAACAATGGAAATTACAAAATAAGTAACCTTGAATTGAGTACGGTAGAGAACCGTTTCCAACCAAAAACGGCTCAAAGCCGTTTCTGAACCAAAGTTTCTACCGTACCAGAACAGCGTTTTTGGTGTAGTGATTCAACACTCTTTTCATATATTGGTAAGCTTATTTCGAGACTGCGTGCAGCTCCCTCTTTAAGTATATATAAGGTCAATTCCCCATCCAGAAAATGAGACACTTCAAAATTTTATTAGATCCAAAACCCAGGTGGTTTGATTCTTATATATATATATATATATATATATATATATATATATTATATATATATATATATATATATATATATATATATATATATATATATATCAAACCATACATGAAATCAAGCTTTTGACATATAATCATACTTTAGTAATATTTTTAATTATTGGTGTGGAATTTGATTGATTATCTATGGTTAATCTCTCAGTAGAATTACAACGTTTGAATTAAAAAAAACTAACAAAAATACCATATAGGGATGGCTTCTTCATAAATAAAAATGGTGTATTGGGCACCCAAGATTAAGGGAATATTTAGTGATTTAAGCATTGAACAAGTCAAGTAAAGGGCAGGCTGAGCTCTCACTTGAAATCATCTGCATAGAGAAAAGTGATGGATGTGTTCACCAAAAAAATAAGAATAACCAATGATCATAAATAATTTAAGAATTTATGGAATTTAATGAAGAAATAGTACATTTCTTAGGCAAAACTAACACACACGACAATCAAGTATTGTATTCAATCCTAACACCGATGCAATGATGATGGATGAAGAAAGATGGAATGAATGATTGTAAGTATATATTAAGAACGAGCTGTCTATAAATATGCACAAAGGCAGAGGATTTACAGAGCTTTCAGGCGGGCATCACAAAATGGTCGATGCCTCACCTATCGTATAGAGAGATGGAGCTAAGTCTCCCTCAAATAGCCTAAACCCACCTTATCCAAAAGAAACAGGCCTTTGGTAATATGGGGAAGATCAAATTGGGAACTGCAGAACATGCTCACTTGGGAGGCGCTGCCTCTCCTTGCCAGGTTGTCAGCGACCACGATCGCCTCCCTTGGCGTGTGAAGTAGGGAAAACAGCAAGGAATCCCCGGGGGGATCTCATTCTGGCACACCAGTAGTGCAGGGACCAGGCTGGTGAAGAATCTCTGGAGAGGATGTCAACATATGCTTTGGAGTTACTGGCCACCTCGACCATCTTAAATCCTAATCTGGAACATATAGTGAGGCCCTCCCAGATGGCACGCAACTCAGCATGTGTGTTAGAACCTGAGCCATAGCCCGAGGAGAAGGCAAAAAGAAAATTTCCCTCAAAGTCTCTGCCTAGGCCACCCCTACCTGATGGCCCAAGTTTCCCTAACGTCGAACCGTCCACGTTGATCTTTATCCAGCCATTTCTGGGCCTACACTACTTCACGGTTGGAGGGGACTGACGGCTGGGGTCCGATGCCGAAATGTGCAGCTGAGCTAGCAGGGAGTTGACTGTCCTGTTAGAAAATCTCAGGAGGGAGAGGAACAGAGCAATCAAAACAATCCATCGGTGGATCTGCGCAATCATCCTCTGGGCCGAGAAAACTGAGTTATCGAACTCGGCCCTGTTTCTTTCCAACCAGGTCTCCCAAAAAATGAAGCAAGGCAGGAAGACACGCAAGCAAAAGAGGTGATTCGGCGAGGTAGAGGAGTGGGGAGCCCACTGCATGGCCGAACGCCGATGGCTGGGAGGTGCTGTAAATCTTGAAAAATGGCTAAAAATGACTCTAGACCTGACCAGTGGCTGCGCCTTCAGAGAAGAGGTGATCAATTGATTCGATGTGAGGAGATAAGCAGCAGACGCATTTGGGAGCAATCTGCACCCCTTTAATTGTAAGTATAATATGATTTTACATATAAGTTTGAATATTTTTGTTGTTGAAATGTTTGAGTTAGATGATCAAATAGTTACGCTCATGCATAAATGTCCTTGTGCTAAAAAAAAAAAAAAAAAAAAAAAAAAAGCAACTCAAGAATTAATATGGTAGAGAAAAAAATTATAATTTTATGTTTAATGGATTATGCTAATTTTGAATCATGAATTGTGATACTATACTTATTTGTTTTAAAATAATCAATTGTTTAATAGCCTACCATTAATAAGTACATGTATATTGCAATGGACTAATCAACTTTTATTTAGTATTAAAGAATATTGTTCAACACTGAGGTCTTGGTATCCATTCCGTAGTGGGGGTGACTAACCGTGAAGTGTGAGCTGACAGTGGGTGTACTAACAAGCTAACGAAAATAATAATAGGAATAAGAATATTGTTCTACACCAACATCATATCGAAGGTGGGTCATGTGATGAACGACAGATATTGAAGGTGGGCTACACAAGACTGATGGTCAACATCGAAGAAGGGCCCACATAATGGGATGGTGAACAAGGAAGGGGAGTTCCACATGATGGACAGTTGAGATTGATGGTAGGCCCACATGATGAACGACCAATATTGAAGGTAGGCCCCACATTCCACCTTTTACCCTTTCCTCTTGATTTGTTGAATTCGACAATTCCATCGATAACCTAAAGAGGTTTTTCTATAAAATCAACCATTTTTAGGGCCATCGACCTGATCAAGTAAGCCAGATGACAGAAAAAAGTGAGATTGAATGACTACTACTGAGACATCTTGGGCCATCATGAGGCTCATTTTCAGCTTCTGGTCTTTCTCATTTTTGGGCTCATGCCCTAAAATGAGCTGGAAAAACAGATGGACAGTCCAGTTGGGTTGGCATCACAATCAACGTTAATCAATGTGGGACTTAGAGGTTTGTTAGACATTCAAGAGGTTTGTTGGACATTTAACTCTAAAGGGCCAATCTTGCTTAACTTAGGTAAAGCCTACCACGATGTTTGTTACAAATCTATTCTGTCCATCTATTTTACCACCTCATTTTATGGAATCGGCCTAAATATAGTTCAAATCTAAATCTCAAGTGGCCACATGAACATGAAAAAGTAGAAATTAAATGGCCACGCTTGAAACATTTATGGAGCCATGTGATGTTTTTTTTGTTTACAAATCTAACCCGGCCATCAGTTTTTTCCAGATCATTTTATGGCATGAACCCAAAAACAAAATCAATACCAACCTCCAGTGGGCTATATAACAAGAAATAGTGAGATGTAAGGGCCACCGTTGAAACATCTTTTTGCCATCCAAGCACCACTTTTAGCTTTTGATCTACCTTATTTTTAGACTCATGCCCTAAATTGTGTTGAGGAAATCGATGTAAGGGTGGATTTCTAACAACAGAAAAGTAGGCAGCCCAAGGTTTTGCGGCCATTAGGTCCATGGGTGAGAGTTGCTTGATCATTAGTAGGCTATAATGATGTTTGTGACAAATCCACTCCGTCCATCTTTTTTCCCACATCATTTCAGGGAAGGGGACAAAAAATGAGGCTAATCTAGAGAAGGAGAAGGCCAAACGAACATGAAACATTTGAAATTGAATGCATACCGTTTAAATATTTGTCCGGCCATAGGATGTTTTTGAGAAGTCCACCTTGTCCATCTACTTTTCCATATCATTTTATATACTAGGCACAAAAATGAGGGCAATACCAACATCCAGTGAGCCAATTGACAGGAAACAATGGCGAATGAACACCGTTGAAAATTCCCGGGCACAAAAATGAGGGCAATACCACCGTTGAAAATTCCTGAAGTCATCGTGTCCCATTTGTGATTTGAATATGCTTCTTTTTTTAGTCCATATCTAAAGTGAGCTGGAAAAACAGATGAACAGCATAGATTTCTCAGAAACATCAAGGCATCCTCACGTACGGTCGGGGATTAATCTGAGGAAAGTTTTGTGAATATCAAGAACGAAAAGAAGAAGAAGAAGAAGAAGAAGAAAAGTCTTATTACTGCAGCTCGTATTTAAAAAGGTCTTATTGAATTACATAAAGATAGCCCAAATGACCTTAATTTTCATATACTAAGAAGGAAGCAAAAAAAAGCGTTTCAACCGGCAGGGACTAGTATTCCCAACAGCTTATTGAAACTTTCCACCGAATTCCCATTTCCAACAGATTCCTTACCCAACTCTCTCAGCTTACAAGCCCTCTCTCTCATTACCCTCCCTTCATCCTTCCTCAGCACTAGCTCGATGGAGTTCACCACCCCATCCCTCGTCAGCACCCCGCCATCCACCTCCACCCCAATCCGCCACGCGTGAGACACCAACCGAGTATTCAGCTTCTGGTCCGCGAGTGTCGGGTAACAGATCATCGGCACCGTTCCCGCTATACTCTCCATCACTGAATTCCACCCACCGTGCGTCACGTGCACCCCAACAGCCACGTGGCCCAGCACCATTGATTGTGGGGCCCACGGGACAACGAGACCCATCCCAGCCGTCCGTTCCAAGAATCCAGCTGGCAAACCCTCGTTATCCTTCAAGGACCATAAGAAAGGGGTCCCACTCGACTCCAGACCCTCAGCTAGTGCCGCTACTTCAGCGGGCGTGAGCCTCATCACCGTACCAAAGCTAACGTAAGCGATGGAAGCAGGGTTATGGGCGAAGCGGTCGAGCCACGTGAGGCAGGCGTGAGAATCGTCTGATAGGAGTGGGGAGATGAGGTTGAGTGGGCCCACTGCAAGGCAGCCATGGAACTTGGACCTGAGGTCGGTTAGGATGGTGGAATCCAAGCCATCAAAGGTGTTGATGACCACAGCCGTTGCACGTGCCGACTCCTCACCCATGCGGTGGAGGAGGCGCGGGAAGAAGGAATCTATGTCGCCGAAGACAATTCCTTCAGGCAGGTCTCCTACTCGCAGCACACTGAAGCCCGGGACGAAGTCCAGGGGCTCGTCATGCCGTGTCGCCAACACTGCCACGTGTCCGTGCAAGTTAAATGAGAAAAGAAATTTTACAAACAACAACCAAATTAATGAATTTTTTTTGTGTGGATATATCTGGTTAGGATCTTTGTATGGTCCACCTACGTCATAGGTTAATCTGATTTTTTTTTTATATTTTTTTTACTTATGGCTAAATTGTGATAACACATATAATGATTAAAATAGATCTTACATTATAAATATCACAATGTGAAGAGAATTTTATAAAAAGTAAAAGAAATTACATGAGAAGTTGCCGTTGATTTTGATAGGCCCTTCATGATTTGTACGTGATGCACTTTGAATGTCATGGCTCACATCAAAGGAAACAATGAGAAGATTAATGTTCACCCTTGATTTTTAGAGAACCCTTAAGTAGGGGTGTACCCTCAAGTAGGGGTGTACATCGGGCCGAACCGTTTCAATCTGGGCTCAACCCGGCGCGGCCTGGCCCGGTCACCAGCCAAACCAGCCCGAACTTAGGAATATATATATATATATATATATATATATTATATATATATATGCTGAGTCGGGCAGGTCGAGTCGGGCTTTGGGCAAGTCGGGTCGAACTAAAACCTATCCGAACTCGGCCCGAACTCAGTTTCGAGTCGAACTATAACCTATCCGAACTCGGCCCGAACTCAGTTTCAGGTCGAAGAAAATGGCTCGTCCCGACCCAAACTCAGTTCCGAGTCGGGCCGAGTTGAGCTTTTTCGGGCCGAGTCGAGCGAGTTAATCAGGCTAGCCTAGTTCGTGTACAGCCCTACCCTCAAGCCATGAAAATTTCAAGTGTTAATAATATAAAATTTGGATACTTCAAAATTGCATCTTTCTTTTTCTTTTTTCTTTTTCTATTTAGATCACATCCAGTTACATTTATGAAGGTAAACATTTGTGAGAGTAAAATCAACTGTATTTAATATTCTATTAGATTAAAAGAATTCAACAAATTATCACATGTTCTCTCAATGGATGTCAAAACGAACTTGATATCAATTAACGGTTCACACTTAAATCATATCCATTTGTAATTCATACCATAGTGAAAACAATTTGGAGAGCAAGTGTTATTCTATATACTATTTCTAGAATCAACCGGTCACGTGGTCTGCTTGAATCACAAAATGGAGTTAATTTTTTGGACTCTTCACTTATCATGGGGTGACCCACTTTGTGGTGAGGGTAGATTTGCATAAACATCATGGTGGGCCCACCCAAGCCACTGACTCATTTGAGCCGCCGTAACAAAGAACTAGAATGATAATTATATTAATTAATGAGGTAGCTTTTTGAAAAGCTAACTGAAGTGTAATTTGTTTAGAAGGCTTCTAGTAAGTCAAATATAGCCTGATTTTGAACTATATAAGTAACGGAGCACCTTATGATTAACTTTCCATCTTTCATGTGCGTGTGACATCCGACCCATCCAAAATGTTTCATTTGGTATGAAGATTGCCTCGCACAAAAATCAACCGTACCCACTCATTGATTAGACCACACATACATTGGTATTTATCAATGGTTAGAAATCGGTTTTTATACATAGGGCTGATTTATACAGTACTTGATTTTCATGGGTGGGCCAACCATTATTAGAATGGTTCGATGTCACGCGTACTCAATAAATTGGGAAGTTATCATTTAATGAGCCGCTCCGGCTTGACTTGAGATATGTTCAATGAAAATAGAGAAAATCTTTAAAACTGTGATGGATGGTAGGTTAACTCAACTATATAGAATTAAGAATAATAAAGGATGGATCTAATTTTCCAAATTATCTCAGTGAATGATAGAAAATGGACGATGATTATAGGTTGCCCAACCAAGATAGGAAGGACGCGGATTTCTTGGGAAAGCCTTTGGAAGGAAGTTCCTGCACAAGGAATCTGGGTGGGCCCACGGTGATGTTTGTGAGAAATCAAATCCGTCCATCTGTTTTTTTGAGTTCATTTTAAGACGTTCGACCAAAAATGAGGAGCATCCAAAACTCAAATGGGCCACACAAGAGGAAATGGTGTAGATTTAGTGACCACCGTTGAAACATTTATATGGCCAAGAAAGTTTTGTATCGGTCTAAACTTATAGTTTTTCTACTTCATCTCAATGAAAATGACCTTATAAAGGGTTTGGATGGCACATAAGCATCAAGGTGGAGCCTAGGAAGGTTTCAATGGTAGGCATTCCTTTCCCCACTGTTTCATATCCTATGGCCCATTTGATTTTTGGATCGTACTCATTTTTGGTAGCATGTCTTAAAATGAGCTTAAAATACGTATGGATGGATTTGAATTCTCACAAACATCGCAGTTGACCCCACCCAGCATCAGCATCGAAGTTCCTGCACTGGGATGCTAGGTGGGGCCAACTTAATGTTGGGGAGAAATCTACTCCGTCCATCCAGTTTGCAAGATCATCTCAGGACATGAGACTAAAAATGGGGTGTATCCATAACTAGAGTGTACCACGCAAGAGGGAAATTGGGGAAACAATTTCCTACCATTGAAACCTTTCAGGCTACACCTTGATGTTTATATCCGATGCAAACCGTTTATAAGGTCATTACACTGAGTTGAGGTGAAACTATAAATAATAATAATAATAATAATAAATAAATAAATAATAGCCTGATAAGAAGCTTTTGCGGTTGATATTTCATTGATGGTCACTAAATCTTCACTGTTTCGTCTCGCGTGATACACTCTAGTTTTCAATCCATCCAGTTTTTGGTCGCATATTTCAAAATGATCTCTCAAAACGGATGAACGGAGTGGATTTCTCCCAGACATCACAGATTGGCTGGTGTACCACACACCACTGATCAGGCTAGTGTGATGACGTTACCAAGTTCCGTGGGTCTCATATGAGTCCGGATCCTCTGTTATCAGGTCAACAGAGAATTTCTGTTACCTAATCCTCATTGGTCCACGTCACCACTCACTTAAAAAAATAAAAAACAGCTTCGGACGCCAAACCATTTAGAGTAAGAGGAATTCTCCGTGAACCTGATAACAGAGGATCCCGACTCTGTATTTTATCCAAACCGTCCTTTCATTTGGCGAGCTCGTAGTTAGGCTTGATCCAAAGATCCAAATATTAATTGGACCACACTGCAAAAAGCAGCAGGGGATTGAACGTCTACCATTAAAACCCTTTTGAGGTTATAGAAATTTCGGGTTAATATGATATGTTTTTTTTCCTCTTCATCCATTTCTGTGCGACCTTATAAACAGATTGGATGGAAAATAAACGTTGCGTGGGCCTATGATTGTTTTAACGGTGAGAATCATTGTCCCACTGATATCTATGGTGTGGCCCACCTGAGCTTTGTATACCAATCATTTTTGGTCTGAAGCTCTAAAATGATCTCGCTGAATGCATGAACGGTGTGGATATAATAAATACATCATTGTGGGACCCATATAACTGTGATCATCGGCTCTCGTCTTCGCAGCAGCGAGATGGGTGGTGTATGGTACACCAGCCAATCCGCTTCCACCAAGATAACTATCCTCGTACACAGAACAAGGAAGAATGTTAGAATCTGATCTATTACCATCAGGTCCGGTCCCTATCTTTTTCCGGAAGAGCTCAGTGTAAAAATGCGCCGCGAGACTCCGAGCTCCGCTTACCCAGAACGTAACCCACGGCACGCCTCTCTCCTCCGCCATATGTCCCGCGAACCACAGAAACGAATCACTTAGCAAGCAGGTAACCTCTCCCGTCTCCTTCACCACATCCTCCAACGCATTTAAGAAATTCCCAGGCGTCGCTTTCATGAACAGCTCTACCTCTTCCGGCAGATTACCGAGCGGAACGTACTCCTCAGGTAGACCGTCCGACACGTCGTAGAACTTGAGATTGGGTAGGGGTCCGGATGCGGTGGCGATCGACGAAAGAAAGCCGTTGGATTTGGGAGTGCAGAAAAAGGAGAAGCTGGCGTCTGCGGCGTTAGTGGCGAGCTGACGGGAGAGGGAGAGGAGAGGGGTGGCGTGGCCACCGAAGGGGAATGCGAAGATCGCGACGTGGGGTTTCTTGGGAGTCACCATGGGGTGGCACGTTAAGGAAGGGTGCGTCGGTTTAGCAGGGGAGGTGGGATTGCAGAGAGGGCGCAGATGGACTATATAAAACAAGCAATGCTTGCTGGAAGCGGATTGGGTGGTGTACCACAGACCACCGATCTGGCTGGTGTGGATACGTGTCGTGCAAAGTGGAGATCGAAGTTATATGGGACTCAAAATGATGTATTTATTATATCCACACCGTTCATCTATTTTTCAAGATCATTTTAATGTATGATATCAAAAGTTATTCAAATCCTGCACTTAATTGGACCACACCATAAAAAGAAGTGGGACAATGATTCTCACCATTAAAACATCCTTGCGTACTGAGTTACTCGGTATGCTCTCATCGTACTGAGTAAGCTTTATTGAGCCCACCGTTAATGCACGTAATCTATTCATGCCGTCCATCCATATTTAGAGATCATTTTCAGTATTGAGCCAAAAATTGAAGTATATCCCACGCTAACTCTAAAGTGGACTATACCAAATAAACAATGGAAGTATTGCTTTCCACCGTTGGAACATTCCTAAGGCCCACATTGATATTTATTTGTCATTTAACCGGTTCATGAGATCATACAGGTACAAATGAAGGAAAAACATAAATATCAGATTGATTTAAGATTTTTGTGGCCCCAATAACTTTTCAACGGTAGTTGGTCAAATCATACTATTTCCTGTAGTGTAGACTGCTTGAGCTTTAGATATCCTTTACTTTTAGGATACGGCCGTATAATTATCTAGTAAAATGGATGGACGGAGCGAAAAAACGAATGAATGACGGTACCGTGATGTATGAATATTAAATCCACGCCGACCATCTGTTTTGACGGCTCATTTTAAGGCATGATCCTAAAAAGTGAAGGAGATCCAACTCTAATGGGGACTACACCACGGGAAACCGTGGTAATCGACCATTAAAGACAAAAGTTCCGATCAAGTTGATATTTGGGCAGGCCTTTCAACCGGTTATTGCTCTTACTCCGGTGGTAGACTCTCCGGAGTTTCAACACCTGGTCGAGGGTTCCAGCACCCATAGGCGATGAAATCCCAAATCCCACTACCGCGTGAGTGTGTGGTGGTGTGTGCGCGTGTGTAAAAATAAAAAGTGTAGGCCTTTCATCTATGTCTTTGTGGCCTTATCAACAGGTTGGATAGGACATATTGTTCGGGCAAGTATACAATTTCTTGTACTATGCAATGTTTGGATACGACATATTAGGCCTGTGTATTGTACCATCATACAACATCTATATGGAATGATTTTTTTAAAAAAATTCAACGTCTATTTCATAAGAGCTGGTGCCCACTATCATTAATCCTAGCCGTCCAATATGTTTGATATCGAGTAATCCTATCCAACCATCCATAGGATTCACGTTAGTGAGGCCCACCTGCCGATATTGAGTGTAACAAAATCAAGCAACCGATGGAGGGCTCTAATCTACAAAGTATCATGATAGTAAGGCCCACCTGGGTTACCATCGCAAGAACATCTTGCGAAAAACGTCCGTCCAAAAAATGGGGGGCCAGTTGTGGACCCCCAAGATGAGGTCAGTGCTCTTCCACAACGTCCATCGATTTTTTAGGAGCTAACGGAACCTGTTCTGGGCCACCTTTGTGTCGTACATTAAGGAAAAAATTGATGCATAATTTTAAAATAAAAATCATAGCAAAATATGCAATGGAATAAATAAAACGCACATCACACATCTGAACAAATTTTTCATAGTCGAATGAAAGTCATTGGAAAAGAGATACATGTAGTATGTTCCCAAAAAAATACTATATACACACACACACACACACACACACACACACACACACAAAAAACATCATTACAATCCTTAACAAACTACTTTAAAACAGTTTTCCAAAATTAAAAAAGATTCAGACTCAAACTGAAATCGGCTTCTCTGGATAGTCACGTAAACAACGACAAAATAAACTCCCTACTAGCCGCAAACAATATGAACAGACTAAGCAGCAAACCAACAAGTCGACGATCGATGACTGGTTCATTTCGTACACCATCAGTTGCCACCCTTTCATGCCTGCCTTCTTTTGAGTCAATGTCGTCTGTTACGATTTGCTCTATGAGTGCAGCTACACACGTCTCACTGTCCATCGTCGCAGGATGACTTGATGCACGAACATGCCGACCTCCAAGTGTTTCTTTGACTGCTCTATCGATGGCGATGGCCTAAATGAAATAGTAAACAAGTTATTCTTTGTTAATACGATACTAGTAAGATTTAATAATCATTGTTTTAACTATCAAATCTTAAAACGTGTGATTTTTTTAAGCGTATCAACCAACCTTGTATTGATTCCACGTAATCATGGCATCTTCACAATATGTGAAAACTTATGTTTGCACCCACTAAATCCGTGAACTTGTGTTTTACATTCTTCCCACGACTCATATATCCCGGGTTTCCTTCCGACGTGTTTCGACAAGAAAACAAATGTGTTTGGTTTGGAGATTTATTCAATGATGACAAAGAATTTGATGAGAGAACATTGATCACATTTATTCTGAGTTCGTTTACATCCTCGGATTCCCTTGATTCTGAAAATAAAGTACAATTAATGTAATGTAATGAATGAAAGAGAAAACAATCCGATGGCGATTTTGGCAGCATTTCGACGGTTACTTCAGTCATCTCCTAGGACTAAGGAGAAATGTTGATTTTGATAAACCAGTCTTCAAGAATGTGGGGGTTGTACGGGCTTGAAGCACTTGATCTGATCGTTGAGATCAGTTCTAAGCATCTTTCCGATCATTCTTCCCTGAATTCTTCTTGAAATGTGAAGCGGTCCCTTGAAATGTTGCACAAAGACAACTAGTGGACTGAGATCAATGAATTTACACGGCCAGGATCTGAGAAAATCAAGTCACTTACGTTAAACAGGCCTAAACAATCACCCAGAACGTAAGATTACAGGATTGCCACCATTAGTTCTGCTCGAAACTTTGTATACACCTTGGGACCACAAATTATCCGTACACGTCAAATTTCAGCTTCTGGATCCCGGTGGAAATGGCTAAACTGATAGATCAGCCCCTAGAATCCTGATTTGGGGGCCCTCCTAATATCTGGATATGCTTCAAATTTAGTCTCTACTCCTTAAATACAGTGGTAAAACGGATGGACGGAGCAGATTTCTCACAAACATCACTATGGACCACATGTACATGAAGTACACGTGTGCTCGACGCGCACCGGACCAAGCTCCTTGGTCAAAGTCGGTTGACCCGACCTTCTTCACGAAAAGAAGCAGCATGCGGACGCTGCTTCGCCGGCTCTGAGTAGTGGTGCCCACTCTTTGCTCCATTGCATAATCCGAGCCGTCTATTCACTCTAGAGGGTGGATATTACCCTTACCTAGGTGTCCTTTTGCCACCATGCAGACTGTTGCGAAGTCCTAACCGTTAAACATCGAATGAACGGCGGAGTAGACAACCTCGTGGGCCACACCAATTTCACTCCAAAAGCAGTCCTTTCCAGATGGTTTTTTGCCCTGAATCCAATGTACGAAGTGAATTTTCCATTTGACTTCAATAAGTGGACCATCGCACTGTTTCGCAACAGAGGTTGCGTTCATCCGTTGTGGGCCACCATCATGCGATGAAAGATTGATCCGAGTCGTCCATCAAGTAGAGGGAGAAAAACTAATCAAAGTCATGTTGATCTTTGGCGACCATGTACATTTACATGATCGTTACAGCGATCACAAGGAGACCGTCCAGTTACCGTTGCAGCTTGATAATCTTGGTGGGCCACATCAACGAATGACCAAAACCGGCTATTCACGGTCGAAATCCCGAGAGGAATCCAGTAGACAGTGTAGATTTCTCAAAAGGTTGTTATACTGGACCTTACTAGCCGCAGTGGAAGGAAAATAGCCTTCTTCCTCTGTTTACGCACGACCGAAGATCCGGCCTGTTGCGCGGTCCACGCAAGGGAAATCTTTCCTCAGACGGCGTTCCGTGACACATGGCTTATGGGAATTCTCCCATTTCTATTGCGCGGGTCGCACAACACTCTGCGCAACAGTATTCTTTCCTTGCGCGGTCGGCGCAACAACAAATCTCCATTGCATGGTTAGCGCAACTATAAATTTATTTCCCTTCTTTCCTTCTGTCTTGTCTTCCTTCTTTCTTCCTCCTCATTTTCTGGCCCACCAACTGATCCAACCCCTCAAAATGAGGCAGGAGAGGGGTATTTATAGGCCCTTGCTCTCTCACAAAGTAGTTATCACCACCACTTATCCCTTCACATATATACATCTTCTTCTCTTAAACAACAGTGTCCACCAAGCTCTCCCTTAAATGGTGGTGTACAACTTCTCTCCATTAAAATGACACCTGTGCACCCTTTATTACCAAAACACCCTCTTTAATGCCTTTTATTGAAATACCTAAACTACCCCTTGATATGGATTTTTACCAAAATACCTAAAATACCCCCGAACATGGATTTTTACCCAAAATACCTAAAATACCCCTGAACATGAATTTTTACCAAAATACCTAAAATACCCCCGAACAGGGATTTTAACAAAAATACCTAAAATACACCCGAACATGAATTTTTACCAAAATACCTAAAATACCCCCGAACATGAATTTTTACCCAAAATAAGGAGTGAATGACCCTAGGAAAGATTTGCACCATAGAATTCTCTGACCATTGTAATTGAATATTTTTTTTATGCCTCAATATGACGAACACTACGTAAAACTTCTTCATTTTTCCTGCAATTAGTAACCATATAGTTTGTCAGTGCAAAAGGAGATTGATGTCTAGCAAATATCTTGACAAATTGAATAAGAAGCAGGCAAAATGAAAGTGATGGTATGTTAGATTAACAAGGTCAGAAGTATATCAGTATGAAACTAATTCAAATAGCTCTGATTTAGTGATATAATGTCAATAGTACCTATCGAAAGATTCAAAAGAAGATTGTATTGGAAATCTTGTGAATCAGAAATAGTAATTCAACATTAACCTGCCAATATTATCCAAACCAACTATTAGTAGTGGTAGATAAGTGAACCAATATTACAAATCTGGGAACCAGATTTTCCTTTCTAGTAGAACTTTATCACTCAAAACCTGTCAAGGTTATCTGTCTCGCATAACAAATCTAGGAACCAAAACTCCCAGACTAGCATAACTGTATCAATAGCAATATATGAATGTTATATGTCTACCTCATCAAATGCAAGTGATGGTATGTTAGATTAACGAGGTCAGAAGTATATCACTAAGAAACTAATTCAAATAGTTTTGATTCAGTGATATGATGTCAATTGTACCTATCGAAAGATTTAAAACAAGAGTGTATCGAAAATCCTGTGAATAAGAAACCGTAATTCAACATTAACCTGCCAATATTATCCAAACCAACTATTAGTAGTGGTAGACAACTTAACCAATATTACAAATCTGGGAACCAGTGTAACGCCCTGAAATTCGGGGGTCGAGTATGAACTCAACTCCTGAGTTCTAACAATCAAGCAGTAATGATAAAGCAGTACAATCAAACAAGTTTAACTACTCTTATTAAATGCAAGTATGAAATGACATGATGATGTATGCCCTTGCCAAACCACTCTCATGCGACATCATCTTACGTTCGCGAATACATACCTCCCTCAGTGCTCCACATCTACTAAGCACATGCAGTGCGATGATGAGCATGATTACCGAGTTATTATTAGTCCATTTCAAACAGCAGTATTGGGAAACTAAGGTACCTCCCTTGTATCATTCCCAAACATGATCCATTCTAGGGTCGTCAATCCTAGTTAATCTCATACGGTATTATGGTTCGAGAGGCATCGCGAAGGCATCGCAAAGGGCTCGTCACCCGTCAGCACGGATACAGATCTCACCGTATGCGGCTCAATTGCTGACCGTCAGCTCGAGTACAGGTCTCACCGTACTCGACTCAATCGCTGGTCGTTAGCTCGAATACAGGTCTCACCGTACTCGGCTCAACTCATACTCTAGTTGCTGTGAAGGGCTCATCGCCAATCACAAACCTTGGAGTATACTCGAAGATACTACAGAGGACTCGTTGCCCATCAGCACGAGTACAGGTCTCACCGTACTCAGCTCTCGCTGTAAGTATCGACAGCTCGAATACAGTGTCCCATACCACCGTATTCGGCTCACAAGTTTAGGTTGTTCAATGGTCACTATGGGGAGGCACTTGGCCCCAGCATAGGCCAACAACTCGGCCACGGTGTCCCATACCACCATGTCCGGCTCATGAGTCTTAGCGGATCGAGGTACCATGGTTAACGGAATTGCCACTAGTAAGTTTGGTACCCTAGGTTCAAACAGTAATGACCAAACATGGTGAACACACATTCGACATTTCGGGTTACTTGACGAGCCTGAATAGCTCGAGCGCACAACAAGTTGGGCGATATGAAGCGCAAAAGCACTCTGTGTGACCAACCACTATCGCCAACCGAAGTACGACTCGGGTTCGTCAGACACATCCCGTGTGGCGACATGAATCTCAGCCACAACCTCAAGTCTGGTACCGAATGTCTGGACTATAGACATAGTCCATACTAGTAGGCTTGTCATAAGGCATGTTATAAAGCATGATATAAAGCATGTTGTAAAGCATGTTATAGAGTACTATACAAATAGGGGTACAAATACATATACATCATAAGTGAGTGGTTAGAGTAAACAACCACATGGAGGGAATCCTACATGTCTCTAAGGTAGTCGAGAATTCCATCTCAGCACCTAACTAAGGCACTAACATCCAAGCATTTACTCTCACAAGCATTTACACAAACACTTGGAGTACACTATTTCAACATACATGACGTATGTTAGCAAAACATGTATTAGGGCTATCCTTTCGCCAAGCGAGTATTTTATCCATGTATATCATAATCATACAGTAATTAATCATGACAATTGCATTTCCAAAATTTATACATATACGGTATTTCTAGAATACACAATTTCAACATACATAGTGTTTATAAGCAAACATGTATTTCGCCGATTCCTTTCGCCAAACAAGTATTTTATCCATATATCGTATAACCATACATCAAATAAACATGTCAAATACTTTTTCAAAAAAATACGTATACGGTATTTCTACGTATATCCAGAGTATGTGAAATTCCATATTCTACAACTTTAATCGAAACAGAAAACGGATAGCACTTTGTACATGTGCAATTGCATGCAGATCATGAATCTATCATTATCTGACATTGAAAGCGTTGAAAAACGTAACCTAAACACCTAAAGTCCTCACCTTGCTCCTTGGAATCTCAACGGATCAGCAAGGTTTGATGAGCTTCCGTATTCGGGAGTTTTCTAGCCTAAAGAGTGAAATCGGTTAGCTATTTCATAACCTATAGCCTATATACCTCAAAACAGATCTAGGGTTAGGGTTTCTCACCTTAAAATGGAGTCAGTATCACCGGAAAAACGTCTGGAAAGAGGCGGTGCAGCCCGTGTGATGATCGAAAGCAGTAGGAGGAAGGTGCTCCCACAAATCCCAAGCTTTTCTCTCCTTTTTCTCTCTCACTCCTTAGGGTTTTATCCCAAATTCCTGGCTGAGATGGGCTGTTCTAAGGCCCTTATTAGCCTAAAACCTCTCCGAAATAGACTCCTGTTCAAGGGATACGTCTATTATAAGCATTTCGGTGTTGTTCCAGCTCAAAAGAGGGTTTCTGGCGGCCCTCCTTGAGCCAAACGTCAGACTTAAGCTCACAACTCATGGATCTACGTGGGATTACGTTTTCGTCTCGGTCGGATTCTTAGATCACACATGGCAGACCATTTTCAGTTCAACGGTCAGTGGGCCACGATCCGAAATTCCAAGTACATGTAAATGTTCCTGAAATTTTTTCTGATCCGAGGGTGTAATTTGGTCTGATTCTGACGGTCTGGTTGCTTAATACTGATCCGCAAGCGAGTGGTGCCAGATCACTATTCAAGATATTTATTTTGTAAAGAAAAGAGTAGTTTTCACACTCCCTCGCTCCGGATCCAAGCGAAAGGCCGTGGGACATCATCTGGACCTGATTTCCGAGGTGGTTATCAGGCCCAGTGAGGCGGTCCTAGTTCCTTAACTTTATGTTAATCGGACTTCCGATGTGCGGTCTAGACCTAATACGGAGTTTCGATTCATTCCCGAGAGTAGCCGGGTAATGAGTTTGATCCTAAACTTTAGGGTAACCTAGAGTCAATGATTTTGCAAGTTTTGGGTCTTGCAGATCGTATTTAAAGCGATTCCAACGGATTTCATGGCTAATCGAGTTTTGCACTTAGTTAACTTCGTTAAATTTCTAAAAGATTTAATCCTAATCGATTTCTGGTCGAGGTGGTACTCGAGCCAAAGTACGGAAATTTACGGATCGTTACAACCAGATTTTCCTGTCCAGTAGAACTGCATCACTCAAAACCTGTCAATGTTATCTGTCTCACATAACAAATCTGGGAACCAAAACTCCTAGACTAGCAGAACTGTATCAATCGCAATATATAAAAGTTATCTGTCTACCATAACAAATCTGGGAACCATAACTCCCTAAGTACCAAATTATATCAGTACAAATATGTGCAGATTATCTGCCTACCATAACAAATCTGGGAACCATAACTCCCTGAGTAGCAGAACTGTATCAGTACAAATATGTTAAGATGATCTGCCTACTAGAACAAATCTGGGAACCAAAACTCTCTGAGTAGCAAAACTGTATCATTATCAAATATCTGAAGATTATCTGCCTATCAGAATAAAACTGAGAAACAAAACTCCCTGACTAGCAGGATGATTCATGCCAGAAGTGTAGCAGTAAGAATGTTAAACTTGCAACATTATAAGCAAACTTTGGAATAGTTCAATGGCCACGCATAACTGCCACAATTCCTACTAACCAACATAAACCATGCACGAATTACATGATCCATTCAACTTGCATTAAAACCTGCAACATGACCCATTTGACCTGCATTAAAACCAGCGACATTCTCATATATACAACACAATCAATATAGGAAGGCCAAGATTGTCGTCAGAATTGCTGATCCAACGGCAATTTAAACATCCACAGTATTAAAGTTAAATCCCAAAAGACCGCTCCATGTATGGCCCAGATAAAACAGTAATCACACTCATCCAGCAAAAAGAAAGTAATGTCCAAAACACCATTATCAAGAAATATATGATAAGTGACCCAAATTCACTCCTAGCCACTTCGAGGAAGGATAAATTTTTCTATCCATTCTTTTCTTCTTTCGTGTCTCATCTTCATAAAATACCCAGCACTTACTAAATCGGACTGCAACACCCTTGCAGCCCGAATCTGGTCCTCACTGCTAAGACCATCCACGTCCTCAAGTATCCCCGGGAGCCGCTACACACGCGTCATGCTCTTGCCCTGTGCCATAGCTATGGTCAGGGTCTTTACAGCTTCTGCCACTTCCCCCACCTTGTCCCCTATTTGTTCGCTCGGCTTACCCTTCCTATGACAGCTATTGTCACTCGCATTTGCGCGACTGTGACGAGATCCTGACGTTGTCTCTATTGGGCTTTTATCATAACCCGTAGCCGTTTTTGTGGATCGATCGACACCGCGAGTGCGGGGAGTAGGCCTCTGATCATCCTCATCATCAGATGATAGTCGTACAGTATCAAAAGCCTGCTCATCTGAGTCATCATCAGAATTCAATTCGTTACAACTGCGCCGCTTCTCTAAAATAGGTGAAGAGTAAGCCATGCTTGCAAATGAACCATGAACACATTCATTGTCAAATATAAATGCCAAGTCATCCTATCTGTCAATGTGTTTTCCACGCACTCGTTCAGCATAGGGGTGTGACTGTACACATAAAAACAATATATTAAACATCATATATTGAAATCTAGAACTTTGTGGAATTGAAAGAAAAAAATTCATAAATCCTACCGTGATATATCCATTCCAGACATCATCAGTAGCGACAACCATCTTTCTGTCTTCATCCCACCCAAAACCAGATGCATCGAGCAGGTCTTTTATAGCCCAATACAACCTCTTCAAGGTCCGCAGGCGATTAGATATGTAACGATTTTCAAGTAAAATACCATGATTATCATGGATTTCTTTGATGGTTGCCTTGTAGGCCTCGGGTTTAAACCCGATATCACTCTTAAGGCCGAGATTGACTTGTTCAACCAAGGCATCTACCAACGAATTGTCCATAATGTCAGACCATTGTATTCTACTTATTTTACTAGTAGAGGCTATCCTACGCCTCGGGGTAGATATACCCTTTAGTGAGAGCCCTTTCCTTGAGGACGTGACAATTGTTTTTGGAGTTTAAAGAGGTTGTGTTGGTGATCTTGGACTTATGGTTAAATGACCACCCCTATTTGAAGATGATGACTCGATGTTTTTATTCCTCGTATCCTTCGTGGTACTCCTCAGGAAATTCATTTGACCTACAACCATAACAAATTAATAGCAATATGACAGGAGCATTCGGAAGATGCACAAAATTAATGATTCATAAGGGAATGTAAAAAGTTTACAGTCTATCTAACCATAAATTCCACATGAAAAGTAAAAATGAGTTAAAATATTCCTACTATAAACATAACAGATCAGTACATAATCAGTGAAAACTAAATATGTTGTCTGGTGCGTGGAAGACTGTCATTCCACATTCTCTCAACTATCTCGTCTTTTTTCCTCGCCCACTCTTCCCGACCGCGATCCGTCACCCGAGATAAAGCTCGTCTTTCCTCCATACTAGTTATCTCTACAGAGGATGATGAAACATCCTCTGTACTGTCTCTACTGTCCTCTACTACCTCAGTCAGTCCGTCATCATCACTAACACGAATGAAATTATGAAGGATACAACAAGCTATGACAATTTTAACTTGAGTTTTAAACTTGAATCGAGGAGTACGTAGGATAGGAAAGTGGCCCTTTAAAAGCTCAAAAGACCGCTCTATGACATTTCACAACTGGGCGTGGCGATAATTGAAAAGTTCATTTTGATTGGCACACCTCGATAGGGGCCATAAACTCGGACAAATATGCATATCCAGCATCAAAGACATAATATTTTCCTACACATTGTAAGATATGCTTTAATTATGTTTCATAAATAAACTCTTAAAATGTAAAGAAACACCCCCTATATATGATTATCATGAGGAACTAGGAAACAGTAAGGGCGACAGGTTAATGTATAAGACACGTGCATCGGATGCGAAACCATCACAACCAGCAAGCACGTACACAAATTTCATATCGAAATATATGCAGCAAGAACATTTTAAGACAGAAATCTTTTCCTATTTTCGAAAGTTGAGCTCGTTTCTTTTAGCTAATAAGTCGGGATATTGGTGCCATCTAGGGCCCCGATGCAGTCCGACAATCAAACGTGTGTCACATGATCAGTTACTTCCTTTTACCACGTATAATTCTTACCTACGACATCCAACACTTGTATAATATTACCTGAAAGTATGCACTCTATAGAGGATTGTCGGATATTTCTTTGGGTGTGTGTAATCAAGGAAACTTTACATATTCTGGATATAGACCTATAATAGCATCCAACACCCTACTAAAGTGTCTACTTACAGTCTCACTAGATCTTGTAAATCGATAACCAATCACACGATTACATACATTGTGTCCGACAGTATGTAAGAACATTATGACCTGCTCTTCCATACTACATCTCATCGTATCGGATAGGAGTTTGCGATCTCTCAACAATGAACATAATTCGAATAAATTGTCCCTACACAGTTTCAGCTGCGCAAGACAATCAACATCACTTTTTCTTATTATCCCATTGACAAATCTATTCCTCTCAATGTGACAATCCTTCTACTTTGCCTTAATATAGTAACGGCGATAATATTCAACAGCGCCCATTGCACATGCAGAGGTTGCAATGGTTGTTAATGATGTAGCTACTTTTCTCTCAGTCCATTCACTAGCAGAGGACCTTTCATCACTATTTTCCCCGCTATCGAAAGCCATAAAATTATTGTAGATGAAATTTATCTGAATGGAAATTACAATGAATAATAAAAATTATAAAAAAAAATATGCAAACGATATTTAACAGTCACAACGGAGAAGCTGGAAAGTATGTAGTGCATCTGTTTTTATGCAAACTAAATCATTATCTATTTACAGTTTGTTTTTTCACTTGAATGAAGCATGAATCTCTTTTTATATTTGAATGAAGCATGAATCTCTGAATACAGTTGAATGAAGCACGAATCAAACATACATTTTTATATTGAATTATGAATATCTGTTTATAGTTATATAAACATAAATGAATTTGTTTACACTTACACATCCAATCATGAACTTCCAAGTTCAGGGTCTACTAGCATGAATCAAGATTGTCAAAAAAAATTTGATGCATGAATATTTGTTTACAAATATTTAAGCTTTCACGTCACTATCTGTTTACAGTTATGTAACCATACATGGATATGTGTTTTCAGTAATTTAAGCATGTCAGAATATCTGTTTACAGTTATTTATGCAATCTCTGAATATGTGTTTACAGTTGTTTATCCAACCAAATGATCATCATCGATTACTTGAAGCACCTGATTTACTGTTTGCATGTATCTTTTAAAGTTTCTGATATACACATAATTATTTTGATTTAAGTACCTGTCAATGAACATCATACATTCTGATAAACATGGGAATATCGAAATCAGTATTCACATGCATGTTCTCTGAAATGGAGATTGTAGAGAGTTGAAAATTTTGCACTGAGAGCTCCAAGACTGCTAATGTCTACATTGCCGCGTGATTAGTTTTAGGGGTTAGGGTTTGTTTTGACGATTAAAACATTTGATTAAGGAAATGACACTAAAAAATGCGTGCTCTGATAGCACGCATGCCTTGATATAGAAATAAAGAAAATAGTGAATAAGGAAAACATATTCTCAGAGGACCTTTCAGCTATTCAATCACCCTTCTGAATCATGTCTCTGTTACCACACATTGATGCAAAGGCATCAACCTATTTTAACAAGCAAGAAGTTTAAAGCTAAAAATATCTGAAAGCTACCACTGAAAATCTTTGGATAACCGCATATAACCTTGTAGTTGTAATTGTAAGTAAGCATATAACAATGTTATCAGGGAAAATCCTACACTATATTCCCGACAATTAACAAGGACTTTGTTGCTGAAAATCGTAGACATATACGAAAGAGTGCATTTTAACAGAAAATGGGTTTTATCAGAGTAATACCTCAAAGACAGATCAACCCGGTAGATGGAGAGCCTTACAAGAACAGAAAATTTTCCAAATACAGAAGGTTTTGCAAAGATTATATGACTGTGGGTTTTTATAAATAGAAGCATTCCAAATTTCAAAATTTCTGCAACCCACGGACAGAATCGACTACCTAATTCTGGATCGCATACACCCATCCTTTCCAATACTTCCACACTTACCAGACAGATTTTACAAAATCCCCAGTTGGATTCGACGACTTGATATTTTCCCCAGTTTCTCCCATCAGCGGTATAGGCATAGCTGGCTTTGGAATAGGGGTTGACAGATAGGAGTGTACACGCCTGACCGTATACACGCCATTAACCAAGGAGCTTTTGTAAACCAAGAGGGCGATGCAACATTAAACCATGAATCAGCTCGTGGTTACACTTCCAATCCGATAGAAAATCCAACCGGAAGAGAGATATTCATACCTGTATGATCGCCCTTCCGCCTCGGAGGTAGGTGGTGCGAATGCCCGATTTGCAACCGACAAGCTCCTTAAGGAGGTTATCCTGGCCACTGTTACTGGAACAATACCTTCAGAAGGGAAGTTACTCAAGAGAATGGCGGCATGCACAATGGCAGTGATGATCATAAGAGATGCTAGTGTAGATTACTCGCCGTTCTCCCTCTGGAGATAAGCTTCTACATTTTTCGGAATTCTCTCGCACGATATTACAATGCATTGAAGAGAGAGTACACTTGGCAACAGAGTCGTATGACAACGCTCTACCGCCGATTGAAATTTTTGAATTTTGAATGTATTCACGCGCGTGGTATTCCCGGCATTTAAATTCCAATCCAAACACCGTAAATGTCAAATCAGGACCCCTAATACCATACATCGCGTTATAATACGCAAATCCAAACAGGCCCTAGGTGTGTTTCGTTGGTATAGAGGTGTGCAAGTATTGAATTTGCTCAAAGGAACAACTATGACCATAAGCATCGAGATAGGCAGATACTCAATATATGATCAAGATCTGATGAGATCGGCTGCTTATTCAATGTGTAAATAGGATCAAATAATATTTTGAGGGTAAAGTTCGTCCTTTGATGATGGGTTATACATTTGCCTTCTATACTAAAAGACTTTTCCACACATATAAAATAGATGTGAGAAAGAGATTCTTACCATCAGCTGTGAAGGACAGCTATGGAACACCTCTCTTGATGCAAAAAAGAATCGAGCGTATGAGCTTGGACTCAAATTATAGCTAAGATTACCAAATACTTAATTAACGCTATGGATTACACTACAGACTGTAAACAATAAGCAGAAGGTAAAGGATTACATTAAAAAATATAATTGACTTTGCGGAAAGAGTAAAGTAATTTACACTACAAAATGTAAAAAGGACCAGTAAATGAAAGA
Source organism: Magnolia officinalis (assembly GCA_021015155.1). NCBI lineage: Eukaryota > Viridiplantae > Streptophyta > Magnoliopsida > Magnoliales > Magnoliaceae > Magnolia > Magnolia officinalis. Next base: position 58,128,375 of record JAJHSJ010000015.1, read on the forward strand.
TAATGTTTGGGTTTGATTGGTGCTGGTATGAGACCAAATCTTCCTCTTGCATTCTTCTCCTATTTATAGCTTTACCCTAATCATTCATATTCTTTCCACGTTCTGACAGTTTCCATAATCGTTCAACACTTCATGGCCTACTCTGCTCCTATTCTTGCCACCTATCTTATAACCGCTTCTAGAAAAATCACTCCTTCATCGACCGCTTACAATGTTATAACCTCATCTGATATGTTCTAGCTGTATTGTCAACATGATCCTCTCTGTATATCTCAGCGGATCTTCAAATACAACACACGGATTGATCCAAATCACACGTAACTTGCTTTGATTAGTTCCCACGAGAAATGGCGACAATAGGGATGAACATTGCCCCCTATGTCGCTTCACCTTTGGAAAAAGGTGAAAGCAACATGCGACCCCTCATTAATGCTTTATTAACTGCCTGCACGTGGCGACATCCTGGTAACCGTCCTCGGCCGATTCATCTCAGCACGTCAGCGATAACTACCATTTTTCGAAGCCAGAGTCGAACCCTATTACGACATGTGTTCCTACATCATTTACATCATTTCTAATCGATAACAATAACGCCCTAATAAATACTCCATCACCTCGACTAATATAAGCGTCATTCTTACATTCTTTCGTTCGATGCTTTCCTTTGCTTCCCCAAATATTCTGATTTTCATATTACTCTCATCCTCGAGCAATAGTTGCCTCATTGTCTTCCTCTGCATTATTCCAGCAAGATGATCTAGTACCGCAATGGGCACTCTCTCCAAAAAGTATTCTAATCATGTTAAAACTAGGAAAACTTGATAGTTAGTACTCTGATTGTGTATGTAGGTGGGTGTATGGTCGGTTTTGTAAACTGATATACACAAGTAGTTTTTAGAGTGATGAAGAGGTAAAACATGTATACTGTTAGATTCAAGTGACTTGTTCACATGTGTAAGTTCTTTTTATTGTAGTCCTATTGGTGGGTTAAGCATATTTATAGGTGGTGAACAAGATGAACGGATCAGCATCTCAATTCGATACGTGTGCGAGTGGATGTAGAGATTATGTAGTTAGTTTACCATGATAGGGTGGTCCAAACTCATAGTTAAATTAGGCATGAACATTTAAATATGTTATATGAAAGCATACTATCCATCTAACCTTGAACTGTCCAAAATGGAATAATTTGAGCAATTTCTATGCCACCAAAAACACACTATATCTATGTATAGCCACATAGAAATTCTCAAATGGGCAACTAATTATCTAACTCACAATCACAACTCACAAGTCACAATAATAAGCTAAATTAGTTACCCAACAAAGGTTGGATAGATTGTAATACTTTCATATTCTCATTTAAACGCTCATGTCAAAAATCCAATAGCATCTCCCCATGTCTCTCCAGATAAGTTGATCTTCCGCTATATTCTGAAGCCAAATATCTAAGCAATGTGAAGATATTTGACATTAGAAATGAAAAGGAAGAAATATGTCCAGAGAGAAATGAGGAGATGGACTGCAGATTAGGCATGAGCATTTAAATATATTATATGAAAGCATACTATCCATCTAACCTTGAACTGTCCAAAATAAGACATTTGAGCGATTTCTATGCCACCAAAAATACATTATATCTATGTATGGCCACATAGAAATCCTTAAATGGACAACTAATTATCTAACTCACAAGTTACGATAATAAGCTAAGCAAAAAAAAAAAAAAGTAATGTAATACATATTAAGCTAACTATACAATGCAAAAAAATAAGATAAGCAAAAAAACAGTATAATACAATTATACAACATATTAAACTAACTAGTAAGTAGTAAGCAATAAGCAATGTAAATGGTGATACCTAAGAGCAATGTAAATGGTAATTCCACAAATTAACTACTAATTATTTATTCAAAATTTCAAATAAATTAAACACTTTTGCAATTTAGGAATTAGGGTTTAGGAATTAGGTTTAGGGTTTAGGGTTAGGGTTAAGTTTAAGGTTTAAGTTTAGGGTTAGGGTTAGGTTTAAGGTTTAGGGTTTAGGTTAGGGTTTGGGTTAGGATTTAGGTTTAGGGTTAGGGTAGGGTTTAGGGATTAGGTTTAGGGTTTAGGGTTTAGGGTAAGGGTTAGTGTAAGGGTTTAGGGTTAGGTTTAAGGTTTAAGGTTTAAGGTTTTGGGTTTAGGGTTAGGGTTAGGTTTAAGGTTTAGGGTTTGGGGTTTAAGGTTTGGGTTAGGATTTAGGTTTATGGTTAGGGTAGGGTTTAGGGTTTAGGTTTTGGGTTAGGGTTAGCTTGGCCAGACCACCAGCGACCCAGGGCAGGACACTGTAGCCGAGCCAACGAAGTCCCGAGCTCGGCCGGACCACCAGCGAGCCAGGGCAAGACCCACTATGAAGGCTGGTCCTAGTGCGAGTGCGAGGTCGAGCTAGGGCAGGATGCTAGCTGCAGCCGAGTCAGCGAGGTCTCGAGCTTCGCTGAACCACCGGCAAGCTAGGGTGGGACCCACCATGAAGTGCGGTCCACCAGCGAGCCGGGGCGGGACCCACCGTCGTGTTCAATAACTAATCTACGTTTGTACCGATCTAAGGCAGGCCACGACCAATGTCCCGAGCCAGGGCGGGAGCTCGAAAATACAAAAAAAAAAAAAAAAAAAAAAAAAAAAAAAAAAAAAAACATATAAATGGAACCTACCTGATGAATGGACGAGGATGACCGATGAAGATAGGGTGATGGGATGCTGAGTGGCCTGGATTTCGATCAAGTTCGATGCAACACCGGCTCGAGTAGGGTTAGGGTTCGGGTAGAAGAACGATAAAGGTAAAAGAAAAAAAAAAAAAACAGAAAATCTGACTTTATACTACCCGATTCTGGTCCGGATCGGATTGAGTTGTTACATGACCCAAACCCGACTCGGGCGAGCGTCGGATCCGATTGGGTCTACTTAATCTGACCCAACCCTGGCTTTCGGTTCGGGTCAAGTCGGATATGACGAGTCGGGTCGAATCCTGCCCACCTCTAGTGGGAAATGGATTGGCTACTCCCCCTGACACCAGCTAATGGCTGGTGGTCGGTGCTATGTGAGCCCCACCATGATGTATGTGTTTCATCCATGCCATCCGTCCATTTTTAGAGATCATTTTATGGTATGATTCCAAAAATAAGGTATATCCAAATCTCAGGTGGACCACATTACAGGGTGTTGAATGAGGGTCAACCATTAAAAATATTTTGGGGGCGTGAAAGTTTTGGATCAAGCTTATCTTTGTTTTTTCTCTTCACTTGGGGCCTGTATGACCTAATCAACATATTGGATGTTAAATAAACAGTATAGTGGGCCTCAGGAGGATTTTAATAGTGGATATCCAATCACTATTGTTTTCATGCGTTGTAGTCCACCTGAGATTTATATCCCTCTCGTTTTAGGGATCAAGCCATAAAATAATCTGTAAAAATGGATGAATGGAATGGATAAAACACATACATCATGGTGGGGCCCACGGAGCACCGACCACCAGCCACGGAGCTGGCAGGGGGAGTAGCCAACCCGTTTCCCCTCCAGTGACAGCGCTCGTCTTCACACCAGGTGTACCACATCAGTCAGGGCAGTGGCATGCAGTACACCACCCAATCTACTGGTGTACCGCACACCTGCGACCTGCAGGCTAGCTTGGGGTACGTCACCAAGTTCTATGGCCCCACCATAAGGTACATGGTATATTCAAACCGTCCGTCTGTTTTTTTAGATTGTTCTAAGGTTTGAGCCCAACAATAAGACAGATCCAATGATCAAGTAGACCACACTGCAGAAAGCATGGAAGATTAAACGTCTATCACTTAGCCTTCCTGGGGTCACAAAAGATTTGGATTAATCTTATATTTGTTTTTTTTCTTCATCCATTTGTTTCTAAGCATGAGCTGATAAAACGGATGGATGGTGTTGATTTCTCGCTGGCATGACGGTAGGCCCCAAATAGCTTTTGCGATCTCAGGCCATCTATAAATATATACGTCGCATGCATCCCATCCGTTGTTCCCAGCAACTTTCACTATCAATGCACCGTTGCTCAACCCGCGATACGCTATTCGCACGCGAAAAATTCCCGCGCTCCTCCCAGACATTGGTGGCCCAAAAGCCAACCGGATACTCCACTCCTTTACAACCACAATCCAAACCTAACCGCACGGATAACTCCTTTACTACCACAATCCAAACCTACCCGCAGTACGGAAGCGTACTGCGTGGCGTGAGTTTACTCTTTTTAGGAAGCAGATGGGGGTGGTGGAGAAATTTACGACTGTGACCCCACCTTTTATCCAGTAGTTTTTATGAAGCAGTACAAATTTAACATACTCACCTGAACCTCCGTGTAGGGACACCGAATTTGAGTACGAAAATACCCTTACCTTCCTTTGGTCCTTTGGAAGACAAGCGACTGACGCTCATCCAACGGAGAGTTGTACGAACGGCTCAAAAGAGATCAAAGTTACGTGGCCCCACAACTACGTATTTATTATATCCACAACGTTCATCCATATTTCCAGATCATTTCGGAGCATTATCCCAAAAAAAAAAAAAAATCATATCCAAAGATCAACTGAACGACACCACAAAGAGCAATGGAAAATTGATTTTCACCGTAAAAAATTTTGTAGGGCCCACCATAACATTTATTTTCCATCCAACCTATTCATAAGGTCACAAACATCTGGATGAAGAGGAAAAACAAATTTCATAATGATCCAAAACTTCTGTAACCCTTAAAATGGTTTCAATGGTAGACGTTCATGAATTCCCTGCTGCCTTTTACCGTGTGGTCCACTTGATAATTAGATTTATCTTATTTTTCGTCTCAAGCTTTAATATGAGCTCGCCAAATAGATGGACGGTTTGGATATAACACAGACCTCATGATGGGACCCATAAAGTACATAACAATATATATATATATTATATATATATATATATATATATATATATACCGCTGCCGAACCGGCGGTAGTGCCATGGCAGTCTGACTTTTTTTTTTTTTTTTTACATGGAGAACATTTTCTCCCTTACATTTTTCTCTAATACACAATTAAGTAAATATGTATATATAAGTATATAAAAATATTTTTCTATCTTTTAATTCATTTCTTTGTCTATTTATTTAACAAGCATATCTCCTAAACTATAATGATTTACTTAACGTACCACATATGATTTTGGGGTAGGAGAAGCTAATTTAGCTAACCATCCTAGTTATTTTCCAAGATTCCATTGGGTCGATGGTCGAAAATCCATTTCATTTAGTTCGTTGTCAATTTCAATCACTTCGTGGTTAAACTGGAAATTCAGCGGGGCAAACATTAAATTGAGCGAGGCAAACATGAAATTGAGTGGCGAAAACTAGAAATTTAGCGGGTAAAACATGAAATTGAGCAGGGCAAACATGAAATTACGGCTGAAAGTCGGGCCGGTTGGTTCGGGTTGGTGCTCAACCCTAAGCCAACCCAAGGTTCCTATACCTAAACCTTGACCCAACCCAACCCAATCTTGGGTTAGGAATTCTCAACCTAAGCCCAACCCAAGAGGGCTCGACGGGTTGATTGGGTTGGTCGGGTGTATACGTGCTAATATTTTCGTTATTATATTTCAATATAGGACTTATTTTTTATATCTATGATTTTATTAATTATATACTTAATTATTCATCATAAAGAACTTCATTTTTTTTTCTTTAAAAAACCAAGCTAAAATATAGGACTACTCCTTTAAAAAGTCATGTAGCATAGCATGCAATCTATTTGGGAGAGAGAAATCCAACATATCTTGTTGGCTTGAGTCCTTGGAAATGACGTGGACAAATGAGACCCGACATCACTAGTGTACCTTACACAAACAATCCACACTCAATTATAATTTATATGTAACTAATATATTGATCGAGTTTGGGTTAGGTCAGGCAACCTGAGACCTCAACCCAAGCCCAACCTAAGTTTTATTGGGTTGGTGTTTGTATAGTCCAAGCTTGAGATCGGACCTGATATATCCTGCCCGAGCCCAACCCAATGTTGGGTCGGTCACGAGTCGGTCGGGTTGAACCCGCCCAACTTTCAGCCGTACATGAAATTGAGCCGGGCAAATTAGAAATTCAGAGGGGAAACATGAAATTGAGTGGGGGAAACTAGAAAATCAGCGAGGTAAAGTAAAAACCATCAGGGCAAACTAGAAAATCAGCGGGGCAAACTATGAAATCAACAGGGCAAACATCCAATGGACCAAAGAAGTTTTGGATCAGGCTAATATTTTGGTGTTTTATGTTCATCCCAACAGTAATGACCTTACTAATTATATAGATGATATATAAACATCACTCTCGACTTACGGAGATTTCAACAATAGGCATTTCTTACCAATTTTATCCAATTGTGTGGCCCACTTGAGTTTTGGATCTACCTTATTTTGGCCCATATTTTAACATAATCTGACAAATTGAATTAATGGACTAAATTTGTGACAAATATCATGGTGGTCCCTCTTAGTTTTCGGTCGCATGAAGCTGCTGCGAAAGAGGGTACCAACAAAAATGGAACTTCCTTGATGGCGCCTCTTTGGAAGCGTGTCTTCGTGCAATCAACGTTTGTTTCTGGTAGGCAGCGGGGACACACGCCCTATGACAATATCAACGGACGCATGTTGCGTGGTGACGCAACACCACTTAACTACGTGGTGTCTGGACTCTTTGAATGTTTGTGTTTTATCCATTCCGTTCATCCATTTTTACGTATCATTTTAGGCTTGATCTAAAATATGAGAGGGATATAAATCTCAGGTGGAACACACCACAAGAAAACAATATTGATTGGATATCCACCATTAAAATCCTCTTAAAGCCCACTGGTATGTTTATTTGACATCTAATCTTTTGATTAGGTCACACAGGCCTAGATGATGGGAAAAAACAAAAATCAACTTGATCCAAAACTTTTATGGCCCCCAAAAGGTTTTTAACGGTCAATGTTCATTCAACACTTTTTCCTGTAATGTGGTCCACTTGAGATTGTGATATACCTCCTTTTTTTTTTGTCATAATCTCTACGACATTTTGTGGGTCCCATTATAAGGTATGTGTTATATCTAAACCGTCCATCTATTTGATGAGCTCGTATTAAGGCTTGAGATGAAAAATAAGACAAATCTAGCTATCACCCAGATCCATAGCTCAATTGGTAGACTGAGTGGAAATACCTCGTTTCAACACTTGAGGTCTTGTTATCGATCCCAAGATCGGGGCAAGCATGAAAAAGAGCGAGGCAAACATAAAAACGAGCAGGGTAAGCATGAAAAAGAGCGGGGCAAACTGAAGTATGAACGGGGCAAACTAGAAAAACAGCGGGGCAAACTGAAGTATGAGCGGGGCAAACTAGAAAAACAACGGGGCAAACTGAAATATGAGCGGGGCAAACTGAAATATGAGCGGGGCAAACTAGAAAAACAGCGGGAACAACTAGAAAAACAGCAGGGAAACATGAAAAACAACGGGGCAAACTAGAAAAACAGGAGAAAAACATGAAAAACAGCGGGGGCAACATGAAAAACAGCGGGGCAAACATGAAAAACAGACGGACAAACTACGAGAAAAACAGCGGGGAAAACATGAAAAACAGTGGGACAAACTAGAAAAACAATGGGAAAAAACATGAAAAATAGCGAGGGAAACATGAAAAACAGCGGGGCAAACTATAAAAACAACGGAGGAAACATGAAAAACAGCGGGGTAAACATAAAAAATAGCGGGGGAAACATGAAAAACAGCGGGGCAAAGTAGAAAAACAGCGGGGGAAACATGAAAAACAGTGGGAGAAACATGAAAAATAAGAAAAACAACGGGGAAAACATGAAAAACAGCTGGGGAAACACACTGTAAAAGCAAGGATTGAATGCCTACCTTTAAAAGCTTTCTAGAGTACACAGTAGTTTTGGGTCAAACTGATATTTTTGTTTTCCGTTCATCCAAGACTGTGTGACCTTAGGAACAAGTTTAATGAAAAATAAGCATCTCAATGGTCTTTAGAAAAGTTTCAATGGCAAACATCATTATTCCTGTGTGTTTCGCACGGTCCACTTAAGCTTTGGACATGCTTCCATTTTGGGCTCATGCCCTAAAATGAGGTTTAAAAAGGGATGACCGACATTAATAAAACACATACATCGTTGTGGGCCCCATACAGTCCAATCATCAAAGATATTGGTGGTGTTTGGCTCACCACAAAAGCCCCATACAGTCCAACCATCATGATAGATGTGTTTTATCCATGTTAGGTAGTTGTCCATTTTACCAGCTCATTTTATAGTATAAGCATGAAAGTGATGCAGGTCTAAACAAGTGCAGCTCAACGTTTTTCATGTTTCCCCCGCTGTTTTTCATGTTTCCCACCCTGTTTTTCATGTTTGCCCTGCTCATATTTTAGTTTGCCCCGCTGTTTTTCTAGTTTGCCTCACTCATAATTCAGTTTGCCCCGCTGTTTTTCTAGTTTGTCCCGCTCATAATGCAGTTTGCCCCGCTATTTTTCTAGTTTGCCCCGCTCATATTTCAATTTGCTCTGCTCGGGTGATAAACTCTTAGGAGTTTCAACACCCGGTCAAGCGTTTAAGTATCCATAAGTGGTGAAATTCCACTTGTGTGAGTGTGTGGGGGTGTGTGTGCGTGTGTAAAAAAAAATCATTCTAGTTTAGGAGATATGCTTGTTAAATACGTAGACAAAGAAATGAATTAAAATATAGGAAAATATTTTTATATACTTATATATACATTTTTACATAATTATGTATTAGAGAAAAATGTAAGGGAGAAAAAGTTTTCCTTGTAAAATATATATATATATATATATTGTCAGACTGCCGCGGCATTGCCGCCGAACCGGCGGTAGTGCCGCGGCAGTCTATTTGATTTTTTATTTTTATTTATTTATTTATTTATTTATTTTGCTATATTGCTTTTGTGAGTCCCATCATGAGGTTTGTGTTATATCCAAACCGTCCATCTATTTGGCGAGCTTATATTAAGGCTTGAGACAAAAAATAAGATAGATCTAACTATCAAGTGGACCACACTGTAAAAGGCAGTGGGGAATTGAATGTCTACCATTGAAACCCTTTTAGGGGTTACAGAAGTTTTGGATCATTATGAAATTTGTTTTTCTTCTTCATCCAGGTCTTTGTGCCCCTATGAATGAACTTAGATGGGGAAGATTTCTTACAAACATCACAGTGGGCTCCACCTGAGTTTCTAATGGTTGACGCTCATTCAACACTGTTTCCTATAATGTGGTACACTTGAGATTTGGATATACTTCATTTTTGGTCTCATACCATAAAATGATCTGGAAAAATATATGGACGGCATGGATAAAAAGAATACATCATGGTGGGGCCCACAGACCACCGAAGATCTGCCATTGGCAGGTGATAGGAGGAGTACCCAATCTGTTTCCTTGAAAAGGAGGGGTATTTTCGTCCGGGAATTTGTTGTCCGTACGAGGAGGTTTAAGTGCATATGTTAAATTTGTATTGCTTCAAGAATATCCAATGGGTAAAAGGTGGGGTCCACAGTCATAAATTTCTCTAGGGTGGTGTACCACACACCAGCTGTATAGTTGGTGTATAGACGTCAGCAAGTCCCGTGGGTCTCATCATGAGGTATGTGTTATATCCAAACCGTCCATCCATTTTGTAAGCTGGTCGTAAAGCTTGAGATGAAAAATAAAACAGATTCGACGATCAAGTGAACCACACTGAAAAAAGTAGTGGGGGATTGAACTCTGCCATTGAAACCCTTTTGGGCTTCACAGAAGTTTTGGATCAGTATAAAATTTGTTTTTCCTCTTCATCAAGGTCTTTGTGACGTTATGAACAGATTGGATGGAAAATAAACGTTATGGTGGGCCTTATGAAAATTTTAGCAGTGAAAATCATTATCTTGGCTGCTATTTGTGGTGTGGTCCAGTTGATCTCTACGCATGATACATTTTTTGGTAATAATATACTGATACACCAGCCAATCCGCTTCCCATTCCTTAAAATGATCTTGCCAGATGTACGGATTATGTATACTAAATACATCAAGCCCCACGGAATTTTAATATTTTTTTCCGGAAGCGTATCCAGCTGTGTTATATCCAAACCGTCTGGAGATTAAACGTCTACCATTGAGACCTTTTTTTGGGTTACAGAAGTTGTGGATTAATATGAATTTTATTTTTTTGAAGATATTTGTGATCTTATGAATTGATTGGACGTAAAATAAACGCTATTATGGGCCCTACCAATTGTTTAACAGTGAAGATCATTATATCCTCAACTATTTACTTGTGGTTCAGATAATCTTTGGATATGATTCAATTTTGTTTTTATTCGGATAATGCTTTAAAATAAACTCTAAAAATAGATGACCAATGTAGATGTAATAAATACATTAACGTGTGACACGTAACTTTGATCTCCTTTTAACCTTTTGTACAACTCGGAGGTCGAGGAGCGTCCTATATAGCTGGTGTGAAGTACACCGGTCAATCCGCTTCCTTTTTTTCCACAGTTAATACCCGTAATCTTCTGCATACGCCAGTACATATGCAAGTGGCGGTACAACAGCTAATCTTCTTCTTTTTTTTTTTTTTTTATACCACACGCACACACACCCCCACACACTCACTCTGGTGGAATTTCACAGTGGCGGTACAACAGCTAATCTGCTACCTACGTTGGACCATCCTGATGTATGTGATAAATTCACGTCGTTCGTCTTTTCTAAGTAATCAATTTAGTACATTCGAAAAATAAAATAAAAAACTTAAGGTAGATACAAAGCTCAAGGAAGCATTAATGAGAGGAAAAACTAGGAAAGAGTTTCCACTGTAGGCTCTACTGATGTTTATATGTCATCCCAACCGTTTATAATCTCATTCGCACTGAGATAAAGTTAAAAACGAGATGAGAAAGAAAAAAAAAAAAAAAAAAAGCCCGAATCCCCGTTGTTTTCTACAGGCTCACTTGAGTTTTAGATTAATCTAGTTTTCATTCACATATCTTAAAATGACCTCACGAAATGGATTGATTGTGTAAATTTCTCGCAAAATCACCGTAGGCTCCGCCTAGCATTCCACTGCATGAACTTTCTGCCAAAGACTTTCTCAGTTGGGTAGCTACTGGACGGTGCTATGTGGTCTCATTATGGTGTATGTATTTTATCCAAGACGTTCATCTATCTTCACATATCATTTTACCACATGAATCCAAAAATGAGACAGATCTAAACCTTAGGTGAACCACACCAAAGGAAACAGTGGTGATTCAACGCCCACCGTTAAAAACTTCTCGGAAGTTGCAAAAGTTCTGGATGAAGCTGATACACGTGCTTTTCCTTTATTCATGTCCATGTGACAGAATCAACAGGTGGATGGTAATTAAACATTTCAGTAGGCATTAGGAAGTTTTTAATAGTGGATGTTGGATGACCATTATTTTCTTGTGGTATGGTCGCCGTAAGGTAAGAAAAAATACGCCGACAGAATAGTTAAAACACATATTATGGTGGGGTCTGTAGTATTGAAGTTTTTCTCATGCCCATTGCTCCGGTATTAATTTTTATACGTGGGCCAATGCTATAATTGGCCCTGATGTCACTTGACATGGACGGACCATGTCTCTGATATTCTATTCTCCTACTCAGCCCAGTGCTGATATTTAAATTGAATGAGGATTGTGGTGTATTTGTATCTCACGTGTCTACTTGAAGGTCACAAATTAGAATGCTAGGATTGTCCTACACTAGAGATGTATTTGCCAAGGTTGACTTGAATTAGATGGTCAGGAGCTCAGGACGTGGTTTGGCTAGTCACGCTACCACCAGCCAGGCGGCTAGTGGTTGGTAGCGGTGTACACGAGTTGAACTCAGTTGAGATAGAGATGCAGAAGGAGTTATGATGGTTCGGTGCTTAAAGCAACCCAAATTACTTCACTCCCAAAATTATTACCCTTATAATTTTGGCTTTAAATGTAATAAGGTTTTCGCGGGTTTACCTTAACAACCTTATATAGTTCCTTGTGATTTTCACGGGCTCACCACAATAAAATTTCTTTTGTAATTTTCACGGGTTATCACAAACAAAAATTGATTTTGTAATTTTACAGTCTATCACAAATCAACCCACTGAGATTTTCATAAGTTATCTCAAAATAACCTAAATGAAATAAAATAAACAGAGTAATTATTTTCAAACATATATTTGAAGATACAGTCGAAGCTTATAGCAGAAGAACTTCTTTCTTGTATGTAAAGAAGGTAGTATTCACTCAAACAGAAAGAGTATGGAGTTCTAAAGATTTTTAGAAATGAAAAATCCAAATGTTACTAATTCAATTATCTTAAATCTCAAGAGGAGTATAGACTACTCTTTTAAAATAAGATTGAAATAATCTTGAGAAATGAAATTAAATAAGCTTAAAAAGAATTTATAAATACCACACAGTTAGCTTGTCGAGGACTTGATCTTCTCTCTCACTTGCAGAAGGTTTAGAGTGATTTTTCGTTGTAATTTAGAATAAGAGAATGCATCTATTTATAGCTAAAGAGATTAAAAATTCGGCTATCCTAAGAATAGTTTTGGCTGGTCGGATTCCATCGGATTCGTTTCAACTGCTATCAGATTGCGCAGGATAAAATTTATCTAAAATTCGGCTGGCCGAATTCTCACGAATTTCAAAAGTTTGCATTGATAGATTTTGACCCTAACTTCACTCGGGCTGGCTGAACTTCAAATTAGGCTGGCCGAACCAAAAGTTAGACTGGCCGAATTTTTAACAATTCTTTTATTTTTAACTTGAACTTGAAGGTATGTTAGCCAAAGAAGTTACGCTAGTCGAACTAAAGTTAGGTTGACCAAACTCCAAAGCAAAAACACTATTCATAACCAAAAAAACTGAATGAATTTTTTTAAGTACCTAACCTAAGGTGTCTCTAGGATTATTTCACTTGTTGTTTAACAAATGCATAGTTTAACTTGTCTTGAAATCGGGTGACGTCTTCTTAAGATGATAAACCGATCTTGAGCTGATCTTCAGACATGTAGACTACTTGCGATTCCATACTTGAGATCTAATTTATAACACTTTTGTCTCACAAAATTTGACAACCATATGTGTGCTAAACATATAAGCACTTACAATCCCCCACTTTGTCAATTCATGACAAAACATACACCATACACAACATATCTACTAACATTCATACATATTTTAAGCTCACAATCATCCACAAGAGTCACATCGATTGAAGCTGCCCTATAGATTTAATAATCATCCCTTATAACCAACTGTGTTCATCTGATGATGCAACAATCAGCAGTATATAGCTTAGTATGTATCTCATGTAACTCCCCTTGAGAAACAGAACATATACCATACTATACAAATATGTACTAGGCATAAAATTCCATAAAAATTCAGATTTTCTTCCACCCACACCATATAAAGATTTCTCCCCATTTTTTGTCACAAGTTGACAAAGGAAGATCAAGCATAGTAGGATAAAATTACAAATCAGGAATGTTATAGGAAGATCTGAGCCCCTTATAATTCTGAGGGCAGACGTCATATTGATCCAATCGGGCATGCGAACATCCGATGTGATGCGCGCAACTAAAGGATTCACCGATGAGTCACAAAGGTGCCCCTACTCCGAGGCTAGCGATCAGATCGGCTCAGAACGATCTAAGACCAAGATAGGAGGCGTAATGCTCCGACCGGATATGCCAGACCGTTCCTCTACTGTCCTACAGGCAAGAAGCCAAGCCCATTAGTTCAGGCCGGAGCTCGGCTCGGACTTAGGATACGGTAACAAATTAATGAAGGCTTGCAAACACATTGGTTGGAGCCTCGTCGGCCAGAAGAACCGAGCCGAGGTCGGATCATAAGGTGGGTGCTCCATGTGCTGAAATAAGAAACTGCCTTAAGCAGACGTGACCGATAACGTCACCCGCATATACGCTCGACACACCACACGATCTCTGGATCACAAACAATATCTCTACGATCTGTAAATCCCACTGCTTGAGTGAATCGTGCCGAAATTAACGGACCTAGATGTTCACTCCCTAAGTATAGGGTTGTGATGTAGTAATAAACTCGGTGAGACCGAGGTCGAATCCCAAGAGACTGAAACCTGTACATAATCTGAAACTAACTAGAACTAGGACTAGACGAAGATGAAATCTAAATCAGGTGAATATGAGTGAATAATGGTGAAAGAGGAAACTAAAATTTATTGAATTCAAAAGTAGGAAACTAGGGATTCAGAGGATCCACTTGTAGAGATCAAGGAGATCTATGCTTGATTCAAGAACTCAACTGGACTTCGAGTCCCATCTTCATCCAGTTGGAAGATATAACCATGAAAATCAAATATAAACTTCTTTTGATCTAGCTTTCAAAAGATAAGAAGGGTGTAAATTAGAATGGATTCCATCACAAAACCATGCCCATGAGACAAAGCAAACAACAGAATTAAACCAATCCACAGCCAATCTGAGTGATGTATGAATATTAGGAAGGGTTCTGTCATCCAACCATGCCCAGGAGACGATGGTAAACAACAGGTCTTCCTGACGTCATAATCATAATAAGGAAAAGAAATTACTCAAAGCCATTGTAGATCTATTGTAATTTCAGTCACAACAAACCATTAAAAACTAAAAGCATTCCTTAAAATCAAACGAAATCAAATTCAGTTCAATGTGTATGAATCAACCCGTAGAATCGTCCCCATCACGCCACAAGCTTCACCTCTTAGCCCTAGCTAAGTGGTTTAGCCCCACATAATGAGGTTAGAGCTCTCCCAAAATAAAATAAAATAAAAAGAAAAACAGAAAAATCTAAACTAATAATGCACTTCACGTCCAAAAGATAGCCCTGCTGATCTTCTTCTCTCTTCTCTTTATAGCAACCAAGGTCGGTGGAGGAGTTGGCTGGATTCTTACGTAGCAAAAGCCGAAGATCTTCGGCAACAGCGTGCGAAACAAAACAAGACGCAACATTCTTGCGTTTGGCCCGGTTCTTGGGACGGTAGAGCAGATGATTGCAAGATCTGAGTCGTTCAGACTCCTTGGTGGAGGACGGCCACCCCACAGGAACGATTTGAACGGTTCAGATCAGCGAACCGACCATGATCTTGATCGTGGAATGAAGGTGAAACTCCTATTTTTTCGGACGTGTGCTGGTTGCGGACGTTCTTGCACTGATGCTTGGTGGGGCCCATGATTGAGGTCGGTTGGGAAATCATGCCATCCATTAGAATCACAACGAAAAGCCGTTTAGAGATGGCTGGTTTTGGATCGATTTAAGTGTGGCCCATTGAATTTTAAACATGTCATCTATTAAATGCGCTGGCGCTGTTTCCATTCATACTCGTGCATGGATCTGAAAAACCACCGTGTGTACGGTCGTTTTGACGTCCTGAGATGAATTGACGGTCCAGATGGACCACATGATGGTGGGCCAGAGTCTGAGTCGGTGCGGATGCTGCGGAAACGGAAACAGCAATTTCCGTTTTTGGATGAAACTCGTCGGGTCAGCAAGCGCTGACCGATTTGTTTCCTATGGTGCACAGCGAGTGCATGATTTCAGTGCACTCCACTTTGAAAAGTGGGTCCCAACATGATGTCTATGTGTGATCTGCTCCGTCCATCTTTTTATCACCTTAATTAAGGGGTTGAGGCCCAACTTTGAAGTATATCCATATATCAGGTGGGCCCCAAATCAGGAGTTAAGGGGCCAATCTGTCCGTTAGGACACTTCCACAAGGATCCAATGGATGAAATTTGACGTGTAAGGTTAATTTGTGGTACTCAGTCCATATATGAAGTTTCAAGCCGAACAGATTGTGGAACCTGTGATCTCGCATTCTGGACACCCTCAGGCCACTTGAGCTTAAGTTTCTCGATTTTGTCGGATCTCTGGCGTGTAAATCCATCGATCTTGGTCCCCCGGGGTTCGTCCCTTGCCTTTGTAAATTCTGAGTGTTAAATCCGTGCTTTAAACACCTATTTCAGTCCAAGCTTGTAATTACACCTTGCATCACAAACACAATTAAAATGGTCATTAAACAGTATCATGTACATAAATCTAGGCAGTAACTGGGGTCTCATATGCAATATTTGACCCTCAACACAATCCCCAACCAGCATTTTACTAGTCCCGAGCAAAATATGCGAAAATTAATAAGTTGAGAACTACAAGACAATTTCTAAAAACTCGAGTGATTTATGAAAACAATCAAGATACAAGAAGTCTAAGATTCATGAATGTTGGGCATTATGTTCCCTATACTCAAGCGCTCGGTAGACTTCATAATCAAGATCAAGGTATTAATCCATGAATTAGAAAAAATTCTAAACATTAGGATCCATGATTGCATAGTCTAATCTTGGCTTATCATCATTAAAATTCACTTATCTATTTCAGGATATCATTGGTAGCCAACAAGAGAATTCATGATAACAAAGACTTAAATCAAAACTTGCCTCACAAATCATCTTTTCATTCTTCCAGCTTTTGATTTTTCCATTAAAAGAAACGCCAAGAAGGGGAATCAAATCCTCACCTATAGGGAGCAAACCTATGGTGAAGACTGTACACCCAACCTTTTCACATATCATCCATAGGAATTAAATCTACACCTATAGGGAGCAAACCTATGGTGAAGATTATTCGCCCAATCCTTTCCAAAGGTATCTTTTTTTTTCTTCTTTTTTTTTAGCTAGGTATTTTCTTTTTCTTTTTTCCAATTGATCACGATGGACAAATTCCATAGGTTGGTTCCTTCCATGCTTAATGATCACCAAGTTATCCCTTCAATATCGAACTGTAACCTTAATGTGGCAAGCGAGATGTGTGTTGTGAAATCATGACTCAATCAATGTTTAAAACTTCTGATTATGGATTAACAGTTCGAACTTAACTGTGAAATCTAACAAATAACTAAATCCAATAGTCATAATTACTAACATCACTTATCTTGTAATTCTAAATCCAAGATGGCTGTCAAAATCACTTCGAATTCATAAGAAAGTCCAGAAAATTTTTAAAATTTTCACTATTTGCTAAGGACCAAGAAAACACTGATTAGGTAACCTAATCTCCCACCCCCAACCTAAAATCTATATTGTCCTCAATGTAAAAAATATGAGCATGCAATGCACATGGGACAACGAAATTGAAAGAGAAGTGATGGAAAGATAGTACCTGGACGAAGGACTCAAGAGGCTTTTCCACAGAGATCTCAACATGAAAGCAGGTCAGCAAGAGAATGATGTTGAGGGTCAAATATTGCATATCAGACCTTAGTAATTACCTGATTTTACGAATATGGTACTGTTTAACGGCTCAATTTAACTGTATGTTTTGCTGTAATAATGTGTGTTTAGGAGCTGGACGGAAACAGGGTACTAATAGTATGGAATTAATGTTCCGAAGTCACCAGAGCAAAGGACAGACTCCAGAGGACCAAGATCAACGAATTTACATGCCAGGGAATCAAGTTGTTCACGTTGAAAATTGCCCGAAACTGGTCCAGAATGCAAGATCACAGGGTTACCGCCATCTGATTGACACGAGACTTCATACATAGGATGTGAGCCATAAATTAACCGTACATATTAAATTTCAACCATTGAAGATCTCTGGAAGTGGGCCAACGGATAGATCAATTCATTAATCTTCAATTTGGGGCCCACCTGATATATGGAACTGCCTTAACTTTGGTCTCGATGGTTTTAAATAGTATGACAAAACTGATGGACAAAACGGATTTGTCACAAACATCTCAAGGGACCCCACGCTTTAGGTGCGTGTACAAATGTACACGTGCGCTCGGCGCACCGGACCAGCCAAAGCCGGTCAACGGGCTTGACCGTGGTTCTTTTTAAAGAAACAAAAACGGACAGCGTCGTTACGCTGTCCGTCAATTTTTAGTTTGTGGGCCTCACCCATCAGTCTTTTGATGGATCTGGACTGTTCATTGTGTCCATAGGAGGGGTGCAAATATGCCTAGGTGGCGGAATCTCGGAAGACAATGGAGATCTTTTTTCATCCGTTCAAAGGCAAGACGACGGTGAAAGTAAAATTTTAGGTGGACCACACCGAATCCAATCTAAAACCAGCTCTTTTCTTACTGATTTTTTGATAAGATTAATTACAATAAACGGAGTGGATTACTCCATAGAATCCAATAAATGGGCCCACCATCGTCACAGCATCAATTACGATACTCTGTTTCGCAGTGCGAAAGAACCGAAAATTCCAATCGTCCTGGCCAACCAGCAATGATCGGATGTCCGATCTGATCCGTCCAACATATAGAGGCCCTCGTTCTGGTCAAAAATATTCAGACCGTTTCCAGCTATACACGCCTACATGTCCGCTACAGTGATCTCAAGAGGACCATTCAAATGTCGTTGCAGCAGTAATTCTTTTCTGGGCCGCATCAATGGATGATCAAAATAGACCATCCCCTGACGAAATTCTGAGGAGAAGATGATGGACGGCATGGATCTAACCAATGACAGCTAAAGTAGGCCCCATCAAATAACTAGCGTAAGTTCTATTACGCACTTGCTGTTACAGTGCGTAAAATCTCCGCACCGACTCCAGCTGTCTACACAGTGCGGAAATTCTCTGCACCGACTCCGGTTTTACACACAGCACCGACCTCCAGCAACTAGAAAAGGGAGAGAGAACGTAAGGGGAGGGGTTGGCTTGGTCTTAAACGTGAGATAAAGGGAGGAATCGAGAGTTTTTTTTTCTATTGTTCTTCTTTTTCTTTTTCTTCTTCTTTTATTCTGTTTGAGGGATTAGCCCATTCATGTTGAGCTGAACCTCTTAGCTAGGGCTAAGAGGTGAAGCTTGTGGCGTGATGGGACCGATTCTACAGCTTTGATTCGTGCATGTTATGAACTGATGATGATTCTAGTTTGATTTTAAGAATGCTTTTAGTTTTTAATGATTTATTGTAACTAAAATTACAATAGATCTGCGACGGCTTGGAGTACTCTCTTTCCATTATTTTGATTGTGATGATAGGAAGCCCTGTTGTTCACCATTGCCCTTGGACATGGTTGGGTGATGGAATCCTTCCTAGAATTCACACATCACTCAGATTAGCTATGGATTGGTTTAATTCTGTTATTTGCTTTGTCTCATGGGCATAGTCTTGTGATGGAATCCATTCTAATTTACACCCGTTTGATCTTTTGAAAACTAGATCAAAAGAAGTTCAGAATTGATTTTCAGGTTATATCTTCCAACTGGATGAAGATGGGACTCGAAGTCCAATTGAGTTCATGAATCAAATATAGATCTCCTTGATCTCTACAAGTGGAACCTCAGAATCCCTAGTTTCCTTTCTTTGAATTTTACAGTTTTAGAATAATTACCTTTATCATTATCTTCATATTCACTTGATTTAGATTTCGTCTTATTCTGATTCTATTTCTAATTAGTTTCAGATCACGTACAGGTTTCAGTCCCTGTGGATTCGACCTTGATCTTACCGAGTTATTACTACATCACAACCCTATACTTGGGGAGTGAACAAGTTTTTGGCGCCGTTGCCAGGAATTGACGGTTACGCTTTCTGAGATTAACTAGTTTTAGAATTAGTTTAAGTTTAGGATTTTTATTTTTTATTTTTGGTTAGAATTTTTTTCTATTTTTAGAAAGTAACTTGTTTTCCTGTTTTGTAGGATCATGACATAAGCTTCAAATTTGGTAATTTCTTTCTAATTTTCTACTTTTTCTATTTTTAGAATTATGATTTTAGTTTTAGAAATTCTCGTATTTTAGGTTTCCCTTTTAGAGACTAACTTTCTATTTTTAGAAATTTTCTATTTCTAGGCTTTCGTTTATTTTAGAAATTTTTTCCTTTTGAGAAACTAACACTACTTTCTATTTTAGGATTAGGATTTCTAATTTAGAACTTTCTAACTTTAGGTTTAGAACTTTTTTTTTTTTTTTTTTTTAGAAACTAGGTTAGTTATTTTCCTTTTTAGAAATTTTCCTTTTTTAGAAACTAACTTTGTGTTTCCATCTTAGAATTTTCTAACTTTAGAATTTCAATTTTTAGGAACTAATCTCTTTTGGTTTCTTTTGCAGGATCTTAACATAGGAACTTCTCAATTGGTACATTCCTTCTAACTTCTCCTCCTTTTACTTTCCATACTACTGTAGGATCTTTTCTTTTATTTTTCTTAAGATTAGATTCAGATTGAGGGTTTCACCATGTACATGCACGAATGGGAACGTCAATATGCTGAGATAGCTTTTGAGCATGCGAAATAGTGCGAAGGGATGTATGATGATTATGATAAACATCAACCTATGTCTCAGAATTTTTCTGAACCAATCATTGATAACCGACCTGAGCATAACACTCCATCGGTTAAGAAGTCATTACACGATCATATACGGGAGAACAATTCCACCCCACGTACAGTACGTGAGTGTTGGGGTTATCATAACTATGGGAGTGAGAATTATTATCACCCATCTGATAAAAAGAAAACAATGCGTGATTATATTATGAGTGATAATAAATATTATCAACCATCAGATTCTCCCATCTATGATCCATATGACTATAATCAGTGGAAACATCAATGTTGGAAAGATGAACCAACAACCTATTATAATGATTATTCTTTTGGATCCCCTACCTTTAAGATTCAACCAAAATCGATCCAAGAGAATTCATTTCAAAGTGACACAGACTCTTTTGCGGACATGAGAAAATTACTAGAAGAGCTTGAAACACGCCTTAATAGTTTACTGGAGGCTAATGCACCTCGGCCTCAACCCAATCCAATTCTCCATACACAACCCCATACCTATGATCAATGGAACCATCAAAATTTGGAAGTTGAATCAATAATGCATCATGATAACGATTCTCTTAGGTCCTATACCTCTGAATTCCAACAAAAAATGATCAAAGAGAATTCACTTCAGAATTCCATACAAAATCTGGAGCTCATTCAACAAAACACGCTCCAAAGATTTCAAGAACTTGTAAAAGATGTACAACAGTGGAGTTCACGTGATGCGACTATGGAAAATAGTGCAATTGAGAACGAAGAGTTGGATTGTATTGATGAGCACATGGTTCAATTTCCCTATGAGTTGATCTCGATGATTGTCCAAAGGAATGATCAAGAGACGTGGGTGTCTTTCAAATATAATGATAGTGACACACTTCACTCACATGACACGCATGATTACACTGATGCGGTAGAGGTTAGTTTATTCAAACCTCAACCCAATCTAGGAATAGAATGTGAGGAATGTGATCCCGTCCCAAGAGCACACTGCACGGAACTTGACGATGATGAGTATTGGGATTCAATCTCAAGTGTGACCCCTGCCAATGATCAAGAGGTTCAGGAAGTTGTCGACCATAATGATCTACTCCACCTGTCTGACATGACTGATTTGAATGTGGAGAATGAACCAATTTCAACTAACCCTTCCAACCCTTGTGATGCATGTTTAGACCACTCCCCTGAATTGAATGATGATATGATGCGGGAGATGGACGAGCCACTTAATATGACTCTTGAAGTTGAAACCACCCAGTTGAGGTCACCATCTGAACTGTCAAATTTTTACGATTTAACGCCTCGATTGAGTAGTTTCAATGAACAGAGTGACCACATCGATGCTTCCCCTATTGATTTTCAATCTGTCTGTACAGGACTGGAACAAGAGAGCGTACCTCCATCCACTTTCAAGGATGATGGATTCTTTGGATAGATCATCACGAGCTCCAATGTGGAAAATAAGTCATGCTCAGCTGAACTTCTCAACTCTTTGGATGATTGTTTGGCACACTTTGCAGATTCAAACGATCTCATGTCAAAAGGAAAAGTGGATGCCTTGCAAGACAACATCTCGGTAGTCATCACTGACCGAGAGAACCCTCACTCTGAAGCCCCTCCTTCCCCAGACCCTGAATGTTTACCACTAAAAGAAGAGGAGCTGAAAATTGAATCGAAGCCTGGAACTTCGGAATGCGTTGATACTACATTACTTCCTGAAAAATTTTCTGAATTTTATTTACCTGTAGTCTTTGATTCACCATGGGATACTAACTTTGAGACTTTTTCTGACACAGGTGAATCACATATACTTTGGATACCTCAAACGAATCAACGACAAATTTTTTCTAAGGTACATAAGTCTCTCCGGCCATTCATGCTCCAGGGCATCAAAGCCTATTGCAAAAGGGGCTTTTGGATGATCATGTTGAGAAACCTACTTGGAAATTTATCTAGATATTGGACGGAAGAGGAACCTTGTGGCATTACTGAGTAGTCTTTCCCCTGCTTTCATAAGATTAGGGTAGTTTCTTTAGTCTGGCTGAAGACGTTAAACTTAGCGCTCCTGGGAGGCAACCCAGCTTTTGATTCCATGATTAGTCAATTCAATGTTTGTGGGTAACATTGCTGCAAACCCTCACGAGACTACAACTCGTCCATTAGGGGCAACCTAGGGGTTTAAAGACTTGTTGCATACGCTAAATGCAATTGAGAGCACCTGCGAAAGTGGTATAGGTAGGAGTTTATTTTTGTTATTTGTGTTTTACTTGTGTTGGTTTCTCTCTTGCGCTGAATTACTCTCTCGCTGATATTTTTGAAAAAGTATCTCGATTCGTTATCCAGGTACTATCTTCCCATCACTTTTCTTTTACTTTCGTTGTCTCATATGCATTGCATGCTTATATCTTATACATTGAGGACAATGTAGATTTTAGATTGGGGGTAGGAGATTAGGTTTCCTAATCAGTGTTTTCTTGGTCTTGAGCAAAAATTGTGAAAATTTTTAATTTTTCTGGAATTTCTTATGAAGTCGAAGTGATTTTGACGACCATCTTGGATTTAGAATTACAAGATAAGTGATGTTGGCAATTTATGACTCTTGGATTCCGTATTTGTTAGATTTCACAGTTAAGTTCGAACTGTTAATCCTTGATCAGAGGTTTTAAACATTGATTGAGTCATGATTTCACAAGACGCATCTCACTTGCACATTACGGTTTCAGTTCAATATTGAATTATAATTTGGTGATCATTAAGCATGGAAGGAACCAACCTGGGAAATTTGGCCATCATGATCAATAAGAAGAATGAAACAAAAAGAAAATACCCAGTTACAAGATAGCTGCCTGCGGAAAGGGTTGGGCGGATAATCTTCACCATAGGTTTACTCCCTATAGGTGGGGATTCGATTCCCCATGGACGATATGTGAAAAGGGTTAGGTGTACGGTCTTCACCATAGGTTTGCTTCCTATAGGTGAGGATGTGATTCCCCTCCATGGCGTTACTTTTAATGAAAAAAATATGAAAGAATGAAAGAATGAGCCATGAGGCAAGTTTTGGTTGTCCTGAATGATCTTGTTAAGTGCCAAGGACATCATGTCATAGAGAAGTGAACCTTGATGATAAGGCGAGATTTCACTATATACTCATGGTACTTAATGTTTAGAATTTTTCTAATTAATGGATTAATACTTTGAGCCTGACTATGAAATTTACCATGTGCTCGAGTCCCAGGTGAAAATACTGCCCAATATTCATGAATCTTAGAATTCTCGTATCTGAATTATTTTTCAAGAATCACTCGAGTTCACAATCATCTTATACTTCTCAGTTTATTTTTTGCATACTTTGCTCGGGACTAGCAAATGCTGGTTGGGGGTTGTGTTGAGGGTCAAATATTGCATATCAGACCTTAGTAATTACCTGATTTTACGAATATGGTACTGTTTAACGGCTCAATTTAACTGTGTTTATGCTGCAATGTGTGTTTAGGAGCTTGGACGGAAACAGGGTGCTAAAAGCATGGAATTAACGCTCCGAAGTCACCAGAGCAAGGGACAGACTCTAGAGAACCAAGATCAACGAATTTACATGCCAGGGATCCAAGGAAATCAAGTTGTTCACATTGAAAATGGCCCGAAACTGGTCCAGAATGCAAGATCACAGGGTTACCGCCATCTGATTGACACGAGACTTCATACATGGGATGTGAACCATAAATTAACCGTACATATTAAATTTCAGTCATTGAAGATCTCTAGAAGTGGGCCAACGGACAGATCAGTCCATTAATCTTCAATTTGGGGCCCACCTGATATATGAAACTGCCTTAACTTTGGTCTCGATGGTTTAAATAGTATGACAAAACTGATGGACGGAACGGATTTGTCACAAACATCTCAAGGCGATAGTTTTGAGTCGTTCATACAACTCTTGGCTGGAAAATAACTAGGTTGGTTGGCCCCACAAGTACATAGTTTTGGCTACGGTTATAATCCGTAGCGATAGACCCAACTCTGACCCGGTCGACCAGGTCCTATCCCGGTCGACCCCAACTCCCTGGCTACATTTTTTTTTCTTTGTTTGTTTTTTTTTTTTCCTTCTTTTTCCCGTTGTGATTCCCACCGATTTTTGTGGGTCCCATTATGAGGTATGTGTTATATCCAAACCGTCCATCTATTTGGCGAACTCAAATTAGGCTTGAGGTGAAAAATAAGACAGATCTAGCTATCAAGTGGACCACACTGTAAAAGGCAGTGGGAAATTGAACGTCTACCATTAAAACCCTTTCAGGGGTTATAGAAGTTTTGGATCATTATGAAATTTATTTTTCCTCTTCATCCAAGTCTTTGTGACCCTATGAATGAACTTAGACGGGGAGGATTTCTCACAAACATCACAGTGGGCTCCACCTAAGTTTCTAATGGTTGACGCTCACTCAACACTGTTTCCTGTAATGTGGTACACTTGAGATTTAGATATACCTCATTTTTGGTCTCATAACATAAAATGATCTGAAAAAAATATATGGACGGCATGGATGAAAAGTATACATCATGGTGGAGTTCAAAGACCAACGACCGTCTGCCATTAGCCGTGACAGGGGGAGAAATTTGGTTGGTCAAATTCTCGCGAATTTCAAAAGTTTACATTGCTGGATTTTAACCCGAACTTCACTCGGGCTGGCCGAACTAGGCTGGCCAAATTTTCAACAAATTTTTTATTTTTGCCCGAACTTAAAGATAGGTTAGCCGAGGAAGTTAGGCTGGCTGAACCAAAGTTAGGTTGGTTGAACTTTAGAGCAAAAACACTATTAATAACCCAAAACTAAATGAATTTTGAAAGTACCTAACATAAAATTTCTCTAGGGTTATATCATATTGTTTAGTAAAAACATAGTTTAACTTGTCTTAAAATTGGGCGATGTCTTCTTCAGATGATAAGCCGATCTTGAGCTAATCTTCAGACGTGTAGAGTAATTGCAATTTCATACTTGTGATCTAACTTATAACACTTTTGTTTCACGAAATTTGATAACCATATCTATGCTAAACATATAAGCACTTACATATATAAATGGGTCCATCACAATAAGGTACTAGTGTGTGGGTGTTAATATAACATGGTCATACACTTGTGTACGGTGTTGTAAGAGATAATGGTTATTTATATTTGTTATGTAATTGATCATGAAAAGCATGGCTTTCATAACATCGTCACAATTTCGGCATTGCATTCATGTCATCTTTAAGATTCAATATCTTGATTTGTATTTTAAATTTGAAAGAAAGTAATTTCATTATTTATTCATTTGATATAATCTTAGAAATTTCATAATTGAATTGGAAATGATTTAACAAGCTATTATGCTCATACACAAAATAACAGTGTTTTAGGACTCAAAGTTTAGTTAGAACGAAGTAGAGTGAAGATCTATCATTGGCTTAGTTGTGGTTATCTTTCTATTTGTATTAGGGAAAAAAAAAAAAAAAGTATGACAGCAATTCAGAAGTGTTTCTTGTAATGAATTTTTTAATTAAGCATGGTAGTGAATGTTTAAAATTAAATCATGACATAGAATTTGGATTCGGGTTTGGCCAGCTTGGATATCAAATTTTGGGGTGTGATAAAAATAAAGTAAAAACATGAAAAAATTAACCTTATACGAAACTTGTATAACCATAAGAATGTTTCAACGATGGTCATTAAATCCTCATTGTTTTCTCTCGTACGGCCCACTTAAGTTTTAGACACCTCATTTTCATTTGCATATTCTGAAATGATCTCGCAAAATGGATAGAATGGATTTCTCACAAACATCATGGTGGACCCCACCAAGCATCTCCTAACGACAGCCCATAGCCACTGACGATGCTGTGTAGCTCCATTATGATGCATGTATTTTATCCCGGCTGTCCATCTATTCTCACGTATTTTTTTATGGTACGAATGCAAAAATGAGGCAGATCCAAATCTCATGTGGACCACACCATAGGAAACAATAGTGATTGATCGCCCACCATTAAAAACTTATCAGGGGTTACAAAAGTTTAGCTGATCATATATGTGCTTTCCTTTCATTCTTGTCTATGTAACCTAATCAACAGGGTGTATGGCAAATAAACATTTCATTACACTTAGGAAATTTTCAATGGTGGACATTTGATCACTACTGTTTTTTTTACGGTGTGGTCCACTTAAGATATGAATCTGTCTCATTTTCGGTCTCATACCCTAAATTGATCTGGATAATAGGTGGACGGCTTGGATAAAACACAAACATTATAGTGCGGTACAAAGTATCAAAGTTTTTCTCATGCCCATTTAAGTTGAATGAGGATTGTTGGTATCTCACGTATCTCTACTTAAAGGATACGAATTGAAAGACTAGGATTGCTGGTCGGTGCTTTATGGGCCCCACCATGATGTATGTGTTTCATCCATACCGTTCATATATTTTTCTAGATCATTTTGTGGGCTGAGACCAAAAATGAGGTATATCCCAGTCACAAGTTGACCACATTACAGGAAACAGTGTTAAATGAACATCGACCATTAAAAACTTTTTTGGGGGCATAAAAGTTTTGGATCAAGATGATATTTGTTTTTTTCCCTTCATCTAGGTCTGTATGACCTAATCAACAACAGATTGGATGTCAAATAAACAGTACCGTAGGCCTTAGGAGGATTTTAATGGTGGATATCCAATCACTATTGTTTTCCTGTGGTGTGGTCCACCTTTTTGGAATCAAGTCCTGTGAACGAAATGGATGAAACACATACATCATGGTGGGGCCCACAAAGCACCGATCACTGGTGGCATGGGGAGTGGCCAATCCGTCCTGGGGCTAAAAGTTGGGAGGGTAGGGTAGGGTAGGGTAGGGTAGGGTAGGGTAGGGCAGGTGCTCAACCCTATCCCAACCCAATGTTACTGTCCAACCCTATCCTAACCCAATGTTACTGTCCCTCAGCCCTAACCCAATCCAACTCAATCTCGGGTGGGGAATTCTCAACCCAAGTGGGCTCGGTTTGGTTAGTAGGTTCGGTTGGGTGGATACATACTAATAGTTTTCATTATTATATTAGTATATTGTATTTCAAAACACATCTTATTTTTAACCTATGATTTTATTAATTACATACTTAGTTATTTATGGTAAAGAATTTTATTTTTTTTAACAAACAAGTTAAAATATAGGACAACTATTCCTTTAACAGTCATGTTGTGTAGGACGCAATCTATTTGGGAGAGAAATTTGGTATATCTTGTTATCTTGAGTTATCAGAAATAACGTGGACCAATGAAATCCAATTGCACTAGAATTTCTTGTGCCTTCAACACAGATGATCCACACTAAATTATAATTTATAAATAACATATATATTTCAGGTTGGGTCGGGCAACCTAAGACCTCAACCCGAGCCCGACCCAAGTTTTATCAGGTTAGTACTGTTTGTATAGCCCAAACTCGAGCCCGTACCCGATATATCCTGCCTAAGCCCAACCTAATGTCAGGTCGGTCACGGGTCGGTCGGGTTGAACCCACCTAACTTTCAGCCCTAATTGGTTCCCAATTAATGAAATCTCACCACATCATTACACCTGAGTTGTGGCGAGCTCCTCACAGCTCCATCTGTATCTGTCTGAATTGGCATTGATGAGGGAACTGTACCAAGGGCTAACTACAAATCAAAACTAGGGCAGGGTATGGGTTGAGCTTGGCTTGCTTCAGTCCTAGCTAGGGCTGAAAGTCGGGCGAGTTGGGTCGGGTTGGTGCTCAACCCTAGCCCAACCCAAGGTTCTTTTACCTCAACCCAACCCAACCTCGGGATGGGAATTCTCAACCCAAGCCCAACCCAATCGGGTTCGGTCAGGTTGGTCGGGTTGGTCGGGCGGATACATGCTAATATTTTAATTATTGCATTAATTTATATTTTAATACACGTCTTGTTTTTTATATTTATAATTTTATTAATTATATATGTAGTTATTTATCATAAAGAACTTCAGTTATTCTAAACAAACAAGCTAAAATATAGGACAACTACTTATATATTGATCAGGTTCGGGTTGGGTCGGGCAACCCAAGACCTCAACCCGAGCCCGACCCAAGATTTATCGGGTTGGTATTTGTATAGCCCAAGCCTGAGATCGGACTCGATACATCTTGCCCAAGCCCAACCCAATGTCGGGTCAGTCACGGGTCGGTGGGGTTCAACCCGCCCAACTTTCAGCCCTTGTCCTAGATGTGGCTGGGAGCAGATTAGGTGAGACCCTGGATCCACCTAGGTAGGTGGGACCCCTGACGGTGGGGCTCACAGTGATGTATGTGACTTAAATCCATACCGTCCAATCATTTTAAAAGCTTATTTTAGTTCATTATCCCGATAATGAAGCTGACTCAAGTCTTAGGTGGACCACACCAAAGGAAACAATCATGATTGAATCCCCACCATCAAAAACTTCATGGATTCCATCAGAATATTTATTTTCCATCCAACTTGTTGATAAGGTCATAAACACCTAAATGAAAATTCCATACAAACATCATCTTGATCCAAAGCTTTTGTGGCCTACAAGATGTTTTTAATGGTCAATCATTATTGTTTCATGTAAAATAGTTCATGTGGGATTTGGAATTGCTTCATTTTTTGGATCATGCTCTAAAATTAGTTTTTAACATGCATGGACGGCGGTGTGAATATAGTCACATGCATCAAAGTGGGCCCCACAGTCATTGGTCTCACCCACCTCGTGGATCCAGTCTCACCTAATCCGCTCCTGTGGTATCAGCTAGGAACCATCACTAAGCATTAGGGCAGTCAAAGGGCCCAGTTCATACTCGGCGGAGGTATGTATAAGCTCGGCCTGTATCCTAAAACCCAGGCCCAAGTGAGACCCAGGCCCATGGCAGGTCATATCAAAGGCCCTAATCTGATTCGTAATGATTATGCATGACCCACGTTTAAGTCCAGCCTCATCACAAACTCAGCCACCCTCTTTTATGCAAGATCTGGTTGTTTGTTGGGTGTGCCATATCATGATGATATTTATAAATTTGCCCTTCAAACATTAAATGGACGAGGGTTCGAGTATGCATAGGTGGTGAAATCCCACTACGGCATGTGTGTGAGGGTGTGTGTGCATGTGTAAAAAATAAAATAAAAAAATTTAAAAATGGACGAGGCCAGGTTCATTTCAAGCTGGTCTGACTGGCCCATAGACACTACTGAGCCTGATCCGATTATTAAACAGGCTTAAATTTTTAGCCTGGGTCCAATCTTAGGCTTTGTCTTTCAGTTAAAGCTTGGCCCAAAGTGAGCCAAGTGCAAAAGCCTGACTAACCAGCCTAGGTAAGGCCCATCTTATAGAATTCTTATTGGATAAACTAAGGAGACTTGCTAAGATAGAATATCGATGGTATCGATAGAAACTGCTCAATATTTATTGTGCGGACTTTAAGTAGGTCATCCTAATTGTTGATTATTGCATTTTTCTTTTTTAGAAACTTAAAAATATTTGAATGGAATCCTTATGGTTGTTAAATCTAAATCCGAAGCTTCAAAAGTTTTATATTCCACTGCATTTCGAAAATTCCAATGGAAGTAATATTAGAGTGGTCATGTTTTTCAATATTAGTCAGTTTCTACATATAGCTAATTGTTGAGCACTTCATAAAAGATGGGTTGTTTCTTTCACTCTTTCTTAATTTCTTAGAAATGATGTTTCTTGGGTATAGGAGGAAAATTGCAAGAAATCATTTACGTAGAATGAAAGGAAAATGAAAACAATGTACTTGGAAGTCCTCGTCATCCGGCTCCTCGTAAATGATGTTTGTTAGGATCGACCGGCTCATCCTCGGAATCTGAAAAAAATAAAAATAATAAAAACAGAGACAAAATAGAAGAACTTTGTTTCTATGACATATCTAATCGGACTTCAAAAGATTTGAAGAGCTGTCCTGATCTATCTACAAAAACAAAAACATTAATGTTGAAGCCATAGGAAAAGGTTAGAGCTTGGCATGGGCTTAGCATAGCATGGCCGAGCCTGAGCCGAGAAAAATAGATGGGCCCATGTAATGGGCTTGGGCTTAACCAGTGACCAATGGATTTCTTCTTTAACGACCATGGTAGAGAGAGAAGAAAATTGACTCGGTTATAATAGGATTTGATGATGGAGATGAGGGGTTAGAAGTTCTCACCAAATACCCTGATTTGATGAGTTTTCCCTGTTCATTTCCCTCCATCTACATGTGCCACCATGACGCCTCTTCATTCCTTTATGTATATTGGGTATAGAAATGGACTGATAAGATTTGAAGTTTACAATAATCCATTGCTTTTGGATGGGCCAGGTTGGGTAGAGTTATAATGCCTTGAGCCCAAGCTCAGACCATGGGCTAAGCTAATAAGTCCAAACTTGTGTTGAGCTCTCTAAATTGGGTGAATTACTCGATTCATTGCCACCCTCGAAACTTAAACAAGGAGCGCGTAAAACACCCAAGCTTTGTCGAGCCCACCATGTGTTGTATCCTCAATTTTAAGTCGTGCTAAAATAAATTAAGTAGATCCACAAACTCAAGTGCCTCAAGTGGGCCACAACACCGGAAACAATAAAGATGGGATGCCAATGATAGGCTTTGTCAGAAACACCCATGGTGTGTCATTTATCAGACTCTTTATTTTACATTGTTTTCATTTTTGTGGCTCATAAGAGCTTTGTATCATGCGAATATTTTGTATATATGGTTCAACAAGGGGCCTATTTGGGAGTGTGGAATCGAATCTTAGATTTTTTGTGGATTTAAAATATTAGATTTTCAATTATATTTGGGAACTTAGATAGTAACTCTTAAATTCCTAAGTTGTTTTATGTATATTCATATAACAATAAAATGTGATGGAATAAATGCTCTCAAATATTTAAAGCATGATATACATGAAGAGCACAAGGTGGTTTGGCACCATGGATTTGGGAGGATTTGAGAGGTTTTAAATCCCTTATTTGTTTGGCACCATAAAGTAATTGTGGTTTCAAATCCCTTCTTCGAGAGGTTTTGGGATCCAATGTGGAAGCTAGGATTACATCTAAAATCATCCCATGAGTCACATGTGTAACATGTGTGTCACTTGGCTACTAATCTATTGGGCATGTGGCCCATGGATGATATCCCAAAACAACAAGATCATCAATCATATTCACTAAAATTACTTTAATACAATGATATGCACAATTCAAATATTGTCCATGTAAATCAACGGCTAAAAATCGTTGGTTAGTCTTTCGAATGTGATCCTATGCTTGTGACCCATCCAAGACTTGGAATTTCATCATTTTTCATCCAAAGCACATATTTCAACAGGCTTATTACAATCATTGTGTCAAACATTAAATACGTACACTAATTAGGAATATTAAAGTTGGATTAGTAATTAAATTCAAATCCTTGTATATTTATTGCACATAACTACTTTTGGATTAAAGGGAATTTTCCGGGTGCCAAACACAACCGGATGATTCCAAATCCAAGGTATTTCAAATCCATAGCGCAAAACAAAGCCTAAGACCATCATTACACCTAGCCTATTTAAGATGATCCCAGAAAAAAAAAAAAAAAAAAAAAAAAAAAAGAAGAAGAAGAAGAGGCAATTCTTAACTTTTGGTGGTCTATTAAAGTTGGTCCATTAATTTTGTAATTTAAACTAACTCCTATATGCTAATTTGGATGATTATAAATTTTTTTTCTAATGTATGATCTTTTATAATAAATGCATTGGCTTGGTTTCCATACCATCCCTATCCTAATTATCATTATCATGGTGTGAATGCAATTAAGATTATTTGACCACGTGACATGCATAAATACCTCAAGGGAGGACAAGATGGTAGCCATAAGGGTTGAAGATAACCCAAAATTCTAGATTTTTAAGTTAAGAGGTCTTCCTTGAAATTTAAAAATGGAATTGAACTTCAAAACTTGCAAAGGTGCCAAACGACTCCATTTATACAAATTTTAGAATTCAATTCTCAGGTGCCCAAACGACTCATGGGTTCTCACCGACCCTCGGATTGTTTATTGAACAGCCATCTTGTTGATAAGGCAACACACAATCCTCGACCAAAAGGTAAAAAACAAAGATCAGCTCAATCCAAAACTTTCTTCGCTCATAAAAGAATTTCAATGGCTAATAACCACTATTTCCTGCAGTGTGGTCCACCTGAAATTTACAACTGCTTCAGTTTTAGGAAAATGACTTAAAATAAGCTGAAAAAAATGAATGAACAACCGGTATATACAATGATTACATTGAGGTGGGCCCTACTGTCAGGGTCTTACTGGCATTGCTGGTTCCAGGTTGCAGCCAAGTTGTACTCGTTTCGCAGGCCTGATTCCTTACAAAGCCCAACCATTTTAAAAGCCCATTTTAGCCCATGAACCCAAACAATGAAGTAGATCCAAATCTCAGGTGGACCACACATAGTGCTAATCGACTATTAGAAATATCTTGTAAACCACAAAAGTTTTGTATAAATTTGATATTTGTGTGCTCCGGTCCATTCATTGCTGTATTTGTGACCTTATCAATAGGGTAGATGGCAAATAAACGTTCTAGTGGACAGTAAGAAGTTTTTAATGGTGCTTATTCAATCACCACTGTTTCCTGTGATATGGTCCACCTTAGATTTGGATCTTCTTCATTTTGGGGATAATGGGCTAAAATAAACTTTTGAAATGGAAGGACGGCGTGGATTTAAGTAAAATGCATCACGGTGGGCCTCACAGTAAGGGATCACCCACATCGACAAAAAAATCCAAAACTCAAGTGGGCCACACTAAATAAAACAACGGGCATTCAGTGAGCACCTTCGAAGCATTCTTTTTGCCATAAAAGTTTAGTATAAGTCTATCTTTCTGGTTTTTTCGCTTTCGTACCATTGGGAATGACTTTATAAATGGTTTAGATAGCATATAAACATCAATGTGAAGGCTATCTTTTGGGTGTTTTTCACTTCATCCCATTGGGAATAACTTTATAAACGATCGGATTGCATATAACAAGAAGGTGAAAAGTTTCAATGGTAGTAATTTCTTGTAACCACAAGAGTTTTGTATCCACTTCATTTTTGGTCTCAGGTTCTCAATTGATCTATGAAAACGGATGCACAGATTAAATTTCTCACATACATTGTAGTGGCCCCCCCAACATCTTTGTGCAGGAACTTCTGCTAAATCCACTGCCAGAGTATAACTGGTGCGGATTAGATTCTAAGTTCGAGATAGGCTGGGCTTAAGGAGCCTCCTGATTTATTGATTTCATCCAAACCGTCCATTTATTTTCTTCACATCATTTTAGATTATTAGCTTGAAAATAAAGAAGATCCAGAGCTCAAGTAAACCACATTGTGGGCATTAAATTCTTGCCATTGAAAATTTGTTGAGGTCACGAAGTTTTGGATCAAGATTATATTTGTTTCTTTCACTTCATCCAGGTGTATATGACTATGTACACATGTTGGACAACAAATAAACAACACGATGGGCCATAAGATGGTTTTAATGGTGGGTGTTGTGGGTAAAAATTGACGGACTAAAGAGAAGATGTCAGCTCACACATCTTAGCGAGATACGAGGTCGGCCAGCACCGGTCATGACCAATGAGCTCCCCAATAGCAAAGGAAGAGAGGTCGGTAGGTCCGCCATAAGCCCAATATAAGGGGAGGATCAAAGCTCATTTGCCCAAGACCACCTAGGCTTCAGCAGGTCGGCCAAGACCACCTCGGTAGGTCAGGTCGCCCATAGACCTCAGCCTCGGTCATCTGCCTCAACTTTCTCAGGGTTCGATCACTTGATCTTATCTTCACCAGAGATCACGCAAAACGGTTGAGAGACGTCCGCTAAACGCACGCCTATGATTCAAGAAACGTCTCCACCAACATAATCAACTCTTACCCTATAAACAGAGGGCCTATTTACGATGAAAGATACACATAATCTCTCACCCAAAACTCTACTACGAGACCCAAATTCCTAGCTTGACTTTGGCATCGGAGGTTCTCCTGCTCTAGTTAGGGTATCCTTTGTCTTCTTCCTGTGCAGGTACTTGAAGGTCCAGCCGTCTAAAGAGGGTGAACTAGATTTTTGCATCAATAGTTTGGCGTCATCTGTGGGAACGACATCAGAGTCGTTCCTCCTTTACTAGAAAACCACAATGGCGAAAGGAAAGAAGAAAGTTATAGTTATCATTACTGCAACCATCTTAGCTCTTCCTGAATCATCTGTTGCAGCCGCCCTAGCTCTTCCTAAATCATTAGTTGAGCAGGGTGCCCAGCCCTACTAGCAGCGGGCCGACTCTACTCATGCAACGCCCGCTCCTCGATCCCGTACCCGGGGCGATCAATTAGTCTCCTTGAAGAACCAAGTCGAAACCCTTTATAAAAACATGGATCAACTCATACAACTCTTGGAGAGATAGAGTCCACCCCCCCCCCCCCCCCCCCCCCCATCACAATGTAGAGGAGGGTGCTGCCACTACATCACCTTAAGCACCATTCAATTCACAGAGAAACAAGCAACCTCCTGAGCTGCTAGCCCAGGATTTTTCCCACATTTCGAAGGCAGCCACGCTTACAGACTCCGACCTGCGCCTCACGCCAAAGAGGAAGAGTTGTGGAAAAGCCCCCAAAGCAGTGGCCAAGAATGAGGGCCCTCAGGAGGTAGAGCTCGAGAAACTCCGAGGGCAGATCAACAACATCATACAAGCCAATCGTGTCTGAGTGCTGACCTTAATAGAGACCATGTTATGAGAAACCAAATCACCATTCACATACGAAATTATGGTTTCTCCACTTCCGCCTAGGTTCCGAATGTCGCGGATGACCCCCTATTCTAAAACCACAGACCCAACCGACCACCTCGAGTCATTCAGAGCCTGGATGGAACTTCACGGCACTTCGGCCCCCGCGATGTGCTGAGCATTCTTCCTGACCTTATTAGGAGCTGCTCGACAGTGGTTCATGCGACTTAAGCCGAGGTTCATCAATTCCTTCTTGCAACTCAACAAAGCCTTCCTCACATAGTTCATCAGTGGAAGAGACAGAAGAAATTCATCAGCTCATCTTCTCACAATCAAGCAGAGGGAGGACGAGTTGTTAAGAGACTACCTCATCCGTTTCAACACCGAAGCTGTCCAAGTCGACGATTATTCCGACCAGATAGCTTTGATTGCTGTTGAGACTCAAATATTGCATAATTTTCACATTTATATATTATTTTATGAACATAAATTATCTTCATATTCTATTTTACTCATGTATGTGTTGCAAGATGAATTTAAGTGCTTGGATTGAAAAAGAGTGTTAAAGCATGAATTTGATGCTTAAAAATCACCAAGGCAAGGGATGGATCTTAAGATACCAAGATTGAAGAATTCACATGCCAAAGATCCAAGAAAACCAAGTGAGGAATGAAGAGAATCGAAAATTTGAAGTGAGGAATCTTGAAATCGTCATGAAAAAGTATATTCTGAAGTTGTGAAGTTTATTTTGGGAAACTGCGCAGCAGGAAGTCTGTTTTAAATGAACTATGCAAAAGAAGTCTATTTTGAAAAAATACGTATATTTCAGGCGGTTTCTAGGGTTTTTCAACTTTGTACAAAGATTAAAGTTCCCTACTTATAAATAGGGTTTCCTAGGGCATTCCTAAACATTATTAAAAGCATCAAGAGCAATATTTAGGGTTTTTAAAGGGTTTTCAATTTTATAATTATTTTTTTTCCTTTTAAATCTTTTCTATTTGCATTTATTTCTTTCTTGATCCTTTCTTTTTGTATTCTAATTATGTTTTTCTAAGTTCCCTCTAGCCCAAGCTAGAAGGAAGCACATGAGTTTAATATTTCTTTAAGTTTTGATGATTGATTGTTTTTAATGATGAGAAGAATGTTATATGCATATTATCTATTATTTAAGTTTTGTTTTTTATCCTCTTATGAGATCCATATGTTTTCATCATATGAGATCAACATTGATGGATAGGCTTACCCTAGATCAATCAGATTTATCTGTCATATTTCTTTGATTTTCATTATCTCATTGATATTGAATTCTTAAAATCACTGACGCTTGAGAATATATATCGATGGTGCAAATCCATGATTTTCTAATATTTTATATCACTTATTAAAATATTTAAACTGTTTTATTTTCCGATTAGGCTGACCATAGTGCTCAAATCCTAGTTGTGTTATCCAAGTCATCATGATTTTGGAACATTAACCTATGTGTGGAACTTTGAAGCTTGGATGTTATTTTAATTCAGTTGAATTACATCCATTCAAAAATTCCAAAATCAAATAATCAGTTTAGTTTTTATTACTTAATTTGTTTTGCATTTAATTTTTTCCTTCTCGCAATTCATCTCCCTGTGGGATCGACCCTATATTCATATGATATTACTTACGAACCTCTGCACTTGGAGGCAAGCAATCAAGTTTTTGGCGTCATTGCCGGGGAAAGACTGAGAGAGATCATATCTGTGCAAGATAGCTAAAGTAAGTTTTTTGTTAAGGTAAGTTCTCTTCTAAACCTTCCAAATTTTCTGTAGATTTTTTCTTTTTTTTTCTTTTCTTTTTCTTTAAAAATAAATTCAGTTGGGTCTTTCAAGCACTAACTATGATATAAGGTTGCCCTACTTGGGATTTTATCACCTAAGTGTTATGGTTGTCCTACAGTTGTTGTTTAATCACAAAAATTATCTGCTGAATCTATTTTTCAGATTAGCATAGTTTAATTTCTGCATTAGTTTTACTCTTTTTTTTTGTGGATTGAACCCTCATGGTCGGCCCTGCTGCCCGGATTGTTGATTTATTTTTGCTTTGTGGACTGAACCCTCATGGTCGGCCCTGCCGCCTGGGTTGTTGATTTATTTTTGCTTTGTAGACTGAATCCTTATGGTCGGCCTTGCCGCCCGGGTTATTGATTTAAGTTTTTATATTTAATTTAAGTATCATACTTGTTATTTGAATTAGTGGTATTTGTTGTTTGGTGTGGATGGTTTATATCCTATTGGAGTAGGGATCAAAACAATCGACTCTCCTCTGAAGGGGGACTAGTTCCAGGCCTTGATCATTCACTTAGAAGAGGCACTCAACATCACTTGGATTCCATGACAGACCCAGTTAATAATCCAAATCCAAATCTGTCAGATCCAACTATAAATCAAAACAGAGAAAATCAACACAATCCTCCTTTTGAGGATGAAGATGAAGTTCATAGGAATGTGTTAAACCAATCACAGACTTTACGTAAACATTTACACCCTGAGAGATCAACTTTACCATCTTGTATAGTGTTCCCTGCTCACACAGGAAACATTGACTTTAAACCAGGTGTGATTCAATTGATTCCTAAATTTCATGCTTAGATTCTGAAAGCCCCTACTTACACCTCAAGGACTTTGAGGAAGTAATTGCAACGTTACAAGTAAACAATGACAATAGGGATGTACTTAAGCTTAGGTTATTCTCATTTTCTCAAAAGGATCGGGCCAAAGCATGACTCAACTCTCTAAGACCTAGTACCATCACTACATGGCAAGCCTTAATAGAGTTTTTGAAAAAGTTCTTTCCCGAGCACAAAACAAATGCACTAAAATAAGAAATCATGTCATTCTCCCAAAAGGGGAATGAACTATTTTTTCAAGCTTGGGAGCGCTTCAAAGACATTCTAATTACTTATCCACATCATGGTTATGAACCATGGCACATGATTGATGCTTTCCGAAAGGGGTTCACCATGGATACCCGTCACTTCATAGAGATTATGTGTGGTGGAACCTTTCTTAACAAAGATCATGATGAGGATTGGGATTTTCTAGATATGTTAACAGAGAATACGCAGACATGGGATGTCTCTGCTAAATCAAACCAAACTAGACTCATTCCTAGAGAGAAAGCGGTGATGTATGTCCTAAGAGAGGAAAACGACCTTAATGCAAAATTCGCTGCATTGGCTAGAAAGGTCGAAGTCTTGGAAATTAGGAAGGTTGATATGGATAAAGCAAACACTTCCTTAGGTAATTTTTGTAGCATTTGTGGTGGTACAGACCATAACACAAAGAATTGTCCAATAATCTCAATTGTACAAAATTTCACGCATGAGCATGATTAAGCAAATGCTATAAATAACTACCAAAGGTCAGTTATGCAACCAATGGGAAACACGTATAATCCAAATTGGCGTAACTATCCTAATCTTAGTTGGAGGAATGGACCACAAATTAATGCGCCTAATGCACCTCAAATGCCTCCACAAAACAACTTCTTTGGAGCACCTAATAATGCACCATCTGTGGAGGGTGCATTGACCGCATTCATGAACTCTCAAGCTCAAATGAATCAGTCTCTAATCCAATCAAATCAGGAATAAAAGACAGTTGTGGCTAGGATTGAGACTCAACTAAATGTACCCTTCCTTCTCAACTGTGTCAAACCCTAGAAACACACATTTCATTGGATACTCAAATCCAAATGAGCTACATCATGAACAAGCTAAGGTCATCATTACCTTGAGAAGTGGAAAAGAGATCGATAACAAGATAATGCAACCGGTAGAAATACCAGAGGATGAGCCACTGTCTCAAGAAAATGATGAACGGGCTATGGTTCAAGAGCCGCAACAGCAAAAGGATAAAGAAACTAAGTCATATGAGCCTCTAGTTCCGTTCCCATCTAGACTTCGGAATCCAACTGTCACCATGAAATATCAAGAGGGTTGGATGTGCTCCAAAAGGTTACTGTCAATATTCATCTGCTTGATGCCATTAGACAAATTTCATCATATGCTAAATATCTCAAGGACTTGTGCACTATAAAGAGGAAATTAAATGTGCACAAAAAGACCTTCCTTACTGAGAAAGTGAGCGCTATCATTCAACAAAGGGCCGTACCCAAATACAAAGACCCAGGAAGTCCCACTATTTCTTGTATTATTGGGAATTTTCAAATTGAGCATGCTTTACTAGATTTAGGTGCAAGTGTCAACTTGGTATCTTATTCAGTTTACAAACAAATAGGGTTAGGCGAGCTTAAACCAACTACGATTACACTCCAACTCACTGACCGCTCCATTAAGGTACCAAGGGAAATTTTAGAGGACGTGCTAGTCCAAGTGGAGAAATTCTACTTTCCCGTGGATTTTATTGTACTATACACTAAACCATGTGCAAATGCTGGCGTTTAAGTTCCCATCATTTTAAGCCGCTCATTTCTAGCAACTTCAAATGCAATCATAAATTGTAGGAATGGAATGATGAACTTGTCTTTTGGTAACATGACTCTAGAGCTAAATATTTTCAATCTATGTAAGCAGCCCATTGATAATAATAAAATTCATGAGCTGAATTTTATGGACTGCTTGATAGAAGAAGAGGAATTGGAACCTAGTCTAACTGAGGAATTAATTCAAGTCATTGGGGACTTAAAAAATTCTGATTTAGAAAAAGTGCTTGCTAAAATTTGTGATGATAATGAGAGCACTACCACCCAGGACATTGGTATGTACCAATAGAAACCACACACTCAAATCCTATCTATCGAGGACTCGTGATCTTTGCCATCACCAACCAATATTCCAAAGCTTGATTTAAAACCACTACCAAATGAGCTTAAGTATGTATACTTAGGTGAAAATAAAACTTATCCTATGGTGATCTCTTCATTTTTAGACAGAGATCAAGAGATTAAATTGTTGAATGTTCTAAGGGACCACAAAGGAGCCTTGGGCTGGACCATTTCTGACATCAAAGGTATAAGCCCTTCCATATGCACTCATTGGATCCACCTCGATGAGGACATCAAACCAATTAGACAACCTCAAAGGCGTCTCAATCCAAACATGATGGAAGTTGTAAAAAATGAGGTGATCAAATTATTGGATGTAGGAATCATCTACCCAATATCCGATAGTGTTTGGGTGAGTCCAACTCAAGTGGTCCCAAAGAAATCCGAAATAACTATTGTACAGAATTCTAATAATGAACTTATACCAACACGTGTCACCACTGGTTGGCGTATTTGTATTGACTATAGAAAATTGAAACAGGTCACAAAGAATGACCATTTCCCTCTACCATTCATTGATCAAGTCTTAGAGAGGGTAGTGGTCACTCCTTCTATAGTTTTCTTAATGGATATTATGGATATAACTAAATAGAGATAGCCCTAGAAGACCCAGAGAAAATCACATTCACTTGTCCATTTGGCACGTTTGCTTTCAAACAGATGCCATTTAGATTGTGTAACGCCTCAGCAACTTTCCAATGGTGTATGTTAAGTATTTTTTCAAATATATTTGAAAAGTTTCTTAAGGTTTTCATAGACGACTTCTCTGTATTTGGGAGTAGTTTTGAGGAATGCCTCAATAATTTATCTCTTGTCTTGTCTAGGTGTAAAGAGAAACACCTTGTCTTAAATTGGGAGAAATGTCATTTCATGGTTCAAAAGGGAATTGATTTGAGTCATATTATTTCAAAAATGGAATCGAGATAGATCGCTCAAAACTCGACATTATTGCTAATTTACCTATCCCCCGAACTGTTAGAGATATTAGATCACTTCTAGGGCACGCTGGTTTCTATAGAAGATTTATCAAAGACTTTAGTGCCATTACTAGACTCTTGACTAATCTTCTTCAAAAGGATGTTCCATTTAAGTGGACAGATGAGTGTGTAAGTACTTTTAATAAAATTAAATCATCACTTACCACTGCACCTATCATGCGTCCACCAGATTGAACACTTCCTTTTGAACTAATGTGCAATGCAAGTGATTATGCCATAGGGACTGTTTTGGGCCAAAGGAAAGATAAACGGCCCTACGTTATTCACTATGCGAGTAAAACTCTAAACTCGGCCCAAGTGAACTACTCAACAACTGAAAAAGAATTACTTGTAGTAGTTTTTACTTTGGATAAGTTTAGGTCCTCTT
This sequence comes from Magnolia officinalis, assembly GCA_021015155.1. Classification (NCBI taxonomy): domain Eukaryota; kingdom Viridiplantae; phylum Streptophyta; class Magnoliopsida; order Magnoliales; family Magnoliaceae; genus Magnolia; species Magnolia officinalis. The sequence goes on from JAJHSJ010000015.1 coordinate 58,169,767, forward strand.
TACTGGAATCCAAAGTGGTCATTTTCACGAACCACTCGGCTTTGAAATATTTGTTATCTAAGAAGGATGCAAAGCCGAGACTTTTAAGATGGATCCTCCTACTCCAAGAATTTGACTTAGAGATAAAAGATAAGAAATGAGTAGAAAATGTAGTGGTCGATCACCTTTCTAGATTGGTGTTACATGATTCCACTGAGGAGATGCATATCCAGGACACTTTTCCTTATGAACAATTATTTGCGGTCTCCAAATTGCCTTGGTATGCAGATATAGTGAACTATCTTATTACGGGAAAAATGACATATCATTGGAAGTTACAAGATAGGAAGCGTTTTGAAACTGAGGTTAAGAACGTCTTCTGGGATGACTCGTATTTATATAAATATGGGACTGATCAAATTTTTAGATGTTGTGTCCCAGATGATGAAGTTAAGAGTGTTATTTCTTTTTGTCACATAGAAGCATGTGGTGGCCATTTTTCTGCTAAGAAAATTACTGCAAAAATTCTTCAGTGTGATTTTTACTGGCCTACCATGTTTAAAGACACCCATGCTTTCTCTGTTGCTTGTGATAGATGTCAAAGGTTGGGAAGAGTGTCCCGGCGCAACATGATGCCTTTATCCCCAATTTTACCATTGGAAATTTTTTATTGTTGGGGTATTGATTTTATGGGCCCATTTCCATCTTCTTTTGGATTTCTTTATATATTGGTTGGTGTGGACTATGTTTTAAAGTGGATTGAGATAGTTTCAAGTAGGACCAATGACAACAAAGTAGTCATACGATTCCTCAGGGAAAATATTTTTTCTAGATTTGGAACTCCAAAGGTCATCATTAGTGATGGCGGGTCTCACTTTTGCAATAGGACATTTGAGACTTTAATGAAGAAATATGCATCAAGCATAAAGTAAACACCCCATATCACCCACAAATGAGTGGGCAAACTGAGATTTCTAATCGGGAAATCAAACACATTTTAGAGAAAACTATAAGGCCAAATATGAAGGATTGGTCCCTCAAACTATCCGATGCTTTATGGGCTTATAGGACTACTTATATGACCCCGATTAGAATGTCTCCATACAGATTGGTGTATGAGAAGGCTTGCCACTTGCCTGTGGAATTGGAACATAGAGCCTACTGGGCAATAAAAAATTAAACTTTGATATGGACCAAGCAAGTGGATAAAAGAAATTAGAGTTGAGTGAATTAGATGAGCTGATGAGAGACTCCTATGAAAATTCTAAAATATATAAAGAGAGGACCAAAGCTTTTCATGACAAAAATATCATGAGGAAGAATTTTGAACCTCAGTAAAAGGTCTTATTGTATAATTCTTTTCTCCAATTCTTTTCGGAAAATTAAGATCTAGATGGACAGGCCCCTTCATTGTGAAAAATGTTTATACTTATGGGGCTGTTGAAATTGAAAATCCACGTAATGGAAATGTATACAAGGTTAATGGTCAGAGATTGAAGCCTTACGTGGAAAACTTTCATTTGGGAGGAGTTCTTCCCTCTTCATGAGCCAGAATATTCAGATTGATACTCCTAGTCTGACGGAGCATTTGTGTTGGATTTATATTATATTCAATTTTTTTAGTGTCACCTAGCAGGTGAGTTCTTCATGGTAGGTACTATCCACTCTTTCTTTTATTTTTATTATTTTCTGCATTACATTATCATTACATTGTGGACAATGTAGATTTTAGGTTGGGGGTGTGGATAGTCATCCATGTGAGGTTTTTTTTCTTTTAAGTTTCAGTTTTTTTTTTTTTTTTTTTTTTTTAAAGGTTTATGGAAAAAATTTTCAACATTTTCAAAATAATATTTTTTTATACAAGAATGTGAACATGATATTATGTGAATTCTAAAGGCAAAGTTAATACTTAGTCTAGGTTGATAGTAGTCAGAAATCTGATAACTGAAAATTATAGACTTGAGTTCAATTATCTAATCACTAGTTTAAAATGAGTTGTAATTTGATGTACTGAATTCACTATACACCCTAGCTAACTAAGTGAGGAATATGATATGTGAACTAGAATAACAACTTTTGATTCAAACAAGGTTGAATGAACTAGTACCATTGATATATGTTTAAAAGAGAAAATATTGAAGGAAAAAAAAAAGAGTGATGGAAAAAAGAAAATTTTATTATAGAGCACGAATGCAATGACCATAACAATCGTGTCAGTAATCCAGAGTAAGGATACCGAAGTATCCATTACTGTTACCATTACAAGTACGATACCTTATGTTATGAAATAAACCCGGTGGGAATCTTCATCTAAGGGTGGTCTATAATAATGAGGATAAGATGATAAAAGAATAAATGACATGAAGAAAATGAGATAACTAGATATTTCATATTCTTGGAATAATTGAAAGGAGTTAGGATAGGGAACACGCATATTTCTCAAAGTTAGAATAGTGTCACGGAGCACCTAAGAATATTGGATCATAACTATTCTAAATTTTGATTAGGTCTTTGAACTTAAGGATGTAATGGATTAGGAAATTAAGATTCTAGCTAACTTTAGACTTAGGGTAAGTATTGTTTTGTTTTGGAATTCATATGATGAAAGGAGGCATAATTGTATAAATTTCTGAGTGTTGAATTATTTTTCATGTTTTCAATGTTTGTAAGTAACATTTTTGGAAACCCTCACGAGACTATAACTCATCCACTAGGGGAAACCAAGGGGTTTAAAGGCTTGTTGCATATACTAAATAAAATCGAGATTACCTGTGAAAGTGGTGTAGTTAGATTATTTTTTTCGTTTTAATTTTGTTTCTAAAATTAGTTTTATTCTTATTTTTATTTTTTTCACTTATTTTGCTCGGGACTAGCAAATGCTGGTTGGGGAGTGTGTTGAGACTCAAATATTGCATAATTTTCTCCATTTATATCTTAGTTTTATAAACATAAATCATCATAATATTCTATTTTACTCATGTATGTGTTGTAAGGTGAATTTAAGTGCTTAGATTGAAAAACGGTGTTAAAAGTATGAATTTGATACTTAAAAATCACCAAGGCAAGAGATGGATCTTAGAAGACCAAGATTGAAGAATTCACATGTCAAAGATCCAAGAAAACCAAGTGAGGAATGAAGAGAATCGAAGATTTGAAGTGAAGAATCCTGAAATCGTCCTGAAAAAGTGTATTCTGAAGTTGTGAAGTTTATTTTGAAAAACTGCGCAGCAGGAAGTCTATTTTAAACGAACTATGCAACGAGAAGTCTATTTTGAAAAATATGTATCTTTGAGGCGGTTTCTAGGGTTTTTCAAATTTGTACGAAAATTGGAGTTCCCTACTTATAAATAGGGTTTCCTAAGGCATTCCTAAACATTATTAAAAACATTCAAGAGCAATATTTAGGGTTTTTTAAAGGGTTTTCAATTTTATAATTATTATTTTTTTCCTTTTAGATCTTTTATATTTGCATTTATTTCTTTCTTGTTCCTTTCTTTTTCTATTCTAATTATGTTTTTCTAAGTTCCCTCTAGCCCGAGCTAGAAGGGAAGCACATGGGTTTAATATTTCTTTAAGTTTTGATGATTGATTGTTTTTAATGATGAGAAGAATGATATATGCATATTATTTATTATTTAGGTTTTGTTTTTTATCATCTTGTGAAATCCATATGTTTTCATCATATGAGATCCACATTGATGGATAGGCTTACCCTAGATCAATCAGATTTCCTAGATATGAGAAGTTCTCAACCTGTTATATTTCTTTGATTTTCATTATCTCATTGATATTGAATTCTTAAAATCACTAATGCTTAAGAATATATATCAATGGTGCAAATTCATAATTTTCTAATATTTTATATCACTTATTAAAATATTTAAACTATTTTATTTTCCGATTAGGCTAACCATAGTGCTCAGATCCTAGTTGTGTTATCCAAGTCATCATGATTTTGGAACATTAACCTATGTGTGGAACTTTGAAGCATAGGTGTTATTTTAATTCAGTTGAATTACATCCATTCAAAAATTCCAAAATCAAATAATCATTTTAGTTTTTATTACTTAGTTTATTTTGCATTTGATTTTTTCCTTCTCGCAATTCATCTCCCTATGGGATCGACCTTGTATTCAAAGGATATTACTTACAAACCTCCGCACTTGGAGGCAAGCAATCAACCGCTATGGTGGCCGGCCTCAAACAATGAAAGTTCCTCTTCTCTATTGGTAAGAACCCTCCCGACTACTATCGTCGACCTACTTGATCAAGCTAAAAAATATTTTAATATTGAGGAGCTCTTTAGTTTATGAAGAGCTACTCAAAGAGGAAATGACTCGACTGAGAATTGGAAGCGACGGGAAAAATGGGATCACTCTTCCGTTAACGCCAAAAGAAAGAAATAGGACGAATACTGAATGAAGTTGGGCTAAGCAAGGAAACCTGACGACCGATCTTAACCAATTAACCAAGCTCGGTAATAAGGCTCATCAGCCAACTCCGACCTCGACATCAAACATTAAGGGACGTATCAATTAGAAGGCATGAGGGGCTCTTACCCCGCCTATGGGATGCTGAACGCTTGAAGATTTACCACTTCCGGGGATTTAAGAGGTCCTCCGACCAAGAGCGCGTAGATTGACCGACCTACTCGACAAGAGTGGCCTCCCTTTCTAAAAGGGAAAAAAGTGCTCGTGACACTACCGTCGTGCTTTCTACTATTCGAAGATTTCTACAATAAAAGAACTTCTCCAGGTCGGGGGAAGAGAACTTCTTTTAAATTTTCGACTATCCGAGCTGAAAAATCGACTATGAGGACTTCCCTCAGTGCAATGGAAAAAAGATCTCTACCATGAATTCTACTATGGAAGAGTTTTCCCAGATCGGGAAGAAAATCTATTTTTCTACAATCTGAGCTACACAAACTACTAAGGACTTCCCTTAGTACAAGGAGAAAACAATCCTCACAAATTGTCTAACCCTTAAAGAAGAGGTTAGACCACTAATTGGTAACGCCACTCAAATCACACGATTTACAATGAGGATCTCTTAGTGAAAGAGAAAATAATCCTCCTAAGTAAACTGCTCGGCGCCTCATGAAGGGGTCATTGCAGCTAGCACATTTGTTTGACAAAAGCAGAATTCCCCTGGTAAAAGGATGAGCTCACCCTAATACTCCTACTCGGCTAAAATGTTCGACCTCAGCAAAACCAACTTACTTCCCAAGCCCACAATGCGAGCTCGAAAGTAGGGGGACTTACTGTTATGGGTAAAAATGGACTGACTAAAGAGAAGATGTCAGTTCAAACATCTTAGCAGGACATGAGGTCGGCCAACGCCGGTCATGACCAATGAGCTCCCCAATAGCCAAGGAAGAGAGGTCGACAGGTCGACAAGTTCGCCGTCTGCCCAATAATAAGGGGAGGCTCAAAACTCATCTGCCTAAGACCACATCAGCTTCAACAGGTCAGCCTCAACAAGTCAGCCTCAGTAGGTCAGCCAAGACCGCCTCAGCAGGTCGGCCTCATCAGGTCGACCTTGGCAGGTCCACCTCGGCAGGTCATTCAAGACCACCTCGACCTTAGCAAGTCGGCCTCGGCAGGCAAGTCAGGTCGGCCAAGACCACCTCAACAGGTCAGGTCGGCCATAGACCTTAACCTCAGTCATCTGCCTCAACTTTTTCAGGATTCAACCACTTGATCTTATGTTCACCAGAGATCACGCGAAACAGTTGAGAGACGTCCGCTGAACGCATGCATATGATTCATGAAACGTCTCCACCCACGTAATCAACTCTTACCTTATAAATAGAGGGCCTATTTATGATGAAAGGTACACAGAATCTCTCACCCAAAACTCTACTACCAGACCCAAATTCTTGGCCTAACTTTAGCATTGGAGGGTCTCCTGTTTTAACCAGTGTCTCATTTGTCTTCTTCCTGTGTAGGTGCTTGAAGGTCTAGCCGTCCAAAGAGGGTGAACCAAATTTTTGCATCAACAATGGGCATCCTTATCACCGTTGATTCCTGTGGTGTAGTCCACTTGAACCTTGGATTAGCCTTATGTTTGAGGTAATAATCTAGAATAATATAGAAAAATGGATGGATAATGGGGATAAAAGCCATACATAACGGTGTCCCCTCAGAGACTTCGCCTGTCTAGATTTCGAAATAAGCAGGGCAATACCTAATTTGTGCCCTGAGTAGCTCCATCCACCACACGAACCCTTGTGAACATGAGAATGATCCATAAATTTTAGATTAAAGCTATAAATACAAGATGAATACAATAAGTAAAATCTTCTCATACCAACCCAAACAAACTAAACTTATCTTTAATTTGTAGTGGTAACATAATTTAAGTTTAGTACGAATCTCACCATTTGAATATCATCTAATTCGATTTTACACACTAAGCGAGTAGCTGAATAGGCAACCAACCTCTTTATATCTCCGTTGTATACTAAGTTTCAACCTATCTTAACACTTGGGTTCCTGTTGCTCGGTTCTAAACGAAGCAACGGTCTCAATTGGGAAATTTCCTACTGGACGACCCATATATGGCCCACCAGCCATTTTAAGCCCACTTCTTTTTAAGCTTCCAAGAATACTCCCCTGTGTACGGACGACTTTTCAAGGGACCAAAGTACCCCCGTCATTCATTCCTTCCGGGAGTCGATTGGCTGGTGTGCGAAGACGAGCGCTGACGCTCCTCAACATGGGCTCCACAATGATGTATTTGTTATATCCACACCGTTCATCCATATTTCGAGATCATTTCGGAGCATTATGGGAAAAAAAGAATCATATCCAAAGATCAACTGGACCACACCACAAATAGCAGCGAGAAACTTGATTTTCACTGTTAAAATTTTCGTAGGGCCCACCATAACATATATTTTCCATCCAATCTATTTATAAGGTGACAAAGACTTGGATGAAGAGGAAAAACAAATTTCATATTGATCTAAAACGTCTGCGACCCCTAAAAGGGTTTCAATGGTAGACGTTCAATCCTCCACTGCCTTTTACAGTGTGGTCCACTTGATAGCCAGATCTGTCTTATTTTTCATCTCAAGCCTTAACACGAGTTCGCCAAATAGATGAACGGTTTGGATATAACACATACATCATAATGGGACCCACAAAAAGCGGTGGGGATTACAACAGGAAGGGAAAAAAAAAAAAACCTGTCTCGGTCAACTGGGTCCAAACCCAGTCGACCCAACTCGCTGTCCAACCTGTGTTATTTTCTATATTTTATTTTTAATTTTTTTTAATTTTTTTTAAGGAGAACTTTTTCTATCCTACATTTTTCTCTAATACATATTTATATAAATATGTATATATAAGCATATAAAAAAAAATCTCTCTTTTTATTCATTTCTTTCTTTATTCATTAATAAACATATCTCTTAAACCAGAATGAGTTACTTGACATACCATATAAGATTTTGGGGTAGGAGATGCTACTTTAGCTAACCAACCTACTTATTTTTCAAGATTCCATCAGGTTGATGGTCGAAAATCCATTTCATTCACTTCGCGGTCAATTTCAATCAATTCGCGGTCAATTTCGTTCATTTCATTCACTTCGCGGTCGATTTCAATCAGTTCGCGGTGAATTTCATTCATTTCATTTCACGATTAATTCCATGCATTTCACGGTCAATTCCTTTCACTTTTACGATCAATTCACTTCACGGTCAATTCCATGCATTTCATGGTCAATTAGCTTCACTTCACGGTCAGTTTCGGCGATTCCTCTTCACTTCACGGTCAATTCCATGCATTTCATGGTCAATTTCCTTTACTTCACGGTCAATTCAATGCATTTCACGGTCAATTCCCTTCACTTCACAATCAATTCCATGCATTTCACGGTCAATTCCGATGATTCCCCTTCACTTCACGGTCAATTCTATGCATTTCACGGTCAATTCCCTTTACTTCACGGTCAATTCCATACATTTCACGGTCAATTCCCTTTACATACGGTCAATTCCATGCATTTCACGGTAAATTCCCTTTACTTCACAGTCATTTCCATTCATTTCAAAGTCAATTCCGGCGATTCCCCTTCACTTCACGGTTAATTCTATGCATTTCACGGTCAATTCCCTTTTACTTCACGGTCTATTCAATGCATTTCACGGTCAATTCCCTTTACTTCACGGTCAATTCAATGCATTTCACGGTCAATTCCCTTCACTTCACGGTCAATTCCATGCATTTCATGGTCAATTCGCTTCACTTCACGGTCAATTCGATGCATTTCACGATCAATTCGCTTCACTTCACGGTCAATTCCCTTCACTTCACGGTTAATTCGATGCATTTCACGGTCAATTCACTTCACTTCACTTCACGGTCAATTCGATGCATTTCACAGTCATTTCCCTTCTCTTCACGGTCAATTCCATGCATTTCATGGTCAATTCCCTTCACTTCATGGTCAATTTCATGCATTTGACGGTCAATTCGCTTCACTTCACGGTCATTTCCATGCATTTCACAATCAATTCCCTTTACTTCATGGTCAGTTTTTAATGGTGGGCATTCAATCACTAGTGGTTCACCTGCGATTTGGATTTGCTTCAATTTTGGGTTCATGCTCTAAAATGACTTGGGAAAATGGATCGTCAATGTGTATACAACCAAGTCAAGTTGACTTGGCCAAGTTCTGAGTCAAGTTAACAAGCTCTAGGGCTATGAAATAAGTGCTACACTGGAAAGTTTTATATACAACTTTCAATGTTCCTGGAATTATCGGAGGTTTGCTTGCATGTATAGCTTCTTAGATTGATTGCTTGCACTCATTAATGTTATTGTCCAAGGCACTATAGGGCCTTCTTCTCCTTCTTCAGTCCATTGCTTGCACACATTAACTTGTTATTATTGTCCAAGGAACTATAGGGCCCTCAAGCAGCAGGACATGTATGCTGCCCTGATGCTATCCAAATTACTGGGTCCACGTCTTGGAGCCATAGATTGTTTTGCTTGGCCACCGTGGATGGACTATTCCCAAATATTCCAAATCAGAAGTTCCTAACTCTTTGATTAGTGGCCTACAAATGGGCAATTACAATAGAAAAATGGACAAAGACTTGGATAGTTAGGGTCTTCCTATTTGAAAGATTCCAGGCCATCCCCCATCTACAATGAAGTGAACACCTGAATGAAGTGAAAGCACAAATATACAAAACTTTTGCAACTCTTAATAAGTTTTTAATAGTGGGCATTAAATGGATGGACAAGACTGGATAAAAAAATATAAATCATGGTGGACCCCAACCCGGTCGACCTCGAATTGCTGTCTAGTAACCTGGTTGACCGGGTTGGGACCCGGTCGACCTCGACTGCCTACCCCACAAAGAAATGGGGGTCGACCGGGTACCAACCCGGTCGACTGGGTACCAACCCGATCGACTGGGTAACCGGACAGCAATTCGGGGTCGACCAAGTTGGACCCGGTCGACCGGGTTAGTTATGTTTTTTATCCTGTCTGTCCATCCATTTTACAAGTTGCGTAGGTCTTAACTCATACTTTGTGGGGGCCACCTTGATGTACATGTTTTATCCATGCCGTCCATTCATTTTGCAAGATCATTTTAGGGCATGAGTAAAAAAATGAGGTAGATCTAATACTTATGTAGTCTTTTAGAAGTTTTCAATGGTAGGCATTCAATCTCTACTGTTTTATATTATGTGGCCCACTTGAGCGTTGGATCTACTTTATGTTTGGGTCCATGATCTTAAATCATTTAAACAAGTGAATGAACAACATGGATATATAACTCATACACCAAGGTGGGCCCACAAGGTTTTGGCTTGGACTAGTTTGAATTTTGGTTTTCGAGGTGAAATTCCACCACCATTCCAACCTCCATTCCAAACATGCATGAAGAAAAATGATTACCCATTTACCTATAATTTATAATAGTTATAGTAAATCAAACAGGCCATAAACCCTTGATTGGTCTGCTTTGATTGTCCAGTTCTTAGATGATCTTTCCAATGAGCCACAACCAAAAGATTACACCACCGGTTGAGAACAATCCAACTCATCACAGTTTTTGTACGATCTAGGGGAACGGTAGTGCAGATCCAACGGGTAAGATTAACTAATCATTGGAACCTTTTACCATTGGTTTATACTTGATGTGGCTCATGCATTAGTTCGAATCGGTCAAAACATTCGATGATTTCCAAGGTAACTGGGTTCTCACATACACTATGATCTGTCCACCGCAGTAGTGTGACAAGTATCACTCAAATTTTGAAAATATTACAAAAATATCTTGAAAAATACACTAAAAGGTGTTATCAAGATATTTTTAAGATACGGGTAGATTTTAGAATATGGCATTTTATTGCAATTTTCACGATCATTTCGCTTTACTTCACGGTCAATTCCATGCATTTCCCTTCACTTCGCAGTCATTTCCATGCAATTCCCTTCACTTCACAGTCATTTCACGGTCATTTTCCTTCACTTCAAGGTTAATTCGATGCATTACACAGTCAATTCCCTTCACTTCACGGTCATTTCCTTGCATTTCACGGTCAATTTCGGCGAATCCGCTTCAGTTCACGGTCAATTCCATGCATTTCACAGCCATTTCCCTTCACTTCACGGTCAATTCGATGCATTTCACGGTCAATTCCCTTCACTTCACGGTCAATTCCATGCATTTCATTGTCAATTTGGGCGAATCTGCTTCACTTCACGGTCAATTCCATGCATTTCACAGTCATTTTCCTTCACTTCACAGTCAATTCAATGCATTTCATGGTCAATTCCATGCATTTCACGTCATTTCCCTTCACTTTACGGTCAATTCACTGTAGTTCACGGTCAATTCCCTTCACTTCACGGTCATTTCCATGCATTTCACGGTAAATTTAGGCGAATTCGCTTCACTTCATGGTCAATTCCATGCATTTCATGGTCATTTCCCTTCACTTCACGGTCAATTCGATGCATTTCACGGTCAATTCCCTCCACTTCACGGTCATTTCCATGCATTTCACGGTCAATTTCGACGAATCTGCTTCACTTCACAGTCAATTCCATGCATTTCACATCATTTTCCTTCACTTCACAGTCAATTCCATGCATTTCACGGTCATTTCCCTTCACTTCACAGTCAATTCGATGCATCTCACGGTCAATTCCCTTCACGTCACGATCAATTCGATGCACTTCATGGTCAATTTGATGCATTTCAGGTAGCCTTGAGTATAATGGAAATGGAAGATGTAATGTGATAGCTAGAATGAAGATTTAATGAAGAAAATGGGTGAAAAGAAGGAATAGGGATGGAAGAGATGAGTTCGGACGTGGATTTGAGGGAATAGGGATGACAGGGATGATTTCAGACGTGTATTTGAGTGTAAGGGAGTGAATGGACTGAAATGCATGGAATTGACCATGAAGTGAATCGAATTGACCGTGAAATGCACGGAATTGACCGTGAAGTGAAGGGAATTGACTGTGAAATGAAATGAATTGACCGTGAAGTTAAGGGGAATCGTCGGATTTGACCGTGAAATGAAGGGAATTGACTGTGAAATACACAGAATTGATCGTGAAGTGAAGGGAATTGATCGTAAAATGAATTGAATTGACCGTGAAGTAAAGGGAATTGACCGTGAAATGCATGAAATGAATTGGATATAGCACATATATTCGATTAACAAATTCCACTTAATTTTCCATGTTGCAAAACCTACTAAATTCTAGTGTTTAAATTCTACTACGTACATCAAATGAGCCCTTGTGTTATTTTCAAGTTGGATTTACAAAATTGCAATTTGAGGGCCACTTCCTATCATTCCCTCTTGGTTAAAATGATTGTTCTCAATTGAATTCACTTGTAAATCCAAAGACAATTCAATCGTTTGCCGGAGAACTTGTTGCTAAACCCATGGTCATGATCATCATAACAAGATGAATTATCGATAGCTAATCAAAATGCTTATTTGCTCTTAAATTCAAAATGTTTTTTTTTTTTTTTTTGCAAAAAATAGAATCAGTGGACACTTGTTGTTTGAGCAGTGTGGTGAGATCCATGACATTAAGGTGGGTGGGACCTAATTGTGGGGCCCATTATGATGTATGTGACTATATTCATGCCTTCCATCCATAAATCAGCCTGACTCGGTCGACCCGACTCGTTGTCCTACTACCCACTTATTTTTGCCAATGGCTACGGTTATAGCTACGGTTATAATTCGTAGCCACAGGGTTAAAAGCAGGCCCATATGCCTGGGGAGTATTCTGGGCGGCTAAAAAGAAATGGACGTAAAACGTTGTGGCCATATACTGCTCGTACAGTAGGAAATTTCTCGTCTCAATTATAGCACACCCGCGCACCTAGCGAAGAAAACAACGTACAGACAGGTGAGTCTCGCATGCATAGTTGCACTTTACGCAGTATTAGCCATTGACGATGTGGAGCCCGACGGATGAACGGTTTTGAAATGCCCCATGCATATAGGTCCCAGCGAACTACAACCTCTGGGTACTCCTGCGCATTACATACAATGTTCCCGGAAAGGGTATGGAGCTTTCCTCCAAACACGTTAGTAGATACGCGGGTCCCTTGCGACCATATCTACTTGTGAATGCAAAGAGAGTACAAATTTCATTGTAACTTAATCCAAGCCGTCAGAATATATGGACCCATTGTCAACGGAGGTTACATTGAAAGTTACACTCATAATACGATAATCTCTTTTAAAGGTCCACATTAGGAAATGAAATATCATCAATCAAAGGCTATGATCAACCAATAAATATTATAACAGATAATTATTTTCTGCAACTTAGATCAACTTGAACGAACGGTTTAGAATAAGTTATATGTTTGCCACGTGTAAAATAACTTGGTACACGCGTATGGATCTTCATGCTCCGTCTGTCTACCAATGCTATTCTCTTCCCGAAAGAAAGCAGGGAGGCAACTGTCCTCCTTCTTCCTTTCTTGTCTCTCGATCGCAACTCCATTTCTTCTCAGAGAGAGAGAGTAAAAAGAAAATAAAATAGAGGTCAGGGTGTTTTCTGCAAATATCCGCATTATCAGGTACGAATTCCTTTCCCTCAATCTCTATTTAAATCTTTCTGATTTCGAACCCTAGAAAATTCTCCCCACATTTCCATCTTCTCATCCATCTCCCCTTCCAAAACCCTAGATTTCGTTCGAGTTTCTTCTCCCCATATCTCCACAATTCGTATCCGTATCAAACCTCCCCTTGGTTTCGAATCCGGAGCGATTACTTCGGATTCATCCCTGCGCGATCTTTCCAACGATCTGATCTCGATCTTTCGTTAATGCATGATTTCGGCGAATTCCATTTTTGTGGATGGATTTCCGGTAAATGAAGGGTCTTTGAAATTCTTCCGTGTATTGCTGCCGCTGAGGGATTGATTATCAGGTTCTTGTTTCGATTTTCACATCTTTTTTCTAGATCTGTTCAATTTTTGTCTCTGTTTTTCTTGAATTTCTTGTTGTGTAATTACAACTTGCGGATGCGTTTTTTGTAATTGCGCTTCAAATTATGCAAATATGGTTCTTAACAGCATTTATTTGGTAGTTACTTGTGATTGTTGCTTTGGTTATACTTAGGCTGCGTTTGGATGCACTACTGAATTGGATTGCAACAATCACTAGATAGTCAATGACCAAATTGTTATTACCTTAGAATTCGTACTGAGGAAGTAGCCTACTAGCCTTCATGTTGCATTAACATTTCCTTCAAGCCCAAATTAATATCAAGTAATTGGTACTTTCTGCCTGGTCCCTCAGCATGAACTAATTATTGCAATTCAATTCAATAGTGTATCCAAATGCGGATGTAGTTGCACTGTTGTTGGAGGGGGTGGAGGGGTTTCTTTAAATATGGCCGTTTTCGGCTTTTGTTACAAGAGTTATATGATACGCAGGCAGCGCATGATGTTTTATATGCAGGCACTCAGAAATTGTACAAGTGTCATACATTAACTCAAGTTAAACCAACTAAATTGTGAAATCCACAGTTGCGAACTCACCATCCCAAATCAGATTGTTGAACAATCGAACCTTTGATTCATGTACACTTGTTTGTTAAAATAGAATCTTTGGATATTTTTCATTTCTAAGTTGCCAATAAAATGTCCAAAAATGTCCACCAATCTGATAGTCAGATTATCAAATAGGCCTAAGTTTTGGTTTATGAAACATCTAAACTGTGACCCATAATTCAGACAGTTTCATTTGCTCTCGTTGTATGCCACTATGCAAATTTGAAGTAATTTTTAAGTTCTTCTGTTTCATCCATCACACTCTGCCAGAGTTTCAAAGTTTCTCTTTTTTACAACACTTTCCAAAAGATTAATTAATTAATTTCTTAAGGTAGGTATCACTGAATCTTCCCACACTTTTTTACTTTTTTGATTTTTTGACTTTTTTCTGTTTGGCTCATGGTATCGGGGTTTTTGCCGGTGCTCTCAGTTAGAATTGAGATCATAATGTTTTGTACTCGTGAATTGATCGTGTTTGTCAGGTTAGGGAAAATTCATTTTTCTGTGCTCTTTAGCCTTTGCTAATTGGGTTTGTTTCAGTTCTGATTTGGTTTGCATGTTTTTCTGGTGCAATTTCTGGTCAATTGGTGATCTAAATGTTCTGTGCTTCTCCGGAGACTTCTAGACTCTTCTTCTGTGTAGAAGTTTCTTTTAAAATGCCTAATTCTATGAGGATTGAGGAAAGACCTCACCCTGTGATACCGTGGGCCCACATCTTGTATTTACTATAGGGCGGAACAGAGAAGGTTCCCTTTGGTGATTTAACCCAAAAGAAGCAAAAGTGCTGTCGAGTTTTTGGTGGAGAGACATTAACACCTCCAAGACCCTTGCAGCCAATCCTTCCCAACAATCTCAGATTCTGAATTGTCTGGCTTCCAGAACTATCTTGGTTGTCGCGGGCCAGGGGCCATGGAATTCAGGCCAGTAAATAAGCAGGAAGCTGTTTACCAATACTACTTTCTTTTCTTTATAGGACTCTGCTTGTGGAAGGAAAGCTTCATGCAATTGCCTGCCTTGTTCTTTATTGGCGTTTCTTTTGTCTTGGATTTCTCAGGAGATTGTTTATAGCGGCTCATTTTAATCTATGTTGCTTATTTGGGTCAAGGTTGACAATTTATGTTGTTTTTTTTCTTTTCTTTTCTTTTCTTTCTTTGCAGTTGTCAGAAACTGGGAATTTGAGAAATTTAATGGCTATGATTGATGAGCCACTGTATCCAATTGCAATTTTAATAGATGAACTGAAGAATGAAGACATTCAGCTGCGGTTGAACTCCATCCGCAGGCTTTCGACCATTGCACGGGCTCTTGGTGAGGAGAGAACCAGAAAAGAATTGATTCCTTTTCTTAGTGAAAACAATGATGATGACGACGAGGTACTTCTTGCAATGGCTGAAGAATTGGGTGTATTTATTCCATATGTTGGGGGTGTGGAACATGCCCATGTTCTGCTTCCTCCGTTGGAAACTCTATGCACTGTAGAGGAAACTTGTGTAAGGGACAAAGCTGTGGAATCATTGTGTAGAATTGGGGCTCAGATGAAGGAAAGTGATTTAGTAGATTGGTTTATCCCTCTGGTCAAGGTAATACTTCAACATTTCTCACTTATGGCCTTAGAGTTGCTTTTCCTTAATGGTTGATCAATTCTTTTCTTCCCCCCATCTTCTGGAGGGGTTTGTTTAGATTCTTAAACACACTGATTTCTCTAAGGATCTTGAGTCCTTGACCTGTTTAGTAGTTCATGTATTTGTTTTGCAAACCTGCTAACATGTTGTTTTGTTCACAACAAGTCTGAGACATCTGAGCAGTGGAACCTTTTTCATCAGTCACATGATCTTGCCCTTTAAAGTTTAAACTGTAGAACAGAGGAAATGTAACATAGTTTGTGGTATTTGACATGTTATAGTTTGCTGGATCCAATGTTACTTCAATCGCCAACTTGCTTATGTTTTCCATTCTGAATTATGCAGACTGGATTATGGCTCATTTGCATTGCAATCCAGATTGCTGTTTTTACTAATCCAAAATTATGGTTCTATGCTCTTGATGTTGATTAAGTTGTCATGTAGATTTATATTGGAATGTAGAGATTTATGCAGTATCATGCATGTCACATTTACTATGATCTCCATTAACAAAATTCATCATATCATATATAAAACTGTGTTGCATATGCCAAATATATGTATTGTAGTGACCTACATGATCCTACACTTAGCGTACCACCTATTAGAGGAAGCGGTGTACCATGTACAACCCATTCACATACTGTGTATGGTGTGCTAGATCTAATTGTGATCCTAGAAACCTTGGTTGGATCGTAGGTATTAGCTTATAGAAACATGAAGTTCCATTCATATTGTATCATACATTTCTCCATTTCTGTCTGTGATTTTTCTTGAAAGGTTTGGCGTTGACACCTTCATTACTGGTGACCTTACTATAAGAACTGTTGAGAGGTGGAGGCAAGCATATATACATGTTCTAAATGATACCTTTTAAAAATAAAAAAAATAATAAAAAAATCTAAGCACGAGTATAGAAAATGACTTTACTCTCATATTTTAGTGTATGCCATTTGGAGTGCTTCCATTTTAACTACAAAAGTATCAACCTTATTCTCTTTTGAAAGATGATGCAATATTATTAAAGGCAAAAGCCAAAAAAGGAAAAAACAAAGCAGAACAAAAACAAAAGAAACCAAAAAAAGAAAAAAGAAAAACCTAAAAACTAAGAACTAAAATACAAGGGGTGCAGCCCCCCACCCAACCAGCCCTGGATACCAGCTAAGGAGCCCATTCTATAATAAACAAGTTAACCTGATTACAAACCCCAATCTCAAAGCCCCTCAAATTATGGAAACAACGGTTGTACGTTTGAGCCAAATGGACTTCAAAAGGGGAAGCAGGGCCAACCTTCCATCTAGCAGTCCAAATAGAACTACCTCCTCCAGAATACCAAGAATGAAATAGGCCTTCAATCGAACTAGGCACAACCCAACACATGTTCGCAGATCTAAGGATACCTGACCACACTTCCAAGGAGAAAGAACAATGAATGAAGAGGTGGTCAACGGATTCCTCAACTCCTAAACAGAGAAGGTAGGCATTGGGCACCTCCATAGATCTTTTACACAGGTTAATCAATTGGGAGAATCTTATTCCTTCCAGTCAGCCATGCAAATGGCGCAATTTTTGGAGGAGCCCCATAGGACCAGAGAAAAGTGGCGTGACTCTAGGAGCTAGAAGATACAGGTCATGAATGCACTTAGAAAGAACTCATCCTGCTGAACCGCCAAGGAGTCCTTTACCCCCAGAGCAAGCGAAAACCCCTACAAATGAGATAAAAGACTCACTAGATCAAGAAATTCAGAATACTAGCAACTAAAATATCTGCTATTAGGCAAAGATGGGTGAGGGTAGAGAAGGACTCGTGAAGTGGGGAATCACCACACCACGTGTCATCCCAAAACCTAACCCTAGATCCATCCCCAATAGCAAAACACAGGCCTTCAACAATAGACGGGGCAACCTAAGCTACCGATTTCCACAAGAAAGAGGCACTATACAGAGACGAATCTTTGATCCACCAACCCTTGGGAGAGGAGCCATATTTGGCAGCAACATTCACCTCTAGAGGCTAGACTCCTCTACCCCGAAAAGTCACACCCATTTGCCCAATAGAGTAGAATTGATTGCATTAAGGCGCTGGATTCCAACTCCCCCTTTACTCAATAGGATGACAAACTTCTTTCCAGTTAAGTGAGACTTCCTAGAGGAGGAATCACCTTGCCAAAGAAAATCCCTCCTAAGCTTGTTGATCCTGGACAAGACTGACTTCCGACATTGAAAAAGAGACAAGAAGTAGATTGGGAGATTGGACAGCGAGGCTTTGATGAGAGTGATCCTCTTATCCATGGAGAGCAGCTTCCTTTTCCACAGGGACAGCTTTATCTCCAATCTCTTAACTATGAAAAACTGGCTTTCCCAAGCATAAAGGAAGACCTAAGTAAGAGGTTGGAAATGACCCGGATCGACAGCCAAAGGTTTCAGCAAGCTGGACTAACCTCCTCCCGAGGGATATTAATACCCAAAATTTCACTGTTATCAACACTAATTTTAAGACCAAATATCACCTTGAACCAAAGGATGGCAATCCTTAAGTTGGACAACATGAGCTCAGACGCCTGGTAGAATAATAGTGTATCATTTGCAAACTGAATATGGTTAATCTCCTGCGAGATGTCAACCTCATTCTTTCTCTTTATAGCTTGATAACACTGAGAACAAGGAAAGAAAAAGATTGTTTTTTCTTTCTCTGTCTCGGGTTGCTGCAGTCAAAGCCCATGTTCAATCTCCCTTCCTCAAAGGCAGTCAGTTGGGTTAAATCAATCTTAAATTTGATGGCTTCACAGGGGTGGGGATGGGGGCCTTACTCATCTGCAATTCTGGTAAATTTCTGCTGTTCCTTTGACCATGGTGGGAAATTGACCCGACATTATTAATTGGGGAGAGAGGAGAACAGAGCTTGCTCATAGCAATGTGGTTCCTTTTGATCACTAAAAAAAATGTGGTTCCTTTTAAGAAAAAGAAAGGTGATTTCGTGTTCTCTTTAAATGAACAGGAGCTAAACGATGCATTTTGAGTTTTTTTGGATGTTTCATCTTGTATACGGCAGGACGCCCATCTTTTCCACTTCATTTAAGTAATTACCCTGTCACTGCATTGCTGACTTTCCTATCTTGATTTCTTGTATCTGGTACCTTTCCATTTTCAATCAATTCTTCATCTCTTTACAAGCTACAAATTTGTACTTTCAGAGACTAGCAGCTGGTGAATGGTTTACTGCTCGAGTTTCCTCTTGTGGACTGTTTCATATTGCTTACCCAAGTGCACCAGAGCTGTTGAAGGCAGAACTACGTTCTATATACAGTCAGTTGTGTCAAGATGATATGCCCATGGTGAGAAGATCTGCTGCATCAAACTTAGGAAAGTTTGCTGCTACGGTTGAACCTAACCATTTGAAGACTGATATCATGTCGATATTTGAGGATCTGACACAAGATGGTATGGATTCTTATAATGTTTGTTGGAGCTTGTAAATACTTCGGATTTATTTTACTCTCTGTAATCAGTTAATATGCTAGTTTTTTTTTTTTTTTTTTCTTCCAGTAATTTGACTGTATTGTTGTGAAGTTTTATTGAATACTTGCTGAAAATGCTATCTGATTAGTGCTGATCATGACTTCTTCCAATGATGAATGTTATCTGCTTCATATTTTTAGAAGTGTATCTAGTCTTAAATGTTAGTGGACATATTTTATTTGCATTTTTTGATCTTCGAGCAACTTAATTTTGACTGGAGAAAGTAAAAGAACAGAACAAAGAATGAAAGGGGGAAAAAAAGAAAAAAAATTCTGGCCTTTTCAACTTGGTGATTTTTATTCTGTTTTTGCATGCCATCCTGCTTGTACCTTTTGTTGTTGACTTTCTTTCTTTGCATGCGCTATTTGGCTGCTAGCAGCATGACTATCCAATTTGCTGCATTTCAGATCAAGATTCTGTGCGATTGTTGGCTGTTGAGGGTTGTGCAGCACTTGGGAAACTGTTGGAACCCCAGGACTGTGTAGCACACATCCTTCCTGTCATTGTCAACTTCTCTCAGGTATGCCCATTAGGGATGCAGATGCCTCTTATATTTCTAATGGTGGTTTGGCTTATGCATTTTTTGTTGCTCCTCTTTTCTAGTGTCTACTTGCTTGCATAAGCATCTATAAGAACTTAAAATGTTACTTTATGTTTAGAAAAATAAAGTAATTAGCTTCTTCATGTGTATTTATATTTAACAACAATATAGGAATTAGCTTGTTCAGTGACTTACACTAGAAAGTTGGAATATCTAGAGTCAAAGTTGGCAGAAACTACTACCATTACAGATATAATTGAGTTAATTGTGGTTCGATGGAATCATGATGATGGTAGTTGGTACAACCAAGAGAGTTGGAGCAGGAGGGCCATACTAAGTAGAAGATTCCTGTTGCTAAGGTTTTTAAATGACCAGGTTGACTCTTACAAGTCAATCTGAGGATTTTGCAAACAGCAGAAGTATACTTTGGTGCTATGTGTCACATATAATTTCCATGTTTTCTGCAATATACCATTGCTGAATAGTGTCTGTCTGAGGTAAGCTTATGATGAATGGGTTTTTACTGTTCAATGAAAAGTTTTAATTTAATTTATTAGCTCTTTACTGTGTGTATTTAGGATCTTGAACATCTTTGGACTCTGATCAAGGATTTTGTTGAATACTCTAAAAGTCTACATCTGTTGTCATTTTCTTGAGTAGGATAAGTCTTGGCGTGTACGCTACATGGTTGCAAATCAATTGTACGAGCTATGTGAAGCTGTTGGCCCTGAGCCCACCAGGTACTTCTGCCCCAGTTCCATTGATTGCTGATCATCTCTCTCTCTCTCTCTCTCTCTCTCTCTCTTCTTGTTAAATGACAAAATTTTTAATATCAAAGAAATTCACATCAAGATAAGGGCAGAGATTGCCTAATACATTAAGGTCTAGCATACCCTTCTTCAACAAGAGAATCCATGGTTTCATTATCCTCTCAAGGCATACGTTTAAAGGACATAACCCTATCTTTAGTGAGATTCCATATCTCGTCAACAGTGTTCCCAATTCTTTGAGGGTCTGCATTCTTCCTAGGTGCCACTCTAACATGCAAGGCGAATCCCCTTTAACTAGTAGCTTTCATAAAAGTGTTAGACCAACAAGAAGAGCATTTGCTTCCTCATTTTAATATATTTTTTTTATCAATGGGGTTGGAGAACTCCTACTTAACCACACCTCCATAGTCATGTGTCGTACCTCCAGTGCTGGGCAGACCCAGGTTGGCAAACAAACTCCTATTGAAGTAAGTTCTAGGAATTCCATCGGCGATGGCAATGGTTCTTTAATCATATTTGTTACTGGTCCTTTCATTCTCTTGCATGGTTTCTCCTCTAGTCGAAGTATTCAACAATCACTTAGAGAAAGATCAAGTCTTTCTTGAATCTTTTTTATAATTTTCAATCATTTTAAATTTTGGTTGAGTGCAAAAAACTCTTAACCCAAACGCCAAACCCCCACCCCACCCATACACACTTCTAAAATGTGGCTAGAGAGACGGGGATTGATTGCCTCTCATAAACATGTTCAGATGTCCATGCGTTCGAAAATCTGAACTGTGGCATCATGGAAGACCTATTATGCTGAAATTTCAGGGCCAATGGACACCTGACTGGGTTACAATCGTAAGTTCAAATCCAGCCATTGGTATGCTTCCAACAGGTGCTGACATCATTGTTAGTGCCTGTCAGAGAAAATGAATTAGGAGTCATTGTCAGTGGCACCCAAACATGCCTGAAATTTCATATGCTAAATGGTAAATTAAAATTTGTGATTATTTGCTGACATTCTCTTTGTATGAATATTTTGTTGACGTTAATTAATTGGCTTATTGTTTAAGGGCTGACTTGGTGCCTGCATATGTACGTCTACTTCGAGATAACGAGGCCGAAGTACGTATAGCTGCTGCAGGAAAAGTGACAAAATTTTGCCGGATCTTGAATCCACAACTTGCAATTCAACACATTCTTCCCTGTGTGAAGGTATACATACTTTGGGGGCAGCTTTTCATAATTTCCTTGTTTCTATTTTTCAGGTTTCTTCCCCAGGACACAGGTGGTGCTTTATACTTGTGATTTTAATTAGTTTCTCACATCATTGTCATTAATTAACGTAAGATGTCACCTTTTGCAGGAATTGTCATCAGATTCTTCGCAGCATGTTCGCTCTGCTTTAGCTTCAGTGATAATGGGAATGGCACCTGTCTTAGGAAAGGTAATAATGCCATTGCAAGTGTACTGTAGTTATTCCAGTAATAAATTGCT
This sequence comes from Magnolia officinalis, assembly GCA_021015155.1. NCBI lineage: Eukaryota > Viridiplantae > Streptophyta > Magnoliopsida > Magnoliales > Magnoliaceae > Magnolia > Magnolia officinalis. The sequence continues at coordinate 58,191,747 of JAJHSJ010000015.1, forward strand.
ACATATAGTGGTGTATTTGTGTGTAAGTTGAAATGTTAAAAATGCGAAGAAAGAGGCTACTATTTTGTTAAGGGCCACTAAGAATTAAGATTCAAGTGAAACCCAATTGGATTCTAAATGGAATGTTCATTCATTACTTTATGTGGGTTATCCAGCTTAGTGCCGGCACTCACTATTACAGATGTGTTTGAGTCACACCTATGAATGCTCAAGTATTCGTTGTGCCTACCTGCAGCTTACCTACTCCAGAAAAGGTCATCAACTTTCTATTTCAAGGAATGTGTTTGTGGATCATATATTCTTGTTCCTGTTGTAAAATGTAATTACAAAACATAAATTCTTCTTATTTTGGAAAATCTCCATTTAAATGACTCACTGTGTTGGTTTAGTCAAGCCAAAGCGCCAATAGAAATACAATATTTTTTTTTAATTTTTTTGAAAGATCGGATAGAAGCACATATAAACAATTAATAAGAAACATATTTTTCCTGCCTTTTTGGTATGGTCGAGCTAAGTGTTATTTGGTGGTTATGCAGGATGCAACGATCGAACAACTTCTTCCAATTTTTCTTTCCCTTCTTAAAGATGAATTCCCTGATGTCCGGCTCAATATCATTAGCAAGCTTGATCAAGTGAATCAGGTTTGCAGTTTCTTTATCACTCATCTAAGTCTTAACTCCTGGTTTTAATGATTATATTTGTTGACGATAACTGCAAGCAGTGTTAACTCCTGGTTTTAATGATTATATTTGTTGACGATAACTGCAAGCAGTGTTGCACTCTTATTGGTATTACTTCATTATTAGTTTATTTTGTCAACTTTTTGCTGTTGTCGTGTTTTCCTGTCTATTATCACTTGTTTTGCTCATCAATCCATCACGGTGTTTGAGTCTCCAAGCTGTATGGCCAGTCTCTTTTGTGGCTTTGATATTTGTCAGTGAATCAGCCCTCAATTAAGGGCTAGCTGTGCAATCTGTGTGTCAGTCTGGGAAACTGATGAACAAGTCACTCAAATGGTTAATAGGAAAGAGAAGTATATGGAGAACTAGATTACAGATGGCTGTTCAATTATGAGAATGATTTCTTCCATTGGCATTGGGATAAGCTGGCTCAATTAGTTGGGATAAGGTTTAGTTGATGATAATGATGATGATTATGATGATGGTTTCTTCTATTTGGCAATTGCCAATTGCCAATTACTTCTCTTGATTGGACCATTCGAGATGGGCCATTATCTCCCAGCATTGTCATTATGAAGCTCCCATATCCATCAAGTGGGAACGCTTTGGCTGATAAGTTGGAAAATCAATGTGTCCATTGTAATAATGATCTTTTTGAAATGGGGTCATATGTTGGTTGTATTAGCTTGGTTTTCCCTTTTGTGGGCCTTTATTTATTTATTTTAATGTTAGTTTTGTCAACAGCTTTTCTTCCTGATCCATATAGAAAGCTACACACAGTTGCCTTATGAGGCGTCCAAACTTTAATTCCTAAACCTAGCTGGTTTTGAAATAAAGTAATTACAGCTAGGGTCTAAATTTCAGCCAATGGCCATCCTGAGCATATTAAAAAATATAGTAATACCAAACGCATCCTTAGGATATTTTATGCATCTATAGCATTTAAGCTTGTGTCTTAAGACAAAGGTTACTTTATGTGATCGTCGTGTACCACTCAAACTGAAAGGGAAATTTTATATGTTAACTATAAGAACAGCCATGCTTTATGGGACAGAATGTTAGGCAATTAAGGAACAACCAGTGTAGCTGAAAACAATAATGTTGAGATGGATGAGCAACAAGACGAGGAAGGATTGAATTATAAATGAATGCATTGGAGGGAACTTAGTAGTAGCACCATTAGGTAATAAGATGAGGGAAAATAGACTTGGCTGGTTTAGTCATGTACAATGGAGACCAAGAAATACATCCTGTTAGAAGTGTGTTGGTAAAAGTTGAAGGCTCCAAAAGGGCAAAGGTAAGGTACAAAAGGACGTGGATGGAGGTATTAAGAAAAGACTTGATGACTTATGGTCTAACTGAAGGTATAGCCCTTGATAGAGTGGAAAGGCGGAATAGGATTCATCTAGCCGACCCAAGTAATTGGGATAAGGCTTAGATGATGACGATGATGATTTCTTTTGGCTCCTGATGTTTATGCAGTGTTTTCAAAAGCTAAACTTAACAAAGAGCTCAACCTTCAAGGAGTTCATAAAAACACACTTTTTGGATCTTTACTCCATCTGGTAGTAATGCAGTAATTGCTCTGATAGCAACACTCCAGCCGGCCCCAAGCCTGAATAATGGAGGGTTGACGTCAGGCAGGAGCTAATCAGTAAGCCTATAACAAACAAATCATTGGAATAGATGATCATATATCGCTGGGACAATGTGATGATGATGTTGATGACCCTTTGCAAAGCATACAACTTCAAAATTATTATGTCTTTTCATGTTGCACTCGACTTGTTTTTTTCTTTTTCCTTTTTTATTTAACTAACTTGAATGATGTGTTTATCAATGATTAATTGTCGTCAAGCTCTTTGAAAAGAATTTCTCAAAATTCATTTTTGAAAGAATTTAGAGAAGTACCCTTTGACATTATGAAACTTAGTAGGTATCTTGGTCGTTGCATAGTGAAATGATCTTTTTTTTTTATCTAAATAATTTAAAGGATATCTCTTAGGTGGTCAAAGTACGCTTTGAATGAGTTTCACAAAAATGCTATGATTCGGCAAATAATTCAAATTTCAACACAATCCAACTTGTGTTTTGAGATCAAATGGACTTCATGTTCCAGGAGGTTTTTTGTTAAATCCAAGACATAATAGGGAATTCCTCAAGCCAGTTGGTCCCAATTCCGTGTAAAGGAGAAGGTTAGATATTAGGTGTATTAGCCAAACATACAACTTCTGCCAAGCAATCATGATTGGCAAAACAAATATCCATATGGCTAATCCTAATAGTCCAGACACAGCTATAATGATGATGGCAGTGGTGGAGAAGGCTATAGGAGCTTTGGAAGGTGGTCTCCCGTTTGGAGTTCTTTTTGTTGGCCCAAGTCTCCTAGCATGTCTATTGGTGCCAAGATGCTATGCGTATGCTATAGTGCAGTAATTGCTGCTTCCCTATACCAGCAACTGAGGTCATACTCCAGTCAGTGTTTTGCGGCATGAGTTGGTTGCTAACACTTGGTTATATAGCCATCACCAACACTGACAAACTCAGAAATTGTTCCAATGATAAGATTGTTACTTCTTAATGTCTTTCTTTTTCATAGCATGTTGATATGCAATTTTGCTTGCAGGTAATTGGCATCGATTTATTGTCCCAATCTTTGTTACCAGCCATCGTTGAACTTGCAGAAGATAGACATTGGAGGGTTCGGCTAGCGATAATCGAGTACATTCCTCTATTGGCAAGTCAGTTGGGTGTGGGATTTTTTGATGATAAGCTTGGCGCTCTTTGCATGCAGTGGTTGGAGGATAAGGTTTATCACATTCCTTATTGTTGCTTCCTATAAGGCTAATTTATGAAAATAGTTTTAGATTTGATTTTTGTAGTAGGCCTGCCAATGGGCCAGTTCTGGGCCTGGATTTTGAACTGGTCGAGTTAGGCCTTCGGACCAGCCCTATTCAAAAATTTGATTTTTCAGGGCCTGAGCCCGGCTCATTACCAGCCTTATGTAGGAGGTAGCTGTGGAAGAGCTTTGTTGCTCATTTGTGCATGTATCAGCCCTTTGTCATGATTTTCTCTTTGGGGTTCTTTTATCACCTTCTGATTGCGGTCACAGAGTCAAAGAAGAAATAGCAGAATTATCGAAAGACAATATTAGCAATCACTGAATTGAACAAGTATTCTAGGCTACTGACAGCCAAGGTTTAAAATGGTCCAAAACCGACATATACTGGTATTGTCCATAAATGATGCTATGGCTGTATCGGCCTGAAACGGCGATATGGGGCCACACCAGTGGTGAACAATGCGATACCAGATACACCGATTTTAAACCTCGGCGACGGCACAATGAATAACATAAGGACCATCTTGCTGGTTGGCCTAGTGTTCTAGTCCGGCATTAGCTCAGATCTCTATGAAATATGATTGTACATGGCCTTGTCCGTTTTTTTTTTTTTTTTTTTTTTTTTTTTTTTTTTTTTTTTTTTTTGGTTCTTCATCTCCCCTGTCATCTCATACCTAGTTATAAGTGATGAAGAAGATGCATAATTAGTGCCTAACTACACAGAATATGTTTCAGGTTTACTCAATTCGTGATGCAGCTGCTAATAACTTGAAGCGTCTTGCGGAGGAATTTGGCCCGGATTGGGCAATGCAGCATATAGTTCCGCAGGTTTGTTTTTATGCTTTATGGACTATAAATGGCTACCAGGCTCCACTTATCTAACTTCCCTCTGCACATTAATAGTTTACAATCTTTCTTTTCGTTGCTATCATTTGCACATGGTTTTCTAGCCTATGCTTTTCCTTTTTCTTTTTTTTTTAATAATGAAGGTACTGTTGAGGAAGACGTACATTCTCACTTCCGGCAGGATAGGTTGCTCCTGAGTAGAAATTCAGAGCCCGGCCCCATATTAGGAACTCTTTAGCAATTAGCAGCTTGGTATTTCCACTTTATTGAACTAACTATCACAATACGACAGTGCATCCAAATGTAGTCGAGTTGTATACTTCCCGAGAATATTTGGTTTAGGGTTCGTTTAGTTGTGACAAGTATCATGAGATTTCTTGATTAACCAGTCCAATTTGGTGCAAAATATCATGAAATTTCATGATATTTGGTATGTCCAAACACATTCATATGGAGGTGGGAGATTTGTGTTATGGAATAAAATATTGAAATATATAGATTTAAAGGCCGTAAGCTGTATATAGAAAAATAGATTTTCATTTGTTGTTGATTTATCTGGAACCTATTTTCTGGACATTCTCTAATGAAATGAATTGGTGCTGCTTATGATAGGTGTTGAGCATGATTAGCAACCCACACTATTTGTATCGGATGACCATTCTACATGCAATTTCTCTCCTTGCCCCGGTCATGGGCTCGGAAATCACGTGCCAGAAGCTATTGCCCGTGGTCATCACTGCTTCAAAGGATAGGTAATGGCAACATCTGACGTGTGCTTGATCCAAACGGCGGAATGTTTTCCTTTTCATTTGGTTGCTTGGACTCATCCTAAGTTTCTAAACCACCAATCCCTTATTTTGTAGGGTGCCCAATATCAAGTTCAATGTCGCGAAGGTGTTGCAGTCCCTCATTCCCATAGTTGACCAATCTGTAAGTAGGAATATTAATGGGTCCCAGACATGGCTATCATGATTGTGCTTCCCAGAAGTTTGAAGCTGCATGCACGGAGAACATCCATGGTGATGTTGGCCACCGTATAGACAGGTTATAGGCCAAAAAAAAAAAAAAAAAACAGGGATTGGACTACTTCAATCTTTGATCACTGTGAGACCGTTGTTCCATTCCTCTTTTAGGCCACTGATCAAAGGACTACCACAGCCCAATATCTGCTCCTTTTGGCATAATGCCAATGGAGATGATGGTCCACCAAATTGATGGCCCCAATGCCTTATGAAGGCACCATGTGTACAGTAGAAATGTCTTGGCTCGTGCACATCATTCTGGCATTCCTGTATTAATTTGGCTAAATTTTGAGCCATTGGACTGTTTTTTACTGTGCAGGTGGTGGAGCAGACAATCCGTCCCTGCTTGGTTGAGCTTAGCGAGGATCCAGACGTGGACGTGAGGTTTTTTGCTAACCAAGCCCTTCAGTCAAGTGATCAGGTCATGATGTCCAGCTAGAGACACTGTTCTTTTTTATTTTATTTTTTTCTTGTACGTTTTGACAGAAGTTTTGATCTGCTGCTAGGTTCTGTAGCTATATATATGTTTTGGAACTGTAACCTGTGGACTAGAACTTCTCTTGACTGATTGCCCCAACCTCGCATCGTTTTTATCCCAATCCCCTTCCCCGGTTTCTGTTGACGACACCCTATCTGATTCATAAATGCAAAGTTCATGAACTCTCGGATTCATTTATTGGTTTTCCGTGGGTGATCGCCTTAGTAGATAAAGAGCTCAATACACGACTCTGCTGGCTCTGTGGCCAATGTGAACTGACCGGAAGGCCTGTGGACGGTATCCTTTCCTGTCACGTTAGTAGATAAAGAGCCCAATACACAGCTCTACTGGTTCTGTGACCAATGAGGACTGATTGATAGGGCCTGTGGACGGTATCCTTTCCGCAGAAGGAATACCCCAGGCTTGCATGTGAGAGGAGGAATCACATGATACGCAGCCCTCCTGTCGTTGCACCATATTTTCAGGTCGTCAATTCCAACTAACATGGTCCCTGGCTAGGTAATCTAGGATGTTGTTCTGTTTTCAGCCTACAACTGCGGGCAGACCATGCCCGGAAAATCTGCCCACGGAAGATCCCAGCCTTGGGACTTCTTCGGTTGAATGAGGACTGTTGTTGTATTTATCATGTTAACTGTCTATTGGTAGGTCATGGATCCAAAGGCGTAGATTGCCCCACTTAAACAGGCCTTCCATTAGCGGGCCTGATGAAAAGTGTTTTATGTTTAAAAGAATCATAACTAGTATACCATATTATTATCTTCTTGTCTCTTCAATTTCCTGAACCGAATATCTTTTTTTCCTACTGTCACCTTGGACTCCCATCACATCATCATACGATGTTTGACTTCCAAGAACTGGGCACTTTGATCCAGACCATTGGTCTGATTGGCCCATTGAGGATCCCAGATCAAGGTGCTTGTTTAGACAAGAACTATGACGCATGAAAGGAATTTATAATTATTACATTTTTATATCTACTATTTTTACCTTAATTATTGCAGCCCAATGTAGGTGATGTCACCACACCATAATAAGAATGAATAAACATTATTCGTTTCCAGCCATTTACCATTTTAATCGGAAAAACATACACAACCTTGGATGATTTTTTCTTTTTCTTGTATATAAGTTGGCTTGCAACAGAGACCTTGACTTTTTAATCATTTTACCATTTGTCTTTTGAATATGCAGTCTCCTCCAGCGATTGTTTTGTGAGCCATTGATAGGAGTTTTCAATCTTGAGGATTTTTGTGGGTGTCACCCATCCACGGTATGGTCCATGGTATAAATGGTTTAGATCATGGAAGCACAAGCCTACATCTTCCAATGGACCCTCAAACAGCCAAATTTTAAAGATGAAAATCTTGCAATTGGTGAGATGTTTAGTACGCAGGCTTTCAAGATCTAGACCCATCCTATCAATGGCTAGAATCATCCGACGGCGAGCCCAACTTGTAGAAATTGAAAAACATAACGCTCTTGTACAAACTCGCTGCCAAGCGTATTGTTAGGATTCATGGTGAAAATCACTGCATAAGTTTGATGCTGCCAACCTGCAAGCAATAGTCTATTACATGGGGTCGATTAAAATCAACGTGTTTTAGGAATGATTGCCGTACGTTGGAGCTATGTGGGGCACACCCATGATGCTTGAGATGCAATCCAAACCGTGAATAATTTGAGACCTTCATTTTCACCGTACATCCGAATGATGATCCTGTTCTAGGACACAGGTGGTACGCATCAACAGAAGCATTGTACAAGTACCCGGACCTAAGTCCCTGTATTGAAGAAGTTTGTGGCGGGCGCGGCTTCGGTGGATCCCCGGATCTGATGTGGCGGATGGACCCACCCGTTTTGAAAACTCATTTTAGGACATGATCCAAAAAATGAAGCGGATTCAAATCTTAGGTGGACCATGATAGAGGAAGCAGTGGTAATCCACCGGGAAAAACGTGTCCTGAGCCACCCATGTTTTGCATCAAGCTGCTATTTGTGTGGTCTCTTCATCCAGGTCTGTATTACCCTATCGTCAGGTTGGATAGCAAATAAACATTCCCATGGGCCCCAAGAAGTTTTTAATGGTGGGGATTCAATCACTACTATTTGCTGTGGTATGGTCCATCTAAGACTTGTATCTGCTTCATTTTTGGGATGACGCCCTAAAATGAGCTTTCAAAATGGATGGACGGTGTGGATGTAAGACAGATACATCACAGTGGGCCCCGTGGTTAGGGATCGAGGTAAATGGATGCGGGGATCCACCCAAACCGCGCCGTTCAATGTCAAGACTTTTCGTCCGTCCCTTCCTGTTGGGTCTATCCTGATGAATGGGTTGGATGGAATATCACAACATACACGTCATCACATTACATGTGAAAGTATCTACAGTGGGTGTCACCTTCCCAGTGTCCAATATCGTTTCCTTTGGGTGTGGCCCACCCGAGCTGCTGATCAAGCAGTGTATTCGAATATAAGCTTAACATGAGAAGGCTCATCTAATGGACGGATTAGATAATAATCACAAAATCATAGTGCGCTCGACAGAGCTACCGAACGATCGAACGTATGCAATCATCCACTCGTCGCAATTCATTCCTCTCCACGTGCAATTGCACGTGCCATACATACCAGTACAATGCTTCCCTATGGAGGCCAGGTCAACCGCAAGGCTTTTAGGTTACGCGGTGTGGGGCCACTATCATGTTCAAGTGACATCCAGTCCGTCCATCATTAAAAGCCTTCCGGATAGTGTGGGCCCGAAGTTGTTTTATAAGCCGTACAGCTCATTCAGATGATGATCCCTGCTAGGATTGACAAGAAAAAAATGGGTTGATTTTTGGTGCGTCCATCTCAGTCGGGGCTCTCCTGATGAATGGATTAGATGTTATATACACAACAGTTGGGAGGTTTTTATTGGCAGGGTGTCCCATCCCCATTCCTTGTGGTGCGACACAACTCTATGGGGCCCGCCTTGATGTATATGTCTTATATCCACGCCGTCCATCCGTTTCTCCATAATATTTCAGCCCATCAGCCTAAAAATGCAGCAGATCTCCAGTGAATCAATCACACTACAGGAAACAGTTGTGATTGACCATTAAAAACTTTTGATGGCCACAAAAACGTTGGATCAAGCTGATATTTTTGTGGTCCTTTCATCGGTCTTTGTGACCTTATCAACAGGTTGGATGGAGAATAAACATTCCGGTGGCCCCCAATAAGTTTTTAATGGTAGGTGTTCAATCACCACTGTTTTCTTTGGTGTGGTCCACTTTAGATTTATATTTTCTTTATTTTTGTAATATTACCTTAAATTGATCTGTTGAAACGTATGGATGGCGTGGATATAAGACACATACATCAAGGTGGGCCCCACAGTCAGGGATACACACAGAAGCCGCGTCCGAGTTATGGTGGTACCGGTACCAATATACGACCTCACCTCCTCTATAAAAACAAAACAACACCAACCTCCGCCCCGCCCCCCCTTCACGCCATCTCTCTCTCTCTCTCTCTCTCTCTCTCTCTCTCTCTCGTTTGCAGCGATGGGTCAGGGCTCCCCAGGCGGTCTCAACAAAGGGCTGCCAGGCGATAGAAAGCCAGATCAGGAAAAGAAGGAGAAGAAATTCGATCCCCCGGCCCCACCCTCTCGTGTGGGCCGCAAGCAGCGCAAGCAGAAGGGCCCAGATGCTGCTGCCCGCCTCCCTACCGTAACCCCCCTCACCAAATGCAAGCTCCGCCTCCTCAAGCTCGAACGAATCAAGGACTACCTCCTCATGGAGGAGGAATTCGTCGCCAATCAGGAGCGCCTCAAACCCCAGGAGGACAAGAACGAGGAGGACCGCTCCAAGGTCGACGATCTCCGTGGCTCCCCCATGAGCGTCGGCAACCTCGAGGAGCTCATCGATGAGAACCACGCTATCGTGTCATCGTCGGTGGGTCCCGAGTACTACGTTGGGATCCTGTCCTTCGTGGATAAGGACCAGCTCGAGCCGGGGTGCGCAATCCTCATGCACAATAAGGTACGGGGTTGGAATTGCTGGTCGTGTGCTTTTTTATTTTGTCTTGTTTATTCTAGGGTTAGGGTTTTTTTAATCTGATTTGGAATTAGGATTTTTTTTCTTGTCTTTTGTGGTTTCTGCTTCACTTGTCAATTTTGCGATAGGGGGAAGTTAGGTTTTTGGATTGAATTATTTGTTAGGGTGATTAGCATGAATGTGGGACTGGGCATTTTGATTGATGGGATTTCAGGGTGTTGTTGTTTGGAGGTAGTTGTGAAATGCTTGGGATTGAGTTAACAGGTGTTTGAATGAGGCCAGATTTCTGTACTGATGGTGCCCATCTTCCTGTGATCTAGATTGTTTTTTTGGTTGCGCCCCTCTATGAATGGAGAGTCGATCGAACATCACACGATGCATCTAGGCCACACAAATGGCCGTTTGAAGATCAGGTCCATGCAAGGGTTCTGATAGAGAATTCATACATCTAACTGTTCAGATGGAAGATGGGGGCAACTTTAAGGTTCCTATTGATCTGGAGGGTCAGTGGTCCTGATGTGCATTCCTGACCAGCTCAGCAGTCAAGAGTTAGTTGAATCAGTTTCCCTTTTCTTTTTTCATCAAATATTTAGGTGCCCCCCACTTTTTTGATACCCAATGATGTTGCAATATCAAGAAATTGGTCCTGTGGGAAAGCCTATTGAGTTAGCTTTCAAACAAGCCCAAAGGTTATGCAATTTGTATGTTGTTATGACCAAGGTTGTGAATGTCAGTTTCAGGGGACATATTGGTTCTCCAAAAAATGATACAATGTGGGCTGATACTTGATCGATAAGGCCAATATAACCCCATTTTTCTTAACAGAAAATTCTGAAGACTTGTTGGGAAAATAGGGGAATGTAAGACAGTAGAATTTATCATTTTTTCCATGTTCTGTTTATAACATGCATTCAATCGTGTGTTGACTATTCTTTGATTGGACTGTTGTCTGTCATCCCGACTAGGGCTGTAACTTGGGTTTGGGACAACTTGATGCCCAACCCAAGATTGGTCTGGGTTTGGTTGGGTTTTCAGGCTCCTCAGGTTGGGTTAGGGTTGGAGTTTTCCATCCCGATTAAAAGTGGGTTGGCTTCAGGTTTGAGCAAATTCAGGTCGGGTTGGCTTCAGGTTGAGCAAATTCAGGTTGGGTTAGGTCAGGTTGGGAATAATCACATGTATTTGGGTTGGGTTCGCTCTTGTTTTGAGCATAGAGGAATTCAGGTTGGGCACCTCGGGTTAGAATTCGGGTCAGGTTGGGTTGTGGGTTGGGTCCTCTTCATGTTGGGTCGGGCTTGGGTTTATCCTCAAGATAACCCAACCCGCCCAAGCTGTACCTGTAGTCCTGACTTCCTGACAGTCAAAGTAAGTAAATAGGCCATAATCAAAACTGAAATCGAGGATGATTTGGTGGATTGTAACTCATTGCATTGAAATATTGCAAAAGTATGCTGACAAATGGAAAAAGTGATGGTTTATACCTTTTTCTAATTTCCCCAAAATGGTGTTGTTCCGCTTCAATTTGTCAACTCTTGATCAAATATTTTGATCCCCAAATATTGGCCTTTATCTAGTCTAAAATGAGTTTTTAAGCATCCTCTAGTGTTGAAATGGGAAACAAAGGGAAAATGAGAGAAAAATCAAGGAAAAAACAAAAGGGACCTTTGTGGCTGTATTGGTTGTATCAGGATTTACTGGCTCTGTATTAGAACCATTTTCTAAACCATGGTTATGATTTATTTATGATAGTCATCTGATCAACTAGAAGGTCAAGCAAGCTGGGAAATCAAAGATCTGACCAATCTGACCATTCATATTTTCTTGATTAATCCAACTGTTCATATTTTCTTGATTAATCCAACCGTTCATATTTCTTAATTGATGATATGGACATATACATGGCCTGATGATAAATTTGATCAAATGAATGGCCAGAGTACACCGTGAGACCTATGTGAGCAATTGGGTGATCTTCAAGTTTATGAGATTTAGTTATTCTATATGGCTGTTAGGGTTAAGAGTAAGGCATGGCTTCTACAATAAGTTTCCCGTTGTGTTTTTGTCACTTTTTAGTTGGGCCACTTTTTGGGTTTCAAATGATGTGAGAATGACAAGCTCTTGGGCTGGTTTGAAAGGTGATTTAGCTTTTAGGAGCCCAAGATCATGTAATTTCAACACTGTTTAAGCGAGTTAGGCCATGTGCTTGTAATGGGTTTTGAGGGAATTTTGGTCATTTTCTATTATATTAGGGTTGTCTTTAGTTATCAAAAGTCCATATAAAGGCATCCTTGCTTGTAACAGCTCATTGTGCTATTTTGAATAAAAATAGGCTTTCGGAGTTTTCCTTGGGTTATATCATGTGTTTCCTCCCATTGGGCATGTTTTGCTTATGGTAGAGGAGAGAGGTGGTGATTGATCACTAGTTTTGACTAGTAAAAGGCTGGGAATCCTTCCCACAATCTCAGTTTTTTTGCTCGTGTTTGTTTTGCAATTCTCTCATATCTAGTTTGGAAGGGAAAAAAAATATGACCTAGCCCGTCGACCACCCTTTGCGTCAACAGTTATGGTTGTAATGAGATTTATGGCTGTTTTAGTGCAATATTTTATTGAAATAAATGGTTCGGATGATTAGTAATGGATGATTAGGATTATATTAGGGCTTCTTTTGATCTCAGATCAAGTATAAAGTCATATAAATGCTCTTCTATGAATGAGTCGGTGATTATTTTTAATGATAGAACATTGTTTCTTTAGATTATGGTTACGGATTTCTGTTATTTGTTGAGAAACTTGTATTGTGAAGGCATTGTATTAAATCGATACCAAGATACCATGCATGGTTGCTGATGTTATGCTATTACTCCAGGTTCTTTCTGTTGTTGGGCTTCTTCAAGATGAAGTGGATCCCATGGTTTCAGTGATGAAAGTCGAGAAGGCTCCATTGGAATCATATGCTGACATTGGTGGGTTGGATGCTCAAATCCAAGAAATCAAAGAAGCAGTGGAACTTCCTCTTACCCATCCTGAATTGTATGAAGACATTGGTATTAAGCCTCCCAAGGGAGTTATACTCTACGGAGAGCCTGGAACGGGCAAAACCCTACTTGCCAAGGTCAATGCTCATTTCCTTTGTTCTTGTTTATTTCTTTCTTTTCTTTCTTCTTCTTGTTGGGTGCACCACATTAGCTATTTTGAACTTGTATTTGCACTCTCGGTCGATCAATTTGGTTTGTCATAGATCCATCTTTTGTGCTTCATGCTGCAGCACCCACTTTGCGAATGCGATCAATCTCTGCATCCATTCTTCATGTATCCCTCTTTCTTTCTTCTTTTCATTTTCATTTTCTTGTGTTAAGATTCCCTTGTTTCTTTTTACTGGTAACTGAAAGCCAACACTGAGCCATGAAAATGAAAAGCTGAAATAGTATGGTCACATTATTTAAAAGGGTAGGGACTCACCAACAAACAATTTCTTTGTTTTTGTATAAGCAACATGACTATTTTCATTTGAGTGGGAAATTGTAACACGAAACTAATGTTGTTGTTCTGCTTCTTCTTTTAAGATGAAAGTACTTTATTAGAAAATCCCAAAGGGTAGAAAATACAAGAGCACCACTGAACCGTACAAGACAGTTGGGGGGAGAAGCTAAGCTAACCCCAAGAGATTTCATCATTCATTGCCCCCACAAAACACCATTATTTCCTTACTTTCTTAAAAATCTGGCTATTCCTTTCCCTCCGAATGGCCCAAATAACCGACATTAAGGATAGGTCTCAATTCTTTCTCCTTGGGGTTCCATCAATCAAACCTGACATAACCCAATGGACATTGAATTGATTGAAGATTCCTTCCCTAACTTCATGAGCGAAGCGGCAATGCCGCAATGGTCAAGTGGTTCACCAATTCCGTGTTTGAAGTGCACACTACAATGTTAAGAATTAGTGAACACCTTTGTATGTACGAGAGCATTCCACCACGAAACAAACATTCTTCTGTCTTTCGTTCAATGAATTAAGCAGAAGACGTTCCTTCATTTTTGTGTAAGATTCTACCAACCGGTATGGTGCGTTTTGCCTACAGTTCCATCACATGTAGGCTACATCCCATACATGTGCAACATGGTATGCCAAAACGGTTACGTAACGGCCGATACGTAACGGTAACGGTGTGAACCGTTACGCGTTTCGGGGTCGTATTGGCCGTTACGCAATTTTGTACCCGTATCGGCCGATACGGGCCCGTTACGGGGCGTATCGGCCGTTACGGCCGTTACAGGGCCGTTATGGGCCCGTATCGGCCGAATTTTGGCCCTTTTTTTGAAAATTCGAAAAATCAGTTTTTAATGATTCTTTTGCTGTTTTAATGATGCCATATGATGTGTTAATCACAGTAGAACATGTTAATGTGCATTTTACAGATTTTGGGTGCCATTTTATATTTTTTTAATATTTTTTTCTATTTACGCATGAATTTTGGCCCCTTTTTTTTAAAATTCGAAAAAATCAATTTTTAATAGTTATTTTGCTGTTTTAATCATGCCATATGATGTGTTAATCATAGTAGAACATGTTAATGTGCATTTTACAGATTTGGGGTGCCATTTTATATTTTTTTAATATTTTTTTCTATTTACGCATTTATTTTGGCCCTTTTTTTGAAAATTCGAAAAATCATTTTTTAATGATTCTTTTGCTGTTTTAATTATGCCATATGATGTGTTAATCATAGTAGAACATGTTAATGTGCATTTTACAGATTTTGGGTGCCATTTTATATTTTTTTTATATTTTTTTCTATTTACGCATGAATTTTGGCCCCTTTTTTGAAAATTCGAAAAATCAATTTTTAATAGTTGTTTTGCTGTTTTAATGATGCCATATGATGTGTTAATCATAGTAGAACATGTTAGTGTGCATTTTACAGATTTGGGGTGCCATTTTATATTTTTTTTAATATTTTTTTCTATTTACGCATTTATTTTGGCCCTTTTTTTGAAAATTCGAAAAATCATTTTTTAATGATTCTTTTGCTGTTTTAATGATGCCATATGATGTGTTAATCATAGTAGAACATGTTAATGTGCATTTTACAGATTTTGGGTGCCATTTTATATTTTTTTTAATATTTTTTTCTATTTACGCATGAATTTTGGCCCCTTTTTTGAAAATTCGAAAAATCAATTTTTAATAGTTGTTTTGCTGTTTTAATCATGCCATATGATGTGTTAATCATAGTAGAATATGTTAATGTGCATCTTACAGATTTGGGGTGCCATTTTATATTTTTTTAATATTTTTTTCTATTTACGCATGAATTTTGGCCCTTTTTTTTAAATTTTGAAAAATCATTTTTTAATGATTCTTTTGCTGTTTTAATGATGTCATATGATGTGTTAATCATAGTAGAACACGTTAATGTGCATTTTACATATTTGGGGTGCCATTTTATATTTTTTTAATATTTTTTTCTATTTACGCATTTATTTTGGCCCTTTTTTTGAAAATTCGAAAAATCATTTTTTAATGATTCTTTTGCTGTTTTAATGATGCCATATGATGTGTTAATCATGGTAGAACATGTTAATGTGCATTTTACATATTTGGGGTGCCATTTTATATATATATATATATATATATATATATATATTATATATATATTTTCTATTTATGCATGAATTTTGGCCCTCAAAAATAATTGCAAACACCTAAATGTAAGATATTTTCATATTACATTCATTCTAATATATCTATCATTGATAGTAAGTTAGAAAATTAAATATATGAATTTTGTAGTCAAATTTAGGTTATCTGGTTCATAAATTCATCAGACAGTCCGATACAACTTCTCACCAAAGAGTGGACCGTTACACCACCATAAACATGTTCCAATTTATAAATGAATGCATATTTGGAATGCTTAGAATATTCCGGATTTAATCCATATTTTTTCATATTTTTTTGGCAAAAAAAAATTTTTGCGCCGTTACGGGCCGTTACGCCCCCGTATCGCCGTTACGCCCCCGTATCCGTATCGGTTTCGGAGGGCACCGTTACGCCAACCGATACCGATACAGGACACCTTGATGTGCAATGAAGTAAAACAAAAGGTTGTTTGGCTAAACAAAAGGATAGGGAGGAAGTTAAGAGTCCAATTGAGATGAAGGTACTATTGGACCATGCCATTTATTGGATCATACATAAAATGTCAACAACAACAACATCGCTATCGTTGTCATCATATCATCATCATCATCTAAGCCTTATCCTAACTAATTGGGTTTGGCTACACAAATCTTGTTATGCCATTCCACTCTATCAAGGACCATAACTTCAGAGCTACATGACTATCTTGTTGTCAATCTTGGTTGCATGCTTTTCAATGATTACGAAATATAATAATAGGGCTTGTTCGGATTCGTGGAAAGTAAAGGAAATGAAACATCGTTTCCCATGAAACTCAATTTTCGTTGTTTGTCAAGCCTTTCTTTGTGGGAATTTCTTCCCACTTTCTTGGTGGAAAATAAACAATGATTTTCCCACCTCCACCCCCAAGAAAGGCATTTTCTCACAATGGAAGGAAAATGGATTTCTAATGGGTTAAACCCTAATGTTCTACCATCTATCTTCAATCTTCTCACATGTGTCATTTGTGCCAATGTACCAAATGAATCATTGTCCATCTTCAGTTATGCCCCACATGTGCCACTGTGCCGCACGTGTGACCATCTATCTTCTCTTACAACTCACGTGTAAAGCATCCCACATGTGCCACCATCCATCTTCTCATGCACCCCACATTTTGCTAATGTGCCACACGCTCCATTCATCTTCTTGCGCCCCAAATGTACAAAGCTCTCAACATGCGCTAATGTGCCACATCTACCATTGTCCATCTTCCATTGCTCCAAATATGCCACATGTGCCAATGGTGCCAATTTGCACAAGTGCTACCATATAGCTTCAAGTGCCCATGTGTCAAATGTGCCAATGCATGTCTTATGCTACTAGTGTCACTGTATAGATTCAAGCACCTCACATGTACCACATGTGCCACAATTCAGCTTCAAGCGCCCACATATTTTGTGTTTGCCACATGTGCCACTATCCATCTTCAAGCATCTCACATGTGCCATTTGCTAATCCGGCACATGCTAGCGATTACCTATAACTTTTTTTCCCAAGAAACTTTTTTGTTTTGCCAAACAACAAATTTGAAAATAAATCCTAAATTTCTTGGAAAATATTGTTGAGAAACAAACAAGGAAAACAATGTTTCCTTTCCTACAGTTTCCTGGAAATAAGGTTTCTCAAGAAACACTATTTCCTTTCCTATGGTTTCCATGAATCCAAACAGGCCCTGAATTCTTCATAGGTCATTTAATAATTTTCTTTGTATTTGGAGCATTTTGGGCCTTTGCCATAGGTGATTATCTGTAGCATGTGGATCATGGTGTGCCGTAAAGGCCGTTATGTAAGGGTAACGGTGGCAACCGTTACACGTTATGGGGTCATAAGTCATAACAGCCATTATGGAAAAAAAAAATGACCTGTAATTGCCGTTAATGGCATGTTACATCCCCTATAAAGGCCATAATAGCCCCGTGATGGTCTATTACGAGACGTATATAGGTTTTTCATACTTTTTAATCAACATTACGGGGCAAATATAGGTTTTTCGGAGTTTTTTTCATTAAATTAAAAAATAAAAAAGAGAGGCCGTTATAGGGCCGTAATGGCAGTTATGCCCCGTATCGCAAGGTAACGGTGGTGGCCGTTATGACCACCGTTACCGTTACGGAACACCTTGATGTGGATTGCATATATTCAAGCATGCAAGTTCCTTCTGTTTCCTTTACAGGCTGTTGCAAACTCAACATCGGCTACTTTCCTGCGAGTTGTTGGTAGTGAGTTGATCCAGAAATACTTGGGTGATGGCCCGAAATTAGTTAGAGAGCTATTTAGAGTTGCTGATGATCTTTCTCCATCAATAGTGTTCATCGATGAAATAGATGCAGTCGGCACGAAAAGGTATTATCGTTTATTAACTGAAGAGTTGTACACTTATCTTATTGTCTTCTGTCGAGCAATTGACCAAGTGCTTCTGCAGGTATGATGCCCATTCTGGAGGTGAGCGTGAAATTCAGAGAACAATGTTAGAATTGCTGAACCAGCTGGATGGTTTTGATTCTCGAGGGGATGTTAAAGTGATTCTCGCTACTAACAGAATTGAGAGCCTTGACCCTGCCTTGCTTCGGCCTGGCCGAATTGATAGAAAAATTGAATTCCCTCTTCCAGACATCAAAACAAGGAGGCGCATTTTCCAGGTACACACCAGATGTTGGATGGAGAGAGGATTAAAAATTGGTTTCAGTGGGTGCAGCATTCTGGTCACCATGAAGCCTGTATGTATCGGCCAATACATTCCATGTATCGGCCGATACATTCCAATGCATATGACATTCAGAAATTGCATGTGGCATACAAGTAATTCAAATTAAAGTGTTCAAATTATGGGTCTCAATTAGATGTGTCATGAGCAAAAAATTACACTTATTCGGTCATCTGACTATTGGATTGGTGGCATTTACTAGACAGTGGAATGCAAATATCCAATGGTCCTATTTCAACTAACAAGTGTCCACAAATCAGAGGTTAGGTCCTGGAATTGGTACGTATATGTATTGGGCGATAAGTACCAGTTTTGGACAACATTTTAAACCTTGGGAAGGAATGCATGGTTTGATTTTGTTTCCTAGTGTGGTCAAAGTCCTCTCCTAATTGTTAGGATAGCCTTCTGTTATCTTTCAGAAAAAAAAAAAGGTCCTATCCTAATTGTATATAAGGAAACGTTTGGTTGTTTCTGGATCACAAGGCTGAGAGGATGTCCGTACTGCCAGATCATGGTTGAGAGAAGGGAACTCTCCTGCTCTTATCACACTTGCAACTTGGGCAATAAAAGCAGGAAAATGCTAGTGGCAGTGCACTTGATGCAGGTTCATTTGCTCCAAATGAGAAGTGTATCAAGTTATGCATGGGAAGTCCTGCCAAACACGACTTGGCATGTACCCAAATGCTGCCTTGGTTTTTTGTTCACTGTTTCGAGACTTGAGAATACTAGACTGCACCATCAGCATATGCTTTCTTCACTAAAGACCTGTATTTTTGATGTGCAGATACACACATCAAGGATGACATTGGCGGATGATGTCAACTTGGAAGAATTTGTCATGACTAAGGATGAGTTCTCTGGAGCAGATATCAAAGCTATCTGCACTGAAGCTGGTTTGCTTGCTTTAAGAGAGCGTCGTATGAAGGTGAAGTTTCATATTCACATCCTTGGGGAATTAGAAAGACCTATTTTGTGCGTGTGTATGTGAGCATAACAATTTTTTGGTGTCAGTTATCATATATGAACTTTTCCCTGTGCTCTCTCTATATAGCAGTTAATGCTTCTTCATTTTCAGTTTTTCCATGTGGTCAGTATCTGAAAAAAAAATCTCTGCATGCACAAATCACCAACAAAAAAAATATATCCTGAAATTGAGGTTTAAATTTTGCTCGAGAGGTGGAACATCATTTTAGAGAATCAAATAGAACATCAAAACAATCGAAACTTATAAACCTGATTTCAAGTGTACTGCTCTTTTTTTTTTTTCTTGCCTTTTTTTTCTTCTTTTTGAGATAATTCCAAAGTGAAACCTCTCAAAGAATTTCAAGTTGACATTTTGAAACAGAAATTTGGGAGTTTTCAGGTCAAGGGCATTTTGGTAATGTGATTTATTTATTTTTATTTTTTTTTTAAAGAAGACATTTTGGAAATGTGATTTATTTATTCTTATTTTTTTTAAAGAAGACATTTTGGAAATGTGGAATCAAGGTAAAGAAAAAAAAAATCATGCAATGATGATTTCCATGAGAACTATTGAAACATGGAATCCAATTTTAAGTTCTTGTTTAGATAGCAAGTGCAAATCTCATCTGTCTCACAATGCTCACCTAGTTTCTTGCGCCAAGAATTCAAAATATGGAAAAATGTAATGATTGTTTAGTGGAATCCACCATTTTCTTTGTTATCTAAACAACACATTGCCACATCAAAGGAAAACTATTTTCCTTTTCCATTGTTTGAAATGGACTCCAAACATGGCCTCGGAGAACTGAGGAAGTATGAAAAAGTGGATCAGGTGTTGGAGAATGACCTCTTTTTTCCATTTTTGAGCTAGGAAAAAAAAAAAAGAAGCTATGGCATGTCTCTATTGTCTCATGCAAATGGTTCCTTTTTCTTATCCTTTGTTCCATTTTGGTGAGTGGTGCATGCAGTGTTGTTAGACCAAAATTTTGAAGTTGCTGACATTTTGAAATATCTAGGACCCACTTGCGCTTAGGTTGCTTGATTCCTTGAGATTGATGTCTTATTGATAGTTCCTAAAACTGAGTATCAACATGGGGTGTTAACCTTTTGAGAACCCAGTTTATTCCTACTTGTGTTCTTGAGAGTTGTCAGGCCCATTTGCAGAGCTGTATTTGATTTTATGAGCATCATCTCGACTATATATAATGGGATCTAGGAAGGGCATTGATGAGATGGATGGTGGACTTCCCAGCTTATGGTCCGGATCATTGCCTTTTTAATCAAGGGTAATTATGTCATTTGGTTTTCTATGCGAGTAGCCCGCTGCGACCCCATTCTTTCCTCCTTGTGTATGACAAACACTCAATCTCTATTGGAAGCAAATCCTTAGGGAGCCCGGTGCCAGAAATAAGCTCTATGGGCAGACTGATGTCTGGGCACATCCACTTTGTACATCAGTTGAGGTCGTTCATGTTACAACGAGAGCCCAAAAACAAGGCTGGGTCTAAAACTCAAAGTGGGGATGAAACATCACCATTGAAAACTCCCTCTCTGGGTGTGTGTTCCCCACCTTGTTTCTGCATGCAGCTGCACTGTAGAATCAAGGGTCAAAATATTCAATCTGAGAGTGTTTTCAGAATCCTCCATCCAAGGTGTGCCCTATCACATGAACAGTTTGGGTCACTGACAAAGAACCCAAACCCAACAGAGGACATTTCCGATCACAATGTGTGAGGGATGTATTCTAGCAAAGCTCTTGGCTCCAATCTCTCTCATGTTTTCTATCCCCACCCACGTGTTGCATGTGGCATATTTGCTAGTATATTTCATGTAATAGTTCAAATGGATGGGGCTTTCTAATGGCATGATAATGATGATTGTATTTTCTGATGGGCGACTGCTTGTGGGTGCAGGTAACGCATGTAGACTTCAAGAAAGCAAAGGAAAAGGTGATGTTCAAGAAAAAGGAAGGAGTGCCAGAAGGACTCTATATGTAAGATGCATACTGATACATGCATATGCTTGTGATTTGAATTTAGCGGCTTCCATTACTGTAGCCTGCTCTTATCGCCATGATAGATTTTTTTTCTTCATGCTTTCATTTTTAATTAATGAATATTTGGAAGACCCACCTGTTCTTCTTCCAGTTGTTTACCATCCACGCCCAATATCATATGTGAGATGTGGACAGATTCATCCTGCCCATCAGAAAAAAAAAAAAAAAAAAACATGATTTGATGGTTGTCTGCATTTTGCGTGCAAGATACGTGGAATTTTTCGTTTTGTTTTTGGCTCCGGCCCACCCTGTTCCAGGTCTCTTTCAAGAAGACTACATGTGGCATGCATCCTGCCATAGAGCAAGGAGAGCCTGAATATGGTCTAGCTATATTGCTACATTGATTGTGGCATGGTTATACTTCAATCACGGATTGTATATCCAGTGGAACCCACTACGGCTGGAAATTGATTCATCCTAGCCATCTAGACAACGGCAGCCAAATCAACAGTTGGTATAACTTGATGGTCAACATCAAGTGTGCTGGAGAGTGAAGATAAAAGTGATGGCTATGATCTCCTGATAAGTATGATTTTTGGAACTGAATCCATCCACAATGTGGGCCGCTAGTGGTACAGTTTGGATTGATGGATAAAACGTGGCTGCTTGTATTGTAAAATGATGGCTTTACCATATTCCAGCTCTCCCTCCTCTACTGTACACCACCTCTCCAGTTTGGAAAGTGGCCCTTTGTAGATGGGGACCATGACACCACAAAATCACCTTTCATGATTGTTAACTGTTTGTGTTTACTAAATGTGGGAATGGCATTGGCAACGAGTCGGGTCAGACGGAATTAGGGCTGACCCAACTCCATCCGGTTTTGAAATAGGCCACACCTGAACTCGAACTGACTCGGTACCGACTCAAGCATGCCTGACCCGAAGTCCAGGTCTGGCCTGGACTAATTCGGATCGAGTCCGACCCAGTCACAAGTACCGAGTCGGGTCGAGTCAGCACCGAGTTGAGTCGGTTGCAGTGGGTATTTACTGGCTGAAATCACCACTTAAAACCTAGATTCACTTGACAGAATTGCAGCCTCTCCATCAGTTACACAACATCTCAGATATGAGATTTTTTTAAAAAAATATACATGTACGAATGGAGTCGTGTTAGTACCGAGTTGGATTATAGGTTGAGTCGAGTTGAGTTACTGGGTGACTCGAACTCGACTGCGTTTGAGTTTGGATTGGACGAAGTCAACTCGATTTGGATCGACTCACCCACTCGGTTCGGATCTGAACGAGTCGAGTGGTCCCGTGTCCAGCTCTAGGCACCCGGCCATGCTGGAGCCTCGCATCTCATTCAGCTATTAATTGGGGCGGTGAGGAGTGTCCATCATGTGGGCAGGGCACCATTTGGATGGAATTATATATTGTATATACAAGCAATGGTTGTGAGGATTTGTTTGTCTTAAGATGTTCCAACTGATCCATTGATGTTTGCTTTGCTGCTGTAAATGTGGACCGTTAAAACTGATAACATCAAAACCAAGCGGTTTGGACGACACGGGTGGGGGCTGTTATGTTTGAATGAGACACGTGTCTGTCACCAAACGTGCATTTTGATGGGTGCACAATTTTGTCCGAAATGAGGATGGGATTTTTTTTTTAGCCACCAAAAGAACATCTGTGGACGAGATAGTGAAAATGAGCATGCAATCTTGGCCGCTAAATAAGTGGGACTCATGATGAACCGTTTTAGAGAAACAATAAACATGATTAGATGGTGCTGATGACTCATGAGCCAGCGTGCTGACCCTAAGGGCCATTGCTGGGTGGTCAAAATCGTTGACCTCATCCGAATAAATGAGTGGGCTGGGCTGATATTAGCCTAAGGGGTCGTTTGGCACCGTGGATTGGAGGGGGTTTCAAATCCCCTTTGTTGTTTGGCAGCAAAAAGCAAGGGTTTCCAATCCCCTCTTCCGGGGGGTTTGTAATCCACGGTGAGAGCTTGGATTACACCTAAAATCATTTCAATAGTTGCGGGTGTAAATGTATGTCACTGTACACTATTATTTTATTGGGCACATGGCCCACTAACGATGATCAGCACCGTCCAAACATTGTTCATGTAGATCAGCACCGTCTAAACATTGTCCAGCAGCGTCTAAACATAGTTCATATTAATCAACGATTAAAAATTGTTGGTTAGTCACTCGGACATGATCTTGTGCTTGCGGTCCATTCGAGACTAAGAATTTCATCATTTTCAGGCAAAGCATATATTTTGGCGGGCTTATCACAACCATAATGTCAAAAATTATATATCTCACTAATTGGAGATATTAAAATTAATTTAGTAATTAAATTCAAACCCCTATAAATATACCATGTATAGGTATTTTTGAATTAAAGTTGATTCACTCTAGGGTGCCAAACACATCGGGAGGATTGTCAATCCAGGGGGTTTCCAATCCCGGGGGTTGCGAATCCAGGGGGTTCCAAATCCACGCTCCCAAACAGGCCCTAAGTTTCAGGCCCATGATATGGTGGGCCTCGTCATAATTCGGTATCTCCCAATTAGATGGATCTGAAGCCATCAGAGATGAAAAGGAGAAATTTCAAAGAGTCAATGAGAGGACCAAGAGAGATTTTTGGGATGCGGTTTTATGCCGGCTGCACCCACCTCGTCTAAACGTGTCACACGTGTATGATTGCACCGGCTATTCAGGTGATCTCCACCGTGTAAATCCCCGTCCATGTAGAGTCTTGCAAATCGGGCAATGAGTTGGGTCCCACACTTAAACAAAGAACCCGACCCAGTGGTCAGTATCAACTAACCGTTCAATTATTTTGTACGGTTCTGATCAACCCAACAATCATATTGGTCTGCTTTCTTAGATCATCTGAATTTCATTCTCAGTGGCTCCCATCTTTCACACGTGTGCCTTCCCGCGTGGGAGGCGATTGCGAGCGAGCAAGTGTAAAATCGCATCCCATCCCTCGCTGTGGATCAGATGAACGTCAAATACGAATCTTGGGTAGATCCGTTGAAAGCGACTTGACTTCAACGCACTCAACTACCGAACGCGCGTGCTGGGAGTTATTTGATACTCTGGTAGACTATCAAGCTTGATACGCAGTCACTCAGAAAGATCAAAACTCAGATTGTTTGAACCATCCTAACCTCTGATCCGACCGTTGGATGTTTTAATTTTAACAGTCAAAATGAATTTCCAGCAATCCGATAGTCAGATGATCAAACATTCATACTTATTGGTTCACGACGCATCTAATCCCGGGACCCATAATTTGGACGGTTTAATTTGAATTACTTGTATGTCACGTATGCAATTTTAGGTAATTTTTAGAGAAAATTAGGTCTGTGGACCCCACCTTTTAGCCGGCTGGTTTTATGAAAGAAGACAAACCTTCTTTTGCAAGCTGGACCTCCACGTACGGCGAGCGAATTTGAGGACGAAAATACCCCTCGCTTTCGAAGAAGAGCGCTGACGCTCCTCCAGCCAAGAGTTGTACGAACGGCTCAAAAGAGATCAAAGTTACATGGCCACAACTATGTATTTATTATATCCACAACGTTCATCCATATTTAGAGATCATTTCGGAGCATTATCCAAAAAAAAAAATCATATCCAAATCAAATGGATCACACCACAAAGAGCAGTGGGAAAACTGATTTTCACCATTAAAAATTTTGTAGGGCCCACCACTTGATAGTTAAATCTTTCTTATTTTACGTCTCAAGCTTAATATGAGCTCACCAAATCGATGGACGGTTTGGATATAACACAAACCTCATAATGGGACCCACAAAAGGCGGTGGGATTACAACAGCAAAAATTTTTTTTTTATAAAATATAAAAAAAAAAAAAATCTATAGCTACGGATTATAACCGTAGCCATATCCGTAGCCTATAAAATCGGTGAGGCAAACTAGAAAACGGCGGGACAAAAATGGTGGGGCAAACTAGAAAAACGGCGGGGCAAACTTGAAAAACGGCGGGGCAAACTTGAAAATCGGCGGGGCAAACTAGAAAACGGCGGGGCAAACTAGAAAAACGGCGGGGCAAACTTGAAAATCGGCGGGGGCAAAAACGGCGGGGCAAACATGAAAAACAGAGGGGCAAACTAGAAAATCGGCGAGGTAAGCATGAAAAACGGCGGGGCAAAGTAGAAAATCGGCGAGGCAAGTATGAAAAACGGCGGGGCAAGCATGAAAAACGGCGGGGCAAACTAAAAAATCGGCGGGGCAAAAAAATTCTATGTAACGTCGATATATCGACAATATGTCGATATATCGATATAATATCGCCAATATGTCGATATATCGATATATCGGCGGGGCAAGCATGAAAATCGGCGGGGCAAAAAAAATTCCATGTATCGTCGATATATCGACAATATGTCGATACATCGATATATCGGCGGGGCAAACATAAAAATCGGCGGGGCAAAAAAATGTCATGTATCGTCGATATATCGACAATATGCCGATATATCGATATATCGGTGGGGCAAGCATAAAAATCGGTGGGCAAAAAAAATTCCATGTATTGTCGATATATCGACAATATGTCGATATATCGATGCTTGATTTTGTCGATATATCGACATATGGTCGATAATATCAAATTAAGTCCTCATTTGTCCAGCGACTTAACCAAAAAATTCCATGTAACGTCGATATATCTACAATATGTCGATATATCGATGCTTTATTTTGTCGATATATCTACATATTGTCGATATATCGATGCAATTGTGTTGTTTTTTTTTTTTTTTTTTTTTTTTTTTTTTTTTTTTATATATGTTGCGTTTTTTTGGGTCCCATTATGATGTCTGTGTTATATCCAAACCGTCCATCTATTTGGCGAGCTCATATTAAGGCTTGAGACGAAAAATAAGATAGATCTAACTATCAAGTGGACCACACTGTAAAATACAGTGGGGAATTGAATGTCTACCATTGAAACCCTTTTAGGGGTTACAGAAGTTTTGGATCATTATAAAATTTGTTTTTCCTTCCTCTCATCCAGATCTTTGTGACCCTATGAATGAACTTAGACGGGGAGGATTTCTCACAAACATCACAGTGGGCCCCCAAAAAGTTTTTAATGGTTGATGCTCATTCAACATTGTTTCCTGTAATGTGGTACACTTGAGATTTGCATATATCTCATTTTTTGTCTCATACCATAAAATGATGTGGAAAAATATATGGACGGCATGGATGAAAAGCATAGATCATGGTGGGGCTCATAGACCACCGAACATCCACCATTGCATGGTGGCAGGGGAGTACGCAATCCGTTTATGTGAAAGGAGGGGTATTTTCGTCCAGAAATTTTGTTACTGCACGTGGAGGTCTAACTCGCAAAAGAAGGTTTGTCTTCTTTCATAAAACCGACTGGTTAAAAGGTGGGGTCCACATCCCTAATTTTCTCTAATTTTTAAGTATCTGTCGATATTTCGTTACACTCTGCCGGAGTATCATAGTTTTTCTCATTCCAACGCCTCCATCTAAACCACTGTGTATAATATGAATTTCAAGATCCCCCCTTTCCGGTATGTGCAAGTGGGTCTAGGATAATCACAGCCTTTAAAATGGACGGTTAAAAAGAGATGCAACCACTGCCTGGGGATAACTGCAATCCATTGGGTGATCCAAATGGGCACCACATGAAAAAGGTTTTTTTTATTATTTTTATTTTATTTTATTTTATTTTTAAGGGCCAAAGATAAGATTACCGCACTGAAGTTCATGAGTTCCAAACAACATGTTTGGTAGGACTCCCAAGTTCCAAAAGAGACTGAATATATCTGGAGATTGCTGTTCCGGATCTTGAAAACATCAGTTCCACTGGCATTCCACCCCTTATGCAAGACAATCCCATGTTTGGATCAGTATTTTTATCCATGATTGAAATTCTTTTGCACAACAACCAATGTAACTGCCAAAATCTATTTAAGGCCTGTTTTAAAGGCCGGATTAAATGGTATGGATTTGCAATAGATGAAATTAGCACCATTATTACACAATTATTGCATGTCTGAAAATATTATTGCATTTTTAGTGTCCAATCCTGGATAAATTCTTCCTCTAGGAAAAAATATCATATTAAGTGAAACTTGTTAATCAACGGACCAGATTTGCCTATCATCTATTTGCATATGTGACTCAAATGTCACAAAGGGTCCATGTGAACGGACAACATAGCTAAACAAATGCATCAATGTGGGGCCCACCAATATGATGGATTTTAAAATTTACCATGCTGTATCTAGTGTTGGGACTGGATGATATGATAACTAAATTAATCCAATCCTTTCTATTCCCAAACACTGGATGGAAATTGCATGAGATCAAATGCATTTCCATACCCGAAATCATATTTTTTAAATGTGACTAACGAAATTATTTTTGCAATCATGGAATTCTATTTTCTACCATGATCATGGAAATTATCTTCACGGTCTGAAATGAAATACATGACATATAACAGACCCAAACAAAAGAAACTTGAACCATAAAATCCAACTTCATTTCCTAATCACAGACGTATAAACATGGAGCAATATTGTGAGATCCGAGCTCTCCGTGAGACAGGCTGCACTGTTTAGTCCTTTTGACTTAAAAACAAGGCAAATTCATAGCTAAGGTGGGCCAAACATGCCTAACAAATGGATGGCTTCAAACAATCGTTCTGACAATTGATTTATTTTT
Source organism: Magnolia officinalis (assembly GCA_021015155.1). NCBI lineage: Eukaryota > Viridiplantae > Streptophyta > Magnoliopsida > Magnoliales > Magnoliaceae > Magnolia > Magnolia officinalis. The sequence goes on from JAJHSJ010000015.1 coordinate 58,219,768, forward strand.
TTAAGGTTGTGGCCCACCTAAAAGTTGAATTGCCTAATTTATGGGGGCAGAAAATCTAATTATTATCAGATTGAGAGCTCACATCCGACACAAGTATTTCATATAAGCACGCGTGCCTATGGCATTTCGGCAGCTTGTCCACCATTTCAATCCACATTAGACAAATTGGGAGTCATTTCAGAGGAATTCGTAACACATCTGCCCGCAACCACTTGCCTTGAATGGGAAGTTTAATGAGAAAGATTCCACTGCCTCTGTTTATGTGGGTGAAAGCATATTATCTAATATTCTCAATGACTTTGTGGCAGGATTTGATTGAAGAATCACCTAATTTTTAGGGGCAGAAGATCTAATTCTTACCGGATTAAGAGATCACATCCAACACAAGTATTTTATATTGGCACGCGTGCATATGGCATTTCAGCAGCTTGTCCACCCTATCAGTTCACATTAGTCAAATTGGGAGTCCTTTAAAAGGAATTTGTGACACATCTGCCCTCAGCCACTTACCTTGAATGGGAATAAAATGAGAAAGATTCGGCTGCCAGTGTATATGCGGGTGAAAGTATATTGTCTAATATTCCCACTGACTTGACGTGGTAGAATTTGATTGAACTATGCACTGTCAATTAAATTATGGACCATTCAGTGGAATGTGTATTTGATCGTGCCCAACATATACCCCGATCAAATCATGTCGCACCATATCTTTGGGAATATGTAGTAGTTTCGGTCAATCTCTAATTGTGGGGCCTACTGTGATGTATGGGCCTTACATCTATGTCGCCCATCAACTTTGATAGCTCAATATAGGGCATGATGAAATGAGATACATCCAAATCTTAAGTGGACCATACCATAGGGAGTATCAATGATTGATCATTAAAAGCTTATGGTAGGCTCCCAAAGTTTTAAATTAAGTTAATATTTGTGTAGTCCCTTGATTCCTGTCTTTGTGACTTTTATAAAAGGTTGAATGGCATATAAACATTCTAATGCCCCCAAAAAGTTTTTAATTAGGAGTATTCATTCACCACTTTTCTTGTGGTATAATGGATCTACTTCATTTTGCAAAATATATCCTAAAGCTAAGTGTCAAAATGGATGGACAACTTGAATATGAGGTACATGCATCACAGTGGACCTTGTAGTCAGTGATCCACCCACCTTGGTGGATGTGAGATCCACTAAATTAGTGCTTGAATATCCCTAGTGATTTAGTCACCTAGTAGTCAATTTTCATCTGGGCAATCAAATCATTGAAAATTTCCAACCTTATTTTTAATAAAGATATATAGTATAGTTAAATCCTGATATGTCATGTCAAAACGATACCAATAATATATAAAAATACTTAAATCCTAACGCATCACATCAAAAGGACACTAATACTGTATAATCACACTCATATCATGTCAGGTCAAAAGTTCACTTCACATGTGCATAAAGGATCATTGAAAATATTACATATAGAAACTGTGTACATATAAGGCTGGAGCCCTTCATGTTTTTAAGCCCAACCATGTCTTATCGAAATAGTGAGGTAGAGAGGGTTGCGGACGGTTATACACGGCCAAGATCAGAAAAGGCTCGGCTGATGACAGAAGTTATCCAGACCGTCAGACCTTAAATTAGGCATATCTTGCAATCCGAAATGAATTATCAGACGTAAAATATATGATTTTGTGGTAGAACGAGATACTTTAGCCAACCAACCCTGCTATGCTGGGTTGTACAAGCCGGAATTGCAAAATACCGCTAGATCAATAGTCATTTTCCTATTTTAATTCCATTTTTACTATAAATTGTAAGTTTTTGTTTGACTCTTCATCCATTGGGCTTTAAGAGTTGCGTCCAATGTGAAAAGAACTTAGAAAAACACTTACTATTTTTGGCCGAAAACCTTGTGCATTTTAGACATCACGCCATCTTACTATTTATAGTAAGTCGTGAATTCTAGGAGTTTTAGTTTTAATTTGATTTTGATTTCTTTCACATTGCTTGCTACCCCTATTTAAAGTGTTGTGAACTTGTTTTTATTCATTAATCAATTTCTAATTTTATTATAATTTATTTATATTTTCTCGCTTTCTTTCCTCGTGAGTTCGAGAAGTGAGTTCAAGAAGTCTTTGTGAGGAGTACAAAGAAACTATGTGGATTTGGAGTAGTTATCCTTGAGGAAGATGATGATCGACCTCATCATGTTCATCCCTACGTCAAATAGCATATGAGCAGTTGAGCAGGTGGGATCATGTCCAAGTGCCATGACCTAGAAATCGAGCGTAATTAGATGGGCCCACGTTAAGTGTGTGCAAGTTCTTTTCTTTTGGTTGTAACTAGGGCTGTCAATGGGCCAAGTAGGAGCCCGAATGTAAATCAAACTAGAGTTAGACTTAGCACCCCAAAAACCTATAAACCCTAAATCTATTTTTTCTCCATTTTCTTTCATTCTCTCACATGAGGTACACCAAAATATCATTTATTCGCGTAGATATTCAGGGCTGGGGCTCAGGCCGAAGTGGTTCAAGCTTTGTGTAAATATCCCGGGCTGGACTTAAGTTCAAAATTACAGGGTAGGCTTGGACAGAGGCAGAGGTGGGGGTGGCCCTAGCCCGGCCCATTGACAGCCCTAGCTGTAACCTAATCCACACCTGCAGCACAGCTGATTATCCTACTGCCTGGGTTTTCAGTATGAGGCACGTGAGAAGTGAGCCCCACCTGTTGGACAGCCAGGCATGCTTTCATTACATGATCAAATGATCTATAGCAGACTATCTATTGATCGATGTTTATACATCCAACCATTGCTACATCAATCAAGAAGAGGCCCATTAATTTGACGGTTCAGATGACGCCACGCAAACTAACTGGAGATGGATTATTATATTTCATACATCAAACTCAGTATACAGCATTGAAAGATCATATAGCCTTCATCTTGATATATGACATGTCACATGTCAAACACAGCACCATCGTCTAAAGTTTTTTATATAAAAAAACACGCTTGATCAAGGGCTGTCAATCAATCACGTACAACCGATCCGACGATCGGACGGCAGTCATGAGCATCTCTAGCAATCCGACGGTGGAGATGGTTATACACCGAGCTTCGGTGTATTAAAATCACAACCCCAAGCATTTGTGTTAGGCAAAACAACCCATCCAATCTCAAGCGTAGAGCACCTGAGAATTTGACGGTGCAAAATCCTCAAAAGCGGTGGGGCCCGCCACGACCTCCCAATCTACCGTCCAATCTCCACCGTTTATTTCCACCACCCTCCCAATCGCCACATCCAACCCGCGAGCCACCACATAAATCCTTCCCTCCACCCCACTAACCGTAAACGGCTTACGCAGCTCGCGTGGCACTCCCTTGCCAATCACGTACCGCCACGTGTCGTCCTCGGGCACGTATATCTTCACCTTCCAATCCCCGTGCTCCGAGATCACGAACAGCCTCCCCTCCAATACAACGCTGGCACCTGTCCATCCCTCCCTCAAACCCGCATCCATCTCGTTCCACGTGTCCGCATCGGCGTCGTAGACCGCGCCACGTGGCAAGAAGCTGAACGGCCACGCCCACCCCTCGGTGACGTACATCTTATTCCCCACCACCGCCGCGTCGTAACGCCCCAACCCGCTGCGCATGTTAGCAGCTGGGGCCCAGCTCCCTTGCTCTGGATCGTAGCGCTCGACCGAAACGAGGTTTTCGGAGACCCCGCTACCACCGACGGCGAAGATCCTCCCTCCAATGCTCCCGGCCGAGAAGAACGACCGCGGAGTTCGCATCGGTGGCCCGACGGACCACGAATTCGTGCTGGCCCGATACGACACGAGGCTATGTAACGGCTTTTGGGTGTCGGACCGCATCCCGCCGAGGACGAAGAGCGCGCCCTGGTGCGGGATCGTAGCGCAGGCGAACCCTGGCGGGCAGATGGGCATGGCGCAGGGCATGGGTGGGAGTACGAACCAACGGCGGGATCGAGGGTCGAAGGCCTGCCATTGGATCTTGCCCGTTGGTTTGTGGAAAGCAAAGACGAAGATGAAAGGGAGAGAGAGACTGAGATTCTTCTTCGATAGAAGGAAGAGATTCGAGATTGCTCTGTTCCAGGAAACGGAAACAGAGCTAGCGAGTGTCTGGTTCGGGAAGGGAAGATGCAGAAGGCAGAGCTCTGCGATCTCGTTGGGTAGACCGGGGATCAACGGCTGAGATTTCTCCGAATTCTCTGAGATCTCAGAAATCCTCATTTCCGTGAGCGAGAAAGAAAGAGCAGATCGAGATCTTTCTATTTAAAGGCGGATCTATGACGGGAGCGAATTCCGTGAAATCCGAAGGACGGAAACCCGATACGAATAAAGAAATCGGGTCTGATGACGTGGCGAACGGAACGGAATTTGGGCTGAAACGGAACGGAGTTTCCGCGAGGGACTTCTCTCTCTGCCTTTCGTCTCTCTGCGATAATTGCGTCTGCTTTATATCTGTTTGAGTCTTGGAAAGTGGACCAAACCTGTCACGTCAAGCGTCAGATTCCGGCACCGGAGTTCTTTAACTGTACATCTGGACATACAAGCTTTGATACTCTGCCAGACTCTGATAGATGATAAGCAGGCACCTATAGTTGGAATACAAGTCGTTCAAAATAAACCATTCAGATTATAGATCCCAGATGAGATGTATGGTTGGCAAAAAATTATGCTTATTAATCATATGAATATGGAATTGATGGACAGTTATTGGACGGTTAAAATAACATATATCCAATGGTCGTATTTTAACAGGAAAGTGCCCACTAATCAAAGGTTAGGATTGTTCAACTAAATTGATTTTGGGACTTTGACTTAGTGATGGTAAATGCCAGAATTTAAACAGTTCAATTTGAATTAATATCTGTTACGACTATAATTTCTGAGTGCCTGCGTATCAAGCGACAATGCAGCCTGATTATTAAATATCTCACCGGCGCGCGGATTGAGTGTGGCGTAACTGCTTAGTGGGTGAGTCTCTGACAGTGGTTCCCACCTTGATGTGTATTTTTTATACCCACTCCGTCCATTGGATTTTTCAACACATTTTAGGACATGATCCAGAAAAAAGTATCATATATAAATCTGAATTGTATATGGTGGACCCTAGGAATTTTTTATTGGTGACCGTTCAATGACCACTGTTTCCGGTGTTGTGGTACATTGAAATTTGGATCTGTTTCATTTTTTGGAATCTGGCCTGAAATGAGCTGGAAAAACAGATGGACGGAGAGGAAATATAAAACATACATCGAGGTGGTCCCCGGAGTCTACTAATCCGCACCCTGAAATTGAAGGGGTAAAAAAAAGTTAGTTTTGCACCATTAAAAGCTGTGGTGGATCCTCTTCACATGTGGCTCTGATTTACTGCTATTCATACCATCTAAATCGTGGGTTCCGTTGCGTATGAAGCATATATCTAAAATTACACTGACCAACCAATCCCATTCATCCAATTGAGGGATTCAAATTGATGGATGGTTATAATTTATAAGGCAAAATCAGACGGTTAATATTATCTTCCAACTGGACCTTTTCTGTTATGCTTCATCCACAGTTTTTCAGCAATTTGGACGGTCTCAATGGCCGTGAAATGATTCCAGCTGGGTGTTCGAAAGTCACCACCAGTATTCAAAATGGTGTAAAACTAACACTAAAACCTACGGGAAGAAAAGACCAGATTTATATGATTTACGTGGTACACTGTAAGAGTACGACGGCTCATACGTAGGCACTTGCAGTTGTGCACGTGGCATACGTAAGCCGCACTTATTCCATGTAGATAAATGCTCCGGTGCTCTAGAGAACACTTGAGTTATAGTGATCTTAATAAGATAGTTTCATTTTAACAGTTCAATCTGTCAATCTGAACCGTCTATTAAATCTAGAACACTTTTTTTGTAATGTTCAAAAAAAAAAAAAAAAAATCACAGATACACTGATTTGATCCATCCTTGATTTGACCCTATTTTATAGCCATCCATTTTCTAAGCTGAATGTGGAATGACTATGGTCGCCTAATAAAAGTGATTTTTCATAATCATAAACAATCCATGATGGTTCCTAACAAATAGATGGATCAGATTATTGATTACACCTATTTTTTGTGTAAACAATCTTGACCATCCACACTTTGATCCATGGCTCAAGTGACTGAGTGAAAGATACCTCGTTTCAACACTGAGGTCTTGCATCGATTGGCTATCAGTGAAGTGTCAAGTGAAGTGTACTACCAACAACTAAACAAAATATATATATATATATATATATATATATATATATATATATAATATATATATATTATCTTGACCATCCATATTAGAGGGCATTGATCAATGGTTGTTATTAATTGGATTGATGCATTATTTGCATGGTAGCCAATGAAACATGGGTTAGACCTACAGTCCGGATAGATGACTTAGATTGACTTATACTATTCAAGTGGACCACAGTACAACTAAGAGCACTTGTAGTGCTACGAAATATTGGAGCATTTCTCATCACTATATATTATGCTTGTAAACCTGAAATAATATTAATTGTAGGGTGGCACTGGACCGTGATAGGGTTGGCCCAGTCCTAGTCCATTGAGCCCTGGCCCTAATCGGGCTAAACCGGTTTGATTCGAGGTTTGTGGGACCCACTTGCGATGTTTAGGTTGATTACGAACTGTGAAAATCTATGGGGCCCCTCGGCTTTCAAAGGGCGTGTTTGGATTGCTGTGTCCGATAGTAGACCACTGTAAAGATATAATGATTACACCGGATATCTGTAACGCTGTACACTGAGAAAAGCTCCAAGTTGACGCAAGCTTATCTTAGTCAACATGAGCATGCTCCTGATCTAACTCAACCTAGCCTCAGTATAATTTTCAATTCAAATATTCAAAACTCTATATTTTAATTTTAAATTTTAAAATTTTTTATTTTTAAATAATTATATGAATAAATAAATAAAATTCAAGAAGTAGATTTAGATGTATCTTACTATCAAAAGAGAAAGAGAGCTCGGTCAAGTGGCCGAGGGCAAGCCACACGACCGAGACGAGTTGGCAGATATTGAGTCGATCTTGGGTGACTGGGGAGAGCGAGAGAGGAACTCAACTGCAACGAGTGGGTAAGGAAAGAAAAATGTATGAAATGAACGGGTAGAATAGGTTTTTATTTTGATATATATATATATATATATATATATATATATAGAGAGAGAGAGAGAAGAGAGAGAGAGAGAGAGATAGAGAGAGAGAGAGAGAGAGAGAGAGTTGGGTCAGAAAGAAAGGTATTAACTAAATGGGGTAGAATAGGTTTTTGTTTATTATATATATATATATGATTTGAGACGAGTTCAAGTCAAGCTCCACTCTACTTGATCTCACGTTTCAAAAAATAAGTTAGATCTTATAAACCTTAACTTCCCTCAATTCACCAAGTTCGAGAAAGCTGAAGCTTGTCTCGTGTACAGCTTTAGAAACATATGGTTTGCTGTTTTATGCGGTAAATGGCCATACAATGTTACCTTTTAAGTAAAGCAGATGATGTGGACGCGGTTAAGCTAGTGACGCTAGTGGTCAGTGCTCTGTACACCGGTTACGCTAGTGACACTAATGGTTGGTGCTCGGTAGACCCCACCATGATGTATGTGTTTTAGGGCTTGATCCAAAAAATGAGGAAGATCTAAATCACAGAGCACTGACGACTAGCCAATCTTTTCCGGTGTGATTTATGGTATGATTGTGCAGTATTGAAGTATGAGACTTCTTTTGGTAGGCCCCACTTGATCCACAATTCACATCA